>CAKLBY020000194.1:112500-712500 GCA_921007115.2 Peronospora matthiolae
GGCCAGATTCTTTGGAAAATCCTTTAGTCGACTTGTCGTAAATGGCACGTGATCTTCTTGCTTCGGTAGTTTAGCAGCTTTTAACGAGAAAGATCAATCTGCAGACTTCCTTCTTAGACGACTTGGACAAAGCAATCTGCACCATGTCTTCGAACTCTCGTTTTCCTTGCCTCAAACTCAGCACCCCTCGACATCTCGTTTTGCCAAAGCACTGCACTTCGACGGAGCGACACCCGCTTCAGCTGCCTCGCGATCTACCAGGGATATTTACTTGAACGCGACTTGTCCTAGTGCAAGGTTCATAACCTGAACACCCCACTGTGGAAGTCCTTCGTCCTGCAAGATGTCAAATAAGTCGAGGACGCGAGCGCTGGCCGACTGCTTGAGCCACCCAAAGGTGCTACTCGCACTTGAGTCCGAAATTCGAGCAAAGCATGAAGCAGACCTTTGCACTTCCATGGTCTTGGTGCGACAACATTGCGCCTTGATTCAAGGTTCATTGCCTCGATATAACTTTTTTCTGCTTCGAAGTAGCGAACCGACGGCGCAACACGGCTAGAAAGTCGGCATGCACTACTTGATCTCCCCACTGGTCAAGCACATCAAGCTTATAATCCGCTGGTGACACTAGCACCTCATCAGTACGTATCATTTGCGCCTTGTCGAGCCATCACATACATGCTTTCGCGTGAGGCCATGTCTGGTATCGCCCCAATGCTCGCGCTCATCATGTGCTAGTGTTCGATTTCGCAACGCTTTGACTTGGCATCTTGTCGAGCAGCACTACTGCTAGAAATGGTATTCACAGCCGTGTACCATGGCACTTCGAAGGAACCCTTGATGATGACCCACAATCCACAATCGCCTCCGCATTCTGTATTTGAGTATACTAAGTTTGCACGATACTTGAGCTGTAGATAAAATAGGCGAAAGGCGTCCGCAGTGTGTCCCTCCTCCAAGAAGTCCGTCACTCCGATGAAGTTCTCTGCGACTTCAACATCTTCCTTTCCCCGAATGTACTATTGGCCAAAGTGCACAAAGTGTTTGCACCACTCTTCTTCGTGGCCACAAGTATTATTGTGCGCCTCGCACTGTGCAATTTCGTCATAGTGATGTGGAAAAATCGCAGATCCACGCCACTAGCGTGCTCATCTAGCTTATCACCGAGCACGTGGTGTCCCATCACCGAGCATTCAACTTGCCACCCGTGTCTTCCCATTCCACACACAATCCCCACGCCACTTCCTCAGGGTCCTTTGCAGCTTTGTACTGTGCAAAATCTCTTATACCTCCTCTGCATGACCATGACGTCGACATTGTACACGTCAACCTGGAGTCCTCGACCACTAAACCGCTTTTCATTCACCTGCTCTCCCGAGTCTGCTCTTGGCACTCACTCAAAACCTTTGATCGCCTTGAGCTGCAGTTTGATGATGTTCATTCCGCTTGATGAGTCGTCTGAATGTGACTCTGATGCTCAACTCATCACTAACACCAATTGTTACGGATCGACATGCGTCTCGTCCACTGATTAACACACCGTCTGATCCCATTATCGAAAGTTTTCAATGGAATGAAATATTGGCAGAAAAAAGCAGGCAGAATCACTTCGACAACGCCATCAAGACTTGTATGTACTACAATGCACAACTGCGGACGAACTTGAGCAACTATTAGTGCTATCTTTACACTATACAGACAAATGGCAGAGTCCTACGTCAAAGTTCTTCATATCTTTGTGGCGGTCGTAATGCAAAAGCGACCTCGATCACGTGTACCTACGAGTTGTATTCATTTTAATTTTCCGTTGGCCGAATCTCCATTTTCGCCGCCACAAGTCACGACTAAATTTCAAAATCAAGGCATTCGCTACTATTGCCGAGTAGCAAACACATAGGTGGTGTTATCACTGTACTTGTATCAACAAATCTTCTCGTCACCATCATGTCGCCACGTGCAGCTTACAAAGTCATGTACTGAACAATTATACCACATATTTGCATCGAATAGAGCAAAACAAAAGTATTTTATTTACGGTCGAGGACACCAGTCTGTACAGCAAAGTGTACTACAATGAGCTCTCATTTGATTAACTTCGGACCGGCCCAATTTCAGGTAAAGACCACACAGATAACAAAACTGGCTCTTGCGGTGTCTTCACTAGCCGGCTGATTCCTTTGTCAACTCTGTAATACCAGAAAAGCGCGTTCTTATCGTCCTTGTCTCCTGATGTCAGGGCAATAAATAAACCACTTCAAATTGCTGCCACTTAGCGCCCTCACGCAAAACACAATGAGAGCGGGTGCACAATCCAGCTGTACTACGGCGGAACGATTGATCAATATCGATCGTACACCCCTGTCATACATTCCGCAGACGTTAAACTTACGATGCCACGAAAGATAACGCTCCATCAGGAAAACTGTCGCGATTGCACAATTACGTCTGTTACTATCCGTCTAGCAACCACACGAAGTGTCCGCCTCTTCTTAACGTTGACTACGCGAGGAGCCACGTGCTTCTCGGGCGCTAATCGAACAAACTACCGGAGCACGAGGCCATACAAGTGAAATATGGCATGGACCGCGAAATGCAGATTTTCATGGCTGTCACGTTTGGTTCTATGACTGGACGTAGTTTACGTCGAAGAGGAAGGTAGCGTGCACAACAAAATGTGTTCTCTAACAAGTTACGTGAAAAAGTCGACAAACACGGTGCATCACAACGTAGCGAATTAATGTACTCAGAGATTCTGAGGTTGTACCCTGTTCGATGGCAGTGGCTCAGAACTTCTGGGCCACTGAATTCCTTTGCATGAGACCAAACGGAAGCAAAAAGGAGGTTTATGGCATGTAGATACACTGTTCGAATGGAAATTGGTCGTGAACCTCTAGCTACAGTAAGACTCTCACGTTGTTCATCAAGTAAGCACCCCCGTTTGAAGCTCCAAGAACTTGTACAGTTGGACTGCGTACTATAGCAACAACAAGCATAAGAGAAACACAGCACATCAAATCAGACATCCTTCCATTCAACACAGCAATTGAAAGACTTGAAGTACCCAAAGAAAGCGACCGCGCAGGAAGCAGGCAGGACTCTTGCGCAGAAAGAGAGAGCATAGCGAGCTTCAGAAGTGGTCCATTATCATCCCACCCAAACCGTAGACGGCAGCATAGACGGACGCGGCGAACCCAACGCCGGCTATAAGCTTCAGGGCGATAAAAATTTTACCCCAAATCGACCTTGGTTGTTTCCCAACTTGCTGCGCGACATTCGCGACCTGCGGTTTAAGCTCCGATTGAGCAACTGACTTCGCAACGGACGGCGTCCCCTCCACGTGCGCTTTTCCTCGAAACCTCGAGAAAAGGCCTGCGAACGGATTATTACCTCGTTCTTCTCCGGCACCTTTCTTGTCTACCTGTTCTCCTTGTGCACCGCTCACGGCACGTTTCTCGGCGATCTTGGTAGAGTCGACCGCCGTGTCCTTCGCGTCCTCTTCACTTGTCGTAGCGACAGTTGCAGCGCCAGTGAAGCTGCCACCGAGGGTGACAAAGGCCGCCACGAATACCGCCAGGAAGACGAAATGTCGCATGGAAAATGCACTGCTGAACGGCCTTAAACGAGTGTGTCGGGGGCCGATTGGGAAATGACCGCATCTGGTCGTTGGCTAGTCTCGACTCGACGGCGCCTCTACATGGCGGACGATTTATGTTCACTACGGGGATAAAAAACCGAAAGCTGTGCTCTCAGAAGGCAGATCCGTCGATTTTATATTCTCAAGTAATTTTCGATTCTGTGGTCACCGAGCTGGCTTGATTCGACCAACACTGTTCTGCTAGTTGTCACGGAGGTTGAGAAATTTCTGAAACCTGGTCGACGACCTTCATCAGAGGGTGGGAAATAGTGCTACGTCAATTGTGGGCAGGATCCAGTACCGGTTGTTTGTTATGAACAGTTGCACTGAGCCAGATGCTCTTCGCCCAGTGGTGCGTCGGGGCACATTTGATCACGCTGTGAGCCGGAATTGACCTGAAGAGCAACGAAGTCGACTACGAGGTGATGGTAAGATGTTATGTCAAAATGGCTCGCTGGGACTACCGCAGTGGTAACAAGACTCCTAGTCAAGCGTCCTCTGTCACCTGATTCAAATCGCCCCGAGAGCGAGAGCAGCCCCGCCATCCGGTAAAGTGCACACAAGAATCTCACCCCGAACTTGGTCCATGGACAGTTTCCACAGGCCCCTCTGGAAGTGCCCTGCCGTGATGATCGACGTCTTGAGCTAGCAGAATGATACAGCTAGTAGTGGTTTGGCTGTGTCATGGTAGATGACACGAGGTGGTTACCACGCAACCAGACATCTTATTAGTGAGAAGTAGCTACAATAGACAGTTTCAACCTCTCTCCAAATTTGATCAAAACCCACTGGAGTGTTTACGAAATAACTACATCTTTATAAGTTGTGTAATCAGAGTCGATTAACGTGACGACCGCACGTCCATCTTGGTGGCGTGTGGCTACGATAGCATGGACGCTGCATCAAAACTGCGACCCACTCACGGTCTGTTGCCACTCCTCCTTTGAAAATATGCTGAACGTCAAGCAATATAGTATCGACTTCTGGGCCTTTTTGATTGAAACTTGTCTGAAACTTCACAAATATCGTGACAGCTTTTCTCTGGCCCCTTCAAAGACAAGGCGAAAAGGATTTTAATCGGAATCACGAAATCTTGAATCGACGACTATCGGATCAGTTCATAGATTAGTGACAAGGCGGACACACGGTTATCAGCAAATCGAGCTCGTATCAAGCATACTGCAAGACAGAGCAAAAACTAAGGGCACCAGCAAGACGAAGATAGTAGCACTTTTAAGACCAAAGCCAGAGGGTGAGGTGGGTGTTGACTGCGATGCAGAGATTTAGAGTAAAGCTACGCGGACAATTTGGTGCGATCACTGTAAGACTGGGGATTAATTGTAAATTGCCCAAACTGTCTGCTACTCCGACTGCGATTGGATGCTGGTCCACCATCAAAGCAGGAGATTACGCCATTGCAGCTGTGCCACTGGCCTGGCTGAATTATGTGGTTGCATATATCTTGCATCAGCATGGAAAAAATAGAGCCCCATCAGTGTAATCGACAAAAAATCTACCAAGGACGTAAACTTTATGTACATGCATGCATAATGTACCCCACCTATTCGAAGATCACGAATTGTATTTGCCCCCGGTGGTCACTTATACTGTAAAGTTAGTGTGAGCTTGCCAGCGTAAAGCTGTTCTTTTACTTTCGACGATGCAACTTCTGAAACAGAGTGTTATTAATTTTACTTACGCCCTAGGCAGGCACATTTTTTTAGTGATGCCTTTGAAAGCTTACACATTTTAGCTACAACTGGTCCAACGGTTCGAATCAAAGTTAGGCCGTACAATGTTGAGTAGTGTGAACACTGATCATACAGGTGGCTCAATATGATTTGTTTGCTTCGCTTGTGTAAAATATATATAGCAGCTGACGATATTTGGCTGCAGGTTGTAGTCGAATACCTGACTATAGTATTTTACAAAGCTATTTGTGCTGTTTTGTATCGAAAACAAGCTGGAGAAGGTAGAACATGTGACGGGGGTGCTAATATCACATTCGTGCGGCGAGTAAGTGGTAAGGGGTAGGATAATAATGGGCTAAATATCGCCCGAACAGCAGAAGACTGAAGTGATACAGTCTTGTCAAGTAATCATCAAATCGAGTGATATTTTTACTGTATTATTAATCAAAACATCCCGATACTAGCGGTAAAAAGTGTGGTTGATTTACACATACGTCGTAACAACACGGGATATCATAGGCGTTCTCGGTGGTCTCGTGGATTTCTGTCACTCCCGTACCTTTGATCTCTTTGATGTTCATTGTGATGGAAGTGGATAACCAAGTCCACAGAATATGGACCATTCTAAACACGTTAAAGTTCATACTTTCATATTCAGGAAAAATGTGCGTAGTTGCATAAAGTTTTTCATCGCTGGCACATCATCATCTTGTATCTTTGTGGAATGCAGAGTTTATTTACGTATATTTGTACATGTATATGTCTGTGGTCTAGCATTATTGCTTTTACATATATGTTTGTGTCTTCATTTACGGTCACAAGCTAACACTATAAACGTGGAAATATCGAAATGTAAAAGCTTAGTCATAAATGTGGAACTTGAATGAATTGTTCTATTTTTGAAGCTAGTTGCTTGGGCAGTAACGATACCGATTTTTTTTCACGTATCACGAAAACACATAGAAAATAACGCTAGTATTCGCGCAAGGAATAAAGTCAGCATTTTTATGGTCGGATACGAGCGTACAACAAGGCGAGTAATTTCTAGCTTAAGGCGGTATGCACATATACACATACTAGTAATCAATGCAGACGAAAGTCAACGCGACTTCGCTACAGTCGCATCTGCTGTATCACATCGGATGGTCTAGTCACCTGGGCATGATTAATCGATGGAATGGTACTACTGTCTCATTGCAGTTGCTGCCAATTCACGTAGAATACATGGCGACCATTCCGACACTTGCCCCACGTTTCCTCGGTAATAGATGATGAAACATGGCCATTTGACCAGTAGCCAAGAATTTGTGGTCTGACACGTCCAAGCTCGGACCGCTGTACGAGATGAGCGACCAAGTGTTCAGCTGAGAGTTGAATGATGATCGACTTACAGACCTAGGAACACGTCAAAGCGATGTACAAAAACTTCGGTCTGGATTTGATTTTGCGCGGCATCTTCAAGCTTGTATTTACAGATATTTTTTCACTAAATTGTAAGCTTTGCTACATTTCGTTTAAATCGTTTCAACAATGCAGACTATGCGACTGGCTATGTACTTGATTCTTTCACAACAAAGACAACGCACACTCAACGTTTGTTTTGATGCAGTCTGCCTACTAAGGAAATCAACGCAAAAGAGTAATCAAGCTAAGCAACCTGTTGGGTATCACATAGTATCTGCTGCTGATGTGTCGAATGAGTTTTACGCAATAAACTACATAGAGGTTGACGCTATTCTACCACGGCAAATCAACTCCTACAAAGAAACCGTCCTGAAATCTCGAGTCCGTGGGAAACAAACTATCGTCTTGCAGCTGCAATTGAATGATGTAAGAGTGCTAGTGCGTGACAACTTCGGTCCTAACAGAAACTCAGCAAAAGCTGTACCATAGATTCGGCATCCTGGACTTGCATCGATCACTTGAGAGCAGAATGGGCTTGAGTGGATTTTGCTGATACACTCCAACGCCCTTTGTAACTTACTATACCTTTTCTTTTCGACGGGCTGACAAAAGTGGTTGATGCCGCGTAGCTATGGTGCAATCTCGAAATGAACAACTTACCGCACATTGGGTAAGCTCGTGACGTATTTTCCTTCCCTCAATTGAAGGTTTCAGCCAAAAATGAACTCCCTCCTCTCACTGCAGACTTAAGCTTCCACCAGAACAAAGGTCGCACCACGGAAAATTAAATATCTGTCTGACGCTCTTGCGTGTTATAGAGACAATGTATCCGAGAGGAGCCGCTACTGTTTGCATTCTGCAAGCCCTCCTGTCCAATAGACATGAACATGTCAACGCGACCAGCTGGGACTCCCTGAGAACGCAACAGACCGCCGAGCTGTGAGAGAACCTGCGAAGCGTTAGCCGTCGTTACAATGGCGGTTGACGAAACGGGTGCGCCCGAGCCTGCATTCTGCAAAAATGAATGGGTCAATAAACCGCCTTCGCCAGTGATCGGAGGTCGGCGCCGATGTTCTCGTTGCAAGCATGAGCGAATCACGTCTTCCAGGTCCTTGTTTCGTAGCGGTGGAAACGGAATCGGTACCGCCGGGTCGATAATACAGCGGAACTTCTCAATGATGTTGTGCACATCCGCAAAGGGAGGCTTTGAGTACACAATCTGGTAGAGAATGCACCCTAGCGACCAAATGTCACTCGCGCGTCCGACCTGCATAGCAAGTCAGGGCATCAGTACGTAGAACAAGTTTCGTTGATGCCCATCACATCGTCAACCGTACCTTCATCTTTCCTTTGGGGTCGCGATCGCCGTTGGGCATCGTATTACCCTGAATAGCCTCTGGAGACATGAAATTGACTGTGCCAATCTGACTATCACGCTCGATATTCGTCGTATCATTTGACGGAATCGCCTTTGCGATTCCAAAATCGATGAGTTTCAGCGCGCCGTTGACAAACAGGAAATTTGCCGGTTTTAGATCGCCTGTAATCAGAAGTTTTTAGTCTGCGGTTGTGTCGTATCATCAATTCCCCAAAACTGACCGTGGATAATTCGCATTCTGTGAATAGCATCGACAGCTTGAAGCATTTGAGTCCATATCACTCGTAAAAGGTTTTCATCCATGCCGCCTTTCAAGTTGCGAAGTCGTTCACTCAGATCGATCTCACCATGTTCCATTATCTAAAAACCCACGAGCACGACACACGTAAACAAAAATGAAAGAGATGCGACTCACACAAACGTACCACGTTTATCTGCCGCTGCTGTAGATCCTGCTCGGCAGCAATGAGCTTGATAATATGCGGATTCCCTTGTAATCGTTGCAGCAAATTAATTTCGTTCGTGTACTGGGCAATACTTTGCGCATCAAGCTTTTTAAGCTTAATCTTTTTCAGCGCATATATCTTCAAATCGGGGCCAAGCATCCTGTAAACTTTGCTGCTGCCCCCACTTCCAATCTGCTCCAACTTTATATACCTCAGCCCGTTCACCTACAACAATAAAGACAAAGCAGATGAATAAATTACATTACGCTAGATCAAGGAAAGCAACAAGTAGCAAGCACCTACCACGACTCGGCTCGTCAGCGAATCCAGGGCATCCCGGGACGACGCACTGCTCATAGACGCCACAGGTGGGGATGACGACGAAGATACGGAGCTTGGTGAGCCCAAGCGAAGCTGTGGAGATAAAGCGCCCTGAACTGGTGAGCCTATATCGGCATAAGTCTTCACCATGGCTACACTTGGGTCTAGCTGTTGTCGCTTCGGAGAACGATAGCGATCGTGCGCTGTCATGCCGCTGCTGTTTAACAGCCCACAAGATCCGGACGTTGCGTCTGCTTTACCGTCCGGTAGTTCTTTCATTTTTGGAGACCGAAGCCGGTCGAAAGCAGTAGAATTGCTAACAGATGTTGGCATCTTCGTCCGTACATCAGATAACTCTTTCCTTTCCGTATGCCACTGCACTCCCACTGGCGGCACAGGCTGCGCCTCCAATGATTTCTCACCCTTTGTTTCTCCTCCGCAATTCTTCAGCTGTTTACCATTTGCCATGGGTTTCGCTCGCTTACAAATCGGGAGTCTCGCGTCTTTACCACCGACCGAACACCCTTTTGCATCCACGCTTTTGGCTGGATTCCATTTCAGGATATGGGAAATGTCGCCCACATCAATTTTTGGCTTGGATATTGTGTCTGATTTGAGCACAGATGGAGTGTCGTTAGCCTCCTGGAAAAAGTCGGATCGGCATTGATGAGTTACACCCTATGAATATGTCAGGCTGACAAACTAACCTTTATTGAAGACATTGCCTTGTTCGACTTGGACAAGGATTGCTCGTTCCCAAGTGTAGCGTCTTCGTCATTGTCGTCATCATCTTCATCGTCCCGATTCGAGGCAATAACGCGCAGCGGTGGACCTCCTATAGCAAACACACGCAAGCGCTGTTGTAAAAATGGTGAACCAACACTCCGCCGAAATCAAGAAAACTCAAACCTAGCGTAAAGCGCGCAGTCGGTTTTCGCAACGTTGATTGTGACTTAGGACCAGACCGTGTCGGAAGCGACGGGGTCGTGAGTAGGGACGACACGTTTCCAGTGCGAGGTGCCTTGGATACAGTAGAAAATCCCGATCCGTATCGAGCGTGGGAAACCGGCGACCCCTGCTGCGCTGGCGTCACAGCGTACACAGGCGTCGAAGTACGAGCGTCTCGTCCTGTACGATACCCACCAGGTGTCGAGTAAATCGACGATCGAAGTGGCGTCGACGCACCACCACGTGGAGTAATTGCAGCTGCCTTTCCATCCCCCATCATCTTGTCCGTCATACTGCAGTCTTGAGTTCTCCGAAGTACCTGCATCTTCGTGCGCAGCGCCAGCACTCGCTGCTCCTGTGGCGAGCCCGAGAAAGCCGCGACCCAACCTGCTCGCCCCGCTACAACCCGCTGCCACAACTCCTCCTTCTGAGCCCCCGTCAGCGCACCATTCACCACTCCTAGCTCCAGCACTTCTTCTGCCACCCTCTTATTCCCTACACCAATCAATCAACAACCACAACAAGTCAACCAGCAGCTTTCCACCTCCTCTCCCTCTCTCTCTCTCTATTTCAGCTCCATCCACGCACCCGCTTCAAACTCGAACGCCGCTTCCTCTTCGTACCGCAGCGGCTGCTGCTCGCCCACACGTCGTTTCTTCATCTCCTGGAAGTTCTGCCGAATCCCCAGCTCACTACTACCCAAATGGAAAAAAGAAAAGACAACCAACAAAAAAAACAATGATACAGTCCACACAAACACACACACACCCTCTCTCTCTCTCAGTATTTCTATCCCATACTTTACCCAAGACAAAAAAAACACACACACACACACCACGTACTCGCTCAACTTGGCCAACATGATGCACATCTCCGTGTACTCGGCACTCGCCCGCGCCGTCTCCGAGTCCGTGCACGTCAACGCGCGTCGCAGCAGTCGGATCTTGTTGTACTTTCCTGGATTGCCGCCCAACGGGCAGCGCAGGAGCTCCAGCCACTGGGTCACTGAGCGCGGCGCGTCTTTGAGCGCAATCACAAGTCGCAGCCGCCGCTCCGTGGCCTTTTCCAGCATGAAAAGCGACCGCGCCGACTCGCCAAGGTGCAACAGCTGCGCATTGTGGCCCTCGGTCTCCGTGTACCGCATTATTGGCACCGGGAGTTGCCGCACGAGCGACTCGAGCAGCGGCTCGTCGCGGCGGTTCGGCGCCTGGTTCTCCTTGTCGTCCGACAGCTGCAGCTCCATCTTGATCTTCCGTCGCATGCGCAGATGCGAGAGCACGTCACGCGGACGCTTGCGGCCTCCGCGATCCAGCGCGTCGAGGCGGCCACCGAGTGCTATGGTGTCTGCCGAGAGTGCGCGCTCAGAGTGATGGTCACGCGCACGACACACACGGGCGCAGACTGGACCAATCAGCGCGCGGCAATGAGAGCCGATTCATTTCAACCAATGCCGGAGCGAGACAAACAGTAGCTGATATTAAACCAATCAGCGTGAGCGTAGACGGTTTTCGGTCCTCTATTCAGCACACACACACGCACGCCTCGACGCGCGAAAAGGGTTGGCATGACGAATGGCTACACATCAAGTCATGACTCGGATCTGGACTGGACTGTCTACTGCTACGACCGGGAGCAATGCGCGACGCGTCCTTTATCGGGCACAAACGCCTCCTTCTGTGGATCAATGCGCTGTGTGAGACGGAGCTGACGCGCGTGGAGCAGCTGTGCTCTGGCGCGATCGCTTGCCAAGTGCTGGACGCGATGTACCCAACTCGCGTACCCATGACGAAAGTGGACTGGACCGCAACACAGCCGCACGAGTTTACGCGGAACTACAAGGTGCTACAGAAAGTGCTGACGGCGTTGACGGTGGGGAAGGAGGTTCCAGTGGACCGACTCATTCGGGGCAAGTATCAGGACAATCTGGAGTTCCTGCAGTGGCTCAAGAGCTTTTACGACCGTCAATCGACTCGGTCGGGGGCTTACGATGCTCTGGCTCAACGCGCTAAGGGAAAAGGGGGCTCTCGGTACCGATACAATGCCGACAAAAGCGACTGGCTCTTGCGTTCGATACCATTGAGGAAGAAACGAGCACGGGTTGGGCTGGATTTAGTCTCTTATGACGAAGATCAGGAAGTGGCGTCGGAGTTCAAGGCGATGGTTGAGACGATGCAGCAATTGACGATCACGAGCAAGGGACTGATGGAGGAAAAAGAAGCGCTCGTAGCGCAAATCCGCGAGCTGCGTGAAGCTGTGAGTGCTTTTTTTTGTTTTGATGGTGTTAGTTGGTGCGATTGTTTTATTAGTCTGAGGTTGTTGGTTGTAGATTAAACGCACGAAGAACGAGCGTGATGTTTACATGAAGAAACTGGACGCTATTGGAGAGTTAGTGCACGCTGTGGAGCTGTCAAAGACGTCGAGCGCACAGACGAATCTGCTTGGACTCTCGATCCTTGATGTGGTTTATGCGACTGAGGAAGATGAACACGATGAGGAGCTTCCCTTTTGATGTAAACTGATATCACGCAGACGCTAAAAATGCAAGACTGCGGAGCTGAGTAGTGTGTAATCGGTCTAATGTAGATTGACTGATGTTGACAAGTGTGCTTCTGGCATGACTGTTCGCGCCTCTGATGGGACACTAATGTTGGACAGTGTGCATCTCATACTTTGTTGTCCGACACACAAAGTTTCGTGCCTTGCAGATGGCATAATGCTTTGACGTTAGCATCTCACATCGTTTCCCATTGTTCAGAGGCATTGTCTCTGAGCTGAAAAGCTTCCGGTATTTCATTAGTCATCCATCCGGCGATGATGAACGTCATAAATTTGCGTGACAGAACACAACCTCGGCACATTAGCAGGTAGAGAGCACTCGCGCATTCAAAAAGCTGTTACGCTGTTGGCTACAGTCGTAAGTTTAAGATTTACAATCGGGCCTGGACAACCCTTAAGCAGTAGTGCATTGGAATTATCTCCCCATGCTTGAGCTGCTGTAGTCAAGACAGTCGAGAAGCGATAAACTTTGACCAAATTCGATTCGCGATGAAGGTGAGTAATTAGCGCAGCTATAAGCAAGTCGCTGTCGGAGCCTCTTCCTTGTGCACCATGTGTGTCTAATTGGACGGAAGGAATGCGTCTATTCGGCATGTAAAGCGCTTACACAGAGACAGCAGCTGTCAATCAGCAGACGGTAAAGGTGACTTCATGTTTCACTCAAATCATCGTGTCAACGTCGAGCTCTACTGCAAGACACCAGTCGACAATGCGCTTCCTGGTCTTCAGAAAAAGACTTAAAGTCGCCCGGCCAAGTGTTCGACTTCGTCAAATGCCGCTCAGGCGTGTCGACAAGCGACGTACGTGCAAACAAAGTGTAAATCTTTGGCATCCATGCCAGCGTCATTCTCCTCCGTCGCTGCCAAGAAATGCTACGATCGCATACAGCTCTTTCCCTAGAAATTATGCCACATAGTCGACAAGGGAGAAATGCTTGTTACATAGAGCCACTACAATGATAGATGACGAAACCGTTGAGTACAAGTGACCAACAGCTTCAGCCTGGATAGTCGACTCTACTTCCTTCTTAAACTACGTGAGCTATCAGCTGCAACGCAAACTTGGCTGCTGCACGATTCAACCACTCAAAGCTATGCACAGAATAGAATGCCGAGCCAAATCGAAGAGATGAATACGATGGTGTTATGTTTCGTTACAGCAATCAAGGGAAAGTGGTCAGTGAATAGTAGCAAAAATGTAGGCGATTCCACTTCGTAAACTGGCGGCACGTCCATTGGCGTATCTCAATTTTCCCTTTTTAAATCTCTTTTTCAAGAACTTAGTCGTCTATCGAGGTATAAGGGCAACCTTGGACATAACGCTTTCAAAATAGTTACAATTTGCTCTATGATTGGCGCTCTCGAACAGTGGCTCGTGATGATCATCGGACAAAGCATCTCAAAGTTCGCAGATATCTACTGCTTAGCGAGTCAGTTGTGTGCGGTCATCATCTCATTTATAACAATTGGTTTACCTGCTTACAGCAGTGACATTATACCCGCCTAATATATCGATCTTCATTGGCTTTTGTGTCATCGTTCTACTTGATTTAAGCGTCGTTTTGCCCAAACGAGCATATTGCTTCTTGTGCGTATCGTCCGCAAGTGCGCGAGCTTTGTGATTGCTTATGGCCAAGAAGTGCACACTAGCGTCGCAAAGGCCTTAGAAGTTGGTTTTTGCAAGCTCATCAATTATTTATTGCTAGCTTAGATCGGAGGCTAAAAAGTTTCAGTAGAGCATTTAGCGTATTCATTTCATTTATCTCCACTTCGGTGTAGCATATGGAGATCTCAAACCTAGTAAGTCCTCTACATCGATGTCATGCAGGCGGCGGAAGATTGAGCAGAGACCAAAGGCACTTCTGCTACGCCGCTAGAATTTATCCCCGTTTGAATCAGCGAAGCTCAAGTTGCAACAGGGACCGATGGGTCATGGTCCGGGTCGACACCTGACCCGTGACCCGGACTCGCCAGGTCACAACATCTGGGCGACCCAACAAAACCTTGTCCGGGCCGGGAATCTAGTTACGATACCCTGCAAGCATTTTTAAGATCTGGTAATCTTTTCTGATCTGTAACCTTGAAATTGTGTTTTTGTCTTGTTCTGGATGTTCGTAGTTTGTTGGAAGTGACAATGGTTTCTAATTTAATACGGTCTGCATTTTGACCGATTCGTTAAATAAATAGCGTACGTTATTACTTAGCAGCTCGTAAAGTCATGATCGTCGCTAAATTGTTCTAAACACTCTATCTACTGCACTCATATGTTATCAAAGGAAGCTCTGCCCAGAGTTAACTGGTGGTGAGACGGAAAACTCGCCAAACCATTTACTTGTCGTGTGAATCTATCGACCATGATTTTGATAAAAATGCGTTTCTTCCCTCATCACGCTGCAAACCGCAAAAGCGGCACAGCTTTCTCACCATTACATCGAATACGATAGGTAGCGGCAACTAGCGGGGCCCACTTAGCTCTCATCGCATCAAATCCTACCGTACATGCTAAGACAAGTTCAGCATCGAACGTGCTTTACCAGACCTGCTCTTTGACGACTATTTGAGCTCGATAAAACGAGCAAATCGACCGACGCAATAATCTGCCGTTTGCCTGATCGTAACAATTCCACCAACAACTATCAACAGATGCAGTGAACGTGTCTATCATCATCAAGTTAGCGACTACTTCCACAGGCAGTACCATCCCAAGCACATCTAAAGGAAGTAAGGCTTCTTTCCACACTCTTTACCACCCTTTTCGAGGTAGTGGCAATACTCGTTCCATGGACAAGTTGTGGTCCCACCATTGCACGTAAGCGCTCCATGGACATCATCCACTATGTCGGCAGGAGCGCAGATACAGCTCCCGCCTACCCCCTGCAGACACTTGCACTTGAAATCCCTCTGGCACACAGGCGGTGCACCTATCTTCCAGTTGAGCTCCGCTGTCAAGGTACAGGTTTCCCAAGGAGCGATCGACTTCTCCTCAGTCTCGTACGGATTGTCCTCCATGTTGCTTGTGTTATACGCCAAGCAGGACGGTTCGGTGGAATACGCCTCTTCGCCGGGCTTCATCCGGCACACGAAGTTCTTCCTCCCACACATAGGCATCGCTGTGCCGAAGTATGAGCAGAACCCTTCATCTTCGACCACATAAGCGTAGTACTCCACGTTGGGCTGATCCGCAGCTCGCTGCGCATTATTCAGAGCCAACGTCGAGGGAGTTTTTAAGGGCTCGGCGATGGCCAGGGCGGCTGCAAGACTTAATACCGGCACTAGGAAGCGCAAGGGATGCATGTTGTGGACAATATTCAGTCCAAAAGTGATAGCTGTTGTCGGTGTAGGCAGTTTGAGAAGTGCTGCCCAGAAATGTGAGACCATGTAAACACTCACAAGTGTCTTATCTAACGAGGTGGCGATTGATCAACAGTTGGTTGGCTGGCTGTCTACAGCAGCAAAGCCAGAAAGAAGCGCACGCTTGATCGACTTGACTACATTTTGGATAGCCCTACGTGTACAGTGGAAGGGTAAACTGTAGACGCGGCCCTAAAGCGTATTGCCACTAAGTGCAGCATTCGGCTGACGCAGTGTGACGGCGGCTGACTATCCACGAGCCTATTAGTACTCGTCAAATGGCCACACCTGCTTAGAACGTCGTCTCGCCAAGAAGCTTGTAGAGCCGGCTCAAGACAAAACCGTGCGACGGCAAGGCTATCCACCACTAGATCGTGCAACCGGGTTCCGCCCCCGCGTACCTCGGCAGTTTGAATGGATTTTGAGACCCTTAACAATCAGTGCTTTACGTTGTAAGGCTCCACACGTGCTCTGTGTCAATAGGTTTCTTCACTACATCGAATACACAAATCGCTCACAGCGGCGAAGGTGCTTGGCATTTTAATTGCTCATCGCCACACAGCTGAGCTAAAAACCATCAGCGCCACATCGTGTCGTATTGGGCCTTTGTATGTACTATGCACTGAAGGACGCGGTCATTGTTTACGACCGGTTGCGATACTTATTGCTTGTAACGATACGAGGTTGCTGCTATGTTGAAGGCCGTCGTCACAATCTGCTTGTTCGCGTCAGCCCCCTCGAGTATTACAATTAGTTGAACGTGGATATACATTCGACCGACTCGCGAAGTATTTCGAGCCGACAAACCGCATGCTGTCACCAAAGCATATGCCCTTGCTTTTCGAGCTCCCGCTGTAGGTTTCAACGGGACAACAATGCAGGGCTGCGAGTGCGAAAAGAACTTTCCGTGCTGTTTAGATTAGCAAAAACCAGATGTCGCGCACGTCCTTCGACACAAACTTGCTCCTTTTACATATGCGGCTATAGGTGTAGGGGAGCCGTGAAGCACCAACCGGAGGGTTTCGTTGACCATCCCACCCCCTGTAAATCCTTAATATTACCAAATTTGAGTCTTCTGATCATCAGATTATAAAAAAGCAAAATACTCAGAGGTAAGTTTAGATATTTGAGTGATCACGAGCCCGAAGTGTGAAGCTATGTGTGAGCATGCGCAAGGTTACATGTCGAGCTTTTAAATCGTACTTATCTGTGTGTGTGTGTGAGTCTGTCTTTCCGTCTGTCTGTACATAACGCGGTTATCTACAGACAGACACGTTGGATTGGCTTACACGCATTAAGTGTGATCTAGCCCGTCCTCCCTTATAGGTATATAGGCATATCTGGAGTCACTCTTTGACTAGGTCAGATTTGGGACGCGTGTACGTGATTGGCTTAAAATCAACCAAAGGTGAGTGTGACTGCATTAGCAAATGATGGACGTTCATAAGAACAGGCTGAGCGGGTTGCTCCCCTCTGGTATGCCGGGTTAATACAAACAAGTACAGCATTACACTCTTTTTTCAGTAACTCATGTTGTATAGTGTTTTGCAACTTGATTCAGTTCTTCGAAGTGAATTACTTGTATCAGGGGGCGGGATCCAGAGCGCGCTCTCCTATCTTCGGACGTAGTAGGTCTTTGACTACATTTGTTTGAAAACTAATTTCATGTATCGTTTTCATCGTAAAACCTTGCCATGTTTTTTCAAAGACTACTTGTATCGTTTATTTTGCTACCTCTTCGACTTCTACAAGAAGGAATAGACGATACTGGAGGTACCGGGTGACGGCACGCTTATGTCCTTTGGCCAGGCTGACCCCCTCCCCCCTCCTGCAATGTTGACGCTGAAAAGATTTAGCACGACCTCCGCATAACCCTTTTAGCAATTTTTCGCGCGTCGTGTGTTGCCGACAGCGACTCTAAACTACCAACAGGTATTCAATGGCCCTAAATACGCTTATAATCATGTATAGTTGCTGTTTGTACAAAAAAAAATGGCAACGATCCCACTGGCTCGGACTTGTTTCCTGACAGTACCATCAAACATACATTTGCGTCTTCGTCTTTCATGCGTCGCCCTCCCCCCTCTGATGTGCTTGTTTGTTGTTGATCGCCTTAAACTGCTGCATCTTTGCATAGCGCCAGGTGATCTTGCTTCGGCGTTTCGTAGATGGCATCAAGAGATGGTCAACACATTATATAGAAAGCGACTTATTTGATGGTTGGGTATTTCGATCCGTTGTATTGGTATCAGGACGGTGTAGTAAATAAGCGTGTACTTACTTTATTTGATTTTTCGGATTATTCAATGTGGGTATCGTTGAATTCACTCCACTTTTTACAAAATACACCCCATACACCACACCCGTACTACACCACAATATGTTCTGTGCGATGAATGTCGCGCCTACCTGCTTCTGTACGACCACTATCGCACAACGATCTACATCTGTCCTAGCCGTACCTTATCCGTACCAGATTCGGGCTAGCGTTATTTACAGACAAACGACAGACACACATCCACATCAGTAAGTACGATTCCAAGCGTTCGGCATTCGACCTTGCGCACACTCACAAATTGCTTCAATCTTCGAGCTCGCAATCATGCATATTAGAGAGGTGTCTCAGTTCTGTGTTCTTCTAAATCGACCATGTTCTGGGAGCGCAGCTCTAATCGGTTCTATAAACGAGGAAAAGGGTAGGGGAAAGAAATGGCTATTTCGTGTGAGACGTGCTCGAGCATGTTGTCCACAACGTACTGATATAGTAGTCACTCGTTCAGCGTATGCCACGTACCAGAAGCGACCCCATTCGTCAGTAGCCCCTTGACTCGACGCGTACATTTTGTAGGTCGGACATCCGGCTCTCTCTTGTAGATCCTCTATTCCTCTAGACGCCCTGAGTGCCATAATTTATGATGCACATAATTGTGGCACTTGGGGCGTCTAGTGGGATGGCGGATATCGTGATAAATCTGGATTAAGAAACAGCTTACTGACCTGTAGCTGTGCCGCATGATCGGAAGGATACGGGTAGTTAGTTGTTGATCTCGATATTCTAAGATTTTTGGTCCACGACACCATTGTGCACATCACAAGTCACCAGTCATGCAATGAGATCGTCGCGATACGATCGTGCTGATGAACAGAGGGTCCATCATGTTTAATGTTCGTCCATTGGATCGAAACTTTGTAAGTCAGCTTGCATATAGGATGCCAAAACAAGCGTTTGATTTTGACATCGCGGTTGAAGCTGTTCGTATCTGCAGTCTCCTAGGATTACTTACTGCAACGCGTTAGTGTGCAATTACAGCTTGAAAGGTTTAGCGCATGCTATTCGATGTGTAATATCCGCGCTGTTGAGACAAATGGGAAGAGCTCGTAGGTGTCACGAGCTCCTCCCATTTGCTTCTCATTGCGGTCGAGCGTATCATGTGCAGTTGACGGAAACAGCAAATGAGAAGCTAAACGTCAATCTGTTGTGTGCATGCCATACAGATTATCATGCCGCAACACGATTACAATAAATAGACTCGACTTCTAATGAGCTCAAAACGAGTGTCGTAGAAGTTCAGTTTGTCAGTTGCGTCGTTTTCCATGTGCTCTTCAACATGTAAACTGACTGTTTAGCTGTGCATCTGACACAAAGTGCGATCCTCCTCCACATCGCCACTAATTGTCATCTCGACATCACTGTCAGGGCGATCTCACTTATTGCGAGCATGAGGGGTGAGGCATTTAGTGACTGTGCGCAAGGTGAATGCCAAACTTTTAAATCGTACTTTCTGTGCGTGTGCGTAAATACCGTGGCTGGGTGTACCTTGCACGTATTGAGTGCGATCTAGTCCGCTCCCTTCATAGGTCGATTAGCATGATAGGTGGCTTAACATCGATCAAAGGGGCATATGATTACATTAGCAAATGCTGAACGCTCAGAAGCAAAGGCTGATCGCGTTGTCTTAAAATACTGTACTGGGTTCATACAGACAGTAACAAAATCGTACTCCTTCTTTTGTGACTACTGCTGTTGTATTGTGTTTGGCAACTTGATTCAGTTCTCCGAAATGGATTACTTTTATCGAAGGGCGATCTCCAGAGCTTGCTCCTAAATCTTACAAATACTAGACATTGCAAGATACTCTTGGTCGCATGTTCACACGTAAAGTTGCTTATAGCTGATAAAATACTCTGCCATGATATTACACGTGATCTCCTACGAGGCAGGCGTAATTCGAACTGCTCTTTTCCAAATGTTAGACACTCCAATTTTTATCCTCCTACAGATTCATTTTCTGTATTATACCATGCGCAAGCCCCTCGAGACGACGGCTTTGTGTGGAAGTAACGTGAGAGTGCTTAGCACGCAAGACAAATCTACCTGCTCGGGATTTGATGTTAACTTAAATTTAGCATCAATTACGAGCAGAAGGAGCCGACTAAAATTTTTGCTTTTCTGTCCCCAAGACGTTGAGAGAACGAGCGATGCTACGATACCGTTGGAGACCTGGAAAAGTGCACAGAGGACGAAGAGGCTACAGTGGTGTTTATTGCGATTAGAAAACTACGCGCCCACCATATACACATGGAGTGATGTTTTTACGTGGGTTTATAAATGTACAGGTCCATCAGATCTGGTGAGAACAAGTGTCGCCACAGGGTTGGAGCCCTCGGTCGAAAGATGGTGTTAAATTTAATCTTCATTTGGACAATTCTGAATTCACTCTAGCAGAAGTGCAAATGAACTACGTGTAACTGCAGACCTTTTCCATCGACCGCGCACAACCACCCAAATCGGCGGCGTGAGTCGTAAATATAGAAGCGTAATTACGCTTAATATTTATTATTCTAGAATGCAATGAATCCTTTATTATTCTCGAACGCAATGGATCTTGGCTTAAGAGTGAGCCATCAATTTGATCAATCAATTACATGCGTGCGGTCCATAAAAATTCAGTTAATGCCCTCAAGGAGCTCAGCAAATTATCTATGTGAGCAGTGCAGCAGTAAACTATGAGACGCAGCTGCTGCAGGCTGTCATGATCTATTTTAAATATGCGCTACTACCACTTAATTTATGTGTCACAGTAAAATAAAGATATAGGAGCAAACTCTGGAGCTCGCCCTTCGATATCAGTAGACCAGTTGATAGAAGTGAATCAAGTTGCAAAACACTATGCAACAGTAGCAGTTACTGGAGAAGGAGTACGATGCTGTTAGTGTATGTATGAACCCAGTACACTTTTTCAAGCAACGCGGTCGAGCTATTAAGCATCCTATTTTTAATTTTGTGATCATATTCATTTCTGATCGATTTTAAGCAAATCACTTTCGCACTTCAAAAAAGTGACCTAGCTAAAGAGTGACCCCCGAAATAACTGCACCGATGAGTGGAACGGACTATATCGCACTCAGTACGTGCAAGGTACACCCAGCCGCGGTATATGCATCCACGCACAGCAAAGTACGATTTAAAAGTTTGGCATTCACCTTGCGCACAGTCACACATGGCCTCACTTTTCAAGGGGTGAAGCCGTGTGTGACTGTGCGCAAGGTGGGGTCGCATACAAATGCTGACTTACTTGGCGTTAGCCTGTTGCTGGACAAAATGTTATGTACTCCCAACGAGTTAAAATGTCACATACTGTATTCAGTCTATTCGTGCCTTCATCACGACGTGCAAGCGGTCAAAGCTGTACTATGATCTGCATGGTGTTCGTATAGTCTACCTTGAAATTTTTTGATTTAATTTCTTTGGCGGCCATTAGTTGACACCCAAAAAGATCAACATAGCAAAGTCGCAGCTTTGACGATGGCTTGGAAAAGACCTGGCACACATGAAGCTCTCTTTAAATTAATTACCAGACAATGAAGGTTTTTTTATCTGAATAACCAAGGTGTGGATATAAGAGCATACTGATGAACTGCGTGGCTAGTTCAATGTCCATCTGTAAGCGTAAGGAGGCCGAATGGTATCATATTCATGTAGCACTGCGAGTGAAAAGTTATAATCTGTTATCACCAGGCTATTCGGGTAGGCTGGGATCGCGCTCGCAGTCTAACCATTGACATAACGTAGAAGGAAGTACAATAGACAGACTGATTTAACATCAATGGGTGTCAGCATTTAGCAGTGTGGCCAGGACGAACCTAAATTGAAAAACAAGCACACGGCGTGGTAGTAAAACGACCAACCAAAATTCAGAGATTTCTTGTAAATCCGAAGTGGGGCCAGCTGACCCGACTTTAGTTGTGACCCGCAGAAATCCTACTGTCCAGACTTGAACCCATAACGGATCCAAATATTCGCAAAGTAGGGGATGATCACAAAATAAGTTGATGGCCGCAAATGATAGATAGCTTATTAGCGTGTGAATGGCCTCCTGAAACGTAACCTCTCCCTACACTTACCTCAGTAAGTATGACCTCACCGCTCGATTCGCGGTTTCGATTAACAACGCCTTCACCACCCCGCCTAAGAACTTAGTCATTGAACGAAGACTGCCGCGCACACGAAGTTCAGATGCGACTGGACGGACTAACGCATGACGCCTGGTAAATACTGTTAACTATGGACAGCGGCAATTTAGTCGTCATTAAGTTGTTATATGCGTGTTAGCTAGTGATTGAAATTGTCCATAATAATGCTGCACCTTTCTCATTTCATTCCTATCGGAGCGGTCAATTTGTCCTCATTTTTAATAACAGTCAATAGACGTCATTCGGTGAGGTAACAGCTTCCATAAACATACTCTCATTTATGTCGATAAACATCTGTCAACGTAAATTTAAGTGGCCTTATGCTTAATTCTCGATCGCTTCGATTACGCGACGAGTGCTTAGGCTGTGAGGCTTGTGTCACGCCCCACGATAATCTGATTGCCCAGAAATTTGTACGTGGCAGCTGAAGAAAGCCGCACAGGCAGCAGTCCAGCTCAGCGAGGGATAATCAGTTCCTCCGATGATCACGCCAAAACGATCAGTGCAGCATCCTGCTTTAGCCTGACATGATAATGTTCGTCACTTGGATGTCCAACTTTGTTGCTGCTTCTTTATTGAGCCAACGATCATTCATGTACACCAGTTAGGGGAGACGTAATGCGATGTGTTGAGTTGTTGGTCTTCCAGCTAGTATAACAAGGCGGCCTACGCACAACAACTGCCTATCAAATGAACACGGCATACTTTCTATCGACAATGCACCCGATGACCTAAATCAAATTGGTTACAGGAGCATTGTGGTACTTCAAATGGTTCTCTCCGCAAGATATGCAAGCAGTCGTATGGAGGAGTCGAAAGTCACTTACCGCGCGTATCAATGTCGGTCAGCTAGTTGTCGTCTGATCTCTTGACACCAATCGATTTTTTACCCCTATTCGATTGACGTCAAGAGGTCAGACAGCAATGCCACGTCACCTCCTACGTGAAGAAAGCAGCTAAAAGTAGCTGTGATTGAAGAAAACAATGCGTAGCTGTAGAAACTGTACACCGTTGCTGCACACCACACCGGCGAGATTTTCACAAAATATTTCACCTTAACATCCTCCACCGATTCCAGAAGCTTGCTAGTGCTCTGCAGCATTGATTTATAGCAAGCAGAAAATTGAACCGTACAAGGAACAACACGATCGTCACAAAACACCTCGTATCACTTCCACGTGATTATTACTATCCCTGTCATTCACCTAGCAGCTCCATTCAACAACCTCTCTGCATCACACAGCCATATTGTCCAGCAGAAGAATGTCCGTTTTCTTTGACATGTTGTCGATGTACTCGCGAAGCTGAGGTGGCCACTTCAAGCCACGCACGATCGTCAACCCACGCAGTCGACCAAACAAGTCAACATCGTCGTAGCTCAGCGTTTCGTTCACCGTGTGTTTCGTGTGGAACATTAAGGCCAGTTGCTCCAGATAAGAGTTGGCATGCAACACAAGCTCTGGGGTCTTGGCCAGCGCGTCTTGAAACGGACCAATGCTCTTCTCCTTTTTCACGCGGTAGTACTCGCGGCTCTCGCGTGTAGCGAACTCAGCAAATGGAGCAGCCTGGAACCTTGGATGGTACAGAAGGCGAAACACGTCTGCTGTGTCCGTGATCCACTGCCGAATCTCGGGTCGATTAGCAGACGGAGATAGCACGGACGGACCACCACAGTGCTTGTCCACGTACTGGACAATAATCATACTCTCTGCGATGGCGCGACCATCGGATAATTGGAGGATAGGCACTTGTTTACAGCCCACTAGACTGATTGGCGTAGTCTCGTCGTGGTTGGCCAGGAACACGAGCTCATGTGGCACTTGTTTCAAGCCAAAGATCATGCGTGCACGCACGCAGAATGGACAGTGATCGTAGATGTAAAGTTTCATAGAAGCGCTTTTAAGGTTTTCAAGGGTCTTTGGTTGACGTCGAAGGAGCAGCGAAGTAGCGATTGCACCGACTGCTGAGCCGATGATAAAGGGACCGAGCACTCTCGACACATCCGACATGACCAAGAGTTAATTACGACTTTCAGGGAATGGGGGACCAACTTTGTCTGGAAAAAGTATTAATGGTCGTCAGAGATGCATCGATTTTATTGGATCAAAAAATAAATGAGAGAATAGATATCTGTTAAATGTTGAGAGTGGTGCAATTTTACCCACTCGGTCTTCGCAACTCATTTGCCGGGTTTTAATTAAAGTAAGGGAAAATATACAAAGGGAAACGTTAACCACCCCCCAGGTTTTCGTAAACCACCCCCCACCCCCTATATATTACCGTAATATATACACCTTCCATATTTTTGATCGATTATAAATAATATGTCATATTGCTTAATAAAGAAAGCCAATATCAACACAATAATTGCATCATGTAATCGCTTACACGCTATTTTTTTCAAGTGTTAAATAATTTCTTTCAGCGCTTAAATACCGTAGTCTGTCATTCTCATATGGCTCTGCTACCACCTCCTGAAACTACATACGATACGCTAGAGAGAGCCCGAAAGGCACTTAATGAACATGCAAGAGCTCAAGGCTATGTCCTAACGATCAAGCGTACCAAGAAGGTGGGTAATAAGAAAGATGGCCACTAAACGTATTATTCCATGGTGTTCACAGGGGAAAAATTACAAGCCAGTTGCTGGTAACGAAGTACCAGAAACGAGAACAATCAAGCGCATAAGGGCTAGTAGAAGCACTGGGTGCCGTTTTGAAGCTGTCATTCAACGCATACATGAGCGCTGGCACGTTACAGTCATTAGAGGGAACCACAATCACGATGCATTTATTGACTCGTCTGCACATCCAAATGGTCGCGCGTTGAACAAAGAGGCTCGCGAGCGAGTTCTCTTATTGACCAGTGCTGGTGTCAAACCTGGTACTGTTGTCGCTTCTCTACGCAATGAAAGCAGCATAAATATCACCGCCCAAGATAATAACAACGTCCGTAACGATGATCGCGCTCTGAAGCTACAAGGTAGAAAACCTCTACAGTCACTGCTTGATGGACTTGTCGCTTCAGGCGTCAAATATTATACTGCACGCGAAGAAGATGGACAGAAACTGTCACACCTTTTTGTTGTTTCTCCATCGGCCGAGGGGATTTGTTCCAGATATATTGCCGGGGTAGTATGGCTTATGGACTCTACGTACAAGACCAACAGGTATGGACTACCCTTGCTCCATATCGTCGGAGTTACCTGCATCGACTATATATTTACTCTGGCATACTGCTTTATTCAAGCAGAACGAGAGTCAAACTACGTCTGGGCGATGCAAAAGCTACAACAGGAATTTTGCGAGATGGGTATTATTTTTAAGACATTTATAACAGACTAATAGCTGGCCTTGATGGGCGCGATTGACAAAGTCTTCCTGGATGTGAACGGGTTGCTTTGCCGCTGGCACATATCGACGAACAGTTTGGCCAAACACAAGAAGTCCTTCACCACTATCGATGATTGGGAGGCCTTTTTTTAAAAAACTGGAACATCTTGGTGTCACAAGATCGGATTGAGACCTTCAAAGATAAGTGGAAAAGTATGCGCGAAAGCTGGGGAATATAGCACCCGCAGGTCGTTCGATATATCGACGAAACTTGGCTGTGTTGGAAAGAGAAATTTGTGACCTGTTTTCTCCGTAACAAGCAGCATAATAAACATGTTACCACGTCTCGCGTGGAAAGCGCGCATGCTGTCCTGAAGCGCTGGACTGAATTCTCGACTGGCGATCTACTGTATGTCAACAATGCTATAAAGCTAGCTTGCGATGGACAGCTGGCTCGTATCAAGCAACAGCACGCAAAAGAGCGAGCGACATTTGACATGCGATTTGCTAGTATATTTACCGACGTCATGGGAAAGATCTCGGAAGCTGGCCTGCGCGCAGCCTTTCGCCAATACGAAAATCGATTCTACAATAATGTCGATGACAATGGAGCCGTCATTAAATGCCAAGGTACGTATATAAAGATTTCACAGCATATTCCATAATGTGCAGCTCATATTCATTTAACGTTTTTGCAGGCTTGTTAATGTCGGTGATGGGATATCCTTGCCGACATTACTTCTCCGCTAGACGCGTATCACCATCTCTTGATAATTTCGACAAACATTGGCGGCTGCTGCAGCCGCCCAGAATAGTTCATCCACACAATGTGGTCGACTTGCCAACATCATAGGATAAGGTGTCAACAGAGTACTCGAATGCCGCCGGGAACCGAAAAAGAGAGATCGTCGAACATGTTCTGGCGCTGCCCGATGACGTGCGTGATCCTGAGCGGATTAAGAGTCGTGGTAGGCCAGTCGGTGCCTTAAATCGTCGTTTTGGAAGCACATAGCGCGATCTATCGCTCTTCGAGCATGCAGAGGTCGCGCTAAATCCCCCCTAAAGAGGCGTAAATGCAGCAATTGCAGTGAGCCAGGCCACAACTTTTGAACTTGCCGTAAACCAATAGCCCCAGACAAATCACGTGGAATCTATCAGTTGCAAGATGGGGCAAATGGTACTTAGCGAAGACATCGCGCCCTTCATCAAGTTTTTCGACTTTATTTGGATTTTGTCGTCCAATTGCGGAAGTGTTCAAGATTAAGAACATCCTGGGGCTACCGCTGATTTACCTTAGATCCACACCGTGTATTCTTCAACGACTCGACCTGATTTAATTGCATTTGCAGAACATTTGGTAATCACGAGGTTCAATCTGCCATTAAGGATGCTAGCGATCGAAGGTTATGCAAGGAATGCGATTGTTGGTTACAAAGTTCCATTTTAGCTAATTTAAGGCTTGCCACGGGAGCTTATGAAGCAGACGTATAATGTACTGAAGCACTTTACCAGCTACGTGTTTATATCAGAGTGTCGAGTTGAAGGCAGCAATTCCAGAGACAATAAGCGGCATCAAACGAGCTTTATTTTTTATTGCGGGGTGTATGTTGTGGTGGCTACTTCAGGTCAACTAACTTAATTTCTAATGCTCAGCGATACGAAGCTGAAAATTGTACAAAACAAATTTTCGGATGAAAGCGATCGCACGTGGGACTATGGATATGTTGTGGGGGTTGCTATTACATTGAATCGCTTTGCAAGTCAGATTCAATCATCGCTGGTACAATGCCGCTAATTTACTATTATTTTTGCCAATGATGGACTGGTTCAACGTGTATTGGTCAACATCGATTGCACGAGCGACTAAACTTGAATGCGACTCAGGAAGCTGAACGTGTGAAGTGAAAAAAGATAGCTTATTGCTGTATTATTTGCGCCCTGGTACTGTCATCTGTCAAAGAAAAGTTGCCGTTGATGGTACCTACAAAATTAGATTTATCTGACATGAAGTGCAACGAGTCAAGAACTTGTTTATATCTACCCCTTTGACGAGACCAGCCATAAAGCGGCATCCAGCGGGTTCATTTCTTCCACAATTTTTTGGACGCGCTCACTCTCCTGAGCTTCTGCTACTATTCGTCTCTTTCGCTCTTCCAGCGTTTCACTATAATCTTCGTCTTCTGCTAGCCACAATACCAGCTGTATCAAAACCGCAATTTTTTCCGCTAGAAGATTGCTTGCTCTTCTTATTTTGGTTGTGTTTACCTTCAGCGAAGCTTCACCGTGTCTCTTTAGTTGCAATATTGTTGTCCTCAGGCAAAAATCGTTACTGCGATTGTCCAACCTACAAAAGAAAATTGCAGGTTTCTGCGTAGTTACTTGACTCTTCTACGTTGTCGAGTTGCAAGATTTAATCGAGATGCCGCTGAACTTGAACTTATTTAGTGTAACACCTCCACTCGTCGCCGGCGTAGCAGTCATAGTATCTGCAACGTCCCTCTTTTCCACAGAGCTAGCGCTAGAGCGAACGCGCAAGCCATCACCAACAGCAGCTTGGCTATCAGCGAGCATCTCGGAAGCTGCCGCAACAGCAGTACCTTGATCGATAGGCTTCACCCTCACCACACGAGCCCGGTCATTATTTTGAATCTCGCCCTTTTCGTCATTTGACTCGAATCTTTTTGATCTGGAGCAGGACGCGCTGTTATATGAAGAGTCAGTTGACAATGCGTGGGATAGAGAGCAGCCGCGATGTGCATGCCGATGGGAGGAGGTTAAGTTACTACCATTATCAAATTATGCGTTAGTCTAGTTAGTCAATTATACACGTATTACGACTACACACATACCTCGTGATAGACCTCTGCAGCTGGCTTAAAGTCAATTTCGAATGTAGCATTAATAAATGCCTTTGTGACAGTGTCCATCCAGGATAATCGCAATATCTGACATGTATTTTATCACACGTCGCCGACTTATAGACATGCATCAATTATCTGGATTTAGTATTTTATCATTTGTAAATAAAATAGTAAATTACTGCTTAAACCGGTGATTTATTCAATTCTACTAATCAGAACGCGTCCATCGAGTAAATTACGGTATTATATAGGGGGTGGGGGTGGTTAACGAAAACCTGGGGGGGGGGGGTGAAAAGGGATTCCTATGAAAAAGGCCCCATTTAACACGAAATTTAAAAGATACCCCAGATATTTAAAACAATTAAATAATGCTCCAGATAATCGACAAAATAAAAAAAATGTAACAGACGACGAAAATTGAAATACCCCACATTCTTTTATACTATAGTTTACATGTTACACATGCCGACATTGTGCTTCGACATAGGGCTTCACCTACTGTAAATACCCTTCCTGCGCTATACGCGAAAACGTCCAACTTTTAAACAGATGAACACTTGTTTACAGTCACGCGGATATTCACCGTGTTGAAGTGGACGTATGCAATGTCTGAATATTGACGAAGATGGCGCGTGGGATGACGGTGATAAATAGACTCAAGGACAATGACGCAATGAAGGCTGTATGCGAGAGTGATATGGAACGTAGAGGAGTTCGGCGATTGAAGAATTGTTGGAGGTCAATGCGATTGGGGAAGAAGGCCGCTAAAAGGGGACTAGACAGTGTGTGTGCGCGAAAGGTCCGCGCACAAGGGTAGTCTCGAAGGTGCGCAAGTCTGACCAAGACAAGGTCGAGACACGAAGTTCTACAATCAGCAGGCCCAGAAGAGTGCAGGGAGCGCTAAAATCCAAAGCGGCAAACGGACCGTACGGAGGTTTTCGAAAGGAGGCTGCGCGTTGTATGAGTCGAGGTCCAAGATTGCTGACGAGGAACGACATAATGCTAACAGCTCGGCCGTCGAAGGGGAGTGTTGCAAATGAGGTAATTATAGCGGAAACATTTTTTCTGGTCAACGCCCCAGCTGCCAGATGGGGTACATTGCGCAGTAAATGTGTAGTTACATCACAATGTGCAGGACCTTTATAAATAGACGCAAATTAAAGCAGATATTACTTCTCGATTAATTAAGCCACTGACGATCCCCTCGGCGGGGGGGGGGTCGAACCGCGTCTGTCCCGCATTTTAATACAACAGTTTTGTATAATGCTTCTCTGATCTCCAATATATGGTGCAAACTCGAGGCTGAATGCTCAGCGAAGTCGTGTGCACCTGGGCAGATGTTGATTTGTATCTGGTTCGTTATTATCGCTCGCATACGAAAGGGAGGTGTAGGTGATTTGCACATGACAAGCGCGAGCTTGACATATGTTAAATCTAATGGAAGAGCCAAACCGATTTAATATCAACTAAGTGCTCGCCCAGTGATAAGGTCCGCCGTTGAGGCTAATTCATCATAAGAGGCCGCGAAATTATCGAATAGCTCCGGCTTCAATATGGTATTGAGGCATTTTGCAGCACAACGTACCGTGCAAAAGAAACTATGCAGCAGAGATGTTATCTGAGGACCCATAGACAACAAGGCTCTTACATAAAACTACTTGTTAACGCCTGCAACCTTCAAATTTCGAGCAAAAATTTTGAATTGCTCCATCCTTTCGCACACCAGTACAGTGTACCAATGAATTTAACCGTGACAAATGCCTTAAAACCGTGTCACGTTTTGGTCGAACTCTAGAACTGTTACCTTTGAAATATTCCCTTTCCCTGCTGTCAAGGAAATTGGTGCATTTACAACTCTTTTACTAATTTTCAAACCCCTTGCCAAACCTAAAATTTGTACTAATCACACCAAACCTTGTATCCACTAACCCTTTTTAATTAGCAACGACGCTCCTCATACTCGTAATGTTTTCTCTACAAAGACAACAGGAAAATCTTTATATTACATTGCGTACCTCTTTATTCACCACCCTTTTCCTACCATGTTTCGCTTGACAGGAGGGCTTTGTAAGGGTCACGTTAGATGGATCGTATAATTTTGGTAATTGCACAATGAAAGAACTACTTAGAATTGAGCTTTTGCGAAAAAAGAAACGGTTGATAATGGCAAGGTAACACAACGTCACGATCGAGTTCATCTCTATGAAGTCTGCTAGTCAATAGTACATACTATATTCAATTATTTTACAGAATGAGGCTTCTGCACCATAGCAATATTATAATACCATAACCACAACTGTTACAAATGCAGCCTCAACCTTATGTGATGTCCGTCTAGTTCTACTCCGCACCATTTACAAGTAGTCTTGACTAGTAAAAAGTAAAAAATATATTGAATGTAAAATTTAGATGCACAAAGTCGAAGCAAATTTATTTGCTTCATTAGTTGCAGTACATCACTGTGCTCCTCTCGGATAAAGATCGTGGTAGGACCGTGAAACGAGCACACGATTGACATCTCTCGAATACATGGTCAAAGATACAAAAAAGTTGCTGGTGAAGATATACGATCACACAATCTCATTGCACACCTTCGATAGTTGCGTGATATAGTTCCGGGCGAAAGAGTGCACTACTAAAGTACCGGCCAGCTTGAAAGGTACAACCACGTGATAGGTATACCTTCGGTCTCTCATCGGTTGCCGACTATCCTGTAAATGTTATTAATACTAAGTCAGTCAACCAGCATCCTATATGTTCTCAGCCGGAACCTGAAAAATATTTATCCAGACGCCAAACCCATACAGTATAACCTCTATTATCTTATATTACTGAAGCGTGTAAAAATAATAATGATAGGAGTAATGTGAAGGAGTGACCGGGTTGTCACGGGTTTTCGACTTTTTAAGGTGCTGGGTCGCCACGTGTTGTGAAATCTACAAGATTAGTCTATTAAAAATTATCACAAAAGGAACACGAATTCGTTACAAGCTACCCCAAATCACGCCCAATACTGTATCATTCGTGTGTGTCTCCTATAAATGCTATCCCGACTTCATACATAGTCATGACCGTTGCTGAATGCTTCCAGCACCACAAAAAGCAGCAAGATGATCCGGTCCATACAAAATGAGATCTAGCGGCATGAGTTGAGTCTACGTTTGGCATGAAATTATGCAAGAACGATTTTTGAATGGCTAAAACGCATCAAAGAGCTGATTTCTGCCTTTTGGCACAAAATACCAAAGTGGGAACGCCATAAGGACGTCAATAATCCTTTGATGGAAAACATGCTTCGAAAGTGGTTCCAGACATATTATGGCGAGGTCGCAAAATCGGGACTCTGCTCAAGTACGAAAGAGTAATCTTTCCATGAATAATTTACCCAGCATGCTTACAAATTCTAGTTTTCCAATGGATGGCTGGACTGCTTTATTAGCCGGTATGGCATCAGATTTTGCCGTTGCTATAGTAAGAGTGGTTCAGCCAATATGGTACGTATTGAACAAGCGAGACCTGGATTGCGGTATTTTTTTATTTATGCAGGTAGTTTTAAGACTGAATGATGCTTACTTACATTTGAACAGCTATTCATGAATACACTACAGACTTATAATCCGCTCTCAATCGTACAACTAAAAAAGGTGAAAGTAATTTAGTGAGCAGCTGCCAGCCTTTGTCTGCTGTGATGCCAACCGTACAAACAACAACCACTGTGGATCCTTGTCAAATTTATTAATCTAAGACGCTTCAAATACATTCATTGTAGCAGTATAGGCTGCATATACCGTGCAAACACGAATGCTTACATGACGCGCATAATTATTCTTGAATGGATTAAGCGATTCGACAGCAAAATGAGCGGCCGAAGTGTCCTTCTTCTTATGGAAATTGTTCTGCGCATATCCCAGTCACGACCGACCACCACAAACCAATACTAAGGTCAACTATCTTTCTATAAACAGGACCTTAAATCTGCAGCCGTGCGATGCTGGCAAAATCGTACTTTGAATACATGTTATCGGCTTTTATTAAAAAAGAAGCGAATTGATGCAACCGAAGTTAGTGTAAGCAAACAAGAAAAAGACTAATATTTTACAAAGAATCCGATTGATAGTTAAGGCAGAGACATATGACGTCGAACGCCAGACGATGGCAAACTGCTTTGCACCCTGTGGCCAACTTACACCACCTGTCTGTGCACCACAATTTACAAAAGAGATGGTGATGACTCATGAAGACATTAGTGCAAGATTATGGAACAAGTTCCTCAGCTACGCTACTACTACCTCACGGATTTTCTAAATCTCCGAAAATTAACCATTAAAACATCCGTGAAGACAACGTCACGTTCAACCGGCGGAGCATGAAATTGTCGCCCGTATTTGTTATCATAAAGAGAAACAAGTACAAGGTGTTGAATCCGAAGAGCATAATGATAGAAGAAAATTCCAATTAGGCTGCGTGAGGATAAGGCCTCTTTAAAAGTAACCGATGTTTACACCCTCCAGAAAGCTGGCGACCAATCGGATTACCTGGCAATGGTTTGCAAGCTGTGCAATGGCCAATTTTTGGTATGGAAAGACAAATTCAAAACGACTCAACACAGTTATTTATCCCGCAAGTATCCTCCTCTTTTATCAAATAAAAACTGCTCATAATGGGGCCCGTAATATTCTAATTCGAGTGGACTACGCGTTTCAAGTAATCACTCATTGAATTCCACACCCTATTGCACCACTTCATAAGCTGGGAACGCTGCTTTAATTCTTACCACGTTTGCCGCCCGTAACAAACGCAAAATGGTAATTTTTAAGAAAGGACTCGTAATTGTCAATGTTTTGGGTGACTTGATCTATAAAAGAAATTGCTTGCAAGGAGTAGTTGGAGTTTAAATAGCAACTTAGATGTATAGTTTTTGGCGACAGCGTCGAAGTCACTCTAATTTTAGGGTGAAGGGCCGAAAATATGGGCGGTTTTCCAAAAATGTTGATGTTTGTAATTGTACAGTGGCTACGCGAAATAATTTTAAATTCGCTCCAAAATAGAAATGTATCTCTGGAAGAAGTGACCCAGTGGGGACGCTTTGAGAAACACGTAAAAATACATTAGGCTGCGAATATCGTTTTCAACACTAAGGGTGTTACTCTAAAGAAAATGGACATGGATTGATTATCTTCCTACTTTTAATTAAAATGTGAAGTGATGTCTCATCAGTCAATTTCTCAATTTTTTGCACTCACCAATTTCTATAAATACAGCTTAATATCCATAATATATAGAGTGTCGTCTTGAAAGTCTCTTTCAGAGAACATCGGCATCTGCATACTCTTAATGCATTATTTATCCTTGCTTCTGGGACAAAAATTCTAGCTGAAAAACTGTGATATATGATCCATTACTTTGATATTTAAGAGCTGATGTCATTACGCGCATACATATCGACCTTAATTCAGAAACCATATGATCCGAATAAAATTGTATAGGACAATCTAATTGCGGGCCAGCTATTGAAATCATTTACGTCATGGGCAAACTCGTCGTCATGATTCTGTATACACCTTTAATTTATTGGTTGGAAATGATCTACCATATTTCAAAGCCGTAAGTTCACATTAAAAAAAATATGGGGTAAGAAATAGGTTGGATATGCACGCATCATAGAACTACTTCGTCTTTTGCCAATTAACACTAAGTAGATTATCCACCCGTATGTTTAACAAACAATTCTCAAATTTGCAGGTAGTATAAGTGCTACAAGAATTTTGAGGGCGTTTAAGCGAGCAAGGCCATAGCGCGTTAATACTCCATACACGATTAGTTTGTTTTACGATCGTTAGCTTTTCTCGTTTAAGCAAAGCAACAACGTAAATGTTGTGTAAACAAAACACGGCATTTGATAAATTCTTTTGTAAAGCTATTATCACGGCATCGCGATTAAGACGATATGGATCTCTTGACGCCATAAAGACAGGCTCATCAATTTTTTTGGTCGCACAAAGCTAGTGTTGTTTCAGATAAAGAGGTCTTGCAAAGCGGATGCAATTTTTCCCCATGACGCTGCGCGTTGGCATTACGAGCTTAGATGTATCACTATAATTATTGTGGTATCCAGAATATGTTAGCGCAGATGATTTTATCGACCACGTCCCGCTAATATTATCATGAAATTACATGGATACGTTTGGTGTGTGTGGAGAAATAGGCATAACTTCTCGTCGTTCAAATACCGTGTATGTAAAATAACTGACAGTAATTGGAAAATTATTTTCACATATTGTGTCATTTGTGATGTTGGCATTTTTTGTGAATTTCTAATGGCATTGAATCACAATAAAAGTACAAGTGATTGCTGGACCAAGCGAAACGAAAAAATGTCGCATTATCTTTTCTCGAATGGACAAATGGAAATTGAGGAACTTGGGCAAAGCTTCAAAATATGTCCTAATATGTAATGAAAAGTAACGTTTGATTTTATTATGAATTTTTTGATGTGAAGATGTAGCTTCTCGTGCCCATTTTGCACTAAAAGGCGCTTGATCTAAGTCACTTTCGACTTTCTCGATATACGCTTCTGCTTCAACCAGAGCATCTTGTTCTTTGCAAATCCGCGCGTGTCCCTCAGATGACCTATATTTAGCCAAATCCCTACCCCAAGCTTTTGGATCATATCAGACAGATTGCAGCAGTTTTGTTGGAAGGCGAGGCTGGACTTAAATAAGAATGTTGTGCACGCAATTTCGCAGCCTGTGGCACTTCGATGATCTTACTCTTGATCCAGCAACTTCAAATAATCAACACAAAAAGATTTTTCAGCTCTCAGCAACAAATTATATGGTTCCTGCGTTGTACGTTTGCTTCCACCATATACTTCGCCGGCGCAGATGAAGTTACTTGTAGCAAGCTTTAAAAATCGAGTGCATCATATATCTACTATGTAGTATGCTGAAAGAATCATTTATATTGAGAGACGGATGTATTAATTATGGTAATAATGCGTACATGCATCGGAAGTTTGAATGATCGAAGTCTTGCTAGGCGAGAAACGAACCATAGTGACGTCGTTGAGTTCTTTGGATATTGTGACTGTATGCGTTTCGAAAAAGCAAGACCTCTGAGATAAAACATTAAAAGATTGAATTTGTGCTACCACATAGTACACTTATTAGATTTATCTAGGCGTGTAAGCTTGCAGCGTAAATGAAGCGACGCGTCTTGACTGCTGCGCCTCTAAAAACATTCATTATATTATTTATTATGATCACGGGCACCAGCTATGTAAGACACTTGCTTTAAAGCACAGAGCAACTAATCCATGACTTTACGATCGTCGTTCCCTTGTTTTAAACCATGTAGATGGTTTGTTTGGTGTCAAGCCGTATATTCGTTTTGCATCATCAATTTTAAAAGTATCACGCGGCGAATATTGCTCAATCACAGATTGGACCCCGCCCTTGCTCGTTACACTACTCAGTACATAATCCCCAAATCTCGCTGGTCTAATATTAGATTTGATGCTGTTTTGCTAGTTGGGACTCTGATTTTAGCATTTGAAAACTTGAGATCGTAATCTTCCCTAACATGCCTTACTCGACTGGGTCTACTTTCTCCAAAAATAATTATTCTGACATCCTGTCACCCTCGCGATCAAAAATGAATATTAGCAGAATGTATGCGGACTCAAAATGCTCCACATGCTGTTTCTTTTATAAGTTTGCAGCTCTCAATATTAACTTTTATGTCCATGAGCCGGTGTGTCAGTGGCATTTTTGTGCTCTGCTGAGATAAACTATTACAGACGTTTAAGCTTCGTGGAACCGGGCATTTGGGCATAATCTGTAGTGTTGAAAGACGTTGTGCTTCTTATATATTGCAAAAGATGCTTGCCTTGTCGAATTATTGGTTGCGCGGGCTTGATGTCGACAAGTGATATGATTTCTTGGGTGGACGTGTTGAATCAGATTTAGTAAATCGAATACCGATTATTTTTCTAATAAGTACCTTGCGACATTACAAAGTTTTATCTTTTGTACGTGTCGTCATGACGTCATCAGAAAATGGTAAGCCCTTCAGCTCGTAAATGATTACATCATTTACGCCTTTTCTTAGCTCACGTCCAAGGTCCTAAGACGTTGCTGAATCAGCTTAAATTTCTTTCAAATAATAGGCTGGACAACAGTACTATTTTATGTCACGTCATTTAAATCTTCCGTTTAAGCAGCTGAAGAAGAGGCACTGAGTCTCACAAGATAAAAATTTTCATTAACGGGCGGGCCTTTTTTGTGTCTTGTATCTAGCTCGCTTTATAATGAAAAAATATCGGTGCCACTTGACTTTTACATGAAGTATTTTACTTGAGAGGTCGCGTTTTTAAAAGGCTGATCCTGTAATAAAATTTTTAATGCCAACCTCATAGCAGATTTACGATTACTGTTTACTTACAAAGTTTTTAGGCTGTTTTTAAATGATTAAAAAACCGACTATTTTTTTAATATACCAAGTGATGATAGTGTGATTTTCCTATCCTAAAAAAGTAATTATTGTTAATTCATTAAATGTTTAGACTATTTATATAAACATTTTATATTGACCCAAAAAACATTAATATATACGTATACTAATTTTTAGGGTGTATCAATTAGTATTCTAAAGAATTTACCACAAGAAAATCAGAGTTTGTGGCAAATAATGTGCTAAAGTTATTATTTTTAGAAGTGGAATCTAGAAATAAAGTAAAGTAAAATAAAGTTGTGTGCTGAACTTACGGCGTCTAGCGAATCTGCATCTGGTGACAGAATACCACACGATTTATCTTTAGATGAAGGCAAGCACGCAGAAGATGGAATGTAGCTGAAATACCCACCCAGTATTCACAAATAGATTTTTGGCCTTAACCAACTTGTTTTAAATAATAAGAACGGCCTAAACATTTGGAGCTCTACAGAACTAGGAAATAATCCATAGATTAATTAGACAGACAGAAGAGATGATATCAGCACAGGAGGCATTTACAAAAAAAGGCGTGTACTTTATTTAAAATTTAGTACAGGGCACATTACAGTTAGTCCCAGATCTACCTTGGAATCAACACGTTTATTTTAAGTGCGTTCAAGTACCCGTTTGGATTGCAATTCCGACTAAAAAATAACAGCTGCGCGGTGCTGCCGGATCTTCGTAAACACCCTGACCGAAAATGCTGATATTGCCAGATTCATGCAGCGACAAAGGCAATCGTGAAGACTGTAGAATTGTATCATCGCGGAAATCAGTACGCTAAAAACGAGACGAATGGGGTTCATACTAGCATTTCAAAACAATTCTTTCTAATAGAGCTTATCGGGTAGATATCGGAAGGGAAACTTTAAATGATAATAAAGGTGATAAAAAGAAAAGTGAATCCTAGGAGAAAAGCAAAGATATAGATGTTGATACAAGGATCGATTGTAATGTAATGTTCAATTTAAGTGGTGATCAAAGACAAACGCACCACGACGTGGTCCGAGCTAGAATCGATACATGAGTGCTAGAAATGTCCTGTTATGATCGCGCAGGAGGTGTACCTCTCACAAGTCGTTCTTCACTGGACTCACCTGCATAAAAAGGGCAACGTAAGAACCACTACTTTTATTTTACAGTCGAAATTAACTCCTTTAAATGAATTGTAACAGGCGGACACGATGCTGCTTAGTATTCTAGTATTAACGTGCTACGGTTAATAATCACACAAATTAAATATTTAGCTCCAGTATGATGAAGTACACAGATGCTTCAAGATATATTCATTACTGAGAAATCAAGAAGAAAGACTGGATAGTGAATTTATTTTGCCTGCAATGAGCTAAAAAAAACCAGGGCAAGCAAGTTGAAATCAAACAAGGTGTGTTGCCTTATGAAAGTCTCGACAAGAACCCAGCTACCAAGACAAGAATCGATGTTCGCTGTAATTGTAGTGGGATCATTTCAAAAGTGACAGCCGGATCCAGATAAATAAGAACGCAAGAAAAATCACGCGCGTTCAAACGAGACTGTATTCTCGTTGAGGTTACTTTAAGACGGCATCTAATGCAAGTTTAACAGTTTTAAACGTACTTCACGACGCTGTAAAAAGCGTGGATGGTATCGAGCTAAACTAATTAGTCCCAGGGTTTGCTCACGTCGTAAGAACTAAAATGTAGTAGGGTCGGAGAATGTCGATATTGTAGCAAAAATTATCTATCAAATAGCAATGTATGTCAATCGAGAATGTTTCGTGTACCCCGATATCTAATGGCAACATGTTTAAGCTTGATTATCACTAAACAATGATATATGATGACGCGGGAAGAACGATGTGCGATTTTCTTAAATAAGTAAAGATAGAACAGAGTTGATCTTAAATCTTCAGATAAATCTGCGCTTACATTTTTGTATAATAGCATTAGCGAGTTTGTGAACATAAAGACATGAGTTAAAAAATTGAAGAGGGTACTTGTAAACTCGCAGTCACGGTGGTTTATGCAGATCTTGATGCCTGCCCCTTTAAACTTGGAAAAAGGTGTCCATAGTACATAAGACTTTCGTTCGATGTGGGCTAACTAATGGGTATATGCTCCAACACCTAGGTAAACCTGACTGTGCCGATTGCTGCTTTGGCAAACAACACAATAAACATACTGTAAGACACTCGATAAAAACATCCACAAGTAAGTGTTGTTAGTTCGCGGACCTACTTATATCCGGAATGAATGAAGGGTCACCAAATATCGCGGTTCAGACTTCAAAAATGGCTACTGGCGATACGTGAAGACTTACATGTTGAAGTCCAAGATTGAAGATGAAATGAACCTAACATTGTAAGGTTATCATAAAGTGGAAATAACGACAACATGCAAATTAAGTTATCGAGTCAATTGTCGCGATCTAGTCGAAGGTGATGCAAACCGACAAAAATTTTAACGTCAAGTACTGACTAATAAGGTATGTATTGAAATGAGACGATGAAGACCCGCAATCCCTTGTATCATATTATGCACACTAATTCTTGCATAAACTGGTCTTAGCTAGATTCAGTGGACCATCCTCATCATAATAAAATAAATTAGCAGGACAATGCTGCACTAGTCTGAATTCCGGATCTCGTTTTGGGTGCACACGCCAGAAAACGCCATGTATGATAGAACGTACTACAGGGGAGCAGGATGCATGCTTTATAGAACCATTCCCGGGCACAAACTGGTCATCCATCACCGTGAGAGCTTATGTCTCCCTAACCTACTGTCATGTCTCAGTATCGAAGACGAGAATATTACATCGAAACTGCAGACTAGATTCTCTGCTAATTTTACGAGAGGATATTTTCGATTGCCACTGGCATTCATCGACGGAACAAAACAACGCTTTGTATCGGCCGTCCAAATTGATCAATTAATTGACTTATCAATTACAAGGTTATCTATGAGATCTCACTATTAAAAAACGTAGGGAATCTTACAAACGTTTAACGAGCCACTTGCGAAAGGCAAAACTGTTGCAAATAAGAATAGTGGCAAAAACATCAGCTTTCAATTATCCGAAAATAGTTCATAGAATCAAAGCAGAGAGTTTAATTTAGCGATTTTGAGGTGATCGCGGCTGTAAGCAGTCTGAGCAAGTCCGATCCAGTGTACAGAGTGACATTGTTTCGAACAGCTATAAAGAAAGAGGAGTCAAAAACAGTTTTATAATCTATATTTCGGATCGATGTACATAAAGCAATCCCTTTAAATAGAATCTGCCCGATACGAATCGTATGGTAAAATACAAGCAGTAGTGGCGGACATATCGGATGGCTATCTAAAAAACAGTGTTCTCGGTTAAATTAGCAGAAAGTCCAAGTGTAGAAGTGGACATGACTCGGAAAAAGATGAAGGTTCTAGATGTGGCGAAGATTTAGTCGTTCTTCATTTTTAGACTTCACTAAGGGTGCAGAATACTCGTAATTACATGCCACGACGTCTTGTAGCTCTAAGTGACAAAATATGGATTTGCTAACTCACGTGCTGACACTGACTAATTGTCTGTGATGAATGTAATCAGATGATATATTACATGATCGTATTATCACATACTGTTTCCGGAAATGTTAAAACTGATTACGATTGTGGTGTGAAGATACCGAGTCAGTGGGCCACGTAACGGGTGTGGTCAGAGTCAAAGATGGTGGAAAATTTTCTGGAAAGATAAGTCAACTAATACCATATCGTCAACCGGAATGTGAGATTAAGATTATTGAAAATTGAGTGACCCTCCGGAAATTGACAAGGCCATCATTTTTTATTGGTCGTGTACACCCCAGAGATGGAGATTTTTTAACCGACGTGCTACAAAAAGTGGATCAAATTATTTGCAAACGACTGATGTTAGCTGCAATAAGGCGCTTAAAGCATCTACATGGTGTAAAGCAACATCATCCCGGGTGTTTTGAGAATACAAGATGTTCTCTTTTTCAATATCTTACACGAGGATAGCAGAGAAAGATGTGGATTTCGCGTAACAGATGTCGATCTAACAAATAACTACAGGCATTCTGTGCAAATGAAGCTACCTACATAAGGTTGAAGAGGCAATACGAGCATACGTTCATTTCCAGGATGACTCATTTCCGAATTAGTAATAGTTCATGCCAATTTTATAAATTGCGTCCCACCGTACCCGTTTAATGTTCGTTAACTCATAACTCGTAACTTACAATCATAGGAGAACTATAAGTTTCCCGAGGGACAAATAACAAATGATTATACTCCTGAGCGAAGGAAATCATATTCCTGCATGAAAAAGTACATTATTGGGGTGACCGATTGTCTAAATGTACTGAACCGGTAATTACAAGATTTGCTAGGAGTGGTGGTAGTCTTACATATAGATATCTGAAGCACCATTGTCATTGGTTATGAAGGCAGTAGAGATCCGTATCTAAAAAAGAGAAGAAAGCTTTATTGAACTATAACATTCCAAACTATGAAGTTTTCGAGTTATAAATTTAACGCTGGCCTTTTATTTTCTTTAGCCATCTCAACCTCTGTCAGCGCAGCTCTATTCTCGCTTAGATAAGGTGAAACCCGCTAAAGATCTCCCTATAAAATAAGCAATTAAGTCCATAGAACTGTATCAAGCTGCAGACCACTGCATAAAAACGTTGTGTTGATGCTCTCATTTTTGCATTAATCTTGTACAGTGGGCTAGGACAACGCGATTGGCCTCTACTTACGAGCGTATCGCATTTGCTTCGATGGCCATATTCTCCTTTGATTGATTGTAAGCTAATTGCAAGCGTGCATCACAATAGTGACTTAGCCAAAAGTTGACTTTAATCACGTCTATAAACCTATGAGAAGAGGACAGTCTGGATCGCACTTAGACGTCTAAGGTACACTTGAACGCTTGAATTATAGACTAACACAAACAGACTAGTACGATTAGATAGTTCAGCATCAAACATTGTGCACAGGTATTAATTTCTTCACTCTTTGGGCTAGCAATGATGTTGTAAGTGGACCTAAATCAGTTGTAGTGTTGTACAACATCAGCCATTATAAAGATTTCTTAATGTCAATTATTTGGCATATTCAAATATAGCAGGGCCCACAGCAAGCAACTACAGCCCGAACTTTAGGCAGAATATATCCATAGCTTTTTTTTTGATAAACTACTTTCCCCTTATATAATATTGATGCTGCGCAGCTTGGATCGCTGCTAAAAGTTTTGCGACTAAATACTGGAGAATCTGATTGTGTTACTAGAAGTCGAAGACGTCCGTAAATACCTAGTAATTCCTGTCTAAATTAAAAGGGTATAAAGCAGTCTATTGAAGTAGTTGAGGGCTACCGGTTGGAAAAAGGGTATAAGGTATAATCGATAAGGTACTGCATTGACTACAATTGCCAGAAAGAAAAATGGAACACGGGGTACAATACCTGATATATTAATTATGAATCAAGGCATGATCCATTCAAGCCGTACTTACACTTTCATGGCCGTGATGACATATTTGAGATCATCCTTAATAATGTGGGTGACACGTTTTTCATGACCAAGAACGCAAGCATAAATTTTTCGAGAGCCTTTTAAATGATAACGGGTTGACTACTCAGCACATATTATGTTTTCAGGGAGATCAAATCTTAATGCTATTAAATCCCGCCGGACGAAGCATTGTGGAGAGTTTATCGAGCACTTAATTGGGTAAGACTCATTCAAGTAGAATTCTAATGGAACTAATCAAGCGTCTGACTCTAAAAATTCGGATAGACAAAAAGATATTCCGTTATGCAAGCAACTAGGATTACTCATGTTCCTGATGGTTTGTATTAGAACGAATCGTATATTTCCTCCAGTCAGATTAGCCGCTATATGCAACGTGCAACGCAGCAGCACATTTGCATTGCACTAAGGTACTTAGGTAATTATTTGGTAGAAATCGTTCGGTCATGGTGTATTATCGAAAGACAAGGATGAGGATACTACAAGACTATTGATAGGTTGTAGTTATGATTATAAAACGAAATTGTTTGCGCGTAATTCGATCACCGCATTCGTGCACTGCCTTATCGAAGAACGAATAAGTAAGCTTTTGTATGCAGATCTCAATCATTGCAGATGGACGATGTCACTGTGTGTGAAGCATGAGTGGAAGGCCTAGGCCTAATATGATACTAGTGTTATATGAAATTTTAAATAAACAATTTGTGTAAGTATTGACAATATAGCCGCCTGTGTTGTAGCAAATAATTTGACCCACAGGCGCAGAATAGGGCACATTGATCTTCTCGGGCATTACAAGAAAGACTAGGCGAAAGGTAATTGGTATTTGTAGAATAATGAGACCTATGCTAACCCATTCGAAACTATGTCGAAACCTCTAGGCAGTGGCAGAATTAATAGATTGGTTGTCTATGTCTGTTAAATAGATGCAGCTATCTTAAAGGAACGGACTGACAGTGTAGGAAGGTGTAAGGAAACCGCACCTAATCAGGGAGATAACAGTAGGGTCATTCGATTATTTTTGATACAATATTAAAATATGGATTGTGAGGGAAAGGCATTGATGCATTAAAGGCACAGTTATGTCCGTCGAACGCTTATTCAAAAGACACCAAGTTTTTACAGTGCGATCGAGTGAGGATTTTGTCAGTTCATTTTAAACAACACTTAAGATTTCATTGCTTCAGACTAAATATGCAGCATTAAACGAGTCTACTGTAATATAGCGCGTTTCAAATACTGAACTGATTTAAAAATAAATATGAAGGCTGCAGCTCTAACCAAGAGAGCTGTTATTTTGACAACTTTAATATTGTCCGTTCGTTCAGCCGTGCTGTCGACCACTGTATTTTCATCCATCAAAACTACTGTTTGATTAATACAGTGATGTTACGAGTGCTCCTGCTTAGTAATTTGGGTTAAGGAAACATGTGTGGGTCTACATTGTTTTTTTCTTTAGTTGTTTGTGAGTATGGACTATACAAGTCGACATTATGTGTTGTGTATTAAACATAAGGCATCCTTGGTGAGTATTTATATGTGGTATTAATTTATTCAGAAGTGGAACCCAAGTCTCCTGTGATGCATGTATATAGATGGAGCGTAACATGATTGTTTGAACCTTCATCATGCTCACAAGGAGGTTAGCCTTTAGAACTCGGCTGACATTTACGTTTGTGCCTGTGAACGCCGAAAGGTACTATCTTAACAGTTTAATCCGTGTTGTATTTCTACCTACTGGGGAGCATAGTCATGCTACTATTTAGTTTTGCAGCCATTCCGGGTATATTAACTTTCTGTGATACCCCCCTTTGCATTTATAACTTTTGACAGTACGAGAAATGTCTCTGTGTCAAGCATGCCTGTAAATTTAGCAAAATTTATCTGATATGACAGGATAATGGTAACACCTACTCTCGGTCAAGTTTTATCATCTGTCCCTGTGCCAAGGCGCGATCGAGCGGGGAGTTAGAAAAAAGAGAAAAACATCGCGACGTTGTGGTGGGCAACGAATTAATAATCTGACGAGTGTGCGAGTCGAATTGAGATTAATTGAAGAAAATGAAGTGTCACAACTCGAGCATGGGTTAGTAATAAGTTTATTTCCCTTGAAAGTATCTTTTCTAGTTTTGAGAAACCCGAACCGCTACAATCCAAATTAATTTTAGAAAAAAAGCAAATATGATGCGCCAAGTGATTGGTCGCCAGATATCTTTGCGGTGGTAGATTGTAAAAATTCACTGAGTCTCCTTTTGGATACAGCGGGGATGTCGTTACATCATTCATGCAGGTCAGACCTTACCTAACAAGGAATTTCGCTACCTTAGGACCGTCAGAGTTACGGCCCCCGTTTACTGGGACTTCTATTTAATGCGTAAAAAATTCATTTTAATCTTCCAGCACCGGGCATGAAGCGTCTACTCTTTATTCTTCTTGACATAATGAATCAATCTTAACGGTCCTTTTTGATGCCTACAGCTATGAAATTAAGCGTTTTGACCTCCTCACATGATGCCAAAAATCAATAGACAAGTTCGACAGAGAACATAATCAATATAGAGTCGCTGCATGCGTGACGATTCTTAGCACGTAGAAGTGACACGACTGGAACCATAAGACGCCAGCGTTGTGGACTGGCGTGCCATGGAGAACAACGTAATAAGCAGGAGCGTAACTTTGGACCCTAAACTTTTGCTAGGAAACGCGGACTATTTTACGTGGTCTACAATGGTGAGAACACTGGTTTGCGTGAGGGCGTATTGATATATAGTACTACGGTGGAACGTATAAGACTATGCGCATTGTTACTCACCGAATATTCCGTATAAAGGTCGCGGAAAGCGAAATAGTTCTACAACATTGCACTAAGTCGTCAAAAACAAGCGCAAACTAAATTACCGTCGGTGCTGATACGGAAGTAGAGGACCTATCGATCAGCTTGCTGTAATATTTACAAAAGGGCTACCATAATTTCGTGCCGAAATTTGAGATGGACAGCGCGGAGTTGTAATCGCGATAAATTAAATAGTAATTATAAGTGAACATATCAAGCAGCAAGGTAATAAGACTAAGGCGATATAGACTGAAGACGTAGCAAAAGCGTTCAGTGCTAATATTTGAGCATTAGTGATGAACGTATTACGGTTAAGGTGGGGTACACGGGCGAACAAGAACGGATCAAACAGTAAGTTGAAAACAGGGGCCCGTACCATGCTGATCATTTTATCTGTGGTTGTTCACATCGACCATAAGAGCATCATCTATCCGACCGAAACTAGCCTGCGCGTTAAGCGCTGGAATATCCTGATGGTTGCGTACAAGCTTTCTATTAATTGCTATAAGAGAATCAGAAATGTTAGTAAGAATGCGTATTCTCGGATGAGATCTAATGCCATCAACACGAATACTCCTTTGCAGCTCGCGGACAAGATATGTACTACCATTGATGAGCCAGAATGTGTCACGCGTGGTCCAATCATCACGAACATCATGACAAGAACTTGATGATGTAAAATTTATGTCAGCTTGCCTCAATGGCAGCAGCAATCCTGAATGTCAGCTTCCAGCGCATCTCGGCTGTACGCAGTTTGGGTACCAAAAGCACGTCATCGTGCCCTATAGCTTGCGTGAAGGTTCGATTCGTTAAAAGCATCTAACGCTTAGTCACCCTGGTGGTGAATGAAAGTACAAGACGATAAGGCAAATTTTCTTCTGGCACGAAATGGCATCTGTAACCACCAAGGATGCACACGATTGTCTTATTTACTAGAAGGCAATTTTTTACGGAGACAAGCAAGAATATGTAGTACTACCATCAATGTTAATTCCTAGGTTGTCATGACCGTTTAAAAAAAGTTACTTGTGGTCGAAAGCAGTAAAACCAAATGTGAATAGCATGATGTGTTTACCTCTTCCTACCGTTAGTTTATTCTTGCTACCATTATATCTTCTGTGCTTCGTCGCCAGTCGTCTCAGCTGTCCAATCATCATTCGCGGCTACACCTGCAGACCGGTCAATTCGAATTGACTAATCACACGTCGTTGTCATGCCCCTATCACAAAAGTAGGGGACGTCACTATCGGGCAGGCTGTGCTGGCGAACCCTAGACACCAGAATCCGAAGGCTTAACTTTGTAGCTTGTCCCCACCTGGGATCGAACCAGTGACCTCTGGGATGACGCTGCCACGCCTCCTTGACTGAGCAACTGTACGTTGTCAAATCACCGTGCAACTTTTCCAACCATACTTGTACTAACTAATAACTAGTACAAACAATAACACACCTGAATATAAATGAACTTTCATGCAACTGCACAAGAAGCATCACCTTCCACCAACAAAAAACACTTAAAAAGGTGACTACTTCTACGCCGTCCATGTAGATCTCATTGGTCCTTACGAAGATGGACACGAAGGTAGCACCATGATTGACCACGAAACGCGTGGGCTAAAAATGGTTAGTTTTATACGAAAAAAACTCGCTGACCACACCCAACGGCATCGATTGTGATTGCTGTGCCTCTACCCGCGTCCTGTAACGGTCATACACGACCTAGGAACGAAATATACCGGTGAAGAGTTTTTTTAGATGCTCCGCGTCTACGAGATACAATCCAAGCCAATTACGAGCAAGGAACCTCAAGCTTACACAATTTTTGAACGTGTTCACCTCGAGATGATAAATGTCATCAGGTACCACGATGGAGATGAATGATAAAAAACTATCACTACGCTGCTATACTGTGCAGATCAGAGATCACATTGTTCTTAATGCTTCCACAGGTAAACTTCTTTTCGATCAAGAGGCGGTCACTCGTCAGCTTTATAACGCCAGCTGGAGCTACCTCTTAAAGCGTAATTTTAATGCAATTCTCGCTGAAAGCTACCGTGAGAATAGCTAATGCCTCGATCTTATCTACAAAACCGGCAATCAAGTGATGCTACGCGTCCCCAATAATTTTTGTGCAAAGTTGCACGCAGTTGCAACGGACCTTAATCTATCCGCCAGGTTCACAGCAACGGCACTGTCAATTTCGACAAGGGCAAAAAAGCCGATTATGTGAGCATGTGCCGCGGTTTTCTATTTTAAATCTCACACATCATGGGGAAGTTACTTAACACAAACGACTTAATGAAGAGCAAGAAAATGATATTTAAGAAACAAAACAACTTAGCACATTTCATGTAATCTTTCGATAGACATTAAACAACCATGAAGTTTTGTCGAACTTGAATTGTACCAACTAATTCTTAACAAAGCGTGCAGCCGAGTAGTGGTAGTAGCTAACAGCCAGGATTGGTACTACCGTTATGGCAAGCTGTCTTAATATTTGTAATCATCAAGTACTTAACATGATGTTCACGAACTACTGGACACATCCATGACGTAGTCTGGCTCATCAGACAAAAACGTGCCAGGATTCTGAGCGGGCGACTGCGACGTATGCATCACCAATTCAATGATCAGAACAAGTCTGCAAGCATAGATAATATGATAAAGGCGATCTATCAGTGGCCGACAGTGAACCTATTCTTGAGGGTGTGGATCATCATGATACAAGTATGTTTCTTAAATGGTGTTGAGGCAGAAATTGCCATAAAGGACGCGTTGTTTGTGCCAAGCATCAGAAATCCTACTGTATGCCACAGATACAAGACTGGAAATTCCAAGTCTTGTTTGATCATTCGAGGGATGTATTCGGCTCAGGAACCCGACACGGGTGCTAACAGCAGCAGATCACTTTAAACAATTTTAAAACGGCTGCGGAGTCTACAGAGATCAGCACACATGACAACAAGCAACTAATGTATCGATCGGCAAATGCATTTGCGCTATGCTCAGCATAAAATCATTGAAAGGTGATAGATCGACACGATCAAGGATGACAAGGTTCTTGCCAAGTGAAGCATTCCAAGTCTTTGTCGCGAATTAACAAAAAAAGATAGATGGATCAAAAAATCGAGAAATCTTGACAAGTTTCACTGAAAGTTGTTTCATCACCTTTACTCTGAGACCTGTGGCGCCGTGGAAGAAATATCAGTTGATAGAAAAGGATAATTGCTATTGATATTTGATGAATACAGCGGGTGTATGAGGATATTCTGCATTCATATTAAGACTTAACGTGGATGATGCATTAGAAATACATCGTTATGTATCAAGCTCAATTCAGCAAGATAGTAAGTTCGTCCGCTACGCTGCAGCGCGTAAGTTCAGGACTAGCCCGCCAGGGTCTTCCCAAGGACAAAAGCATTGAACAACAAATGAACAGTGCCGTATGCGCATCGATATAACACCACTTCTGAACGCGCCGCCAGGACTATTGTCATACTTGATTGCAATTTAAGGCGCCCCGCCAGGTTTATACAGATTGTACGTTCCAAAGTGGGAATGGAGACCACATAAGTTAAGTTTAATCAAAATTATGGTCAAGACGCCTTTCGAAATTTGTATTTATTAAAGTCAGCTTTCATGCACATGCAATCTTTCGAATGTTATACTTGTTTCTTGGATCTGAGGGAAAGCCGAACGTTATTTAACTTAAAAGTTTGCTTCGACGTATTTATTTGCTGTGAAGTAGTGTCCAAAACGTATCGAGCATTCGACAATGAGGCCAAAAAAATCCATCAGTCATGATGTCAACTACGACAAACAATTTTTTGGACGTTAAGCGAGCTTGATTAACGAACAGGGTAATGATGCGGCGCTGGAACTCACCTTTCACATGATCCATAATGAACACTTGCGCCGGATCGACTACGCGCAGACCGGAAAGCACAACACTAATCCAATCATGTCGCACGACTCTATAATTGTATAACTGGTTCGAAGTAGGCAAGTGTACTGTAGAAGCTGAGTGATCGCTACCAGGAGTGCAGGCAAAGCGCTAGAGGAGCACCAAATTACAACTAAGAATAACGTAATAGGTTTAACGGTTAAGATGAACGATTTGCGCTTTTAACATTCTGGCGTGCATGGGAGAACGTAGTGGGAGAAAAGGGACTGGAAGCACCTGTAACGTTCTAAGATGCGAGCAACGTACAGGATAAAGTGCACGAGCACAATTTAATTTGAGCAGAACTCGGGTCGATGCGACTTCGCAGTGTTTTTTGCGCTTATAAGCGCAATTCAGACTAATCGATCGAGTATTTTTAGGTATTGGACTGGCCTCTGTATCACCCTGAAGTGATTACAGCGTTCCATTACGGTGTATTAAAGGGAAGGTTTTGCATTATTCTAAAGGGTGTTGCGATAGAATGAAAATGATACTGCCATTTGATAAAGGAGCCAATATATGGTTTTGAAAAATCTTTAATCGTGTAAAACGAGACTTCGATATTTTGGTGCTATATCAGATTGCTCTATTCGCGTTAGACCCATCTCTCTAATTAAACGATCGATGATTAACGCGTGCTAGAGCTTGTATACGTAGACGACGTGCTGGTGACCCAAAGCTTAGTGGACCTGATCGCATTAACAAAGAAAAAAAATTAAAAGCATTTCAGGATTGCGGACAGCTGCATGTGCAGTTTTGTGCTGGGACCAGATTGGTGGACGGCCGCGATGGCAGCGTCATCACGCGCACTCAAAGCTACGTCGTCAGCATCCCCAAGCATTATCATAATTTCAATGCCACTCTCAGTCCAGTTAGCTTAAGGTATCACCTTGCTGCAGTGAAGAATGTTACCAAGTTGAATACTACATCTCGTAAAAAAAGAGGGTGATTCACAGGAAGTTTTACTACAATGCGTCATGATATCGCACGTATTTTGAAAGCTCAGAGTCACGCAATAGGGAGAATTCGCAAGTAGCACATCGGACTGCAGTGAAACGCATATTCCGCTACCCTTAAGGTTCTAAGCTTCACGGGATCTGCTATCTGCCAATCCACAACATCGGCTTTCGTGTTAACTGGGGTGCAGACTGTTCTGGCAACCACGCAGACTGAAAATCAACTTTAGGCGATGTTTAAAGGATAACGAGAGCGTTTAAAAGCTAAGAAAGTAAAAAGCTATCATTTGCATTTCTGTATTTAAAAAAATAAAGAAGAATCAGTTTTTGGGTACCCAGGTAGCAAGTGTATCATCTTCTGTGGTGCAAGATTCTAAGGGCTGTAAACTAGGCGGAAAATTTTATTCATCGCTAAAGACAACTCAAACGTGCGTCAACTTTAAACAAAATCTTTGGAACATGGTCGGGTCAAGCACGTCGACATTAATTACTGTCATGTTCTTGATGAGGTCAAGCGCGGTGAAGTGCAGCTAGCTAATTGTGAATTTCCGACAATGCTTTCGAATATCATGGCCGAAGGACAGGCAGGACCCAGCCATAATTACTTAACGTCGAATATCGGCATTCTAGAAACTTCACATTAATTGGGTGTATTGCAGGCAATTACTAAACAGTAATTGCCTGCAATACACACAACTAATGCGAATTTTTTTATATTAGTATTGATCAAATTGAAACCGGTTCAATCCGAACCGTGTTGACCTCGTATTTACGATAACCTTTTATGTAAATTATTATATATTTGATCCGACAAGTAAGATTAAGGCGCACCACATGAGCGGTCGCTAAGATTTTTGTGGTAGGCATTTTGAACTTTGGTAAATTGTAAATTACAAACTTTACACCTTTAGTAGCAATATCTTCTGGTTTCAAAGACAGCCATATATGCTTCTCCAGCCCTTCCGATGTCAGCAGAATCACAGAATTTAAACGAAAGGAGCCCGGGTGATCAGTATATACTAAGATTTAAAAACTTCATCGGGAGAGAAAATTTGTGCGTCACCAAAGCCAATACATTCGTTTGGTGGGTGCCTCTCCCGGCTTAGTTAAAGCGGCCAGTAACCTCCCCCCCCCGAATTATAATAAGCACACAAAAGTGTTCACGATCTACTACATTCTTAACTGCAGTGGCATCAAGACGCAGGTATGAACAGTCACTGGGCTCATGCACAAATATTTTGTTAACTTTCGGATGATGCCAGGATACCCATATTTTAAATGATTCAGTTTTCGAGCTACAGTGACGAAAGGCTTGCAACTTTTTAATTGCAAAGAGCAAAATTCGATAAAAACTGAATGTTGACTTTGAATTGTAGTGTGTCGTTCAGAATAACCTGTCAACTTGGTTAATCAGCGTGTGGATTTCTGTGGTTGTGACTAAAAGTTGGATTTTCTCTGTAACAGGGGCCTCTTTGTTTGGGGTGCAGCGAAATTTCACGTACACTAGTACGTGCAGGGAAAGCTAATCTACTCAAATAGCTAGTTTGAGGAAAAAGTATAAGAGAGCTGTATTTAATAAATTTTAGCTATCAATATAACTTTAATCTTAATCTAAATATTTAGATCTAGATTGTCGTATGACGACAACCTGCTTACCAATCATTACGCGCGTCTAGCAGCAATTGGTGGTAAATATAGTTAATATGTTTTTGTCGGCCTATATTTTTGCAGAGCATGAATATTAATCTACAAGGGGGATAAAACTCCTATGTTGTTGCGCATCTCGTTTAATGTTGCCAGGGATTGTCACGCTAGACAATCTCCCTATTGATATTGTTTGGTGCTAGTATCATTTAACAGGCTACCCCGTTACATTCTCAGTCACTATAATAGGCATGCCATACGTTGCTGCCATAAAATTTAAGAAGAATGATATCAAATGCTGATCTTTAATGTACATTCAAAATTGCTTCAGGCGTTTTAGTCCCACACCACCATCTTAAAATTACTATAATTGCTTATAAAGCTGAAAGAACCGAAAAAAAAACAGACGGACTGAATTTTTTGATACTCACCGATTAATCGAAAGTGTCGAAAGGTGTAGCGAAATATCCTGTCTGAACAACATCATTCATTATGCGTCAGAAGACATGTGTAGAGCTAATGAAGAAGACCGATGGACGCAAAACATGGATTATCTTCGCAACAAGCTGAAAATCTTGCTCTTTTCGCCTAAGCTTAAGAATCCGGGATTAATAAAAAAGTTTTGAAGTGTGTAGTTTATGCCGCATAAAAATCGAGAAATCAGGATACCAGACGGTGCCGTGAATGTGTCAAGGCTGACGATACGAGAAAATGGGTCCTACTAAAAGGAATTGCTTACTAACCGGTGATACCAAATAAACTCTCGCAATCTCAACACAGAATGCAAGTCATTACGGCTACTGATCATTGGACAGCGAATCAATGCAGACATAGAATGACCGATCGAAGACGTGTCAATTGCTCGACATGCGCGCCAGGCAAGCAATGTAAAAAGATAAAAATAGTCAACACACAGATGCATCATTTTTCATCAACCAGATTGTTGGTGTCATTTGCTCGGATATCAAAGCCTCATAAAAAAAATCAAAACTTGGTGATTCTCTACCTAATCAACCATGTAGATCAAATGAGTATCATGCAAATGTATTTTATCCCGTATTAAGGGTAAGGAGGACATGTTATCCGATATTTGTAAGTTAATTTAGGAAGTGTTTTAGAATTATAAGTTGCGTCTTGTGTGCAGACGCTAGTGTTGTGCACGCAAACGACTTTTTCGTCAGAAGTATGGTTTGGATTGTTAGCGAATTGAGGCGAGAAACTAGGCTGGCGATGGGAAGGCAAAGTGTATGCACTGCGCCATTGTGACTATGGCACCGTGTTTGATTTTTGACGCAGTATGCCACAAATTTATAGAAAAGGTTTTACACGCTGCATCCGATTGACATCGTCGCTTATGAATGTTAATACATTTAAGGGATCTCCGATTGAGTTGGCTGAAAACTTTGCCTTAACACTTAGATTGATCTTGGTTTGTGTGTTTCTCTCTTCAGTTCCTTCGATTCGAAAAAGAACAGTTGAGCGATACGCGCCCAACGTGCTTTAATACATTAAAAACGGTGATGCTACAAGAGTATATCACTTAATTTACTTAAATATAGCCCTGTTATTACAACGCAACAGATGCGCAACCCTGAGACGATCAAAATTATTCAGAATGAGTAACTTTTGCATAAAACCTTGATTGCTATGCAGACGTAGGGTAATCGGCTTACGAAAAATAGAGGGACCGTCGATGAAGCACTGATGCTCAAGCAAGCTAGTGTGGAAAAGTGATAATTCGGTTAAATATCTGCACAAAATGATCCTGTTAATAATTTTAGTGGTAAAAAGTATGGATTATGAGGATTCGTCAAAAATTTGTTGACGGGGGTGATGGACATCTTTAATTACGTATATATGTCCAATGATCACAAGGCGATTCAGAGCGCGATTAAGCATGAATGTTATTCAAGATGTGAGTGTAAGATAGTTTTCAACGGACAATCATGAGTGAGTGGTGACTCCTTTGTGTGCAAAAGATATACATACCAATAATAATGAAAGGGTCTAAACGTGACGCGTTGAACATTTGAAGCATTACAAAGCCCGTTTAGTAGCGTTTATAAATTATTTATGTGAATACAACTACACTTTTGCAACTGAGATGGAGACGCAGAGCATAAATTTAATTTGGCTTTAGAGGTACGGCGGGTCCCTGCACAACTCGGCGATGTACCCAACGCAATTCCCAAATTTAACAACGAACAAGAGCTTAATACGTGCCTATTTATTGCGCAAGAAATAGATGTAAGATTGATCACATCTAAGTCGTACCAGGTCTAGATTTTCAATGAACCATTACTTTAATTTGGGATTTCTCAGAATTGATTCACACAGGAATAAATGAGTGTCCTTTGAGCTGAATGAATTGAAGGATGGATGGATCCAGGCGGAAAGCCTTTGACCAAAAGTTTTGTTGTAAAGTAAATGTAGTTTCATTGAATTGACACATTGTCTTACTAAAATGTGTATACATTTTTAGCGATATGTTATACTCGCATTATTGTTGTAAACGTTGCGTTTACTACCTCTTAGTTACGGCTACGGAATCAGCGATGACCGGTGTTATCAGCTTAACAAAATTCTGGGTTTTTTAATGGTAAATTATGGAATGTAAATTAATTACGATGGTGTAGGATATTATAATATATAAAATGAAGTGATTTGCCTATATCTAATTCTAAAATTGGACCTTTGTAGTGCCCAGATAGAAGAATTTCCTTTGATTATGCCACAAGAGCGTTTGCGATTAATGCTATCATGCTCCCTGTTTGTGCCATACCAGATTAAGTTTTTTTTGTAAATTCTACCATAGGTGTGAGATATGCATCTTATATTGCGGAAAACTCGTTGTATTAGCAAATTTGCCGTAGATCTTGAGAAAAGATGTACGCACTGCCCAACATAAGGCAAATAGAAACTTGCGCAAAAAAACAGCCAGCTAACTTCAAGTATTGAAATAAGAATGCTCTCTAAAGAAAGAAGACGACGATTTATGTGCAAAGCTTAACTTCGTTAATATTCAGTGATGCAGACTTTGCTGAGTACAAGACCGACCGATAATAGGTTGCAAATTTATATCGAAAAGGCGGGTATGTCAGTCCTTCATTTCACACGCAAACGAGGTGATGCATCTTATTCTAAGATGTGAGAAGTTCTCTTGCGGCGCAATCGTAATTTCAAATATGAGATGCATCCAAGAATCGCTTGTAGAGCTGATCATATATTATTGATATCAATTTTAATACAGGTCGAAAATAAAACAAAACTTATCTATTTCGCGTGATACTTTTCGTCAAAAGCCAATCGTGTTGACTTGACGATCAAGTTGTGGGCTCGTACACCAAGCAAGGAAATTTTAAGACCGACTGTTTCGAAAATTCTTGTACCTGATGTGATGACAAAGGCTCTTCATATGCAAAGATTACAATAACAAAAGATATATTAGTATACACTGTCCTTAATGAGCCGTACCACGATTAGAGAGACCCTAGAAAAACAAAAGAACACATAATTTAAGAGTCTTGTAAATTGTCTGACTGTTTAGTTTAATTCAATGGACGCCAAGGGGATTTCTTTTGTTACTCTAATGAGCGCCTTAATTATCCATCAATAAAATGGCCAAGCAAGTACTTAACGGTGAAATGATTTGCAGATGTATTAACTTTTCTGTAATACACTCTCATTTTTCCTTTTGTTACTACCTGCAGGCCGAGGATCGTTTCTGCATCAAGCTTGTGTGTCGGACAGTATGACGATAACTAAATGGTCTATTTATAACTTCTGCGATTATTTAAATGTGTTGATAATATAGCTGCTGATATTTAAGGAATGCATTACGCTACAAAATTAGTGATGAACAAGAAATGCAAGTCTTGCTTGCATTCGTTGTACAAGATTAGGCTTTCTACGTGTACTTTTGTACGCAATATTATAGGATAATAAAAAATGCGTTTCAGGACATATACTGGGTATACATGCAGATATTTATGATCGTGATTTAGATTAATTCGAGAGACAAATTTTCGTCATGCGTGATCTTGCTGTAAATCTATATTTCGTAGCGAATGGTGTTGTGAAAAGCAAAACTTACAGTCGCCACCGGTATTAAAACGGAGTTGGAGTAACAAATTAAAAGCCACCTAAAAATATTTTTCGGAAGAAAGGCAGTAATTTTTTTTGGCGTAGATAGCCTATCGCAATTCTGTAAGGCCTGAATTAGGTGGCATTGACCTGATAGATTATGTGTAACAAAATAATGATGTATACTATCTTACACTACGTCCAGGATGAATAAGCACGTTGTTTAAATGCCAGTTCAATTGACGGACGTCAAAGTTATCACGAATGGTTGGCACACTAATGTTGTAGTTGTGTGATCTTCTCGATACGTAGTTCTGGAAGCTAGTTGATATATACATGTTTGCTGTAGCAGAGCAAGTAGGTGATACCGACAGAAAAGATCAAATAAAAAAAGAAATAAAATTAATTCACTTTTCATTTTGTGCTGCAAAAGACAAGCGGGTATCTAAGTTAAGATTCCAAGCAAAAGATTGTTAACCTTGGGTGTGCTCACAGATTAAAACTACTTCCTCTTGAAATTACCACGCGTATCGCACTTGTTCGGAAAATGATATCGAGAACGTGTTCGAGAAGCCATGTACCTTGAAGCCTACAAGCACATAATAAGCCGACGATCTAAAGGCTCTATCTATCACCATAAGTTTTTTATCGCTTATTTATTCGACTGTGGTGCGAACGGCAGTCTGCGTATAATGCGTGGGATAACCTTCGCTCATTTTTCGTACAGCAGGAACTTCAACAATTAGGTGCACCTACATACCAGCTGAGCAAGGTACATCTCCAAGAAGAATTATAAGATATGAACTATATAATGCGGCGGATAAGCTGTGAAACGAGCTGTGTTATAGCTTTAAGCACTTGGCTAGACGATTGCAGAGGATGAAAAATTAAGGAAAATCTTGGGAAGTCTTCCAACGGAGTACGACATGATGATACGCATTATCTGATCAATGAGTAGCGCGACCATTACATGAGCAAAGGACATTCTCCGGGAGAATATAAAAACTTAAGAAACATGACAACAACGATATAGCTGTGAAAACTTTGGTAGTAAGGGTCGTAAAGGTTGTGGGAGCCAGAAAAGAGCCCTTGGAACTGCGCGGGTCAACCCCATATTTATTTTAAAATACTAGCCCAGGTGTGAATTTTAAGGGACACTGCTGCGAATACAATCGATTGGTGTACTAGAAACAAAATTATTCAGAAGTAGTGTCTAGAAGTAAAGGCGATTTCCTCGGCAAAACCTTGTTCACAGTAGAATAAACACGATGATTGTGCGCTTGACAACCGTGCAAGCAGTCATTTGTCAAGTGACGCAAGCGATTCGATAGACATGGCCAAGGTGCATTTCCACGTTGGGTGACAGTCGCTAATGGAAATCAAGTGGAAGTCGACGTTTGCGGCAGAATTCGTCTACATTTCGGCGATGAAGACGATGTAGGCTTACCGATGTGATATACATTCCCAATCTAGACGGATGGATGTTGTAGTTGTCAGTATTAACTTCTCGCGGCGTCGTGTTTCAATTAGTAAACGATCATTCCACCATACCAGCAAAATCGTCAGTTGTCGCCGAAATAGCAAAGGCTATACAGTGGTTTGTGTGAGTAGTGGGATGCTCATTCATGTATACAGCCAGCAGCGTTAGAGTGATTCTTTAGCCACTGGCATAATTTTCTTTGGCTTTTCGACTGGGTTATTTTTAATGCTAAGCTGAAAAAACAGCAACCTATGTAAAGGGCATACACTATTAAATCATTAAGTGCACCTAGAAACGTATTGATTGTATTGACTGATAGAGTAAGAGTAAGGACATAAAGCCCTGTATGAGCGAATTAAAGTGGCCAAATACAATATTTATAGCCAATCCGATAGTAGATGGACAAGTAAAGCTGTCTGATCTATCTCTTTGACGTATCAGGTTGGAGCGAGTAGTGGTGTTATGATAGCAATCTTCAAACACCAAGTGTACGTATATTTTACTATCAACACCCAAGCTTCGAACTCTTCGACAAAGGGTAATTCAATCGCACATTTAACAGACAGCATCCAAGCTCTAACGTCTACGCCGAGGATGAGCCTGACTAATCTAGCACCTGCCAACACGAGTGCGCCCTTGAGAATGCAGCGCGCATAATTTTAAAGCTCTTCGGAAAAGAAGAGGTCCTTAGGAGCACCTGCAACAGTGCATACAGCGCGAAAGAGCACATCTAGCCTTAGAAGCGGAGATTGAACAATTTAGTATGCATCTCGCATTTAATAGGACCAAAAGATACAACCCTTTGCTCGACACTCGGCCATGCAGTACTTTCGACAAGCCAAGAATTGTCTGCTGAAACAGTTCCCACAGCATCGAGCAGTGTTTGAAAATAATCTGCTCACGGAGAAACGTACGCTCGAACGCCATTGCATGAAGCGTACGTCAAGGTTGGTTGTAAACAAGGCCCTAGCACGCACAAATTCTTCTTTCAAGAAAGCAAGGATGAATTTATTAAACTGCATTTACTCGTGCTGCCTTACAAAATGCCGCGCTGTTAAGTCTGCTTCGGTTAATCTGTGGGAGCGCATCGGATCTCACAATTCTGCAAAAGGCCGCCCTGTCTATCAGCTCGGGCGATGTATTTTTCGTCCGTTTCATACGCATCAAGACTTTCCAATAGCAAGGTCTATCGCTCTTCCCTGACGAAGACTTCACCACATTTCTTCTGCATGCCATGGCGCTCTCCCTCGCGAACCCCTCAATATCGGTGCTGAGTCACTTTCCTGAGAAGATAACTATCTCACAGTCCAAATTAGCTCCGGAAACTCCACTCATCGATTTGCATGATCACCCTGAGGTTGTGGAGTCTTCACCAGATATAATGTCCTCCGCTACCAAGAAGGAGAGCAGCCCAGATACCACTCCTGATGTGCACGGCTACGCTAATCGTAATATTTATTGGGTCGCTGCAAAAGCTGGCTTATCCTGTTGAATTCCTAGGTTGTCGTGAGCGCTTAGAAGAAGTTGCTTGTGGTCGAAAGCAGTAAAACCAAAAGTGAATAGCATTGTGTGTTTACCTCTTTTACCGTTAGTCTCATTCTTGCTACCATTAGATCTTCAGCGCTTCGTCGCCAGTCGTCTCAGCTGTCCAATCATCATTCGCGGTTACACTTGCAGACCGGTCAATTCTAATTGACCAATCAAACGTCTGTGTCGTGCGTCATGGAGCTGGAGCAATTGGTGCTGAAGATGAATAAAGCTGAGTGTGGGCCGAGTGAAGAGGGGATGTGCGCAACCATGCTGCGCAGCCTTCCAGCATCATATGAAAGCCTGGGTCAAGCGTTTCGTATAAGTGTGACGACATTTAGCTTCAAAGACCTCGTGATCAAAATCATAGCCGAAGAGGTACGCAAGAAAGACTCGCCGCGAATCGAAGAAGCGACAGCGTTGCACATCGGCAAGCGCATAGAAAAGAGCAGGCCTACACAGGAGAATGGCGGTCAGCGCACGAAAGGGTCGAAGGTTCAGTGCTTCAAGTGCGGGAAGCGCGGGCACTTCGCGCGCGACTGGCAAAATGAACCGATATTGTCGGCAAAAGATGATCAAGCAAGAATTTACCGTACCATATAATCCAGAGCAGAAGGGCATGGCAGAGCGCTTGAATCGCACTTTGATAGAAATTACACGCTGCATGCTGAGCGACGCCCAGATGGACAAGGCATACTGGTGTGAGGCAATGTTAGCTGCCGTAGACATCTGCAACGTAGTACCTCATGCGTCAAGTCCGAAAGCAAGTCCGTTCGAAATTGTCGCTGACGAGCGCCTTGATCTTGCTCTTCATGGCACGCATCCAGTCTTTCTTGTAATTGATCCTTAGCACTTGATCGTATGTCGACGCACACTCGCCGTCATCTTCTGCGCTAAGGCAGTACTGTGCGTCGTAGCTAGCTCCATAGTCATCGAGATTAAATACACCTCGCTGCAGGTTCGGAAACTCTTGCTCGTAGCGAGTAATTGCCTGTTTCTTGCGCACTGGACGCACATGTGGCTCTGGTTGACCGTCACGCCCCGGTGTACTCGATTGTCACGTTGGGACAGAGCCAGTAGGTCTTTCGGTCGGTCCCGTGTTGACATGGGTGACACTTGGACTTCCGGGTGTTGGGATGTGAATTTCATCGTCCATAGCTGCATCTGTGGGCTCTTGAACATAGTCTTCGTCATCCAAAACGTCGATCACATCTGGTGTGATGATTCTGCTTGCTTTTACTATCGCATGCTCGGCGAACGTCACGCTGCGAGATATCACCACATCAACTGTGCTTGCATTTAGAAGTCGATAGAACTTGTGCTGTTTAGAGTAGCCGAGTAGCAAACAGCGCACACCTGAGTCGTCTAGCTTGGCTCTCTTCGCCTTGGCCACGTGCTCGTAGCATAGACTACCAAGCTGTCCAATCATCATTCGCGGCTACACCTGCAGACCGGTCAATTAGAATTGACCAATCACACATCGTTGTCATGCCCCTGTCGCAAAAGTAGGGGACGTCACTATCTGGCAGGATAGTGCTGGTGAACCCTAGACACCAGGACCCGAAGGCTTAACTTTGTAGCTTGTCCCCACCTGGGATCGAACCAGTGACCTCTGGAATGACGCTGCCACGCCTCCTTGACTGAGCAACTGTACGTTGTCAAATCACCGTGCAACTTTTCCAACCATACTTGTACTAACTAATAACTAGTACAAACAATAACACACCTGAATATAAATGAACTTTCATGCAACTGCACAAGAAGCATCTCCTTCTGCCAACAACATATCCGAGCGCTTGACATCTCACTCTTTTCGGCGCGGACGGGCGCAGCATGCATTTATAGCTGAATATTGTGTACATTGGATCTTTGTCTGAGGCGCCTGGAATAAGACAGCCACGAAAATGCCTTTACGTACGTACGTGATTAAGATTTTGAAGAGCACATGGTTGCTCGGGTCTTTAGTGGGTGATACTCCGATGCCAACGCATCTCTCCTATCACTTGATGTATTCGACTCCTGTACGCAGACAAAGATACAAGCTGTTGCAGCAGCGCTCTTTAATGCATCTCATAAAAATTAAAAACTATAAAGTACAACGGTACGAAACAGTGATTGAAACGCTTATCACTTACCTGCTGCTTCATTATCCATTGTGGATGCAGCTCAAGAAAGATGAACTTGTTGTCACACGTTTTGGAAGCATACGTCATCCAGCAAGGTTACTACGTCAGCAAGCTTCTGGCTTGGTCTTCACGTCAAACCTGCTACGAGAAGACAAGAATGCCAGCAAATCCCATCAAGCCTCAACACAGCACACTCGACATCACAAAGCATTAGAGATTTCTTAAATAAGTTCCATTGATTAAACACTCAATCAGGTTCAACTAAAAGCTTGAATGTTGCGTCATGATGATGGATGCTGAGGTCTATAGAAAAGCAGAGGCACAAATTTTACAATGAAAAAGTAAAGACTAAAGCAAAAAGTACCAAGAAAACGTCGCCGAACTGTTTCGTCAACAAACCTATAGGACGTCTGATTCTCCTGGTAAACTCAGGAACCACGCCTACGGAATTAGTCTGATAGCAGAAACAAGTACTCGAATTATACCGCCAAAATTTTCGCTGCATTTATCAGCTGATTTTTGCTGATGACTTCGTTCTTGACGAAAAGACTCCGCGGTATCAAGACGATGTGTTGGAGTTTAGTGACATCGCCAAAATTCGGTTACTTGCGTTTCTTGGCGAGCAAAACATCAAAGCCCGCGGAGCACATAAAATCCTAAGTTCTATGCGCAAGTTGCAAAAACTCTTTATCCAAACGATCATTCACAACGATACAGACAACTCTAAGCCGCCGGACGCAATGTAGATTCAACACCTTCGCATACTACAATGATCATTACAAAAATTATCACCCCGCAATTCCCATTGATGTTGGTCTTCATGACATTTTATACCGACTGAGTGATACCGCACGAAAGAATGGAGACTAAAACAAGTACGTTTGAACTAGATCGGCGTGACACGTTAGCTCTTTTGAACCCTCATGATACAGCATACATACAGGATAGTGTACTGATTCCTTTCAACCTTAAGCTTCAGTGTCGGTTCGCTTCAAATGCTCTTAGGACACAACCAAATGGTATCACTGGTTGGCGTCTAGCTGTCATGCTAGAAGGTGGAGCTATCCATCGTCGAGTAGACTTTCTTTCGGTACTCATGCATCATGTACGGATTGAACTCGAATACAAAACAGCACTTAGGTTGCAGGTAGTCCAACATGTAACGGCTTACAACCTGTGATGTAACATAACATGACGATCGATTAGCAGTCAAATACGTGCGTATAAATATACACAGACACGGGTGCAGGCACGTATACATTCGAGTACCACCATGTAGAGCTCTTCCACAGTCTTTTCTACGTTTTGTTATACATGTTCGAAATAGTCATGATGAAGTGAAGCAGATCAGCACATAGAATCCTGTCTCGAGCATTCACACGTGAACAATTCATTTTGCCTCAATCAATCATATTTTAAGCTCCAGTATTTACTGATAATTATTATCAAAAATTGCACACAAAATTACACACTATTATACAATTTGTACTGGCTTTGTCCCGGTCGGAGCCTGGAGGGGGTCGGAGATTTCCTAGTATGGAATTCCGAACCTTGAAAAGGTAGAGAATGCTTCACGTTTATGCAATGGGTGCGTACGTAGAAAGATAGCTACAAGCCCATTTAGCCTAAAATCTGATAACAACTTGAAGACAGGAGTTTCTTTTCGATCGTGTTCACATTAATGTGATGGGTATAATTAAACTAGTACTAAAAGGTGGGTTCCTATGCATCGTGATGTTTACCGATGACTGCTGGCGAATGGTATCCATGTACCCGATCAAAAGATGTTTGAGGTTTTAATATGTTTAGCATCTTAAAGACCCAATACGAATCCAAGACCCATTGTATCTTTAGGATAGCTTTAAAGAACATAAAATCAAGCGGTATGTTCAGTACTGCGCAAATCAAATGATTGAGCATCAGACTTCAACACCTTACTCTCCACAACAAATTGATCTTGCAGAGAAATAATATCGCTCTCTTAGTGAAGAGACTCAGGAATGGCTGATGCACATGCATGGTGACCGTTCGAGGTGGGCTTAAGCGCTTATGACACTTGCACACATAATTGATCGAATTATCAACAGCGCATGGGTTGACATGTCTCCATGGTAATCATTGACGAAAACAAATTAGATCTGAGTTACTTTTGAGTCTTCAAAACAAGTTTTTATTATTGGGTTGACGATAGTGGATGGAAAAAGCTGTACACCCATGCAAATAAGTGTATATTACTTGAATATTCAGATAAACTTAAAGGTGTATCGCGTATGCTACCAAGAATTAAATCGAGTCATTTTCACTCGATCAGTGGTTGTAAAAACAACTAACTGACTTGTCTAAAATGGTCAGTCATGTTAACGCCATTAGTGAACAAGTACGATATGATTATGATCTCAAAAACGTTGCTCTCGTATAGCTTCTCATAAATCAGATTCGCCAGTTCCCAAATCAATGGATTTGGATGGCGTAAAAGATACTGCGAGTGATGGTGCACAAGCTCGTGATGAAGAAGTCAACATGGAGAGCGCCAAACACCTCTTGTCGATTGGTGACATGTGGATGCGAACGATGCTCTTAATCAAGCAAGTTTTATAATCATACAGGATAATGTAATTCTTTACATCACCAAGAACAATCGGTCTGATCTAATGAGATCCTTCCGCGATTATTTGTGTATCCTAAACTCAATACGGACCCTTTACTGAGCTCTAATTAACTTGTATTCGGTGGTGTTTCGAATCGGGTAAGAACACGGGCAAATGATCGTACTCGTCTTCCTTATCAGGAAGATGTTACACTTAAAGAGCAACGAGACGTGATCAACACACAACTGGTTGAATAGTTATCTAGTGGGAAAAAGAAAACTTGCATATCCTCCGAAGAAACGACCACATTCGGATGATGCCAAAAGCAAGTCTCATTCGCTAACGAAGATGTTCAGCAAGCTACGAAGATGCAACAAACAGATCATAACGCTGTTCAGTGAAAAGATATGATTCTCAGTGAGATCCGCTGTCATATTGAAAACCACACTTAAATTTGGTGGAATAATCGCTTAAAGTGAAGGTAATCGGGTACAATAAAGTATTTGCTCGCAAGTACAACGACCATGGACATGTTATGCGCCACAAAAACACACTTGGTTGCACACGATTTCTTACAGTCTAAAAGCGTAGATTAATTGTATACCCACTCTTCTTTTGCCAGTACTGAATCCATGTATTTTTCTAGTAATATGTTGCGCGAGAAGCTACAAGATTCTACAATTTGACGTATTGACAGTATTCAATAATGTTGTTTGGAAGAGAAGGTTACATGAAAGTCCTTTTCGGTGTACAAGCAGAACAAGATATAGTTTATGAGCTCCAATGCAGTCTTCAAAGGTTTAGGAAAGCTGTGGATGTTTGGTACACGACTATTTGCCGACTTTGCAAAAATGGATTTCATTCAAAGGCTTACAGACGCTTTCAGACCTCTGTGGTTTTATACGTAGTTCCGGCCAAGGTAAAGAAGAATCGCTACTTTACAGTCTTGTATGTTAAAGGTCTTTCTGTCGGGTGCAAGCATGAAGAAAAATGTGGTAAAATTATTCGCGGGTCAAGCGCCTTTTTTTTGCTGAAGTCGCTTGGTGCCGCGCGCTATGTGATCGGGATGGAAATTTACTCAAATTTTACCAGGGGTTACTTAATTTGAGGCGGAATAAATTCATTTCTAAGATGGTGTCCGAGTTTGAATGAGATAAAGCACATGGTGTGCGAGTTCGTCGGTGTTTGGTCAATACCTTCCGCCAAATAATTCTCAAAACTTTCTTGACCATAAGACCCCGTATAGTGACCTTGTGGATTATTCTTTTATTTTCCAACGCAAACTGGCCATACATTAGTTATTCTTTATCAGTACTGTCGCACTGTCTCGAAAGCCTGCGTGCAGTGCATTGGTGTGCAGAAAAGAGAGTGTTATGTCATATAAAAGGCACACAAGACCATAAAATTAAGGATGACAGACCTGCGAACCATGGTGTAGTTTCAAGGGCGTACTGCAATGCAAATTTGGGTTATGAAACAAACCCGTCATTTAGCTTCTGGTGTATTGAAACTTCTTAGCGATGTTCCAGTTGTACATGGAAGCAAAATTCATTCCTTTTAGTGGCATTGAATCGGCAGAGGCTGAAAATATGGCACCTGCCTTGGCCACGCAAGAGATGCTTTGGCTTCGGTGTCTATTTGAAGAGCTTAGACTCCATATTATACGGTGCAATAAAGACCACGATGTATGACATGTAGGCAATAGTATGGCGACAAGATGAGGTTTTACGTCTCGTGAAAAACTCATTGATATGCGGGCTCATTTTGTTCTTAATATATAAGGAACTGAAGCACAGGTCTCGAGCACGTACCGTCCGAAGATAAAATAGCGGACTTACTGACCAAGGATGATCCGATACCGCGCTTTACTCAGCTAAGCGAGCTCGGTATCGTTGTTTTGTACTACGCATGAGGAAAAGTTTAACAATGTTGTGTTGCGTACTACATTTTGCTACGTCTTTTTTTAAATATGTGCGTTGTTCCAATGCCAGTTCAATTGACGGACGTCAAAGTTATCACGAATGGTTGACACACTAATGTTGCAGTTGTGTGATCTTCTAGGTACGTAGTTCTGGAAGCTAGTATACATATACATGTCTGCTGTTGCAGAGCAAGTAGGTGAGACCGACAGAGAAGGTCAATTGTTAATTCACTTTTCATTTTGTGCTGCAGAAGACACGTGTTCTTTAGTGTTATAAAATGTGCTTTAAATAGTATTCGAGGTTGGAAGCGTATTTTAATCGGCTGTGATATTTTGGAAAAAATGCTTGGTTATGGTTACGATAGCTATTCTACTATAACTTTATAGGAAATTGTGGTATGCTTGTTCAACTAAAAATGTGTACTAGTGAATATGATAGTGCATGTGTACTGTGGATTATACCGTAATTGCTGCTAGCACCCTCAAGGCTTTGTCTGAGCCACAAGGATTCTTGTCGAAGATGAGTAAAATACGGGAACTCTAGGCATCGAAACCTTCACTTCCATTTTTTTAGTCGTCATGCTTGTAATTGTTTTTATTAATTTCCAGAATCTAAATTTCAATGCTTTTTCGAGCCCCAAAAATTGTCTTTGTAGTATACTTGAATCACAATGCTCGCCACAAGCTAATTATTAATAGCTGTCGGTCGAATTAGACCAGTATACAGGAACAGACGATACCTCGCAACATTTCTTTAGCAAGTCGATTTGGCCTTAAAAATCACTCCGTAAACTTTGTCGAAGTTACACAGCTTGATGAACTCATTTGGATGGTCTGGTGAGGATGATGTTGCTGCCGGTCAGTTGCGGTCTGCTCTCGCGCTATGCCTGAGATGATGACCGTTTTCATATGTTTATAAACAACAAGGTATCTCGAACGTGATTTATCCGAGACGAGTAGTGTCGAGTTGAAGCTGGATTAAAATGAAGCCAAAAAAATCAGAGAACTAACGGTGTACTATCGACCTTGCATCCGCGCCGGATTCTGTAGGTTTTTACCTGCAGAGCCTCTTTTTTGTACAAAAAGTACCCGCTAGTTAATTTTGACGCAATTATGAAGTGATCGCGGATCCTCTGCAAAGTGATGTTGACACGCGCAGATACTAAATCTACGTGTATACCGTGCAATAGCTGAACTTTCTATAAAAGCTGACCCAAGTCTTTAAGCACGCCGAGGGTTATTTGCTTGGTAAGGGTGATGACAAGAATCGGCTTTTGTGGATGTCAATATACATACGCGAAGCATTTATGACAGAGCCAATATGACACCGATGCGAGAACAGGCATGGGACAAACCTAAAAAATACATCCAGGTGATTTGTGTTTCTTGTGTTGGACCGACATAGAACGCAAGCAGTAAAGGATCTTGCTGATATTGTGCCCAGAGATCCAAAGTTAACGTATATTATTTGCCCTACCGTTTGTGGCTCTGTTTGAGGCTTGATAGCAGCCAGCTGCCCGTCACAAGAGAGTGAGTTATCATCCACCGACAGTTGATCATTCCTCTATAAAATAGATTTTCAAAATAGCGACGCACAAGCCAATTTCACAACAATAGAACCTACAGGACACAAAACATGTCGCTTGAGGCTTCTCCATCGATCCTGGATTGATTCTAACGCAGCATGTGCGCTTTTAGCACGCGAAGCTGTAAACATGACCAAAAAGTGAACTTTTGTAAGGATATTACAATCATAAAATGACTACTGCACGTCAACCATGCGTCCACTTATGAAAGAAAGCTTGTACTCGTAAGTTGCTGTGGTCTATATGACGACAGGAATAAATTGATGCTAAATTTTCCTTGATCGTCTCCAAGATTTCTAGGGATTACAGTTGTTTTGCTAAAATGCTTTTTTTAAAATTATTAATCGACAAACATGGCCTTCGTAAATAATACGTAGAGAGCATTCATGAGAGCAACTTCAAGGTCTGTTACATACTTGATTGCAATCATAGACAAGGCCAAAATCAGTGACTACAAGCCACATCCTTACAGATAGGTTTCATGGCTCTCCGCACTCATTTAAAAAAGATCTGCTCAGTTGATGTCACACCAACCATGTGCAGCACCGGAAGTCAAAAGCAGATGGTATCTGTAAATTGCGTCGAAAACTCAAAACTTGCCAGCTCAAATTTTGCAAATCGCTTCTGCCCAAGGTTGTATCATCAAGATGCGCGTAAGTGTCGTTGCTCGATGAGTTTTGTCGAAAAGGGAAACGTGGCATTAGCCGGTTTATAGAACGATTCAGATAAGCAAAAAGTGGTAGGCTTTCATTCGGAAGTCGTTTAATTTCAGTTGGCAAATGTGGTACGGATCGTGGGGATTTTCCGTGCGGCTATTACGCGCAGCATTGCGATTATTCGAGAGGCTCAATGACAGCGCGACACGAATTTATGATTCCACTTGTTCTTGAGTGGCAATGGTGTGACTTATGGAATGCATCAACAAATTGACATGAAGTGTCGTGATTGCACTGCTAGCCATTTGAAGTCGCCACCCTTCGTCAAAGCATTTTTTATAATTACAGGCGTCGGTGAACATCGCCAATACGACATCATGGACCCAAAAATTCCTCTTGGTGCCTCAAATAAGCACTGCCATTTTAATTAGTTGGTTACCGGTTCGATGCCCCGCACGACCAACCCAATGTTAGTAAAAACTGTGATACGTGAGTCTCAGTGGTACCCCTCAAGGATCCTTGTACCACTGAGCTCGGCTTCTCGTAGAAGCATGAATCCCAACATCGAATAGTCGGGGGCCGCGGAGTGGCTGGCCCTTAGAGATTCACCTACAAAGTGGCCATCCGGTTGGAAATGTGTAGGCCCCGGCCGAAGGGGCATCCTCGGGATGTGGGTTCCACTAAATGACGTAATGCACCGCATAAAAAAGGGGACATCATGGGCCTAGACTTGCGCGGACACATTTGCGATTTTGTCCTAACGAACGGGCTGGTCTCGTTTTAGTTTATTGCACAAGAATCAAGCGCTAAAGTGAGCATTCGAAGTTAATTCAGCTATTTACTAGCGTGGGATAAGACTTTCTGAGATGCAATGGACCATACCTTGGACTCATGCCGCAATCCATATAATAAATACGAAAAACGCCTTAGTTCCATACATCTGCTCGTCCTTTCCGTTTTCTTTTCGAAGCAAAATGCTCTGTGGAAGCACTTTTCTTGCGTCGCTGCATAGCAAATGATGAAGAAAGCTCCATTTCAAACGTGACAGTATCATGGCTAATTATCGGATGCGGTGGTGTTCCCAGGTAGCTGATATCCGTTGGGCGTGAACTCAATGAAGAGCCGTCGATTGTGTTCAACAAAGTGTCCATTCCTATGAAAACGTCGGCATTTTGACTAAAATGTACGCAACTCAAATTCGCGTTATCAACTTCCTTCGATCTTGAGCCAAACGGCTTCTTTAAGACTTGGTGTGGTAAAAGTCGCTGGTCGCAGATGTTGCTCTAAAGGCTTAGATCCTGCAATGAAAAATGTTCATTGATGTTTGCAGGAACGTTCGCACCATAAAAATTTCAAAATCTTCCGTAGAAACATTTGCGAATACAATTGCACATGAAAACGGCAAAGTGTACTTACTTTGCACTAGATCATGGTCAAGTTGAAGTCAATCGTTCATATTGTCGTATTGTATTGTCGAGCCCGTTTGATTGTGTTAGCCTTCCCTTACAACGTCTACAAACGGGTTTAACCGAGTCAAGCTACTGCTTCTTTCCACTCGAAGCGCATTTGAGAATTCTTGTGTTGAAGCACAGAGCAAAGATCTACTGACGAGGCGACTCAAAAGATAATGACGACGGCTAGAGGGACCTCTGGTATTAATGGGTACCGTGGAAGCTGGAGGGGACGAGGAAGTGGCAACACTGGCCATCGGAACCACGGAAGTGGTCCAGGACGAGGAAGAGGCGGCGGACGTGGAGGCCGGTCAAGTGGGGGCAGGGCCTATGGTCGGTCGACTCCGACTACCCGCAACCAAAAGCTTTTGTCCACCAACCCATCGACTCTGCAGTTTATACGGTCGGTGCTGAGGAGCTGCCCGAATCATAGACTCAGAGAGATGCTCGAGCAGCTGGAGAAGCCGTGGCTGAGTTGCTGGCAAGAGGTTGACCGTCTCCCCTTGGATGCTCTTCAGACGCTCTTGTCGGCGTTAGCACGTCTGCCGTTTTCGGTGGCATCAATCGCACGTGCTTCACTTCCTGCAATCAGCAAAGCAGTGAGTGCGCTACTCACTCAAGCGACGCAGGCTGACGAGACTGCATTGGATGGGAACGACGATACGCTTGAAAGCGCAGTGCTAGTAGAACGAGTTGTGACGAGACTATTAAAGGCAACGTGGGACTTAAAGCGAGAGGATGTAAAAGACGCACTAGACGAGATGGTTGCTCTAGCAGATGCGAGTCTGAATATTCGACTGAAAACGTATCGACCCGTGCGAAGTCGGTTGGCGGCGTTACTAAGTGAGATGGAGAAGCCGTGGAGCATTAAAGTAAAAGATTGCGACAATGGAGCCGCTGACGAAAGGCTCGCGTTGATTGATTGGCGGCACCCAACGGTGGCGTGGCTGGCTGACTACAAGATTTTTCAGCCGGCGTTGCTGCCAAAGCTGCAGCTTGCTCGAATGAATGGAGGCAGAGTGTACGAAAGCAAAGATGAATACTTTGCGACGATTGTGCAGTTATGGATCGGAATGACGTTTTTGGAAGGCAACAACGCCTTGTTGCCACACTGCACGGTAAAGATGGGGGACAAGGTGTGTGACCAACCGCTGTGGCCATTATCAGGCAAGAATAATGCTATGAATTGTAGAAACTCGCATTGTGATCGATATGCAACCTTCTTGTGTGCACACAGCCAGCACGTCAAAGGCTACTGCAGTAAGTGTGCTGGCGAGTACCAGCAGAGATTGCGGGGACCACCGTCCAAACATGCGTCGACACACATTTATGACGGGTTTATTGCGCGGGTCAAATATGACGGCACCATTTTGGTCGAGCAAGTGGCATCACGACGACCGCCGTTGAGTCCGATCCACTGGAAGACAACTAGGCGCTTATCAAGTCCTAATCTGGTAGGCATTCTGAGACTTTCCAACCGTGAAGCATCGTTGCGGAACTCGGACGATATTTTTTGGGGAGAGATTGGTTTTCAAGGCAAAAGTTTCGACGAGTATAAAGCTCGAGAGAATGGATGCTTGACGTTGCGTCTACTTCAGTACCTGGAGGAACCAGGAAATGCCATGCTGACACATAATCCGACTGCAGGAGAAGCAATCGCGATCATTGATTGCCAGACGTTTGTGCCGGAATTTGTTCCAGTGTTGAAGGCGCTAGAGAAGCAACGCCAAATGCCCATGCCATTCCAAGATGGTGCGCTTCTTAATTTGTGCGAGCAAGTGAACTTCCGCCACGAACACGTGACGGGCGTTGATGACAACAGTGGTGATGAATGTATCGAGTCTGGTGCGGGTAAAGCCTTACCTGACACAAGAGGATTGATTCGAGAAGTGATCTGTGCATCAATACTCGACCCTATCATTGATATTCGTCGGGATGAGGCACTACGAGGTCGTCTAGAAACCTCACTAGTTCAGCTGGTAAACAGTGCGACGCTCGACCCTGGTCAGCTGAAGAGCTTTGCCGAGGCTCTAACGTACCCCGTGCATTGTACGCAAGGGCCACCTGGAACAGGGAAGTCATACTTGGGTGTCGTTGTTGTCCGCGCGTTGCTAATTGTCCGAGATCTGTGGAAGTTAAAGAACGGCGAAGTCGGCGATCCCCCGGTCCTGGTGTTGTCGTACAAGAACCACGCGATTGACGAGTTCCTATTGGAATTGCTTCACTCCAATCCTACTCTAAACCACGTCTCGACGAACACTGGCTTCAGAAACTATTATCGGGGTAGCGGTTTCAAAAAACTTGTGCGCATTGGAGGAGGCTGCAGTGAGCCAGAGCTGGAGCAGTATCGAGAGCGTAACGTTGCTTGTTCTGACCCGTGTGTGCAGGCTGTCTCGGAGCGCATCGAAGATTGCCAGGTATTTCGCGAGACATGGATCAAGTTTCGTGACTGCTTCACTCCAATTTTCGCGGCTCATGCTACTCGTGTAGGCAGTGCTAAATTGCTGAGCCCTGAGGAGCAAAAGGTTGTACAAAACGCTGTCCCTCCAGCATCGTTGGCTGTAGCCACACTTTTGCAGGTGAACAAAAGCATACACACAGTTGATAAGACGATCGACAAGACTGAGCGAGTAAATAATGAGAATGGGGACGAGATGAAGTACGACGTCGGAGATATTGTCGCGAGTCTTGAACAGCAATGCCCCGTTGCTTCACCTTTCGAGCTGGCAAGAAGCATACTTGAGAAAAAAGCGATGCTGAAAAATGAGGATTTTGCGCGCTTGTACGAAGGTGTAAAGCACTACGATCTTGACATCAATCCTCAGGAAGTATTGTACCAGTGGATTATTGGCTTCCGCCCACGACCAGTGTGCATGTACACTACTACACCATGCTACCAAGTGTGCGCCAACAAAAGCCGCTTTTGTCAAGAGCATTCTTGCAAGTTTACACGAGACGACGAACACTTTTGCAACGAGATTGTGGCTTCAGATAGAATCTACTGCAACAAGCACTTGTGCTCAGCTGATCAGTGTCAGAATTGCAGAATCTCCGAAACTCAAAAGTTTTGTGATGACCACGCATGCTTCGTGTGCTTAGTTCGAAGTGAGGTGGCAGACGTTGCGTTGGAAGAGCCGCCTCGGAATTCGTGTGAGCGTCACCCACTTTGCTGGGGGCTGGACGGCATGTGCCCTGAAGTGGCGGAGTCTAACAATTCTTTCTGCAAAATCCATACCGAGGATTTATACTGCAAGTGGGTAACCAAATCCGGCAAAACTTGTCGCGCTATTGCGTCGGCAGGGCAGTATTGTGGTACGCATTACTCGGAAGCGACACGTATGGCAGCTCGAACGGCTAAGACGAGCTCTGAAACTTGTCAGGCGCACACCAGAAAAGGCAAAGCATGCAAAGGAAAGGCGTTGTCGGACTCGAGTTATTGTCGAGATCATGTTGGCCGTACTAACCAGTTTACATCAAAGGGATCTGAACTACTAAAGCTTGATGCGGAAGATAGTCAAGACATGAATGATGCGAAGCGGTACGATGAGGCTGTTTCGGCTTGGAAGACTGTAAAATTCGGCGAACACTCGGCAACGACACCAATTGAAAACGACCAGGTGTCACAGTCTTCTAAGATTGAAGAGCCGACCGTGAAAATTGCTGGAGCTGGCGAAATGGAAGTAGAGGAGCTTTACAGCTCAGGAAGTGATGTGGAGGATTTTGTAGACGCTATGCAATATGACAATAAGGACGAGGTAGAAGAGTCGGAGCATCTGCGACATCTGAGAGATGTTCCAGAGGTCCCGAATGATAAAGGAGAGGACGCTGTACAGTATGACAATGGAGATGAGGTTGAAGAGTCGGAGCATCTACAACATCTGAGAGATGTTTTAGAGGTCAAGGACGATGAAGAAGAAGACGCCATTTCAATTGTTGAAGAGATTGAAGAAAAGACTACTTGGGTTGTGTCAGAGCAGCAATTGCTTCTCCCTAGCGAATGGCACTGGGATATGGAGTTGGAAGAACGATGGAACGCACTTTACTCGGTGTTGGCTTTATGGGGCCCTCTGAACGGGTGCGTGCAAGATGCTGTTACAAAAGAACTCAATGGTTTGAAAGTTGAGTTGCACCGTGAAATTCTTCGGGCAAACTCGCGCGTGTACGAAGGCAAAGCTGTAATTGGGGGTACAATCACCGGCTGCGTGTCAAGATTGGAGGCGATCCGGACCACCAATCCTTTTGCCATACTAGTAGAGGAGGCTTCAGAAGTCATGGAACCGCTGCTTGTTTCGTGTTTCGGCACGTCAACACGAAAACTAGAGATGATCGGCGACCATATGCAACTGCAGCCGTCAGTAATGGGTCGGATCGACTTCGAGCGAGTCAACAAAATCACCATCTCGATGTTTGAGCGATTAATCAGTGCCCCGCCGAGCAACAAAGTCCCATCTTCGGTATTGTCGATCCAGCGTCGAATGCGCAAAAATATCTGCGATCTCACTCGGAACTTTTACAGAGAGATCACGGTGATTGAAGACCATGAAGTCTGTGGAAAGAAAGTGATTGGAAGTCAGGTAAATAAGAGTCCTTCTCTCCTCGATGCGTGTGAAGGAGGAGGACGTGAGGTTCCAGGAGTGTCACCGCACATTTACTTCTGGACCCATTCTGGTGCTCAAAGGCGAGCATCAGTCGGTTTGTCTCGAGTAAACCAGCAGGAAGCAAATATGACGTGCAAGCTGGTGCATTATTTAGTGCATTGTGGTGTATCTCCTAAATCTATCGCTGTGCTGACTCCGTACAAAGGACAACTGATGCTCATGAGGAATATGCTCATGAATAATTATCGACTTCGAATGATGCCTGCCGGACGCGACGCACGGCCAATTCCATCCTGTGTTGTATCGACTGTAGACCGTTTCCAAGGCGACGAGGCTGATATTGTCATTATATCTCTTGTGATTGATGGCAAGTCTCGCACTCCTTTTGTAAAGCTTCAGAATCGTATGATTGTACTGCTGAGTCGTGCACGGCTGGGCATGTATGTCGTAGGTAATGTCGACTACTTTGATGAAACGACACATTGGCAAAAGACATTGGGGCTTCTACGAAAAGATGCAGGATCTGATAATGTTCCGCCAACCGAGTGTACGATGTACATCGGATCTCGCATCGGCAGCTCGCTACCAATTTGCTGCCCTCAGCATCGAACATCGGTGGCTTTTGCAGCAAATGAGCGGGACCTTAAGCTCGGGTTTTGCTTGGTGGTTTGTTCAATAAAACTATCGTGCTCTCACCGTTGCGGGCTAAAGTGTCACTGGCCGAAAGTGAACGATCACAATAGCAAGTGTCATGTCGAGGTGGAGTCGCCATGTAGCCTTCATCCACGCATTGTCGTGGGCTCCGTGATAACAGCTTTCGCTCGAGGCAAGTCCATCGACGAAGCATTACCGAAGTTCCAATGCGACATTCAAGTGGAGGTAAGCTTACCCTGCGGCCACATTTATAAGATGAGCTGTTACATGCACCAAAACATCGTAGCAGGACAAGCACCGTGGCCTGTTTGCAGTAAAGCAGCAATTGCGCCGTATGTTTACCCGGTATGCAAACATATTCTGGAGTGCACATGCAGCGAGTTTGATCGTTATTCGAAAGGAAAAGCACCGCCGTGCACTGAGCTGGTCAAGTTTGCACCACCATGTCAGCACACAGTGCAACTGTCATGTCATGATCGACAAGACTACGCCGATGGAGTGCGTCCGTTTGTATGCAAGGAGAAAGTTCAAGTATCATTGCCACGGTGTCGCCACAAGTTGGTTGTGCCTTGCTCGACAGCCGAGACGCTAAACCAGTGGACCGGCAAGTCGTGCTTGACACTTAACTGCGTCCAAGAAGGCGAAGAGTATGGCTCAAAAGACTATTTTTGCAAGCAAAAGGTGACGTTTCAACGCCGCTGTGGCCACTCTGAATTGGTTAGGTGCGAGCGTGCGTTTGAGCTCGTACAAATTCCTTCTTGCTGCCGGGAGCCTATTGTGGTAGCAAATCCGGAGTGCGGTCACGAACTTTCAACCACTTGCTCTGAGGAAAAGAGCTTTCGAGTGAAAATTGCTCAAAACTTCGCAGCAACAGGAGACGTTTCTCCGCTCGAAACTGTGCATGAAGGTGACTCCAGCAATTTTCGCAGCTACGGGCTGAATTTCCAGTGCAGTCATGAGACATTGTATGTCCGTCTCTGCGGCCATGAGAAAACTATGAAGTGCAGCGAGGCGCGGCACAACACGAGACGGTGCGACGAATTGGTGACAGCGAAGTTACCAACTTGTGGGCACCTAGTGAAGTTAATGTGTCATTTGATGAAATATCTGAGTGCGTGGCAGCCGTGGGAGGCACAAACACCACTTGTCAAACAGTTACACGATGAAAGCATTGTTAACGATACACTCTCAGCTCCAGGGGCACGCCCGGTAGCACTAAAAACCGTTTTGAAGGATTGTGAAGCCGCTGTGCGCTTTCGTCGGACCACCGCATGCGGCCACGATATTGAGATGAAATGCTGCGATGCATTAAAAATTGTGAGTGGAAATCAATCCCCTTCTCCGTGTCGTGTGCACGTTACGCGAGCGATGAAGTGCGGGCACGAAGTCCTGATCAAGTGCTCTGATGATGTGAACAATGTCAACTGTCAAGAGTCTGTCGAAAAATCTTGCTGGAATTATGACAGTTGTGGTAGTAAGGTCATGGTGCCTTGCAAAGCGTTCGCAACTACTGTTCGATGCACGGCTCAGACGGAATGGATTTGCTCTAAAGGGCATTCTTTTCTGCTACAATTGTGTTGCAAAGGGACTCCGTCCGATTGCCCGCTTTGTTCATCAATGCTGTTGGAGAGTGCGATTCAAGATACGCAGCGAATGCTGAGCAACAAAACTTGGTCACCAACAACCACTCAGTTCTTGCCACATGTGGGCGGTGTGACTTATATTGAAATGAGCCCTGCAAGTAAACACGACTTTCTAGTTCGGAAAATCAAACTGCTTAGAAGGTTCAAGGAAGGCTTAAGTGATAGTTCTGTGTGGACGAATCCCCTCTTTTCTCCAGTGGAATTTCCAGTGTTTGCAGTGTTAGGCCGCAAATTGCAAGCACTTCGTATCGACAAATTCGAGATGAAAGACTTTGGAAGTATGAACACGTTCAGTGGGATTGAAGTTTACGAAGCAACCAAGACAAATTTTGAGCGAATTTTAAGGAGCGGGAATCGCTGCTTGTTATTTGGCAGCGTTTACACGGTCAAAAGTTTGAGGAACACTTCAGACATTCCCAAGAAAAATAATAGAAAAGGCGGTAGCGTTGCAAAATGGGCGGCTAGACAGTCGACGCAGGGGTTTGACGCGTTATGTCAGGACACGAGGGGTTGGATTATATGGAAGCCTTACGCCTTATATCCGGTGTGTCGGGTGGATATATGTGACAGCAATCGGGTCAGCATCTTGAACTCTTTGCCTACAGAAAGCCAACCGGTTGAGTCGAATCGTAAGATAAGCTTTAGAAAGGCCTCGGAAGGAGAGGAAGTGGAGGAATGTAAACCTGATGATACCATGCAGAGGCCTTCGGTCATATCCGAACTTGAACTTGAGAAGATACGATTGTTAGCAAGTTCAATAAGTCCATTGTACGAACAGCTGGACATTTGGTATCCCTGGAACGGTAAATCGTTGTCAACAGGAGCGGCCGTCGCGATTCCCGCACAAACGGAGAAGACCCTTGCTTCCAAGCTGAATTTCATCCCAAGACCTTTTTGTGATACGACGGGGAACCGATTGAAGATCCCGTTTGGTGGGATAAAGTACGTGGAAACATTAATGAGCAACGGGAAACTCAAAGAATACGGGAATTTGTTTCTAGCGTTGGAGCATCTTGCCGTACGGAAGCAGGACACGTTGGAAGTACGTTCGAAACTGGAACAGTATGTGAACCAGGTTTGTATCGAGGAAGAGTGCTACGCGCACCCCCTCGTCGTTGTTGCCATCGCACGACTCGCATCCCGCTTGAGTCAATCCGATTCATCGGATGTTCAGCGAAGACTCCTTCATATTTTTGCGTCGCTGTATCCTGAAGCAAGCGAGTTATGGCTAGATGAATCCGAGATTCGGCTGGCACAGACCACCAGTGGACAATTCGGTTCAGTTGACTCTATTAAGTCTGGCTCTCTGACATCGGTGGATGAAAGATGGGAGACTCTGAAGAGTCAGTACGGATGTCGCTCGGACGCAATGGAGGAGCTACTCAAAATGGTGGGGCTGAAGAAGGTTAAACAAGCAGCAGTTAATCTCTTCAAGAATGCGATGACACTGCAGCAGTTGTCCTCGGCCCAGCGAAAGAAAAATGTAATGTCCTTTAACTATTGCTTTGTAGGTAACCCTGGCACGGGCAAAACCACAGTCGCGCGTCTGTTTGCTAATGTCCTGAAAGACTCGAAGATACGGCGGACTAATACCTTCGTTGAGTGTACTGCTCAGAAGGTGAAGGACGACGGGGCGGCTGAGTTTCGACTAAAATTGCAGCAGGCGTCTGGTGGTGTTGTATTTATCGATGAAGCGTACGAGTTGGACCCCGCTGGTGATTTCAAGGGTAAACCAATTGTGGCAGAGTTGTTGACGGCAGCCGAAGACAAGCGGGGAGACCTCTCGATTATCCTCGCTGGCTATGAAGATGACATTCAGAAGAAGCTTTATGCATACAACGATGGTCTGCCCTCACGTTTTCAAGAAGTTGTATTTGAGGACTTTGACGCGCAAGAGTTAGAGGTCGTGTGGGATGGACTGGCGAAAGACCGTGGGTGGGAATACGAGGAGGCAACTGTAAAAGTGGCGTGCCGTCGCCTGGCCAAAGCGAAAGGTCATAAGGGGTTTGGTAACGCGCGTGCTGTACGCAAGCTATTTGAGCAAGCTATGAAGGAGGCTATGGCTCGGGAGGATTTTGATGGTGATCTCAAATTCGATACAGTGGACTTGCTCGGAGACCGCCCTTCAACAAACACAAAGCTTCAGGATGTGCTAAACGAAGTTAACGAAAGGACTGGATGGCACAAGGTTAAAGAAGAATTGAGAAAGCTTGTTCAAATCAGTGACACGAACTATGAGCGCGAGCTGAAGGGTTTGGAAACCATTCCTGTGAGCTTAAATCGACTGTTTTTAGGGAATCCTGGAACAGGCAAGACTACATGTGCCGAGTACTTCGGGCGGGTGCTTAAGGCACTTCATTTCTTGAGCAATGGCGCAGTCGTGAAAAAGGCGGCGGGAGATTTCATTGGCAGCCATGTCGGTGAATCACAAACAAAGACAGCGCAGATCCTGGACATGGCAAAGGGTAAAGTTCTCGTTATTGATGAAGCGTACAACTTAAATGACAACAAGTTTGGCAAGCAAGTGCTGGATGTTCTAGTGGAGAAGGTTCAGGGTACGGAATGTGATGACTTAGCTGTTCTGCTGATAGGATACGAGCGGAAAATGCTCGAAATGCTGCGCACGCAGAATCCAGGACTAAGGCGGCGGTTTCCGCCTGAGCATGCCTTCCATTTTGAGGATTACACGGAGCACGAACTACTTGATATTTTGGAATTCAATTGTGCTAAACGAAGTGTGACGTGTTCGTATGAAGTGGCTGATGCAATGCTCAAGCAATTGGCGCTGCAAAGGACTCAACCAAATTTTGGAAACGCTGGCGCTGTGGAGCAGCTGCTGAAACAGGCGTTAGGCAGAGCAATGAATCGTCCGATGGTACACGACAAGACCTTATTAACGCTGGAGGATGTGGGTGTCAAAGTAGAATCGAGCGAGCAAGATGATCCATTGAACGTGCTCAATGCGTTGTATCGTATGGATAATATTAAGGAGCAGTTAACCCAGCTAAAAAATGAAATAATCGTCGCGGACCACGAAGGATCAGGACTCCCAGAAGTCGGTCACTTTGTCTTCCGTGGGTCGCCGGGAACAGGTAAAACTACTGTCGCTCGCGCGATGGCAAAGATTCTGCATGGATTGGGGGTACTGGCAACGACGAAAATGGTAGAAACTTCTGGGCTTGACCTCACCGCTGAGTACGTTGGTCAAACGAAGCAGAAAGTCACTGCGAAACTTGGTGAAGCGAAGGGTGGACTGCTGTTCATTGATGAGGCCTACGAATTGGGAAAGGGGACTTTTGCTGAGGAAGCGATGACCACACTCGTGGCTGCCATGACGGACCCTTCGTACGTGGGTATGGTGATTATCATTGCCGGCTACTCAAAGGATATGGATCAAATGCTAAGTCGAAATGTTGGCCTGAAGAGCCGTTTCAGGCGCTTTGTTGACTTTTCAGATTGGGAAGCGGAGGATGCAGTTGAATTCTTGACTGCAAAGGCAGAGGCTGAGAATTTTGAGGTGGAAGATGATGCCGTGGTATGGCTACAGAAAACGTTTGAGGAACTAAAGAAGCTGAGTAACTTTGGCAATGGCCGAGACGCCATGGCCATGTGGAAAGAGATTCTCCAACATCGTGCACAGAGAGTGGTAAAAGAGCCTGAAGAAGAGCGAACCATCACAAGTTGTGACGTCGAAAAGGCAAGTGAAGCTATGATGGTTGCTCGTCGAGGCTGTGCCGTGCCTCACAAAGGAACTGCGGCCATGAAAGATCCGATGAAGCTGCTCGATGGTTTGTATCGTATGAGCAAGATCGAAGACCAACTTCTACGCCTACAGAAGCAGATAGCCGTTGCTGATCGTGAAGGTTCAGCACGTCCTGAGATCGGCCATTTCGTTTTTCGAGGCTCTCCAGGTACTGGGAAAACGACCGTAGCTCGTGTAATGGCTCAAATACTCCATGCTATGAGTGCATTGTGTACAACAAAGCTTGTTGAAACGTCGGGGTTGGAACTTACGGGGGAATACGTCGGCCAAACAAAGACCAAAGTGACGGAGAAACTTGTCGAAGCAAAGGGTGGGCTGCTATTTATTGATGAGGCGTACGAGCTGGGCAAAGGAAAATATGGAGAAGAGGCTATGACGATGCTGGTGGCTGCCATGACAGACCCGTCGTATGCTGGTATGGTAATTGTGATTGCAGGATACCCAAAAGACATGGATATCATGCTAGATCGCAACGCCGGTCTCAAAAGCCGATTCAAACGATTTATCGACTTTCCAGACTGGGAAGCTGAAGACGGAGTCTCGTTTTTACGAATGAAGGCGTTGAAAGAGGGTATCATGCTGGAGCCTGGCGCCGCGTTAGTGATGCAGCGCATGTTTGTCAAGCTAAAGAAGTTGCCCGGCTTTGGTAATGGACGCGATGCTGTTGGAATATGGGAGGAGCTTAAGCAGTGCCGGGCCCAAAGAGTGTTTAATTCGCCTGAAGACGTGCGCACGATCACCGCCGTGGACGCGGCTTTAGCAGGCGAGAGCATCCTGGCAGCTCGTCGTCCACCTGATGGGTCGATACTTTCACAGTCGTCTATTTCTGGCCCCGATGATGGACTGGGTAGACCCAGAGAGCAGGAGGCAGAGATAGTCGAGTCGTTATGTGAGCAATTTGGAGAGCAAGAGTCTGAAACACGATTGCAGGAAGCAGAGGCTGAAGAGACTGAAGTATCTGAAGGTGACCTGCAGGTCGTGGAGGTGGAAGCTGAACAGGACGAAGAACCAAGTACAGACGAGGATATTGCAAATGAGGAGCGAGACGACGGAGTGCCGGACGAAGATTGGGAAGAGCTACAGCGCGCAAAGCAGGACTATGCTGCTCATTTGGATGCCCTCAGACGAGCCCGTGATCAAGCAAAGATTGAGGAAGAGAAACGCAAAGCCGAAGCGATTCAAGAAAAAATCCGCCAAATCTGTCTGTGCCCCGCTGGTTACACTTGGTACAAGTGCGGTGGCGGATTGAGCCGATGGGTTTCAAAAAGTCTGCAGTGGCTCTGTAAAGGTAGATGGATCTCCTTATCCGATAAAGTATGGCATAAAAGTGACCTGTGCCGAACAACTACAGCATAGCGGTGACGCTTTGGAATACGTTTGGTGAACCTCACCAAGCGCATTCAGACATCTTATCAGCCCGAGGAAAAACTTAATCTGCCGTCCAGCTCCGGGTGGAAGCTGAAAATAGTAATTGGGTAATATTCTGATGAATTTTTCAACGGACGAAAACATCGGAATGCGATATATTGAGGCACAACGCAAATTGTAAATGCAATGTCCGTTGCGTCACTGATATCATAGTAGGAAGGATATACATGCATTCCTTACATTGCCAGTTGCGGAAAATATAGACCATACCCTGCCACGCTAGACAGTAGCAAAGAAAGCGCAAGCTCTGATATCGCGCGTTTAAAAGTCGTGTAGTCTTGTCAAGGCACACGTTCTTCGCACCCACGCGGTAAGCATGCTATGGATCCATTTACACTGCCAAGCCTATATCTGGTCGAGCAAAATGTGCAGCTGCAGTCAGAAGATGTGAGGAATAAATGCGTCTGACACTGCACAAATAATTTCTCGAGGCATCTGTATGTTATAGTCGGGATCCTCCAAAGCGTTCTACCAAATCGTGCACTTTAACAAGGGCTACAAAATGCTCACCATCAGCTATCTTGCGCCACCAAGACGTATAACTCTCTAACAGACTCTCAGTCGCGGAGACATTCGTTAGAAATACAAGCTGTGGCTTTTTCCTTCGCCTGAATCATGCTTAAATATTCTGCAGCTTGGCGACCCGGTTGCACTCATCGTCTCGTGCGCTGTTGCCTTAGTTCCTTGCGGAGGTCTCACTCTGTCCATATCGCTCACGGGTCGATCGGCAGCTATATATTATTTGGACAGGCTGTAACTTTGTCTTGACTTCATTCAAAGATAAAGATGGTACATTCAAAGTCCAGCACATCAAACCAGCCCGGAACCCTGGGTAAGTTATGTCTTACGCACGAGGGCTGCATCAAATAACCATCAGTGAGCGATACCGTTATGGAGGATTCAAAGATATGCATTTCCGCATTATCGGTGAAAGAGTCACCAGTCCTGCGCCGCTCTTTATCCACACAATTGCAGGTATGCACTTGTAAACAATTGAAAGACAAGTGATAATATCCCAAATGTTTAACTGCGATTTACAAAGGCACAAAGACACGAATGACCAACGCACTCATATTGAATGACAAACGCACTCATGTTTGTATTTAAAGATCCACGCGCATCGTCATCGTATCAATCAGCACAGCTTTACTAACGCTGCAAGTATCATGACTTTGTATCGGCTCAGCTTGGTGTTTATCATTACTACAATTTGTCGCCGTTGCATAAAAGCGATCGACCGCTTGGTGTAGGCGACGCGTGCAATTTGTGGTTACTGCAAGGAATATGGCGCGCGCAATTACCATGAGATTACGAACAAATGTGGACGCTGAGCGACGAATAACACTTCTGACAATTTGTCGCATCGTCAAAGCGCAACGAGATGTCATAGACCTCGCGAACCTAGCTCTTACCAATTGGCCAATTTTACGCTGCGTTTCCTGCTACTACAACGTATAAGTACATATTACGTATCGTAGTAACGCACAGTACAGGAGGTCGGCCACCATACAGGCAGAACATCGCCGATACAGCAGTAATCGACTCGATGATTATGAAAGCGTGTTCCTTTTTAGAATTTGATGATGTTAAGTGTTGACCAAAAGAACTGCTCGATGCATTGATAAGGCTACACAACCCAAAATGCACTCGAACCTTTACGGAGGCCTTGTTAGAATTGGGTTTCAATAAAATGATATAAATCGACTAAAGGAGCGGATAAAGCATGCGGACCTGAAGCGTTTCTGGTGTCGACCTTTCATTAGTCGATCTACCTTTCGAGTGTCGTAAACATAGCGGCAGAATCTCAGCGGGAGTATGTAGATTTTTCGCTTACTATAAATAGATCGTCAAGTAGCACATAATCGTCTTGACATCACTGCTGACGTATTGGTTAATGTTTGCCCTGGCGATGCTTGAAATAGTACTTAAATAACTGCAGGCGTCCTTATTATCCTAAACTAAATTGAGCATGAAACAAATGTGCTCGTACGAATATGGATGCGGTCTTTATTTTTTCTGTCGTCGAGTTCAAGTCATGGTCGTTACAAAGCCTGCTCTTTCTTCAATCCTTTAGTTGAACTCGCAGGTTGCACTGTTTGTACTCACTTGCCACTATTGCGAAAGCGGCCCCCGATATGAAGTCGTGGTAGAGTTATTGGCACCGGATAACACGTCATCAGAGGTGTGTGTAGACACTTGTCGTATACCTACACCCTGCTTACGCGCGATATCGCTATAAACACAAGCGTGGTAGGCTAACTGATTGGTGTAACATTCAATAAAGTAAGGCTTCAGCGATGCACATCATGATTTATCGGCATGTCAGGCTAACATGTACGGCCTGTAAACCGAACTCGACCGCTTATGGACATCTTTTTTTTGCCATACTCAATGACCGGCTACTATGCCGCAGTGTTCTCTAAAAGTACCGCAAAAAGTGCTGATTCTACGTGCGAGTAATTTGCTCGCGAGGGTGTCCACAATAATTTAATACGTCAACAATAGATTAACTTATGGCGAAGCACAATAATTGTAAGTCCACTGATTATTATGCTCATGCGTCTATTCTTGAAATAAAATCATGTAAGCAATTGTAACCCTGCGAATCTTTTGACACCAAACCAGACACTCTCAAGTGCCTCCCCATGGAGCTCAATACGGGTCTCTACGCCTCATCGCACTCGACTGCTATGTGCTGGGCTGCATCTGAAGGCAACTTAAAAGCCATGCGTCAATTGCGCGAGGACCACGGCACAGATGTGAATGCCGTTGACTCAAACAAGCGGTACAATTTATGATCAATTAATTTATTTCGAATTCGATATATACAATTGGTCGATCCGGTCGTTCATGCTCCAAAATATTCGATCGTGACTGTCCTTGCCAGGACCCCCCTTCATATCGCCGTGAGCAACGAGAACCTGGAGATCACGAGCTATTTGTTGCAATGTGGTGCTAACACTGAAGTGCTGGATCGCTGGGGCCGCTCTCCTATCGACTGTGCAGTGGAGACAAAGAATGTGGCCATATTAAGGCTTCTGGGACGCGAACAGCAGGGACAAATTCCGGTCTTTCACACCAAATTTGGATCTATTGATGACCGAAGCGAGATCAGACGGTCCGGTTCGACCTTTCCAAAAAAATAGTATAATTTCTGGACTAAAGCGACTGATGAATTTATATTTATTGTGGTTTTGTGCTGACTTGTCTAGGATGCCGTCAAGCTCTGATGTTGAGCTTTTTTTCCAGGCGATTCAGGAAGGTCACACGGATCAGGTAAAACGCTGGTGGCTCAGCGGCATGGAAGTGAATGTAGCAGATGATCATGGACGTACGTCGCTGCATGTTGCAGTCGAGAGCCGACAGCTCGGAGTCATTGAGTTGCTGCTATCTGCTGGTGTGAACGCGAACGTGGCCGATGCCAGCGGACGATCGCCCATTACCATTGCGCGAGAACAACAGCAATTTGGTATCGTGGAGATTCTACGCGCACATCAAAAAAACAAACTCATGAGTCACCGACTGAAGAGCAGCAAGGAAGGGCAGAACGTTGCTTTGGCGTTTCGAGCTACCAAGCAGGGAGAGATGGAAATTTTGAAGCGACTGGTGCCAGAAATAGTACCACCGGATGTAGAAGATTACGACTTGAGGACATTGTTGCATGTAGCAAGTGCTGAAGGACATTTGCAGATTGCCCAGTACTTGGTCAAGTGTGGTGCGAATGTCAATTTGTTAGACCGATGGGGATCTTCGCCGTTGTCGGAAGCAGTTGATTTTGCCCACAATGAGCTGGCAAGGTTCCTCACTACGAACTGTGCTACAGCGTGTGGATTTAGAGCGACGGTGGCTGTCGACCACATCAACACAGCTACGCTAGATGAAGCGCTTGAATTTACACTTCGAGTCATCACTCGGGTCAGTTATTGAAGCGTTTGAAGCATCGTATTTGTCCGGCAGCTATTTGTGCTATTTCTAACCATTGAGTCTGGCGCAGGACCCGTGGCTAATTGGACAAGTACGTTGCCCGGTGATGGACGACGACAACAAGTGCCTTTTGCTTATGCACAGCATCTGGCAGAAAAGTAGATCCCTTACTCAACAACAGCACCAAACGAAGCTGCCCCTCTTGTCGTCCAAGGAGCTTAAGGACCGTCCTGTTGACACGGCTGCATTGTGGGCTGGTTGTATTCAAAAGTATCGGAAGGTGTCTTCTATGGTGATGATTGATCCCGGTCAAGGACACGTTGGTAACGTTTTTTGTAGCCAACATCCAGAGTGGCTTATTTTGCAAGAAGTGCAGCAGTCGCGCTTCTTTCTCCTCCCGCACGCTCGACAAGCAGGGTTTCAAACTGTTGTTTCTGTTCCTATGGTTTGCAAGATGTCGACTGTTGCAGTGTTATCTTGGTACTCTGACCGCACCATTTCCGAAGACCTCCACGAATTACAGCGAATTCAGCGGGTTGTTCGGTCTGTAATGATCCTATCTACGCTTCGGCAGGAGTCGCATAGCGATGACTCAGTTACGGTTCGCGTTGGGCGTATCCCTCAATTTCAGTTCTGTCAAATGCTGGATAATGCCATTACCGCGAACGGAGAGCTTACTGACTCGTCGACCTTGCGAGAAGATCGTACGTGCTGCGCACTTTTACCTCATTCTTGTTGCTTATTGACGCATTTTGCTTCTTATCGGATTGATAGTAGGCGTTTGTGACACCATGCCGCTTGCACTTGAATGGGGTCTGTTTGACATGGTGGACACGCTGGCAACCTCGATGAGCAGTGAAGATCACGCAGCGGTTATCTCAATCTTACGATCGCTAGTGGTGTTGCTTTGCAACGGACTGTTTAGTGATGTATTGTGTGTGCCTGGAAATGGCGGATCACACGAACAAAATGACGAGGTAACGCTCAAGCATTTAGTGGAGGAGTGCGACGGCAAGATTCGAACGAAGCAGGCTTTGCTGGGGCACGTAAAGTACTATTTGCAGTATTTATACGCCGTGAGTCCCACTGAGGCTGAGTTGTTCGGTGATGTTTGCGAGCTCCTCGACAAGGTAAAGGAGTTTTCGACAAAGACATCTTCTGTTGATGAATTATTCTACGGCACCTTGAATCCTATCGAGGAAGACACTTCGGAGACCGATGTTGGCCCGAACAGATCACCCTCTTCCGAGTCTGCACAAATCGATGTACCCGATTGTGTTCTGTGCAAGTTTGGCGTTTCAGGTAAGTCATATAATTGATGATAGTAGAATGCCACATGTTAAACGTGTCGCGGGTATGCCGTTTAGGACATATTCACCCGGGTCAAGGACAGGACACAGCACTACTTGATTTAGTGATGGAATCTTCAAATCAGAAGAAACCTATGGAGTTTCTTCGTGGTAAGTAGTGTTTTGTAATACTTAGCACTCTAAGACAGTATGCTTTACTTGTTCTTCGTGTGTTACTAGGCAACCCTTTTTTCGGTGACCCGAAAAATCCCAGATCTCCCGTGTATCGGCAAATCGAACAGGTCTGTTTTGACAATGCTGTGGTTTCTAGCTATCTTACTTGAGTTCTGACCTTACACGTGTAGCTGCACTTGAAACTTGAGGGCGAATACGATGCTTTTAAGCGAAGATCAGAGCTTGCGGAATGTTGTGATGGAACAAAGCCCGCCGTGTTCACATCCAGTGACTTGTACGACGCAATTGGCTTTGCACACGAACCTCTAGCAACCTTCAGGAACACATCAGCTGACAACTCCCGACAAAAGATGTTGGACGTCATTACTGAGATTCTGCACGATACGACGTGCGTCATCTCGCGCGAGCAGCTCTTTGCATTGCACCGGTACCTCCTTCCAGCTTCAACCGGACAGGCTGGCGTTCTTCGAACCGAAGCAGCTGTCGGATACGCTTCGCCTCGGATTTACCGAGTGTTTGTCCCAGCGGGCGAAATTGAAACCGCACTGGACAATTTTCTTGATGCGCTTAATGACGCTAGTCGTTGGGAGCGCCGCCCTTTGCTATGCGCCTACTACGCGTTTGCAGTGCTCGTGTTCTACATCCACCCTTTCCATGACGGCAACGGCCGCTGTGCTCGCTTGTTGGGCAACTTGGTGTGCAAAAAGCTTGGATTCCCGACGTTGCTACGTGCTGCAGACAAAACCATTCAAATGGCAGAATTTATGCAGAAAGCTATTGCTACGATGGAAATTCTTCGCAACACTCGCCGTCAAACCCGCCAGACACGTTTGCTTTCTACACGCAGAGAAAACACCTCAATGTGGTTTTAATCGATCAGAAGTTTACATGGCCTCGGACCGATGATTGCGAATTTCTTATACGTCTCAGGTTTGACATGAGCTCTATTGGAGCGAACTTTCCTGCATATTGAGCTTGGCTATTTTGTTTGTAAAGTGTTGGGGAGCAAGCTCTCGAGCTTGCCCTTTAGTACGAGTAATTTAGATCATTGAACTGAAGGATCAAATTTGCTTTTTTCGCGTTCCATTTCGGGCGGTTAGCGGTTCAGAAATGGATTGTGTTTTGTGTGCTACAGGTGCTCTATCTTACTCGTTTACGGACTGAAAACTGGTGTGAGCTACAAGAAAGAGGGAATTGTTATTTCCACCACATTTTACTGTTTCCACCACACTATTACTAGTTCCACCTAGCCAAAACTTTTGTTTGAATAATTGTAGACGAACCATACCACACTACCGAACCACCACATCACCCCCACTAGGGGTGGACCCCTGGTGTAGAGGGGTGGACCCCTGGTGTAGTGGCGCAGTAAGCTGACTTCCAAGTCGCTGATTGCGGGTTCGAACCCCCCCGGGGGCCGAAACCGGAATTAGTAACGGGTGAACAGCTGAATAACCATGCCTTCCACCAACAAACCATCTGGGAGATGCCGTAAAAAGTATAATGTGACGAATTCAACCACATCACCCCCACCCACGCGTTCAACGAAGAGCTCCAAATTGCGCACTCTCGAATTGCCAAAAAACGCCAGTGACAGGTTTACAAAGATCGACTGATTCAATTTCCTTTATTTATCATAGTCGTGCACGACTTGCCGTTCGATCTGTTGAGCAACACAGCAGCCTATTTGCTGCCTCGCAGCGCCTTTATTTCTTTCTGTCAATGTAATGTGCGTGGTAATACGTCCAGAAAGTAGATTAATGTGTTCGACCACGTGGATTTACTGACTTGCACAAAATCAAATTTTCAAATTGGTATAAACCTTTTTCTAAAAATCCTGAGTTAATAATATCCAAATTAATTTATTAATTTATATAAATTTTAATTATGTTTTAAAATGTACTTTTAATATTTAACATTTGTTTCAAATCAGATTAATTGTAATTTATTTACTTGTAGTTGGTATTTTTTTTATTTTAGGGTTTCAATATGATAATGCTTGTTGTCATCACAAGTGTTTCAACAACAGTTCAGTTTTATCCGTCCTAATATTTGGCAACTGATCCACATTTATCAAGATTTATGTCTTCTTCATCTTTATTTACTTTTTATGTTGATTTTGAAATTTACATATTTGATTCGATTACAACTAATTAATATTCATGACCTTTTTTTTAAATTTGAATTAATGCTCAGTAAATTATTTACATCATGTTGAATTTAATAATTAATTTTTTTTTTCACTCAAAGTAAATAATTACTTTTTAGAGATCATGTTTCGGGATGCATCGAAATTTTATTGATGAAAAATTCCTTTTTTTTTAATTTAATCAAATAGATTTGATTACTAGTAAACTACCGTCAGCCCAGCATTCAATGGGATACTTAACACTGCCGTTTGTGGCACTGCCGTTTGTATGCACTGATTACGCGTCTCTCTTGCAGTGTACGCGTCTTCCTGGCACTCATAAAAGTCAGTATTTATCTCTGCCTTAAGTTTCTCAATCACCACCCACTGCAGAAACACCCCTCCCCTTTACATTTTCTTGTCTCACTCTTCATCCTTATACTCGTTGTCGCTCGGTTCTCGTGTGGTGGGTGCTGGCGAGTACGCAATGGTCTCAGCATTGATTTTTTAAACGGATGACACAGCGATGGGTGGTGTTCTCTTGAGCAAATTAATATCGGCAATAATATAGAAAGGTGTGATCTATCGACTCCAAACTCGAGGGTGGATACCGAAAGCGTAAGATCAAGCAAGGGACAGATTAGCATGCGTTGAAAAGTAAACACATTAGCTGCTTTATTCGACTTATTCCACATTTTATATCAATGTTACAGCCAAAATGTCTCCTACTATCCGTAAACAAGAGCGTGTGGTGGAGCGGTAGTGTGTTACGGTGCGCTGGAATCTATTCAATCAAAAGTTAAGGTGTGGTGGAAATAGCAATTCCCGACAAAAAATATGACCGGCTAAAAGTCAAATCTTGTTCAGTCTGGTTGCATTTCGATCCATCATCACAGACAAGCTATTTTGAGGTATTGGTAATGAGCGTTCGCCAGTGGGATCGAGGATAATCAATTTCAGCTGCCGCATGTTGATATTAATAATTTATCTTGTGGATCGCCCCCTTACCATTAACGATCGCTTCTGTGCTTGTTTCTAAAGAATTATCTTCCATGAAATGAATAAGCACGGATAAAATTGATGGTACAAATAAAATTATTTCCAATTGGCTAATGTCATTTAATTGTCAACCATTTCTTGACATATTCCGCCAATTATACTGATAAACGTCACTTCTATAAACATCAATTCTTCAGATTCCAGTTTTAAACTGTTGATTGGATCGTCACATCGCTTTCTGGACGATTGAAACTTATTTTGCGAGTATTAAATCAACACCATTTGACTTCATAGCTTCAAAACACTAAAACCTTTGAAAAACGATCAGGCAAATCCCGGCTTATTTCTCCGGTATTACAGTTAATGGGCTCCAAAAATTACATAAAACGCTTGGGAATAAGCTCTTTACGCTGGTGTTATTCTTCGTCTGAAAATACATGCTGCGTAAAAAAATCTAGCCAAAGCATGATAAATTATAAACTTATGGGACCGAGTTGTCAATATTGGTAGACAGTTGTGTGTAAAGGTATTTTGTGGTGTTGTTGATGTTTTAATGACACGAACGTTAAAACGGGGAGAAAACGGAAGATTCTGCCCGGAGATGCCACCAACCACATGATACGGCCGACACGAATTTTTTTACATTATAGAAAAATAATTGGATGGAGCTTCCACTGCAACTAAGAGAGGAACGTGACCATCACCTCTTGTTGTTCGAGTACATCGAGTAGTTCAAATTAAAACCACTCTACTTTAAATTTGCAAAAGGTCGAATTTTCGCTGCCTCTAAGTGTCGAGCATATGCTTTTTAGCCCATTGTTCATCCTTCGTCAATTTCTAAGTCATTCATGTGCGTGCATTGGTTCGTGTATGACTTCCACTCTCTGTATGATGACGAAATTGGTGACTTAGGTGTGACATCTATACTGCTTATTTACCTAATGAGATGGGACATGCTACATCGCACATAGTACGATGTGTAAGGTACACCTTGCCTTATTTACAGACAACTCACACAGACACACACTCATACAGATAAGCACGATTAAAAAATGCTCGGCTTTCATTTTGCTCACGGTCACTAAGAGCCTTCTTACAAAGGTGTTGGAGCGGCGTTTCAACTAATACTTTCATTACTGCTCCAACGACGTGTTCAACATCATGTTTATCCGACGGCGCCATTTATAACGCACCGATGAAAAAAACTAATAAGTTAGACATCTGGTATCCTTTTTTTTGGTGAAACGGATTTATTAACTTTAAACCATCACAAAAAAAAACAGCTCAGATTTGTGGCGGTCAAAAGCAAAGTATCACCGAAACCTGTGAAGTAAAGAAGTTTGGAAACGCGTCATAGCTGTGGGTAACATAAAAACCGCAATAGTCTTGCATTTCGAGTTCCGCTTTAGATCAGATATTATTTCTCCACAAAACCAGAATAAACAGGCTTCGACTGACGCGAAATTCCTCCGTAAATCACTTTCCGTGTGCATCGGGACGTCTTGTTTCAAGAAATGTGTTTAGCGAGTGCGCGCCACGCGTATAGAGATGGTAAAATAGCAGGAGGGGTAGACTGCCACTCATGATGGTTGCCATTATCGGGTGTTTGAAGCTGCCTGGTATTTATCACTCAATAATTAGATAAGCTTACAAAAGTACATGAGAGAGGTACGTAGACTCAAATAAAGGTTCAGTCAGAGGTTCAACAAATGTTTCAATTACATCTGTAGACAGACTCTTATAGCTTCACCCTTCAGGCTCGCAATAAACAGGTTATTGCAAAGTTTAGCCGCAGAAGTACCATCTAATCATCAGAATTGTAAGGGGACCAATGTATCTTACATACACTTGCACTAAAACAAAAGTAGTTTTCGTACAAAGCTGCGTATGTTTGCTGTGTGAATAAGTGTATCTGCTCCTCCTCAGTCTTGTCGAAAGGTTTGCATATGTTGTGGCTTGGCAAGAAGCGCGATAGTATGTCATAATTTTGACGTCGTTATAAAACGGGTCAATGCCAAGTATGTGCTTTACAAACTCAAGGGAAAAGCTCACAATAATGCTGTTTTTTTTACAATGAAAACGAACGATGAGCTGGATGAAAGTTTGCACATGACGAAATTTCTAATAATAAATAAGCATAACTAAGGTCGTAGGTCGTAATATCTCTATCCTCAAGTCCAAGAGGGGCACGACGGCGACCTCGGGAAGAAGAGACGGAAATACGCTCCGTGGTCGTGTCTCATTCGCAGAATGCCATCCTCCTTCAAAGAGAGCAAAAAACTTATCGAGACGCTTCCTCTAGAGGTACTATTCTTTGTACTGTCGTCAAAACAGTGGCTCGATCTCCGGCAAAACCTTTGCGGGCAGCCCAATGCTTTCCTTGAGAGAAATTGCTTCCACATGGTTTGAAACGACTCTTTAATCATACATCCGTTTGTACGAATTCATCAAACTTACCATTTGAACGCCCAGAGCTTGCTTAGCTAGGACAACTTCTTCAGAAATTTCTGCTTTACCGACTCTAGGTGGTTTGATGTCAGCTGGGTATTGAAGATCCTTCACCTCGCAAAAGTCCACCCGAAACCTCATTTTCAGCCATTCGCTCAATTCTCCCACCAAGACTATAACTTAAACATATGTTGCTCAAGGGTGAGAAATCTCGCTTTGTTGTAGGAAGGCGACAGAGAGTTACCGCCTTTCAACAGCCTTGACCGTCTCCAGATAGTACTTACTGTCGATAGTGCTTTCGGTGGCGTGGCGTTGGCGCTCAGTGTTTGCAGCATCAGAGCGCGCGAAGAGTGTAGCACTAGACGCAAGGAGCAGGATGCAATATGGACACTCGGGCGGTCGAAATAGTGCAAATTTGGGCTAGGTAGCAGATTTAACAATGAGCAAGCCACTTCGTGGCAGTGTCGATCATCCGCGCACAGAAAAGTGTGGTCACTATGTAGGATAAAGCGTGTTCTTTTGGGCCAATACACTGTAACTAGGGCTCCGTCCCGCAACGTCCCATCCCGCGGGATCCTGCGTCTCGTCCGGCACCGGACGGGTCGCAGGATGAGCCGTTCCCATCCTGCATTTTGCAATTATCTTGGTCTAAACATCAGGATTATAATAAGTTTCTACGATCATAAATTTCCTTGGGAATAAAATGAGCGATAATTATAAGCGTCATCTGTATTATATGTGTTTAGTATCAAATTTCGTCCTGATTCCAACTATTTGACCTTTCTACCAAGACATGCACGCGGGCTTTAAATGCCAACAAAAAGATTTGGCTGTCCCGCGCCGATCCAATGGATGTCCTTATCCTACTGGGGCCTTGTGAATCTAATTTTGGTAAAGATGAGTTTCCTTGTGTAGTAGATCGATTGCTAAAACACCTTTTCAAGATTTAGTACCATGCCACCAAGCGTCAAAACTGCTTTTGAGCTATTATAAGGCGTAGAATTCTGGCCAAGATCATGCTTAGAAACGTCGCTACTCTGTCAAACTTTACTGAGTAGATGTAATGACTGTGTTTAACCTTCGACATTTTTGTTATCACCACGGATAAAAAGAGCCCAGCTTGCCTGAGTATGCCATCGGCAGCTCCGATGACGATCGAGTGGATAAGACATGAGCTTTTACCCTTTTTGTAGCAGGTAAGTATTGGTCGCATAGAGGAGGGTTTTACCATTCCACTGTTATCCTCATTCTATTATTCTCAGCGCATATGGATGCGATCACAAGATTGTAAATTTGATCGCCGTGAAGTGTATGTAGAGTAAGATGTTAAATGATCTCGTCCCTCTGTATCCTGCGTCTCATACCGACCTGTACAGGGACGGACACGGAACAGATCAATCTCTACCCATCCTGTGCGGGATAGAGCCCTGGCTGCAAGCACTGAGTTCTGATTGATCAGCTGCGCGTTAGGTAGGGACAGGCTGAGCAGGCAGGCTGAGTAGACAGGCTGAGATGCGGTATCTCGTACGAACTTGTTCTTTTTCCGAAACATGTAAGTGTGGAAGATAGACTGATAGGCATGGCACTGTACAGAATCGTCTCGACTACGATGTCAACAGAGTTAAGGCTGGTAGTCCGTGATGTTGAATCCATCCACGATAAATGAACAACAGATAGAGTACAAAACACAATGTTTTACGCTACCCTGCACAAAACGGTAGATGCCATTCAAAAAGTAGAGATTTGTTTACCTGGGAGCCTACCAGGAACAATTCAGCCGCACATCATGCACCCGAATACTTATACCGCACAGAACGACTGAAATCTTGAGAAGATATCGATAGTCAATTTTGTCGATCCTACACGAAACCTAATTCCACCTCATTCCGACAACGCGAATGTCTGCTTTGCACCACTCAAAGTGTGACTGTGAGCGCTCTTCCGGTCCGAACACATGGCTCCATCGCTTGCTTTTCGCTGACGTAAGGGCTGATCACACACTCTTTAAGCTGGACAATCCCTTCGGAGCTTTGTACTTTGGACAGTGCGACGTATCACAAAGCCGTGATCGAAAAACTGAATTTTGTTTAGTCGGACCCCTTGCTGATTTTGGATTGGTCATCCGCCTTTAAGTGTATGAGCCATCAAGATGGCCTCGAATTTGATCAGATTTGTTAGTACGACATCGACTCTGTAATTTTCCACCTGCAAAGTCAGGGATGACTCGAGAAGTGTAACGGGTAGCCCATTAAATGATATTGACACCAAACGGTGTCAAATAAAATATTGTCTAGCATGACAATTCCCTGCCAATATGATCCGAGATGGATAATACTAAAGGAATATTATCCCCTTTGTAGGATAATATATATATGCGCTGCTCAAAGATTGGTTGGTAAAGACATATCAACCCATAGATTACCATCAATCGATTCCATACGCGCGTAATGAGTGGTGAGCATGTTGTCGTCATACGACAATGTAGAATAATATTTTAGATAAAGACTGAAGTTATATTGATAGCTCAACTATATTAAATACTGTTCTATTTTTACCTTTACTCAACCTAGCTGTTGAGTAGATTAGCTTCCTCTGCACACAATAATGTACGTGAAGTTTCGTGGCACCCCAAACAAAGGGGTCCCCGTTGCAAGCAGCCTGTTTAACGGATCTGCTGTAAAGGAAACTTGTGGCCATCTAAAAACTCGGTCTGCCTCTTAAGTCAGACGCCAGACGTTGTGGTGTTTGCTAGCCACCCATCTCGAGCCTCTTTCAGAGTTGCATGATGCCGGGAAGGAAGGATGCACAAATTGGTCACAGGCGGCACGAATGCAGCGACCAGCGTGGCACACATGCCTTACGTAGCTTCCGCTACAATTAAAGGCCAATCATACAAGTGTAAAGCGCGCAAGATTAAATGTTTAAGCAATACAACAAGCCGACCTGGATTAGAAAAACCAATGCAACAGGGTTTTTTCCTCGGTCTATCGTTATTTGTATTGTACCGAAAATGTTGAATATTCATTCTTCTAGGACGGGTCGAGTTTGTGGTGATATCGGGCGTGATTACTACAATGTTCAATTAGCGAATCATTTGTAGTGTCAAGCTGTAGATACCTGTGTTGCGTATCTGATTTAGGATTTTAAATACCTCTATTTCTGTCGTAAATAATGCGGTTATGTGGACCTCCCTTGCACTAAATACGATCTAGCCTGTTTCCCTCATTCGTCGATTAACATGATAGGTGTCACTCTATGGCTAGGTCATATTGCGATACACGCACCTGATTTGCTTAGAATCGATCAAAGGTGAATACGACCTCATAATCAAATGCTGGACGTTCATACGCAAAGGTCGATCGCGTACATACATCAACAGCGTCATGCTCATTCTTCAGTGTCTGCCATTGCATCGAATTTTGTCATTTACTTACTTCTATGAAACAAATTACTTATAACACGAGGCGAGCCCCGGAGCTTGCTCCCCTTTATTAAAAGTATTCGGCTAAAAAAAATTGATGTAAGCTCCGAATATTTAGGTACTGGTTTGGGTGGATAGCGACAAAAAAAACAAATTTTGTCTTCGTGTTTGAAAACATGAAAGTGCTAATGAATTTTGCGTGTTGAAGATTTTTGTAAACGAGTGTGATGTTCTTATGTATCGAATATGAGAAAGGAAGATGGAGGATGATCCTAGTCGGTAAAGTCTTCCAGAACAAAATGTACCTGGCAGCATAGATCCGAAAAAGTGAGAATAAGAGACAATTACTTGAGGGAACTTCATCTGCCACCGACAGACCACATATCGGACATTTTCACCTACTCAATTTTTGAATGAAAAACCTTTCACATTTGCTGATACTTTAGATCAATAATCAATTTGGAGTCTGTTGTAGACAATGCCATTTCATTACAACATGACTGTGTTGACCCCGTGAGTAAAGTTTGATTATTAGTTCCTATAAGTGTGGAGCATTTGCTTGCCAGTTCTCAGTTTGCCTATCATCATGTCTAATGTAATCAAGCGCGGACAAAGGAGAGTGTACGACTCCTTATCTCTATGTGACAGCAATTAGTGAGCTATCTAACGGCTGACGATTATAATGCACATCTACTTTTGAGGAGAGATAGGGTACGTCGCACTAAGTAAGGCGTGTAAGGAAATTTTTGGCTATTAACCACAAACAAACACACACAGACAGAAAAAGGTACAAGCATTCAGCATTTACCCTGTGCACAGTCACTAAAAGCTTAAGCCTTCAGACCGACAATTATCCCGCAGAGTAATAATCAATTGTAGTTTACGACACACTGCCAATTGTCAATTCCAGACCGAATTTTAGCCAACAACGTTACCCATCCACGCTAGGCGCGTGTGATGAGTGGTGAAAATATAGCATCTCACACAGTTTCGCATAATAATGTATATTCAAGATAACGTATTGTAGACAATTGATAAGGATTGTTTACCCTCAATCCCAGTTTTTTGCTATCCTTAAAAACCGTATATTGGTATTCACAGATCACCCACCGGTGATGAGCTTATATAAAATAAGAACTAGGCAACACTGTTTATTTAAAATGCAAATGCGCTTCACAAGCACCTGCCAAACCATTACGCGTAATCTCTACGCAAATTATAATATTACACTTCGCAACGTCAGCAATATCTCGTCGTATTCAAAAACATGTACACAGGTCACTAATCCACGTACGCACTCTCGTCAACAACTCCAACACCGCATCGGCACAAAGTAAACAGTGCAACGCATTTTGTATCAAAATACTGTATTTGAATGCATAGCATATGAATACAACCTCCTTTTCCTTTTGTAAGAAGTAGGCAACACTATTTATCTAAAATTGCAAATGCGCTTCACAAGCACCTGCCAAACCATTACGCGTAATCTCTACGCAAATTATAATTATTGGTCTTATCTTTAATTAGTTGCGATACTTTATTCGGGAAGCTCCTCAAACTCTCATGATGGAGTATCGATTGCTGTTTATGAATATTTAGATGTAAAGTTCGACCCGCTGTGCAGCAAAGTACAAACATCGAGTCCACAAATGTCTGTTTTAGGTTATGTCATGAAGATGAATATATGTCAATCGGTCATAGGTCCCGGTATTGCCAGAACAAGCAGTATTATACTCGGTTTACATGGTTCATAATCGTACGGAAGTACGCATAAGAAAGCTGCTAGAAAATTATGGCAAGATGTGCCAAGCACAAATCCGAGTGCACCGACAAGGTTACAGCGTTTGCAAGGATTTATGTTTTGTCGCGTCAACAGCAGCAGCAAGCTAAATATCTTCCAAACTGTGTTGTGCAGACATTTCATGATCTGTGTGCTTGGCGCATGCAACGATAACATCTTCCTCTCTGAATATTAATAGCATAATGTGGATGTCTAACTTAGCAATAATTTTTTGCAAAACCGCTCTTTAGTCATTGCTAAAACAATTCTGACAAAGAAATTAAGTTTTAAAGGTTATATCAAGGGTCATACACGAATTTGCCGCGTTCATTTTTTGTCGATTAGCTTAGTCCGAGTTAAATAAAAGATATTTGTCAACACTATTTTTTTCATGCAAATTACGTGCAAGACAAATCGGCGGGTCTGTAATGTTGTACTAAATTTAAAGCTTCCATGTACTTAGAATTAGCTGTAAAAGCTTGAAAGCATATGGATACCACTGCTGCGTGTACTGGGTGTCACTGCAACAAACTGGTCAATTTGCATTTGCTTTGCTACAAGCAGTGCGAAGCACAAAAGACTATCTTTGGGCGCTGAATACATTTTGTCTTGATTTGATAAATTGGATTCAAGATACCATTGCTTTTCTTCGTAATATAGAGCTTGCCCTAATGGGAGCTGCAACAATCGCACTATCTCATGCGGTCATATTATTTTGATTAGATCACATTGAGACAGTGTCTTAACAATTTGCGATTGGTCACCGATTCCAAAGGCTATTATATGACGTTTGTTCGCTTTGGCAAGTCACGTGCTGTCCATCTACTCTATAGCAGTGCCTGTAATAAGTCATTCGTCTGCATGGTAAATCCAGTGTTAGTATGCTTAAATGTTTTATTTGTTGTGCGTGGACAACCCAAATCCAATTTTCTTTAAATACAATGTGACCTTAACAGTTGGAAGAGGACATGCCTTGGTCAAGAAGTGGGGGTAATTACTAAATCGATATTATTACATACATTGTGACCTCAACAGTTGGAAGAGGACATGCCTTGGTCAAGAAGTGGAGGTAATTACTAACTAAATCTCTTTCAACATTGCACAATTGCTTTCCATGACTTGCAAAGGAACAATTGACTGCCATAAGCCAGTGCTTTGCATGTGAGCGCTTGAAATACGTGAATCATTTGGCGAGTAATTGTACGTTTATTCCAGAAGAACTCACACAAGCCCTGAAATGTGTAAATACAGAGGCAGTATGTTGTTTGTAGATAGGGCCTTTAAACTTCCTCTTTGGATCAGTTTTTATACAATAAATCTGCTCATTAGGACCAATGTAGTAATTTACAATTGCATGAGCACATTTACCCATGGTTGTGTACTACAATGTTCGATTGTAATAAAAGCGATACGAGGTGATGACCGTGTATTGCAGGTTGATGATTTTGATGATAATTTATAGCTGTCAATGCGAAGTCATTGTAACGTTCACTAGAATGAATCTTTTTAAGAATATTGAGCACTACCAACATACGCATGCAATGTCGCTGCCTCTATACAAGTATTCATTAAAACTGATCCAACACATCAAATAAGATGTGAGCAAACATCAAGCTTGTTACCGGTGCCATCTGATGCAGCCCAGTCAGATCACGTGCCTTGACAAATATAAAATACTAAGCAGTTAAATCTGGTGATCATCAGGTCGAGAGAATTTACCTGAGGCTGTGGGCCATGCCACAGAAAGATGCAAATAGGCGACGATGCTCTTTCATAGTTCGATGCCATAATCCATGATCGGTGCCACTTCCCTCTATTAATCCAATTTTGTCTTGATCTTTAGCATTATCACTCTCTTCACATTCCTGACTTTATTCGTGAGTATTGTGGTCAATGCTACGTTACATGCTCTATACACATACACGAGCTCATAACCGTTGTTTCAATTTTCATACAGAATAAGAACTTGAATGGAGAGACGTATTGTTTTAGCACAATATACAGAAGCGTGGAAATGAGATGCCGATTGTGCTAATTTACATTCATGTATTTGATCAGAGATAATTTTTACCATAAGGATGACGTAAAATTCTTTGTTCAAGCCATCAATAACTCAGTTGATGCTTATATCACTATATACATATTATTTTTGTGAGAATCTGTCGCACTTGTAAGCTCTCGGATAAGTACATACTACGATGGCCTGAGCATAACTTTAGTAGCAAAAATGATAGAGCCCGAATGCAGTACAAGACGCGAGAAGATAATGTTGTAGTCATAGCTACATGCAATACATATCAGCATATGCGTGTTAATATCAGGTAAAGCACAACAAGCAGAAGCTATTATTCAAAATGTGAAAGTACTAGCAGACCTGGCTCTACGCGACAACTCGCTTCAAGCCTTAGAAATTGTGGTTTGTATCTTTTCGTCACCTTCGTCGTACGTATTATGACCAACAGTGTATTACAAAATTCACGCCGAGCAAGCATTTCAGATTTCCAAATAAGCTTTTAATGTTCGTAGGTATCTTACTCGAATCGGACGCGCAGAAAATGTAAGTTTTGAGCAAATACTTGGCCGCGCGAGTCAGTTAAATAGGTATCTTGTCAATATGCAGCAAAAATGTCACGCGTGAATCCGTTACATGGTATTTAACAAGGTGAATGCTAAGTCTACTAATTTTGCTTATTAAAGCATCGTATTTTCGCAATAGTACTTAAATGTTGTTAAATGAAGCAGAAGCCATACACTGTTCAAAATTTGTAAAGGGCAATACGTGTACGTGAAAATTTGAGGCACATGATTACGCTGTGCTCAGAGTAAGTAGCTTTTACTGTGACAATACAAGCGATCGGTTACCCAGTTTTCAAAAACAGCTCGCGAGTTATCTAAGCAGCTAATCTATCGGTAATTTTAAAGCTATTTTTTAATGCAGCATTACATACTGGTGTAAAATACGCCCACATTAGTATGCTTACTTTCTTTTGCAATTGAATCGACGCAAAATGATACTTATCGATATATCTTGCCACTCTTAATAGCCAAAAACAAAGGCTTCTCTGCATAAAAATCTGAAAGGCAATCACTCGATTGCCGCTACCTTCTTGGTATGTCGCCTGTAGTTTACTTAAATGTACCGCACCACCCAAAATTAGAGCCAAAAAAAATACTCGTTTGCTACTCCGGCAATGCCAAAAACAGTTTTTACAAATAATCATCATTCCATCTTTTCCTTCTATTTTTGTATACCGAAACCGATGCTTCACCGTCTTCTCTAATTTTTACACGTCGCTTCCTTGGTGCTTGCTGTATTCATGACCGTGACTTAGCTAGCGTTTTGCGGTGTGAAAGGGAAGGTTCGCGCTTCCGTCCTGCGCATGACACATGCGACAACGCTGAGCAACGAGAATTGAACTAACTACCTGCTCCACATGTTGAAACTTTCAAGTAATTTATCCAAACGGTTGTTGGTTCGTCGACACAACCCAAAGTTAGATATCCGATGATGAAGGCCGACCGCGTGCTTAAATTCTTTCTAGGTCAATTACTATTCTTTGCCACATTCCCATAGATAAATCTTAATTGACTATGTAAAAGCATAGTCTATGATTTAATTAATCGATTGCTCTAGTTGCTAAACACGTCACCCAACGTCTTTCTTTGCCTCACTGGTAGCAAACGAGTCAATATCATCAACAACGGTATTCGGGATTCATCACGAAGACAGGGCTACTTATATCTTATACTCGGGTCATCCTGTCGTCACGCATTTATCTATCTCTGAAGACGTCAAAGGTTACTAACGGAGCAAAGAAGAATTTTTCCCTTGATTCATGAATAGAAAGTCTTCCCACCTTAGCAACGAAATACGTCTTGTCGCGAGCATGAACAAAAAATGGGAAGTCTTTTAATCACATCTGACCCTTAGCCTTATAGTCGATCGCGCTTTCGTATCATTCTTCTCACAAATGCAACTAATGTGGCCATGTTGGCAACCTTGCGCTTCTACATTACTTGGTGGCTATAATTATGACAGTTGCTTTTTTATACATTGCGCTTAAGTTTCTCTCTACGTCTCCGTGTCCACCTTCTCGCGTACCTTTTATAACTTCTACTTCAGAGTTTCCACTTTATCATTTCAAAACAAAAAGCGATAGATTAAAAAATTAGAATGATATATATGTATTTACGCAAAACTGCTTTCGGTAATACAGAGAGTAGCAAAAAAGGGATTTCTTGTTGATTATTAAGGTGATGTGGCATTTCCGGGTAAAAATGCAGGCGACGTAACAAGAAAATAGCGGTGATCGAGTAATTCTATTTAGGAAATGTGTTTAGATTGTCGCTTTATACGTTCTAATCAGATAGATTCCAGATCGCGTCGACAACCGATGTTCTCAATTCGCTCCAGTAGTGCTTACATCTTGACAAATTGTTCTGCATTGCTTGTCATATATAAAACGACATAACTTACAATTTGATCAGATTATGTATTATTTTCAAGTCAAACGATGTATCATAATTGGGCAAATAACAATCTAAGACGAACCATGAACAAGCGCTCCATTGCGTTATAGATAGGGTATGCGACTAAGAATATTGGATTAAGTCTTTGTAATAGGGGGTGTAAAAATAGCAAAATTATGGGGTGAGAAAAGGTATTCCGCACAGAAGATTGATGAGGTGTATCCCGGTACGGAGACCAACCAGAGATTTCAAGGAGAATTACCTTATAAAGAGCCACTTTCCAGCTTTGTCATTAGACTCGCACGCTGAGAAAACATTCCGCTTACTTCTGGGTCTGATTAAATTGCCTTTCCACTCGGCCACCGGAGTCGATAAAAAGCATTCCCTAAAAACTCAATCATTTTTTTTTTTGCTTGGACAACTCTCCAATTCTATAATAATAAAATCTTTAATTCTTTTGGCTGTGCTTCTTCTCACATCCTCCGTCTAGTCAATTTTTATTCATAAATATTCGATTATCCCTTGTAATAGTACTAGCGTAAAACTATGGCGTCTCGTTTAAGTTGCGATTGTGTTGCAGCGACGACACAATCACTTTAGTCAATTGTTAAATTTGTAGGTTGGTAATCTGGTGCGATCTCATTGTAAAAAAAGGTGAGCGGGAAATCAAACGTAGAAGAAAATACTCATCAGTGTACCTAATTCCCAAAAATCTAACCGATAACTGTAAGAAAACTTATAATGTGAGGCTGAACTATATAACGAGAATTGTAATATTGACGCCGCCTTTATTCCAATCTCACCACATAACTTTACGCCACATTCAATATCACTTTGCTTCAAAACCGATAAACACTCGCTTAAATAAATATTGGATAAAAACATAGACTTGAAGGAGCGTACAGCATCATCAGGAGATCTTGTGGACAGCGGAACGTATAGGAATTAACCGTAGTAGTTTTTTACAGACTTCAGCGGTAGTGATAGCGATAGTGTACCGCACGGCAAACTTCACCCCGTCACAGAAATTCATATTCGGCTCAAATTGAGACTATTTTCACTAAGACCTAGAGAACTAAACGGTGTTGCAAATCGAGATAGTTTCAGGGCGGTACTTCATCTTTGTAGTCTTGACCTTGCCATGTAAGCAACAGATGACAACAGAGAGACAAACGAGCAGGCTGATTGCTGAAGTTTGCTCAAATGGCAGCTACTTCATTTGATCTATTTGTCGTTGTATTGAACGATGAGAGACATGCATCAGAAATTTTCGTATTTCACAGCAGCAACAGTTAAGGAACTGAAACTGCTGCATGTTTATGGTAATTACTGGCCCGCGGAAGAGCTTACCAGATGGTGTACTTATTCCATTCGACGCCGTCTGCTAACATCATTCAGGTCCAGAATAGTACGGGTCATAAATGCCAAATTCTTTAAATGTTAGAGCGCGTTTAAAGCCCACTAAAGAGTATAGTTATTTGACTGTATTGTAAGGTCAATTAGGTGTGGCTTACAATAATATGATGGATCGAGCAAAACTTTTAGGGGATTTAACAATTTCCTATACGAAGTGTCATTTATCATTGTATGAGCGTCACAATTCACTGCTTCACATCAGCTTTATGGATCCCAACACCCTGAAAGGTGTTTAACATCACTATGCGTTGGACGCCCCATGAGTATTTATACTACAAATAAGCGAAAACGATAATTTTGATCTTTGGAAATCAATATTTGTTTACGCCGCTTAAAATATAAATGAGCTTTTGGTTAAATCAAAAAATCTTGTATTACATTTAAATGAATTAGAAAAATGCTCGATTTTGTTGCTTTAAAGCAAAAAAAGGGAAAGGCCACTATACCAGTGTTTGGCGGCGAAATATCAAATTTTTACGTTATGTCCTTCTTTTGACGCTCGAGAAATGCACTTTTTTACATGTTCATTCACATACCGACGGATATATATGTATATGTATGAAAAAGTGTGTGCCAAAATATTCAAGGCGCGTTTACTCGAACTCTGTGTTGTACCAAGTGTACAAACCTCAGCAGAGTCAATCCTGACAGGATACTTCTTCCAACAGCCTTCTCGACATATTGATTTCATAGAAAAGGTTTGATGATTAGGTGAAACAATTCTACTCTACTCACCATATTGAATATATTACTGCGTATGAGTCTCCAGGTGAGTTATTTGTCATTGTAATGAGAGTTGCATTCACTGGTGGATCCTCAAATTAGATCTTGCTTTTAAATTTGAATTAGTATCTGTGTTACTGTATCGTAGTATGGCAGGCCATTAAATGATTTGTAGAATGCAAAAATATCAGAAGGATCATCCAGATGTGACAGTGCGAGCTGATGTCGGCTTTTACCAGTCCAAAACTCGTAACAATGTGCTTTATTAGCACATTCGACCGAAATAATGATTTGGTGTCTTCGTGGTGAAGTTGTAGTCACAAGGTTATTGTACTATTTGTATTTATCTTCGGATGCCCAGGTGAAGACTAAATCAATTATGAAATTACACGCATAGTATAGTCTTTCTCGCCTTGCATCCCCGTCGGCAGGGCGTGTCGCACATATTTTCTGTAAACTCCAACACCGCATCGGCACAAAGTACACAGTGCAACGCATTTTGTATCAAAATACTGTATTCGAATGCATAGCATATGAATACAACCTATTTTTCCTTTCACACGCATGATCACTCTGAAACAAATTCCAAAGCAATACGAGCGCACTATGTTTTTAATCTATACGTATCCTGGAAATGACTCGAAATCATTCCTGGAAGAATACATATAGAATACCATCAATTGCCAAATTTAAGCAGCCTTATTCAAAATAAGATCGCAAAAATAACATGGTTGTCGAGCATTTCTCTAACCCTTCCATTCAATGCTAGAAACAATAAATATTACCAGCACCAAACAAAACAGCCAAGTACTTTGCCTTACAACCGATCAAACTGAACATTCCAGTTATTCTTCTCCAATTTGAAATTTTATTATGTTTTTAGAACTGATCCAAACAGTTCGTTTGCCCCACGTTGACTAATCATTTAGAACATTCTCAGCTATTCTTTTCAATTCCAGAAATTAACTACGTTTCCAGAATCGATCCAAATAATTAAGTCCGCCCCACTGATCGATCAATTATCAAAAAGAATTTTCAATAATCTCCTTAAACCAACAATAGATTGAGAACCAACCCCAGTTCGATTTAATAACACGCATCCAGTTCCACGTTTCATTGTTAGTACAATTAACATCAATTAATTTTGGCAACCGAGTTAGGCAACCAGTTCCACCAATATTTCGAATATTTAGTTCGGTCCTAAAGATCAATCAACACTACTTCTCCAACCGTTTAGTTCAAAACTAGAATTAGTTTCCCAACTCTAATACCAGCCCAAAAGTCTATCGCCTTTTTCGAAATGTCGATACTTAATTGACCCTTATCCGACCACTAAAGCAGTCTCACGATCGTGTATCCGGATCAATAGCGAGTTCTTTCGACATGCGAAAAGTGGATGTGGATCTGAGTCCCAAAAATTACCTGTACCGGTCCAAATAGGACAGATACAATGGAAAATTTATACACAGACCTATTGACATCCGGGAGGCAAGGAATCTATCTAGTAAAAGATTGGGATGAGATACTTTAAGCCCTAAAGCTATGTACAATAATCACTAACGAAGTACTTAATCTAACGCTATGCCTATATCTATCCCAAAAATAGCTGCCAATCTATTCTCTAATCTACTAAATTAATTTTATTGTACTACTTGGCCACAGTAGGTACACTAAGCACCGAATATAGTACTACGTGTGCTGTACACACAAATTTTTAAAGCGTTTGCGATTGTGTAAAGCAATTTGTTTTGCATACTTCTCACGAATGGCGTAGTATAGTCGACACAGAACGATAATAAAGGATCGTTACCGCACTATGTGGCATAACATTATGCAAGGTGTGTGATGCACACATGTCAATGACGAATATCTACCGGGTTTGTGATCGATCTTGAAAGTAAATCGCGCATCCGCTTTCCTTTTAAAACTTTTGACACAACTATTCCATAACGTAGTTTAAATGCTAGTATTAATTTATCCACTGTACCTAGCTGATGACTTACGGCAAGATACCCCATCTGTGTATACATCTCTACTTGTTGCGGAACGTGTCATCACGAATTAATTTGCGATGGTTAGACTGCGGAAAGCGAATTGCCTACCTTTTTTTGTAATTAGTCGATTTATTTACGCCCGTTACCATCTGAACTTTTTTTAATGATTACCAACTAAAACTGCAGTCGAATGTGCGGTCTTATTTAATCAATTTTCCACAACTTGCCCCTGTTCGGAATCATCCGATGACTTAAATTAATCTATCGTGAAGTCACTTGAGCGCTTTGCCACATATCAGATGCTCTCATCTCTTTCAAAATGCCGAATTACGACATACTTCATGCTTCTGCTTCGTTTTTGCAGATTAATTTTTCGATAACTACTTCATTTTGAAGTACACACCGCCATCCAATTATTTATAGTCATCAAATATTAATGTCACAAGAATAATCTGAAATAAGAATAACATATATATGCCTTTTTACAACATCACTTGCATAAAGCCATGAATATTAATGTACGAATGGACAAGACAGAATAATTGATGACGTCTATCGCGATCATACGTCGTGACCAATTAAATGAGATTCGTCAATCTTACGCATGTGTTAGTCCGTTGAACTTGTACTCTAAGATACGGCTAAGTGCATTTCTACGTGTGATAGTATATTTTTATCAATTTTGTGACAAAGAGCACGTTGTACGCGGTGAGTTAAAAAGGTCGGATCCGTCATACGTGCTAGATCTGAATGAAGCACAAACTCTTCCCATTGTGGTAAATGAATTTTCTTCGTAACTGTACTGCCTACGATAGTTGCCTTCATTTTGTTCATTCAGAAAGCGAAATGCAAGTGATTTTAAGTAGCTGTGATCATTCAAGCCTAAATATGATTTTCGTAAAGTTTTACGGTATGTTTACACTGCACGTTGTTCAAAAATGGTTGTTACAAATATCTTGTTCACAAATAAAAGGAAGCTTTACTCAAATTATAGCGGTAATAATTATTCTAATTAACACCTTTTAACTTATAGTGATAATCTTATTTTTAAATGTATTTTTTGAACACCTGTAAATTAACTGCACATTAAAATAATGTTATTTAATTTTGATATAAAAAAAGATCACGAACTACGGGTTGGCAATTTGGCTTCGTAAATATTGTTTGAATCACTTGCTTGTAAGCGTACGCCCGATTAAAACAGTTGATAACTCAATCTGATATGACCATCACTTAAAGTACTTGCTGCCGGTCATGCAGAAAAATCCTGTGATGTCGAAGAAACGTGTTACAATGTCATACTTTAGTGTAGAAGCCTCCCCCTGTATCTTTAACGCATTGTCGCTAAAAAGGCCAACCGTTCATGAGGTTTTGGTATATAAAAAACCTACTGATACTTTACGTGTGCGCTTCTCCACGAATGACATTCGCGAAGCCATCCTTGTTTACTGAGACGTACCTTAATCTTTTGATTTGTAGGTGACGGAATATTCTGATCAAATTTTGCATGGGGTCTCTGGGATTCTCGAATGTACTAAGGCACATTGCGTGCCAGTCTTACATTGCCTGTTTTTGTTAAGTCCACCACCATTATTACCAGGCTAAAATCCCATTTTTATAATGAATAGATTAAGAATCTAGTCCACTTCACCTAAAGGAAGCAAGGACGCAGAAATGTACATGCAGTGCGCTTATTATGCTTATCCAGATCGATCGCCGATAATAGTAGTAGCATGTCCCTAAAAAGATCTTCAATTACTCAAGATAATTAGAATAAGAAACATATTGATCTCATCGAACATCCTATCACTGGACAGTATGGCATTAGGAAGCGCTGAAAAGTAGACATAATAAATTCGCATTTAATTGGGTCTTTTTATCCTGCACTAGGACAATTTTGATGCAGTCACGAGTGCAAAGAGGTCGTATCAAATGTAGTGATGGTTCAAGATACAGAACTGTGCGTTTGCGATGAAATGCACATCTTAATTATCGAGCCATTTGCAGATCACTTAGCCGATGGTCATGTGAGGGAATCAACATCCCCACACAGCTCCCCAAACTTCTGTGTGCGAAAGGCCACAGGAGGGTAGTGGATAGTGCACGCGTTCAACAAATTGAACGCTGCAAAGGTACTGGCTCAAACGCCGATCCCCAGATAGGAAGTCATCATAGATGGTATAGCAAAAATTGCCATCTTTTCGTCCATGGATCTGATGGATGGATTCTATCAGATCCTAATGCGTGAACGGGACATCCCGTTCACAGCAGTGAGCACCCCTAATTGTATGATCATGGAGTGGCTAGTGATGCCACCGGGGAAAAGTAACACCCCTGCAAAGTTTAACAGATGCGTCACGAATCTATTGCGATCGGCACGAGATTTCGCACTAAATTACTTTGAAGATTGCTTCGTCCACAGCCGGGCTATGGATGGAAAGACGGACGTGGAGGCTCAAAGAATCCACGTCCGGAAGGTTTTCACAATAATGCGAGAGCATTAGTGGCTAGACTGTGCCAGTCGACGTCAAAGGACTTCGAAATTTCCTTGACTTGGCGGCGTACTTGCACAAGTACTCGCGCAACTATGCCGAGATGACCGTACATCTCGATCGTATGATAAAGAAAAACAAGAGGTGGTCACGGAGCGCTGAGTGTCAGCACTCTTTTGAAGGCATCAAGAAAAGCTTGATACAATAGTCTGTATTGCGATTGCAGATCAGGATAGATCATTTCATGTGGTCTGTGACGCCAGCGATTTTGCAATCGGCTGCGCGTTGATTCAGTAAGACTCAGACGGCGTTGAGCGCGTCGTCTGTTATCAATCGCGTCAGCTGCAAGCAGCTGAGCAAAATTATCCGGTGCATGACAAGAAACGCCTTGCCGTGAAATATGCACTGGCTATGTTTCGGGTATCTCTCCTATGAGATAGGCCCTTCACAGTTTATACCGACCATGCGTCGTTACGCACGGCTGTAAACAGTCCACCCAGTTTGCAACAAATGGCGAGGTGGCTGTCTTTCTTCGCGAAGCACAATTCTCCGTCGATTATAAACCAGGACGACTAAATGTCATCGCTGATGCTCTTTTGCGTTGGCCCAATTTCGAGCCGGCTGCTCCACCCAACAGTAGCGGTGATCCCGCTGTAGCGACACTATCAGTTAGTGTCCCGTCGTCGAATCTGCTCGACGACGTGCGGAAAGCATACGCAGAAGATGAGTCTCATCTGCGATTGGTGGATTCGTATCTAACACATTCAGTCAAGCTTCGAAAAGCTTGACGTCTCAATACCTCTCTTTAACCGAACGGTATTCTGCTCGTGATGGCCTGCTGTACTATACAGCAGTCGACGGCGACACAACTCGTGTCGTCGTTCCCGCTCATGATAATTTGCGATTGCGCATCATGCATAAGTGTCACGATGCCCCAACACGTGGGTATCGCGGTGGAGAAAAGACTTACCTCACGGTAAGCCGTGACTTCTACTGGCCCCGCCAGCATGATTTTGTGCGCAAATGCATTCGCGCTTGCGAAGTTTGTCAACGAGTGAAGCCTAGTCCTTCATCCCGCGCACCCTTGCAGCCTCTTCCGATTCCGGCAGAGTGTTGGTAGTCCGGATCGATGGACTTCGTCTTTGGGTTTCCCAAAGACGCCTACAAGAATACTGTTATTCTTGTGTTTGCTGATCGGTTCAGCAAGATGGTACATCTTGTTGCTGTACCAGAGTCAATCACATCCCAGGGCTGTGCTCGTGTCTTCATCGATACTATCTTCCGACTTCACGGGCTACCACTTGAACTCGTGTCTAATAGGGATCCCCCCCTTCACAGCGGAGTTCTGGCAATCCGTGTTCCGTTCACTTGGAACAAGTTTGAAGATGTCAACTTCTGACCATCCAAAAATAAAAGGTCAGACGGGACGCGGCAACCGAATCCTCGAAGAGATGCTTCGGGGGTACGTTTACTCGTTTACGAGTCGGAGTGAGTTCTTGCCGATGGCGGAATTCGTCATCAACAACTTGGTGCATGCGTCGACAACGTATACACCGTTCTTCGTGAATGGCCGACGCCATCCACGTTTGCACGCCTTCATAGATTGTGACTCTAGTTTAAGAGGGTGGGGTTGGACTCGCTCAAACGAAGACCAATCTGGTTTTTGCTCATCACACGTCGACCATGGCGTCGACGTGATGGATGCCGATATCGATCACATCAACACTGATGACGATGATGACGACGATACTGGCATATTTAGCATCTCCTACGACTGCTACAGTGAGGACGATGAATCCCTCACTGGTGAAGACAATGTTCTTTTAGCAGTGCACACGAAGCGCACTGCTGTTAACAAGAATGATTCAGCAGAGGAATTTCTGCTGACTCGCGAAGCGGTCGTCCGCTTCTTTCAAGACTCTATTGCAGATGCAATAGACAGACATAAGAGAAACGCAGACAAACATGGAAGAGCAAATGTTCTTTCATTTGATGAAGGAGACCTAGTTTTGCTGTCAACAGTATATATATATATACCAAAACACGCAGCGACAAACGTGGGCAGCAGTATATTGCTGCCCAAGTATATCGGTCCATTTCGTGTGTTGCGTCATATGGGCAACGCATACGCGATTAAACTGCCTTGTAGGATGCGTACGCATCCTACGTTCTACGTTGGACGTCTCCGCATGTACGAGCCCGTTTCAAGAGGCGAAGAGCACCTCTGCGGTAAAGGGCCGAAATCACCTTCGTATGTCCCGTTTCAACGAGCCAGTCTGGTCGACAAGCGAAGCGACCTTCTCACGCAGTTGAGCAATGTCCTGACGAGATGCACTCAGCCCGTCCTGAAGATAATGCATCGAAAGTTTAAACTATCGTGCGCTAAGAATTTGTAAATATCCCTCCCAAGGTCATGAAGCTCATAACGCCGAGTCCGTTTATGAGCCAGGTCATTGTGTACCTGTTCCGTTACACGGTTCAGTTCCTGGACATCGAGCTGATGCGACCCTCGAGTCGAAACAAGTGTTCCCGCTCCTACCACATCCATTAGTGGATTCTCGCGGTGGTCAAAGCTTTCTCGTGGAGCTTATTGTGAACCACCGCGACGTGAAGGGCGTCAAGACGAGTTACCTCGTCCGCTGGCGTGGCTATCCACAGGCATGGGAAAGCTGGGAGCCTCGTGCCCAGCTAATCGTTGATTTTTTGGGTCTCGTCGAGCAAAATAACGAGCCCAACCCGCTGCGTTCAAAGGAGGGCCTTCGGAAAGGACCTCCCCGATGGCAAGTACAGGGATTGCAAGGTGTCGATCCCTTCGGCCATTTCAGAAGAGATGCGCGCCCTAGAGTAGGGAACATTAGAAAGATAGGCTTTCTTGGGGCACGGTTTGAGTTGGCCAGGCAACCTGGACATGGGTCTCCTCACGAGAGACAGGGTAACCCTGCCTCTTTTCAAAGCAGGAAATATTTTTGCCGTACACCGACTGGGTTTCGCTTTTCCAACCTGATGCGAGCTGTGTCAAGTTTACCGAGCCAGGCCTTACGGCCAATGCATTCGATGTTATGAATAAGGTTATTCCATCCCTGCACCAAGACCTTACCGTCTCGGCCACGGCTGCCGCTGTACCACCGATGTTTGAAAAACGCATCGGTGAAGAACTCTTCCTCTGCACGGATAGTTTCCGTGCTAAAAACAGGAGGACTGATCCCCCTACAGTCCGAAAACGGGATTTGATCCCGTTTGGTGGTCATTTTGGCCACTCAAAAAATTATTGGATGGCGGCATCCAAGGAGACTCCACTTGAGAAGCATGGGGCAGTACATTGTGGTTCGTGGTCTTTTGAGTGGCGTCAGCATGAGCACTGACAACTGTGGCAGCTCAATATTTTGAGTTGCTTCCCTCGTTGTGATGCATTGGGGCATCACCAACATCACCACGCGTCCTAGTGTCAAATAATCTTGCGTGAAACGAGGATTCATCGGAAGAATCGCTTGGTCCGAAGATCTCGGACGTGATACCGCCACGTTCCCCAGAGTCAATCAACCTAGCTCCTGTAGTGTCCGCCGCGAATGATCCGGAGGCTGGAGGCGCCGCCTTCGAGTCGGAAGCATCATGCGACTCGCCAGAATAGATGAGCACTATTTCAGGTTCATCTACATAGCGAGTTGCGGCATCCGCTGCAGACGCAGCGGATGTATCTGTCGCACGTGGTGACTCACCACGTGGACTATTCACTACAGGCACCGCCTGTTGCTCACTAGTAACAGAACAAGAAGGATCACTTGCTGCTGAGGTGTAAGAAGTATTCTCACCGATCGCACACATGCGTGCAGCCGCCTTTCTGGCTGCTTCGGCAGCACACCGCATAGACTTTGACACCATGCGATGAATTGGCAAATGAGATGTAATTTGACCAACAAGTGCTCCCCTTCCCAGAGTGATCCAACGGTGGTAACCCTATCCCAATCAACTAAATCCGATCGACAGGTCATAGATGGCAAGGGGGGGGGTGATGTAACGGGCTACCACTTTACATGATGCTGACACCAAACGGAGTCAATAGGGAGATATTCTAGCGTGATATGCTCCTACCAATATTATCCGAGATGGATAATATTGAAGGAATATTATCCCCTTAGTAGGATAATATTCACGCACTACTCAAAGATTGGTTGATAAAGACAGATCAACCAACATTACCACCAATCGCTGCCAGACGCGCGTATTGTGTGGTGAGCAGGTTGTCGTTATACGACGACGTAGTTTAATATAGTTAGATAAAGATTACAGTTAAATTGATAGCCTAACTGTGTCAAATACAGTTCTCTTTTTTCCTTTACTCAAACTAGCTGTTGAGTATACTAGCTTCCTCTGCACGTACTATTGTACGTAAGTTTCGTTGTACCCCGAACAAAGGATGCCCCGTTACAAAAAAGGTTTTTCAATTGGATTAATGTGAGTGCCTGCATCCGTTGTTGAACTTAATTTTATGTGAATCATTTGATTATGTGATACTATTACGCGATCGTTCTTAGATGCTGCTTATCTTTGGTATTAATTGCTTACTTAGAAGCGAGCAAATACATTCTTGAAGGGTAGGGAATGCACTGAATATGGGAACATTTCATACATTGTTTCTTCATTGCTTTATTGACAGATGTTAGTCATCATGCATTAGTTTTTGTATAAGCAAGTTTACTGCGATCGACGAGAGTCAATCTCTCGAAAGCTCGATTTTATTATAAATCAAATATGATTTTACAGTTCTACGTAATGTGTTGGCGTTACCTTAGAACCACTAATAGGTGTAAGCGCTTCTATAAATTAAATGTGGGTGGCCAGAATGTGGTCAAGTATGATCTTGACTCTTATGAGCTAGTGTTCGCGGTATGCGTAAAGGTAGTTTGAGTCATCTCACATTATCTCGGATGGTTTTGATCAATATTAGCAATTGTCGTGCTGACAAAGCGTCAGACTTCCGTGTTAAAAATCTGGCATATCGTGTATCACCATGTCTTATGCGAGAAGCTAAATACCTAGTGTCTGTAACATCTATTCGATTATCAACATGACTCATGTCGTCAGGCGTGGCAATGTAATCTCAGCCTACTACAAATAACTTTTTACCGGCAAGTCATCTTCTGAATGGTAGCTTGAGACAGTTTTGCAGCCTTTTTGTTCTTTTCTGTGATAAGAATAAGATCCAAGCGACCTACCTTGCGGGTTGATTATTGCCTTCAAGTTGCCATCGCAAATTGTGCTTTTTCTAGCGTTATAGTGAAGGCGACTGAGCTTTCATTTTTCAGCATTTTTGTAGGCATGGACCTGATCGAAAGAGGCTAAAAGAGTAGCCCATGCTTCCAAGACTTACCATCACTAATTTATTTGTATCAATAATGAATCACTAAAGCAGGGCCCGATTCAAACTGAGGTGTTGTAAAAAAAATCGTTTCAGCAAACGTGATTCCACAAAAATGGATTATTGCAACAAAATTTAAAAATTATATGTCGTCAAGCTCTTAGGCGTGAAAAATCAATTGTGACGCGATTATCCATTGTTGTGCAGTTTGCCACGTTTAATGCGAGAAAAATCCTAGCAAACAGTGATGTCAATTAAAAAGCTCAAGCGCGTCTTGCGTCCCAATTAATTATTTTCGCGGTGTATGGAAAGTATGAACAAATTTGAAATAGGATCCCGGGCCAAGCGCCTAAGATTCAATTTTTTATAACACCGCCTTTTAAAGAATTACTGCCACAAACTGGTCGAGGTTCCTTTCAGTATTTAAGACATCCAATGCGGTAGTAAATCGTATTGATCATCACTAAAAACACGTTGTGATCGGGCATTGGATCACACGAAAAGCTGTGAACTACACATTGGTCCAGCTGCCTCGATAGTAGGTCATGCGGTCAGTGCGATAGTCGCATCGCCTCGTAATGTACATGTGCAGTTTTTGCTACAGAATGATGCATACATGACAATATATAAGATTTTGTGGACGCTTCGTGCATTCAGTAAACACCTTTTCACACTTTTTAGCGAGAGCTAATTCTTCAAAATTCTTGTATGCAATGCTGCTTTATTATACAATAATGAGTGTGTGTACCAACCAGCGGCGTGAAATAATAAAGTGAGGATCTGCTGCGGCGTGATTGTTTGGGAGGATCTGCTATGGTATATGGTCTGTTCATAGATTATAGCGGTAACTTCCATGTATCACTCTTTCTATTGACCTATAAATTCGTTTGATGCAAACCGTAGTAGCGCCACGTCATATTTGCTTCGTCCTATTCAGCAACACGACTAAATCCGTCACAGTTCGACATGATATTTAGCGCCAGCACAAGATTTAAACGACATAGGTCGCACAAGCAGGCTCCTTTGTTGAGCTTCTAAAGCTACACTTTGAATGAGCAGTTAGGAATGCTTACTTGTAACGAGAACACTCTCCTGCCATGTGTTGCTCAGCCTCCTGCCTTCTATTGTTTTTAGCATACTCTTTTTAAGAAGCCCCGTGAAATTACAAAACTTCGCCTCGTTTATAGCCAATCAGTCCTCACAATGTACCAGCCACTCAAACAAACGTGTCCAGCACAGCATGACGTCGGCACCAGTTTTTGGAGGCTACCACGCTATCGCTCTGCCGCTTCCACACAGCTCGTTCCAGCGCTACATTTTCGCCAAGCGGCACATCGGTAAGGCCACCTCTACTGCCGAGGGTATTTTGGCCACTGGGCGCACTGCATACGTTGTCAATTTGCCTACAAGCACGTCGGAAGAGTGGCTTCGCGCGTGTTTCGAGCCACTTGGCGCTATTCAACACATTATTGCTGGATCAGGGGGACTTTTCGTGGAAAGGGAACAGACGGAAGAAGCTGAAGGAGACAATGCGCTTGAAGTTGGTTCCTCACGCACCGCTCACGCGGTATTTAAAACGGAGGAATCGCTGAACAAAATGCTGCAGGTGGACCGGTTAGGCACACCTGCTCCATTACAAGTCGGTGGTTTACAAGGTGAGGAAGGTCAATGTTGTATAGCGATATCTCTATTGATGATTTTTTCGTGGTTTAAGCTTACGCGGCCAGGTATCGCCGTAATCGTCCGGGTCTTTCGGTCCTAAAGGACATGGCGGATCAATTTATGGCGTCATTCGATGCAGCGGAAGCGGAAGTGCTGCGTCAGCGTAACGAGAAGAAGAACCAAGTGGATGACGAGGGATTTCACGTTGTGTTAAACACGAAGAAGCGTGGTGTGATTCAGGCAGAGGAGGTGCTTGCTAGGCCTGTTAAGAAACACAAGAGCAAGGAGCTTGATAATTTCTATCGATTCCAGACGCGCGAAAAGAAGCGAGACCGTACGTGGGTTTGTCACATGGACTTGCGGTGAGGTTAATGTCTTTGCACACTACTTACTGTCTTTTACTGTACAGAACTGAAAACGCTCCGTGAGCGCTTTCGAGAGGACCGCCATGTGGTTGAAAAGCTCAAGAAAGCCAACAAATTTCAGCCCGAATAGCTGAATGCGGGCAGGGTTGTGATCTTTGTTTGTAGCTACGATTGTATAAGCGGGCAAAAATTTAGCAATGGCGACATATCCGTAAGCAGTGTTGGCATCCTACGACATCCAACGACTAAACAGCAATTGTGTAGGTCGACCCGTGATCGTCCCTTAATTTGACTTATTTATCGCGAAGCACGTCCGACCGATAGGTTTCAGCTCAGGCAATCACGCAGAGCACTCATACGTGGCAGATAAACTAGAGCAAGCAGCGGTATGGTCGGTCAAGTCACTTGGCATATAAATGCAGTAAATTTATCAGAACAAAACGACGTCGTGTTGGTCAACGCGTTTTGTTTAGATGTAAATTTCTCAATAATATCTTACTTCAGATTCTTTCGTGCAACAATAAGCCCCGCTTGAAGCGTCAGGAGTTTTAATGTGGGTGAATACTAAACGGCTAAGTTCAGTTTTGTTCGAATAAATCATTTTTAAAAACTATCATTGTAGCGGTAACTCAGAAGTTTGCCTAATTTAGTAATGAGTCAGTCCCATACACATTAAATCGACACAATACTTAACTCACTTCATAAAGCTAAAAATGACGAAATTAGTGCAGTTCAGGGCTGAATTCCTAATCGAGTCCTTGGCCCTTGCTGTTGGCGCTATCTTTTCGAGGGATAACTCGCGCTTAACACCATACACGGTTTGACCACTCACCATAAAAACCAAGCTGTCACCACCCGAAGCACGATGCGTTGGCGCGATCGCGATCGCTCATAGAAGGCGGTTCTCACGCCTAAAAAAAGGTGTAATTTTTACACTTTAAAAATTCTTAACCGCAATAGCGACTACCGAGATTAAAAAAGGTTGAGATCGTCGCAGTCGGATCTACAACCGAATTCTTGTAATTTAAATTAGACGAGGAGGTTAGTGCGCACATTTGAGTCGCGAGTACACTAAGATTTGGTGTTTGCGGTCTCACAGGGAGCTTCCATTAGCGCTGAGTAGATTGACAGAGGAAAACATTAGAACTGGCTTAATAGGATAAACCCGTACATCAAATATGGAACGTGTGTCGAGAGAATTATTTCGGCTAGAATGTCACCGAAAGGTATTTGTTAAGTAGCGCTAGCCAAATTAACCGGTGATATCACAACATGAGTTTTTTATACGACAAACGATATACCTAAGAATGACCTAGCCAACATTAGAATTGGCATTTGTCAATTTATCTATAGCTGCGCCTCGTGCCAAGATGATATTTATTGTAGAAGGGTATCACTGTAGGCAAGCCAAGATCGTAAGTAAATGATAAACCCACTTTGTAACGGGGTGCATCGTTACATAACAATTTATAAGAAATTGTTAATAGAATAAAACTATAAGAGTTATGTTTTTAGAATATTGTCATAAGGACAATATTCTGTAGCACTTACGAGTAGTTCCTAATTGGTTTGTATAGGCCATTACATCAACCAACGAAGACGCGCCACGACAGACGCACGCAATGAGTGGTGAGCAGATAGTTGATACGCACATTTGTATATTTAGACATAGTTAGATGAGGATAAACAGTGGTTTATTAACATACATTAAATATGATAAGTACAGTTCTACTTTTACTTAAACTGAGTACTCGCTTCTTCTTACCGTCTTCCTCTGCACGTACCAGTGTAAGTGAAGTTCCGAGGCACCACCTTATTCTGTCGTCAGAATAAGTAGCTTGCACTGTTACCTGTACAAGCTTCAGGGTGCCCCATTACACACTTACTCAAAATCGATAAGTAGCACGTCATGTCGTGCTATATCTGCATGTGGGTCATTTGTTCCGATCGCTTAACTTTGTTGGACTGATCCATTCGACTACCCCAATAAGTCTTGATCGTAAGTACGTGGCAGTTTCTAGTGTATTTATGTCGGTAAGCACATGGATATGAGGATTCCACAATCAGGTTTTAAAGCTTATTCGGCTGAATGCGTAAACGCTGTTGATATTCGATATAAATCAGTAACTAATATCAGTACTCTTTATGTTGTTAATCGGTGTGACGCGGGTCCCATTTCATGATACTTTATCAAATGTTGTCAATAGGGAGATTGTCTAGCGTGACAATCTCCTGCCGATAAAACCGAGATGGAAAGTATTGAAGGAATATTATCCCCTTTGTAGGATATTCATGCGCTGCTCGAAGATCGGTTGATAACGACAGATCAAACAACATTACCACCACTCTCTGCTAAACGCGCGTAATGAGTGGTGACCAGGTTGTCGTCATACGACGACGTAGTTTAATATAGTTATATAAAGACTGAAGTTATATTGATAGCCTAACTGTGTTAAAAACAGTTCTCTTTTTACCTTTACTCAAACTAGCTGTTTGATAAGATTAGCTTCCTCTGCAAGTACTAGTGCACGTGAAGTTTTGTGGCACCCCAAACAGAGGGTGCTCCGTTACAGCCTGGTAGCACTTCGCAGTCCGTCCAAAGAGTACTTAGTGTCCGTCTAACATGAAGATTTCGAACGTAAAAGACGACAGCTTTCACGTCACACGTGAAGGCTACTCCCATCTGAGTGACTCAGAATGGGAGGTAGTCGGCCGCACGAGTGTGATCATGGGCGAATCCGCCATCAGTGTTATGTTGGAGTCTCTAAGCAGAGTCCAGCAACAAGCTGCTATCAACAAGTTCCTACAAGGGGAACTTGATGTCGGATACAGAAGATAGCCTTGCTACAACAGCAAGGCTCTCATCAGGCGATGGGAGGGCCGACACAAACGCGTATACCCAAAACCTTAGCGATAGATATCTAAAGTTGCAAGGGAACAGATAAAGATTTCTTTTTAAGATGGTCCTTCCATCTAGACGACGCCATCAGGGCCCGTCACATTGAGGGTGACAAGATGCAAGTCACCTTTGCCATGTCCAATTTGACAGGACGAGCAAAGACTTTGGCCTTTAAGATCAAGCTTCACGACCCAAACGTGTTTGAGTCGTTAGAGACCTTGAAGTCTCGGCTCAAAGAGACGTTTGAGCCGCCGCGAGCCGAGTTCAGAGCACGCTCTGCGCTCTTGCGGCTCAAGCAAGGTAAGCGTGATGTGCTCGCTTATGCACAACACCTGTGCTACCTTGCGTGTAGCGCCACGGAATAACGTGTTGATGAGCACACGCTCATCAACGTGTTCATCTACGGCCTTGTGGATGGGCCGGTGAAGACCTACATGTTCCGAGAGGACTTCCATACGCTGGAAAGGGCGATAGCGTATGCGGAACAAGAAGACTTCAGCCTGAGACAGTCTCAGGCTAGATCGTCAAACTATTGTCCGACGAGACGACAGGAAACAGGAGGTCCCAAACCAACGAATCTCTGTTATATCGAGAGCAAGAAATCTCGCTCTCTGATTCACAAGCGAAAGGCAAGGTTCCATCGCTTTCAGATGATTGGACACTACGCGCATTAGTGTAGTGACCCAAGCACTGCAACACGTCCAAATACAGGACGTGATGACCGCCGTTGGCCAAGGAAAGGTCCGAGGCGTGGGCCCGACCATGTAGCTAAGCCGCACAGCAAGTCGGACCGTCAAAAAACGGTCAGGGTCAGTAGGGGTGGAGCACCCTGCTGATCCAGCAACGTCAAGAGAATTTGCAGGACTCTTGATGAAGATTGCTCCCAACACACAGTCGCTGTGTGTCACTGCACCTAGTGATGAGGAATCCCTCATCACTTTGAAGATCGAAGTGATGAGTGGAATGTCACTTCGCGCCCTAGTTGACAGTGGGGCGTCGAACAGTTTTGTTCGACGCCAGTCGCTAGAAGATAGTAGGCTCAACTATGTTGAGCGAGAGTTCCCTCTAACGAGGATGACGGTGTGCCTTGCTACAGGCGCATCCGTAACAGTGAACAAACGTGTAGTGATAATCCACTACACGCTAGAAGGAAAGCAGTACGATGATGACTTCATAGTACTAGATTTGGATGACAATTTTGATGTGATCTTCGGTCTGACATGGCTTAGAAAATATCAGCCATGGGTTAGCTGGCAGCATCCATCCGTTAAGATGCCTGCCATTAGTTCATTAGATGGTCATCTGATGATCGTCTTGGAGCGTCCACAAGCGTGTGGATGTAATACGGGGGAGTGAGATGGCCTCACTTGTCGTATGATCGATAGTACGACTGACAAGATCACGGTGTAGAAGGCCACTACACTGTGGAACCATTTTCCGGCACCTGTGTATAGACACAGGCTGCGGCGAAGATTCACCACTCGAAGAGATCGAGTGGACTGGAACACGGATGCACACCAAGAAAAGTGCATCCGAGAAGAGAGAATAGAGTTGTTCAGGATGGACAACACGTTGAAGCGAGATCGACTATCAGAGAGTCGATCGTAGAGCGAGCCCGATCTATTGAAAGAGAGTCGATCGAAGAGGATAAGACCGTGATAGTACCCGTAATGGAAGAAAATTCCGGCGTTTCGGAGAGAAATAACTCCCGAGAGAGTTATGTTGAGGGTGTGGATCCCCAACCACCTGCGGATGTCTTTTCCCAGGAAATCACCGAGTCAGTGAATGTTTTGGTGAATGACGGATCAAGTGTAGGCGCTTATACACTTGATCTGGTGACACCCCCGAATTCAGCTTCGGAGGTGGTCAAGTTGCCAACGCTAGAATCTGAAAGATTCTTGCGAGATCTGCGTAGTGACAAGATCAAGCAGATCTGCGTACTAGTCAAAGAGGACGAGTACGTCCCCAATATTCGGTCGGCACAAGTGTTTGCTGAGAACGAACGGGTTCTCAGTAGCTCATCTATGGACGAGAGTGTCCTCGATGAGAAGACCCGGATTGAGCGATACACGTCTCAATCTTGGGAGTCTTTAAAGACAAATACTTTATATGAGGATTTGCTTAAATTCAGGGATGTTTTTCCGGAATCCGTGCCATGCGATCTGCCCAAAGACAAAGGCACTCGGCATGAGATCTAACTGAAACCTGGCTCGATATACTGTGTCATGAAGCAGTGGCCACTGCCTCGTGAACAGGTAACAGCGATCGACAAATTCTTAGCCGATCGTTTAGCGGCTGGTCATGAAAGGGAATCACCTCTCCACACATCTCTCCGACCTTCTGTGTGCGAAAGGCCACAGGAGGGTGGCGGATAGTGAAAGCCTTCAACAAATTATACGCTGCAACGGTACCGGCTCAAACGCCGATTTCAAGGAAGGACGTCATCATAGATGGTATAGCAAAGAGTACCATCTTTCTGTCCATGGATCTGATGGATGGATTCTATCAGATCCTCATGCGTGAACGGGACATCCCGTACACAGCAGTGAGCACCCCCAGTGGTAGGCTCATGAAGTGGCTACTGATGCCACAGGGGCTAAGTAACGCCCCCGCAATGTTTAACAGATGTGTTGCAATTCCGTTGCGATCAGTGCAATATTTTGTACCGACTTACTTTAACGATGCCTTCGTCCACAGCAGAACTATGAATGAAAGCCGGAAGCGGAGACTCAAAGAATCCACGTCCGGAAGGTTTTCACAATAATGCGAGAGCATTAGTGGCTAGACTGTGCCAGTCGACGTCAAAGGACTTCGAATGTTCCTTGGCTTGACGGCTTACTTGCACAAATTCTCGCGCAACTATGCCAAGATGACCGTACATCTCTCTAGTCTACTAAAGAAAAACGAGAGGTCTTCATGGAGTTCTAAGAGTCAGCACTATTTTGAAGGCATCAAGAAAAGCTTGGTGCAATCGCCTATCTTGGCGATTGCAGACCAGGACATACCATTCCATGTGGTCTGAGACGCCAGCAATTTTGCAATTAGCTGCGCGTTGATGCAGTACGTCTCAGACGGCATTGAGCGCGTCGTCTGTTATCAATCGCGTCAGCTGCAAGCAGCTGAGCGTTATTACCCAGTACATGACAAGGAACCCCTTGCCATGGAATGTGAACTGACTAAGCTTCACTGTTTATCTCCCAGGAGATAGGCCCTTCATCGCTTATACCGACCATGCGTCGTTTCGCACGACCGTAAATAGTCCACAACTCTTGCAACGAATAGCTAGGTGGCTGTCTTTCTTCGCGGAGTACAACTTCTCCGTCGAGTATAAACCAGAAAGACTAAATGTCATCGCTGATGCTCTTTTGCGTTGGCCCAATTTCAAGCCGACTCCTCAACTCGATAGTAGGGGTGATTTTAACGTCGCGACACTATCCGTGAGTGTTCCGTCGCCAATTCTGCTAGCCGACGTGGGGAAAGCATACGCAGAAGATGAGTCTCATCTGTGATTGGTGGATTCGTATCTAACACATTCAGTCAAGCTTTGAAAAGCTTGACGTCTCTATCCTGCTCTTCAACCGAACGGTATTCTGCTCGTGATGAAGTGCTGTACTATACAATATCAAGCGGCGTCACACTTCGTGTCGTCGTCCCCGCTCATGATAATTTGCGATTGCGCATCATGCATAAGTGTCACGATGCCCCAACACGTGGGTATCGCGGTGGAGAAAAGACTTACCTCACGGTAAGCCGTGACTTCTACTGGCCCCGCCAGCATGATTTTGTGCGCAAATGCATTCGCGCTTGCGAAGTTTGTCAACGGGTAAAGTCTAGTCTTCATCCCGTGCACCCTTGCAGACTCTACCGATTTCGGCAGAGTGCTAACAGTCGTACCGACGGACTTCGTCTTTGGGAAACTTAAAGACGTTCACAAGAATACTGGTATTCTTGTGTTTGTTGATCGTTTCAGCAAGATGGTACATCTTGTTGCTGTACCGGAGTCAATCACAGCCCAGGGCTGTGCTCGTGTCTTCATCGATACTGTATTCCAATTTCACGGGTTACCCCGTCAACACGTTTCTGATAGGGAGCCCCGCTTCACACCGGAGTGCTGGCAATACGTGTTCCGTTCACTTGGAACACGTTTGACGATGTCAACTTCTGACCACCCAGAAACAGATGGTCAGACGAAACTCGTCTATTGCGTTCTCGAAGAGGTGCTTCGAGGGTGCGTCCACTCGTTTACGAGTCGGAGTGAGTTCTTGTCGATGGCGGAATTCTCCATCAACAACTCGGTGCATGCGTCGACAACGCATACACCGTTCTTCGTGAACGACCTACACCATCCACGTTTACCCGCCTTCAAAGAGTGTGAATCTTGTTTAAGGAGGAATAGACTCGTTCGAACGAAGACCAATCTGGTTCTTGCTCATCACCCGTCGACAATGGTTTCGACGTGATGGATGCCGATGTCGATCACATCAACACTGATGACGATGATGACGGTGATACGGGTATGTTAAGCACCGCCTACGACTGCTACAGTGAGGACGATGAATCCCTCACTGAAAACGACAACGTTCTTTCAGCAGTGCACACAAAGCGCACTGCTGTTAACAATAATGAGTCAGCAGAGGAGTTTCTGCTGACTCGCGAAGCGGTCGGTCGCTTCGTTCAAGACTCTATTGCAGATGCAATAGACAGACATAAGAGAAACGCAGACAAACATGGAAGAGCAAATGTTCTTTCATTTGATGAAGGAGACCTAGTTTTGCTGTCAACAGTATATATATATATACCAAAACACGCAGCGACAAACGTGGGCAGCAGTAAATTACTGCCCAAGTATATCGGTCCATTTTGTGTGTTGCGTCATACGGGCAACGAATACTTCTTAGGATGCGTACGAATTCTACGCTTTACGTTGGATGTCTCCGCCTGTACTATCAGTACGAGCCCATTTCAAGTGACGAAGAGGACCTCCGCGTTAAAGGGCCGAGACAACCTTTGAGTGGTCCCGTTACAATGAGCCAGTCTGGTCGACTAGCGACGCGACATGCTCACGCAGTTGAGGGATGTCCTGACGAGCTGGACTCGGCCCGTCACGAAGCGAACGTATCGAACGTTTTAACTATCGTGCGCTAAGGAATTGTTATATCCCTTACAAGGTCATAAATCTCATAACGCCAAATCCGTTCGTGATCCAGGTCATTGTGTACCTGTTCCGTTACACGGTTCAGTTCCTGGACAAGCTGATTTGACCCTCGAGTCGAATCATGTGTTCCCGCCCCCCCCACATCCATTTGTGGATTCTCGCGGTAGTCAAAGCTTTCTCTTGGAGCTTATTGTGAACCACCGCGACGTGAAGGGCGTCAGGTCGAGTTGCCTCGTCCGCTGGCGTGGCTATTCACTGGCCAGGGACAGCTGAGAGCCTCGTGCCCAGCTGATCGTTGATGTTCTGGGTCTCGTCGAGCAAAATGACGAGCCCAATCCGCTGCGTTCGAAGAACGGCGTCGGAAAACGACCTCCCCGAACGGGAGTCCAGGGATGCGAGGTCACAATCCCCTCGGCTATCTCAGTAGAAATGCGCGCCCTCCAGTAGGGATCAACAGGAAGGAAGGCCTCCCTAGAGGCACGATTCGAGCTGTCCAGGAAACCTGACACGAACTACCCCACGAGAGACAGGGTAATCCTGCCTCTCTTGACAGTCGGTGCAACTTGTATTGCAACCCGACTGTGTTGCGTTTCTCAAACCTGATGCGATCTGTGTCAAGTTTACCTAAGACTCACGGCCAATGCATTCGATGTTATGAATAAGGTTATTCCATCCCTGTACCAAGACCTTACCGTCTCGGCCACGGCTGCCGTTTTACCACCGATGTTTGATGAACACATCGTTGAAGAGCTCTTTCTTAGAACGGATAGTTTCCATGCTAAAAACAGGAGGACTGATCCCCCTACAGTCCGAAAACGGGATTTGATACCGTTTGGTGGTCATTTCGGCCACTCAAAAACTATCTGGATGACGGCATCCAAGGAGACTCCACTTGAAGAGCATTGAGCAGTACGTTGCGGTCCGTGGTCTTTTGAGTGGCGTCAGCATGAGCACTGACAACAGTAGCAGCTCAATCCCTCGAGTTGCTTCCCTCGTTGTGATGCATTGGGGCATCACCATCATCACCACGCGTCCTAGTGTCAAATAATCTTGCGTGAAACGAGGATTCATCGGAAGTATCGCTTAGTCCGAAGATCTTGGACATGATACCGCCACGTTCCCCAGAGTCAATCAACCTAGCTCCTGTAGTGTCCGCCGCGAATGATCCGGAGGCTGGAGGCGCCGCCTTCGAGTCGGAAGCATCATGCGACTCGCCAGAATAGATGAGCACTATTTCAGGTTCATCTACATAGCGAGTTGCGGCATCCGCTGCAGACGCAGCGGATGTATCTGTCGCACGTGGTGACTCACCACGTGGACTATTCACTACAGGCACCGCCTGTTGCTCACTAGCAACAGAACAAGAAGGATCACTTGCTGCTGAGGTGTAAGAAGTATTCTCACCGATCGCACACATGCGTGCAGCCGCCTTTCTGGCTGCTTCGGCAGCACACCGCATAGACTTTGACACCATGCGATGAATTGGCAAATGAGATGTAATTTGACCAACAAGTGCTCCCCTTCCCAGAGTGATCCAACGGTGGTAACCCTATCCCAATCAACTAAATCCGATCGACAGGTCATAGATGGCAAGGGGGGTGATGTAACGGGCTACCACTTTACATGATGCTGACACCAAACGGAGTCAATAGGGAGATATTCTAGCGTGATATGCTCCTACCAATATTATCCAAGATGGATAATATTGAAGGAAAATCCTCCCCTTTGTAAGATAATATTCATGCACTACTTATTGATCGGTTGATTAAAGACAGATCAACCAACATTACCAACATTCGCCGCTAGATGCGCGTCATGAGTGGTGAGCAGGTTGTCGTCATAGACAATGTCGAAAAATATAGTTAGATAAAGATTTCAGTTATATTGATAGCCTAACTGTGTTAAAACAGTTCTCTTTTTACCTTTTACTCAAATTAGCTGTTTATTAAAATTAGCTTTCTCTGCAAGTACTACTGTACGTGAAGTTTCATGGCACCCCAAACAAAAGGTGCTTCGTTACACAGCAATTCATCCTAGTTTAATGCAAAGCTTCTACGAAATGTTTTTGGACCACCGAGGATGTCTAAAAATGTGTTAATGAGCCTTTTATTATTAGAACCAGGGATGAGCTTCTAGCTATAAAAAAAATTAAGTCGGTAAACGACGATTCTTGGTACTAGAAACGAGCTCGAGTATCTGTAAAATGTGTAGTTCTAGTCTAAGCGTGACTAAATTTCGCCAACAAAGACACTAGAGCCTGTCGTTTATTTCAAGAAGATAAGCTCTTGCAATGGCTAGCTGTCATGGCGTAATCCATACCCGACATCATGACTTTGCCGTATCGGTGTATTGTGTATTTTTAATGCTTTGACTTATTTGCTGTCGGGCGCTTGTAATTTGACTTGGCGAAGGCGGTCGCTGACCGCTGCTGGTATTTTAACTTCGCATTTGCAGAAACCATCCCACATCCAGAGTAACTCTGAAATAGGTCGTTCAAAATTTTTTTAAACGGGAAGGCCAACCCATCCATAACACAATAGAAGCCTACCATATACAGATGTCGTGGACTATATAATTAGTTGCACTTATAGGATCTCACGTGGTCTGCACATATCTTCACAAGCCGTTATATAGCTCCCACTTATCTAAGACGTCTATTAGCCACACTACCCCAACAACAACACTGGCGACTCGCCTCATGGCTGTGACCTACAATCGTTTTAAACGTAAACACCGTTACTCGCACATCCTAGAAAGGTTGAGAAGGTTATGTAATACATCAACAGTTCTTTGTGCCGGTTGAAAATGTCCTTTTCATTTTTTAAGTTCCTATAAACCACTGTCAAGATGTTTTTACGACCTGTGTAAATTGAAAGACAACATGCAGATCCTTGACGACCATACCATTCCGATGATCGTCATCTGTGACATTTGTGAGGAATTTTAAGATGGTTAACGGCGTCGCCTGAAAAAACTGAACACATCATTAGATCTGCTCTTTGAGAATATGCGGAAAGCGGGGAATGGTCAACATCGCTGGTTGTGCCTCTTCTTAACGAAGCGGATAGGCTTGAGCAACTTTTTCAAGCTCAAATTCGACCTTTGCATCTGCTTCAAGATAATCTGCGCATCTTTTGGGAAATTATAAATATCCTCCAGGTAAATCCGTTCCTCAGGTTCCGAGAGGCTCCAAATTAGACCCATTAACTGACGACCTTAACCAGATATTAAGCCATATGTGGCGTCAGTTTTTATTACAGGAAAACGATCTCTTTGGGCCTTGAGCATCCCATTTTAGAATGTTGAGAGCGTTGTCATAGACGATGATAGGTTTAAAGTGTAGACATAGACATGCACACTATTGAACGTGATCAGACCCGAGAAGCAGGGGTAAAGCTTTGAGAACTCCACATCCGACACTACTTGTCCAGGTATACTGCGATCGTTTAACAAGACAAGATCGCCTAGTTTGAATATATTCATGCTTAGACGTCTACGGCGGTCCCTGGTTGTCTTTTGTAGATCCAAAGCAACAGCCTTAGCGTTTCTTTTAAATAATCGAATAGATATACATTTCTTAATAAATGTACGCAAATTTTGTATGACCGGCGGTCGAACACCACTTATACCCTTTTTGGCAATCGGTGGCATCCTCTCTTCCATCCAAATTTGAAGCTCTTGGCAAAGATGTTGAAGATTAAGATGCGTTTATTCGTACACATAGAACAGAAAATTTGTAAGACGAATGTACAACATTTTTGTTTAAATTCCGCTTGCGCTGGTTAAGCGTTCTATTAAGATGGATCATCTATGCAGACAGTGCGAAAGTTATCTTTTAATATAAATTTACCTTTCAGTCTGACTATCCGTCTGCGTGTGATCCGCTGTCGACATATTCATTCGACTTCCCTGCCGAAACAGGTGCTTCTAGAAGGCGAAGACGAATCGAGGTTACGTTTATTTACATAAGACTCGAGATTTCCACAATGCCGAACGAAATCACCAGTGAAGATTGGGGCAAAAACGGAGCCTTACCAATTTTATAAATCGCCAGTAACCGCACTATCTTGCTGAGATGGCAAACAGAAAAATAATACTTGTATGGCCATGCCTATCTGTCGGAAAATAAAAAGACAAACTTTACTGCTTATTCTGCGCCAAAAGCCATTGTGTACTGGCTAACTTTGCGTGGGCGCTGCTGAAGACGCCAAACGTTTAATTCGTTAACCGGGCTCACAAATCTTTAGTGTGTTGAACATGTAATTTATATGCGTGAGGTCGTTTCAAACATTAAAAATATCACTATCTGATCCTCTATGAGCCTCACAATACTCCTTGTAATTTTTTATTGAGACCCTTAATAATGCGCCTGTAAAACGTAATTTTTGTAGGCCGCTGACTAGGACTACAATTCTGAACATTCAAAGATCGCTCCCACTACTACTATGTGGGACCATTAAAACTCACGTTACACAGACGTTTGCGTTTTCTCAAGTCCAAAATTTACCAATAAAAGGAGTTCTGTGTCCCTTTAAAGGATCAGGTTGCGTAAATTCCCATTCTTTTAAATGACCACATATTTTTATCCCCATGATTCACACTGTAAAGCAAATTTTTTCGGAAAGAATAATTGATAAGGGTGTGCCTGTTTGCGAATTGTCAGATTTAGATACTTTATAAAGCTTCCCGCGCCTCAAAAACTCTTTGAATGTCTATATTTATAAAGGTCAGTTCAGCTTATGTGCTCATAAACAACTATTTACAATGCATTACACGTGCCAACATTTAAAAAAGACGCCTTGACACTGCGTCAGATAGCACATTTTGTTTTTTTGAATCGAAAAGCAACGTGAATTCGTATAACGTACAGAATGAAAAACAACGCACCGTCGCTTCGACGAGTCTGACGACCTCATGGAAGCCTAGAACGAGGCATGGTCTGTACATAACACGAAAATCTTATTGCTAACCAGATAAACTTGAAACTTGTCCAGTGCATACTTAATGGCAAGGAGCACCTTATCCCTTTTTTAAAAACACGTTAGCCTGGAGCTGCCGCGACTGAAATGAAACCTCTCGTCATTGCCTTTAGGATTAAGACGAAACTGCGTACTGCAAGTGGCAAAACCCGACTTTTCACAAAATACACAAAATAAAGATCTTTGTCCGGTAGCACCAAAATTGTTGCGGTCTGTAGGCTCGACTTGATAGTTTTAGTCCCTGTAGGACCTCTTCTGACCATTGCCTCAAAAAAACTTTTAAAAAATTAGTTGATGGCCCAAACATATTATTTAATTTTCACTGAACTTGTGCACATAATTTGGAATTCCATTTTTTGCGTAATTTCTTTTTGGCTTTCGGCGTCGCTTACTTTTCAACCGCCCAGACCTTTTCCAGATCCGCACGGAGCTCTGCTTACCAATAAACATCCAAAACATAAATTAAATTGCTTGGAAGACACTGATTGATGTTCGCAAGAAGCAATTAATTTTCGTGCGTGCACATTTACACTGACCGAAGGTTTACTATGCATAAATATCATCATTCGTTTTGTCCCCTTAAGCCTAAATGCGGACAAAGCTATCACCAAAAACTGTATGCGCAAATCATCGCATCGGCCAAAAAAATCAGTTTACCAGTCGACTAAACGTAGTTTTCGCCACGGAAATTCCCTCGGGCATGATCTACCTTCCCAATGCATATCACGGGGACTACTTACTGCCGCAAGGTTAAATGTTGTATACTCAATAGTAGCTGCTAATTGCCATCGACCAGTTCGAGCGTACTCAATGTGCTACACCTTGCTATGTTGTTTTCAATGCGTATTTGCGAGGATAGCGTTAACACCGGCATTCTTACGTCAAATGAATGTTTTTCGTATAAATATGCACCGTGCGCCATTGTTTCCGGTTTGTGTTTAAAGAAGGTAGGAGACCAACGTGACAACTTTTACTGTCGAAACAAGCCCATTTGGTAAATCAGATTAAGATCAGGAAGAAAAAACTCCTGCTCCCTCCACGTATGGAGAGATGTTTTATTAACGGATTCTGGGATAATGATCGTTACAACTGACGTCACCATTCGAGAGCCCAACGGGCAGGATCGGCCCATCAGCGCCGTCCCAGATTACGGGAAGAAGGTGGAGGATTATCGACCCAAATTAGGTTACGGTCGAGGAAACCCAAATAGGCAACGCGCACAGAAGACCGCAACCAGAGGACCGCGATCGTAGGAACTTAACCGGTGACTGCGATCGGAAATTATGATCAAGTGCTTTGATCTGGTATGAGCCATCTACTATGGAATTGTAGTAACCCATCAGGCATTGAGACGACATAAGGAAGTATATCCTGTCCTACGGATTATGCATGGTCATAGGTTTAGCCTTAGGAAGGTTAAATGTATAAAATGTCGATTGGCGTCAAAAAACATTCGTGTCGCTCTTATTCCGGGTAAAAAAATCGGCCTTCCGACTCTAGAGAAAATTCGACTTCACTTACTGAACCATCACTGCTAAGACAATTAGGCCAGGATTAAAGGTAATCGTACCTCTCCTTCAACTGTTATCGGACGCAGGGTAACTTATCTTTTATGTGCAAGATCGCGAGACAGCTTAAGTGTTTAGAAGGGTCGAGACTGTAGTATCAAAATTACAGCAAAAGCGATCAAGATTAACCGTGGCGACTCTGGGAGAGCGCTAACCAATAACACGCAATCAATTGAGTAGTTTCCAACTATACTCTACCAATTCTACAACAATTAAGACTAACACTGAATTAATTGCACCTAGAACATTGCAGCCCGCTCTTTTCAATGTGTACACAAGTCGAGAAAGAATAAAGTGCAAGTGGAACCGGATTTCCCCTCCATCAGAAGGTTAAATGAGCGCCAGTGAAGATCGCTTCATTAAACCAGCAAATTCACTCTACCACACCTGCATCATACTTTGCCGCAATTAAAGAATCCATTGCGTCCACATGCAAGCTCGGAAGAAGCTATTGACGCGTGGTACATTAGATGGTGATAATGTCCAGATCAATCTCACGCCGTATATCCTGACCCGGGGGCAAGACTGACCATGTATTTTTAGATACCAAATAAATTAATTTCATAAAGAACGGATGAAAGCAATCTTTAATTTCAAGATAGACAAGTCTTGCCGGTCTTGAAGATAAGGCTTGTCTTAATCATTTAGCACTTCTGGGTTTATAACCAAAGAGCTCTCTGTCCCCACTAGAGTCGCTTCCTCATGTAGAATTACAAAAATCTTCAAGTGCTTTCCTCAAAGGCCATTAGATTCTACTAATGCGACAACTCATCAAGCCCGTACAACCCTTCGAACATAAAAAAAGTCTGTCTCATTTTCTTTTAATCCGCTTCGATGTACGACCGCTGCATACATTTCAAGGGCTGAACATCGCCATTCTTTTGTGCAGACTTTCGTAGTCTCAAGTTCTTGTGCGAGTATTCCAATTTTTAGAATTCGCCGTTTGAAGTGACCACAACAGCTTTACTAGCACTATTAACCGCGCTTGCGAATTTCGATGGACGATTAAACACAACTTTTTCTTAAGAGTCGTCCAACTTCCCCTGGTCCTTAAGCTGATCTTACACAAGAGCTTCTATTTTTTGCAGAACCACCCCGCTGTCGCATCTTTATAAGCGCTGATGACTACAGCAATATCACTAGCACAACCACTTATGGTAGCGTCTTGTTAGAAGGTGGAAAAACAAAGGGACCGACCAAGCGCTCAACCCCTAATAACTAAGCGCACAAACCCCCGTGACGTCGAATTTTGTTTTCTCCCACTAAATGCGAGCTATCCTCCATTCAATCTTATTGTCTCTCTATTTCTTGCTCTTCCGGCAATGCTAGCACCACCTTAGCACTGGAGATGTCTTTACTTACGAGGTTCATTTAAGGATCTTGCTGCCATAAGGTCTTAAGGATAGCTTTGGGGGCTGCACCGGCCTTGGACATCTGTTACATGACCTGTCGCGCTTGATCTGTGACTTTGCGTGCGCTGGTAAAGGCTATCATTACGGCTGTTGCCTCATGGTTGTGAGAACCCTCCTCTACCTTGACTCGTCACATCCATTTCTCTGTGGTCAATTCTCTTTTGCTAGTGACGCTCCAGGGGCATTTAATGCATCTGTTGCTGATCTTTCTCTTTTAATTTCCTTCAGTGGGATATTTGCGACGGTCCCTGTTCTCTTGGCCGTGCGAGAAATGGAGCCAGACCTTGCGTGTTTCACCGCTTTTGGAGGGTTTTAAGCGAGTCCGTCCCCCCACAGCGTAGCCTTGGTTAAGTAAAAAAGCTCTACTGCCAACCGACCATCATCAAGATTAGAATAAGTATGTCGGGAGGTGGTGCTAGCATTACCGGAAGAGCAAGAAACAGCGAGATAATAGGATTGAATAGAGGATAGCTCGCATTTAGTCGGAGAAATAAAATTCGACATCACGGGGGGGGGGTGCGCGTAGTTACTAGGGGGAGTGCGCCTAGGCGGTCTATAGAAAATCCGTCATGTACTTGAAGCCCCGTAAAATTCATTCTCTGAGCTGTAGTAACCACGGCACTTTCTGGAGCGCAATACCCCCCGGATTACAAAATCTCGAGAATTAGGAAAAGTGCATCGTTTGCGTTCGCGTTTCCCAGAGACAACTACTTTTAAAGTGCAGCCACCGCAGCACTACCGTCACTACAACCATCCACATCTGCGGCTTCTTGAACGAGAGTTACTGCAGCAATCTCCCTTGCGCATTTCCCTGACACAATAAATTCCCTTGGGCAAAGTGAATCATTTCAAAATGCCTACCAAGTTAGTGGTCTACCTGCGGAAATATCGTTTACCTGTTGCCATTTAAGAATCGGTATATGTAAGAGCTCCAGACGTTCGATGTGATTTACGTGCATAAATTCACTGCCAAACAAAGTAGTTAACTGACCTACCTAAGCTCATTCAATGATAGTTTTGTGACTAGCACCCGCGGCGCCATACTTCAGTGTGTACATGAAACATACTTGATCAGCCATGGCCTACCAAGGGTAAGATCGTTACAATCATCCATGTCTGAGACAATATATGACTATTTTAAAATTTAATAATCTAAATTAATTACCAAAGGTAACGAATGTGTGCGACTCAATTCAATCAATTTTGTTTGTCAGCAAACTGATACTTTGTTGTCACTTTTTTTATCTTCGGTAGCCATTGCATTTAACGCTCGATTCTTCCACACACTTGACTTTGCCGCGAAGATATTTTACGCGCCTGAGTACATTCAGACCGTCATTGTGTCTTTTTGCCCTTAATCCTGTTAGTAGCTCACTACTAATGTTTACCGCATTGAGGCTACCGACAAACAAAACGGTGTTGTCCCTGACACTTCTTCCGTATGAAGAAGAGAAGGTAAATCTCTCCCTATTTGGAAGCTGTTAACCTCCAAAAAAAAAATAAGGACGCCTTACCGGGTATCAAGATTTGTTTTAGCTCTATAACGTACTGGGCTTTAACAGTGTGATTAAAAAAACTTGATTACCGGGGACAATCCTTCGCGGGCTCTTGTAACAATGTCTGCGTTAATTTCCAGCCGGATGCACACAATACTGCGACTAATGGTCTTTGATGCAACCAATTTTAGTAAAACTTCTCATCTGAAGATAAAGTTATGAATATAGAAACACACGAAGCCGCCGCCGCACCCGCGTAAACCTGGACAGATACCATGCAGCCACTTTCCACAAAATCTGTGTACATTGCTTTATACAACGTTGGTGCTTAACGATAAAAAAAATTCCGTGCCATTGAGTATGATCCAGACAACAACCGCTAACACATTACCCTTCACCTTTTTCAAAAAACGAGGCCCTGTTATGGCAGCCTACATTTTAAGCTCCATGACCTAAGAACTAAGTCTTTCAACAAAGATCGTCGACGATACACAACATTAGCCGAAAGAAATGTTGAAACGTATAGTGCGCCAAAAAAAGTCACGAGAAAAAGTATCACAAAGTGGTTATTTCGTTGGCCAGAGCCCACGCCCATGCCCGGCCGATCCGATTTAAACAAAATAAAGTTTACTTGAGACCTTACATCAAGAAATTGTCCTGAACTTGATGCGATCTACATCCCTTTTTTCTGAGAAAACCACGATGCTTAAATACTTTTTCAAAGGGGAATCGCAAATCTTTACAGCCTTCAAAGACTCTGAAGGGAGAGTATACGACACCTGCGTTTAAATGGATATCTGTGCCTTAACTCTGAAGACGTCATTGTACGCCTCTTGCGCCATTTCGCTCACATTGCGATGAAAAATCACTTACAGTTCAGACTGCTTCATTTAATCACGATGTTGCTCGGCGATTAAATAGGGAACTTACCAAAAAAAAATCTGCCTAAGAGGCTAACGGTCCGCTTTAATTTAGCATAATGGGCACCCGAAATATAAGGATAGTTATTAATTATAAGTAATCTCACTTTCGAAACCATTCATTATTAAAGAAATGTAAATTATGTCTATCCTTGCAAGTGGAATTGACTATAAGTGACCAGGTGTGACTATTTCCCAGAACACAGCCATAGCGGCTGTAAGTTCTTCGAACCAAGCTCTAGGACATGATTGATCAGGAGACCAAATGTGCTACACGCGGTATTTTGAAGTGCTTAAGTTTATAGAGATCTTTTAGCACCCCTTGCAAGCGAAAATATACTTTCTTTTATAAATTAGTAATATTCCTTATTATAACCTTAATCACATATCATAAGTCAATCATTCTTAGCGATAGCACTTACGGTACTTGCCCGCAGTGCCGTACTTAAGCTTAAAATCACCACAACTTGACATAATTATTGTATTTACAGAATGGTCGAGTGTGTAGAAACCCTCACCATCAATGATAAGTGGAGATAAATTACTTGTTACCTCATCAGAACTTCCTTCCAACCAAAAATAACGACACACATTATAAATTTGGAAATCGACTAACTGTTTTGTAAGAGATGCATGATATGTCATTTTTATCGTCATACGTCAAATTTTTTTGCCGCTTTCTATAAGCGACAACTTCGTGCATAATGTTTACAGCGTGTCTTGCAAAATTTCTCGTATTAATTTATGTAAGAAATTAGTCGTTTGATTTTTATTATGACAGAACATTGAGAAATGGGGCATTACAGCAAAGCTTCAAAGCATGTAACGTATGTAATGATACGTTTTCATTACTACGTGAGGTCTTCCATATCGACCTTTACCGCTCTAGCGTGCCGGTTATAACAGATAATTAGTGAACACAATTTAGATTTGACCGAACAATAAGCGTGTCTCTGTAGGATCATATCTGGTGAAGATAATTCTGGGAAATGGTGGACTTAGGGGTCGAGGAGCCGAATAGACATAAGACCTCACGGCCGAGAAAGGGACCGGAGACGTGGCGGTCACAAGGAAAGAGTGGCCGTTGGGTCCAACCGTGACGAGCGGTTAATCTTACCACTAACGGGGTCGTACCGACCGACGGTACCAGTTATACGGTGCCGATATGGATCGTTCTCAACCACTCGTCAGTCGGCCTGGACGCCTAAGGTGGGCCTCGGTCACCCGTAGGCTGACCTGGCCACGCATCGGCCAACCTGGTCACCCATAGGTCGACTTGGCCCTTCAAGGTCTGGTGGCTCCTGTTCGCTCATCATAGCGAACCGAGGTGCAAGGCAAAGATAGAGTAAAGGAGCTTAAAAGATAGGACAAGATTTAAACTACTCAATTTGCAATTTAAGTAGCACGACGTGTCGTGCGCTTAGAAGCTTGTAAGTATACCGACATGTTCCGGGCCAAATGTCGGTTTGGTCCACCGTCAAATAGACAGTTGTCAGTTATAATCAGGTGTAAGTAGAAACCCAGTAAGTACATTGGCCTGTGGATTAATAGAGGTATTCCTCCCCCAACTCAAGCCCGTTATAGGAAGCGGTCTCCATGTCCTAGTGGTAAGGGAGAAGAAACGTTAAGGCCAGGCGGTTAAAACCCTGAGACATTTAAAGGCAGGCGCTACCAGCACCTAAGACAACTGAGAATAAGACCATTCTCGACAGATTCGGTCGAGTGGCCGCTTGAACTGGACATCGACTAAATATATTTGCAAGCCTACCCCACGTCGACCTTCATTATGGCCCACGTCTACAATCCTCACCAACTCCTCCTAAGATAAAACCCGCCAGCCAACAGTACACAAGGCGGGTCAAGGTTCACAAGCGAAATCGAGTACCCTCTCCGACAGTCGGCAGTCCGGGCACAGTGAGTGGTTTAGGGTCTCATCAAACAGATTAACAACCCACTCCACCACACACATGAAGCACTGCAGGAGAATCGGGTATCATTCGAGTTCTTCATTTGCACTGAAAAGCTCTTGATCTTCGTTACATTCGTTTATAATTAGACCTTATTTCATTTTTAATTTTTGCTAATGGTTCCTGATCACGACACAGCTTTATATGCTTATACTTATTCTCAAAATTCTAGATCTATCAGCTGGATCGAAGCAGTCTCAATGGAAGGCGAAGCTTAAAATTAATTTGCATATGTGCACGCGGATAAGAGATCTATAGCACTCCAGTGATCTCACTCCTGATCTAAAAAAATTGAAATTGACTCATCATTAATAGTATCTCAGCTCTCAGCTAAAACTTTTACGGATTAATGATATAAGCATGGTCCATATTTGCTTTAATCATGTTCGTGCGCTATCTCGTGTATAGTTCCTTGTAGCAAGCGTTTGACAATCGGTCGAGTTTAATTACTGTATGCGTAGATGCACCATTATGAAGCATGACATTATCGCATAACTACATCGAGCGGTCGTATTATGAAAGTCATGTTATGCGAATAGAGATAATAGTAAAGATGTAAATTTCTCGTCTAAATTGTGACTGAAATCGTTAAAGAAAAGAAACAGATCTTTTAATTACGGATTTAAAGGTTAAAGAGATTCAGACACTTTTCATCGATAACTGTAGTAATACGAGCACTTTAAGTTTGCAGCGTATGCGAAGCCACCTTTCTCGATCTCTACACTCTTTAAGCACCTCGATTGTATATATTTCGATGATCAAGGGCTCTGTATTATAAGTACTACTTGCTCTGCAGCAGATGTAGTTGTCATCCTTACCTTGACGCTCCTCTCGCTACTGTTTATAACTGTAGAGACTTAAGTGTGGTATTATCCCGTTGTTAATTTTTTAAGATTTTAATTTTGCTGCTTGCATTTCCTCAGTACATAAATTATCGCTCACGCCTGTCAACGCGCAGCTTAATTTCATTTGTCCCCCCTTTCAAACTTTGGAGCCAGAAGATCATGATATTCGATATCGTGGCTTTTTCACAGCTGACCCTCTTCTCTGGTTTAACATCTTCGGATAGCCCCCGTCGCTATCGCGCCGTGATTTCGTTATAGGAAACTCCTTCGAGAACTCGTGATGCTTCACACATCAGTTCTTAATTATTTTCAAAATTAATTTACATTATCAGATTTATTTAATAACCTTGAATCGATGCGCCGTTTATTTACTTAAGCGGAGCTAAACCTGAATGCATATAACATCTGCACTTTGCTAAAGCAATATTTAAGCACTAAGTACAGTGTTGAAAGACATTTGCTCTTCTGTTCTAGTTTCAATCTAGTCACAAAGCTTAACTTATTGGTTGCATGGGCTTGATGTTGACTGGGTAAGTTTCATGGATGGACGTGTTGAGATAGCGGCAAAGCTTGTAGTTAAAGAAGCTGAATACATTATTTCTCGCTATCTGTTGCATTACGAATTTATTGTTATCTGTCGGTTGTTTTCGTCGTTATGACTGCATCAATACACAGTGGGTCACAATTCTTTTGATAACGACATGCTTTACGTCTTACGATGAGTTCACATCCGAAATCTGTGACGATGCTAAAAAGGCTCAAGGTGCTGGTATATCTTTGGCTAGAACGACTTTCGCATCAAATGTCACGTGTTTCGTATGAGCAGCAGAAGTAGGGTTATTGGGCCAAATAAACAGGTATCTCATCAATCAAAGAATTTTTTTTTCGTGTATAAAATCTCTCTTGCATTTAAACCGAACGGTCTTTTATTTTCCTATATGGTATAAAGATTTCGATGACACTGGGACTGTAGTACAAATTACGTTCATCATAAAGAGTTTCACTAAGAGAGGGTGAGTGTGTATGCATCTTTAAGGTATATGTGGGTATCTACTTATATAAAATGCAATCTTTTGCTTTCAATCTGTACAAATTACATTTAGAATTATAGCACTAGTGCTTCGGCTTGTCTACGCTTTGCTATAGCGAGCAAATGCATAACTGATGACGAAATTAATCACTTAAGCTGCGTAGTGTTTCTAGATACACGATAGCAAGCTATGAAATAATAATGAAGCGCAAGCTTCGTACGTGCCTTATCCAGATCAGACCCCCATGACACGAACAAAACATCACCAGAGCACTTCATCTCGTCTTTCTTTAAAATCGTTTAAAAAATAAATAACACGTATCCATCTGTACACGAGTTAAGTCGAATAAGATGATATCAGTAAGAGGCGTCCTCTTACTAGTCCATTAAGTTTAACAAGAGCTCAAAACGTTATAAATGTTACAGTGAAGAGTAATGCTTTGTTTTCCGGTGTGAGTCTCGCTTTCGATGCTACTCTACTACAACAAAACTTTTCGAATGTTCCCACTATAAAACATCTACCACCTGCACCTAGTGGGGCTAAAAAATGGCTGTAAGATTTTTACTATCAAAACTATTGGAAGGATTTTGATGCTGAGAAAATTTTAATACATATTTGGCGGGCTGCATCATTACAGACCTGTTAATTACAAAATTTTCAGCAAGGGAAACAGTAAATGTACGAGACCAACACATAGGCTTCGTTATATGCTGTTGATGTTATGGAAACCAATTAAGAGTTCACTATCACATACTGTTTTTAAGGGCGAGACCCGACCGATTAATGTGTTCAAAGTCTTACTTTTTTTAAATTAAATTCTCGTAGACATGACATTCTACATGTTTTTCTATTTTAAGCACAAATAAGTGGCTAATGCTATTTAAATTCTGTCGGATTCGTATTCTGACGCATCAAACTTGCTATATCGATGCCGCAATATCAGAATTTTTATGTAAAGCTAAAATTCATAAAAAAACATAAGAAGCCTCGAAAATTGTCCGATTTTGAACTCAGCCTATTGTCTCCAGAGCCATTTTGCACTTTAATATACATTGGTCAGTAATATTTACTGATGTTACATTAGGTTCTGGTAATAAGTTAATACAACTATTTGGTGTAAAGAGGCAATTCATTGCTGTTTTTCTAGCACACCTGGCCCCATATTTTTTTTCTACAACAGAATGGGTAGGGAGTGCCTGATCTACAATTGGCTTTCGTGTAAAAGCGATAAAGAAGTGTGTGATGAGCTGATCTGCTGTCTATAGATGTATATGCATACACCTGGAAAACTGTGGGCGATATAAAATATCATCAAATCGGTCACCGCTTTTCTTTAAAAGGGTAAATGGGCTTTATCTTAGAGCAAAATTTTAGCAATGAATTAAAGAATATGCAGCTACGGCAGATGCTTTAAGGTTTTTTTATTGTGTCAGGCCTGCTTCCGGCTCATCGTAGTTACCGGCAGCATCCTAAGAGTTTTTTTTGCAAAGACACGACGACAAGAATGAGTTGATTCAATTTTGCGACTACAAAAGGTTTATGCAATTATGAGATTTTCGAAAGACAACCATGCTTACTGTGATAATTCTGTAGGATAGAAACCATTGCACTAAAACTCTTGAAGATTAGGCCATACGCTATGTGCCAAAATGTTTTGTAAGCATCATCGAGAATTTCAATTAAAGTCTATTTTTACTTTTGCTGTGCCTGGACAAATCAGATCTGTTCAGGCATTAAAAAGTTTCAGATAAGCTGTAGGATATCTAAATCTTGACGAATGAGTAAGAACTATTGGTATCAGAGACTATTGTTGATCTTGCCAAAGTTCGCACTGGCGGTAGACCGTCTGGTTCGACTCGGCTATCCCTTAGCACTTGGAGCTTGTTGATGCTAGAATGTGGTAGCTTTGCAACGTGAACTCATCAAAGTTGCCGATTGATAGAGTGCAAAGGCAGTACCTGCTGTAAAGAGACCTTATCAAAATCAGTATGATTATCACCCGATTAAGAAAAATTAAATTAGTAGAGAATATGTCGCTACCCATCAATGATTATGCTATAAAAACTGCGTGCAAGATCAATTTGATACGACAATAAAAAGGTACATCAGATTAGTTAACACTAACATGTGACCATGTAAGTGATCCTAACTCACTGCTCAGAAAATGTTGCACATATGGTATTTAAACACCACTCTATGTTTCTCGAAATGAGATTGGTCTAAGGCCTAGCATTTCAGCTTATACTTTGCTATTTTTATGTAATAAATTAAAAAATGCAATCCGCTTACGTTAATACTTTTGTTTCTTTAGTATCGGCAAGCCAATTATAACTTTGAAATTAGCGAGGTTCGCACTAAAGCCGTGCTTCCGATGGAGCATTCTAGAATATGTATCTTTCTTGCGCTGAAAAAGCAATAATATGCATGCTACTTAACCAGTAAATGTGCATGAATTCAAGTTGTGTTTGTATATTGTAGATGTGATAAACAACATCCTTCCTTCCTAGTTGCTTAAAAAAAATAAAAAATGGAGTCACTGTACTAGTTGTGTGCATAACTTCAATGTGAGCGAATACGATGCGTTAGATTTTAATACAACGTAACCGGAGCAATTAGTAGTCCTCAATAAAGACATTAACTCTTAGAGCGTACCGCTCTAAATTGTTTGCGCTAAGAGTGAAACGTAACTCGATCACATAAGTAACTGTTAAAGGTTAGTAATTACGTCGAGTGCACTGTACATGTACATCCAACCAAATTTTTCGAAAAACTTCCGTTTGAGAAATGATTGCCTGTGCCTGAATATTGGCGTCATTTCGCTTTTGATAGATATGTACATTAAGCTTAACATCAAATGTGTTATACACAAAAATGGATATGAACTGCTAAATTATACTCACACGCACCTCGCGCTACCTCTCCCTTTGACAAAGAGTCTAATAAGTAATATCAGATGGTTCCTATGATGAGGATTACTGTCGTGCAACACGAAATAGGTTTTTAAGGATATAGCATAATTTATGACGTACACCACATTTCGGCGGAAAGAAAACGGGCAAATCGTTGCGGATCCCGTCCTAAAATTCCCTATCCTGTTTAGTAAAACGTTTGTTAGAAATTGTATTTTGACAATTTACTGCGCACAAAGAGTACCTCATGTGTGTCCTTAAAATTAGGCTTGTTCAAAAAATGAAGATGATCATAACTTAGTGACAGGTAGAATCACCACCACCTCTGAAAAATTACCAATTTTTAAAACACTGAAATTGTCCACCGACAGCTGTCAAGTTTGATACATCATGTAGCATTCGTTCATCTCTTGGCCACCCTTACCATGAGAGTTCCTAGTTAATGCAGGTACGGGTGCATCCAAATTTTTACACTCTAAGACATTGTAGACGCTTTCCGACCCAAATTAGCCACCGAACTGGTAGAAGTAAAACATCATAGGCGTGTCAATTTGTCATTTACTACAAAAAATTGTTCAAACAGCTTTTAATATGCTCTGTACGAGAGAAAGGTCATACAAAATTCGAAAGATGAATCATTCGACTCGAAACCTCCTGGTCGTGAATGACGTGCCACTTTAAGCGCATCCGCTGAGTCGGGGTCGGGATGCCTTCGTACTACACTAACAACGTCGTCATTGACATTCAATGCATCGTAATTTAACGAATTAAACTCGGCAGGATACGTGCCGACTTTAAACCACAAAACGATCTTCTCTTGACACTCGTGACTTCAATATCATCAGAAACAATCAGTTCTCACGTTCCAGTGTACATCACATGACATACCCAACCAGTGTCTCGCTCCAATAGCGGTTTTGATCTAAAGCAGAAGTGATTTAATAATTTACAAAGATTCGCTAGGTGCGTTGCGCAATGTGTCTTGTATTTTTAAATACCAATCGCGTTATGGCGTGTGGCGTATAGTACTACACATGCATACGATAAACAATTTCTCGAGTTTAACTAAGGACTAAACAGCGTTCGATGCTTTTAAAATCAGAATCTTCATGGCTTAAGCTCACAGGGAACTCTATACAAAGTGAATTATGTTCATGTATTAAAACTTGCAGTGACTACATCATCATTTTACGCCCAAGGTGCCTCGTAAAATCGTTGGATCCCGATAGGAACAAGTGAGACATGGGCATAGATTAACAGAAGAGACCCTAATTGAGATGGTAAATCCCCACTAGGCCTTTTAAGAGTCATTCACACTCGGGAGCCAGAAAAAAATGTGCAAGAGCGCGCGTCGTCTCATCTAGTATAACGTTTCTCGAGGGCTGACACTTACAAAGTCCGAAGCTCTATGTCTGCATTATTGAAAACTTTAAAACGTCTTTGCGTCCGGCTATGTGTCATGTATGGGTCCAAACGAGCGGGTACGCATCTCGAAGTGCTATTACAATGGCCCTCCAGGATTGTCTCATCTCTTATAGTAATCACCGGACCCTTCGTAGTCGTTCAAATCGACCAGTATAATCAAGCCCTGGAATTCGATTTAGCGTCCAGCAAGCCATAATTTATTTTGTATATTGTTATTATGCTTAAAGATATACGAAAAAAGGCTTACTTGCCACAACCGGCTAGTAGATAAACGTACCCTAAGCTTTTCTCCAGCAAAAAATACTTGTGAAACATAATGCGGTTCGCAAAATTATTGGTGCTATCCATGATCCTCACTGGCGCTTAAATTTTGGACGAACCAAGTCGGGCCACTTAATTTGTGTAATCAAATTCCTTTAAAACCTTTGGTAACCATTAGTAGGAGTTTGCACTCTTTTAGTGTACTTAAATTCATGCCAAGATTGACCGTGTTCGGGATCGTAGTCTACCGTATGGATATGTATATGTAACCAAGCTGTTCTTGGTGTGATCAATTTGAACTACCCAGAGCTACCTTGACATCGCGTTATCTGATGATAAACCTTGATTCGTGAGTCTTGTATAACTTAGAGAAGCCTTGCGATTCTTCACCGTAAACAATTGGGTATACCAATTCTACCTGCTGTTTGAAGGAGGGCTCAAAGCCAGAACAAACAGATCTGGAAACGATGCCTTGTACAACATTGTCATCGATCTCTGATCTCGGATTATTAACAAAATTAAGGAGGAGCAACACCTGAATTTTATGAGGCAATTTAACTGTAAAGTGTTAGCAAATTATTATCCAAAATAAACTTTACACCTATTTAATGTCATGGTAGGCTGATACGTGCCTTTCGTATGTCATAATTGCTCATTCTGGTACTTGGGTGCACCCATTGAAAGTTTTGTATGGATCGTGCTGAAATTACTCTCTAAACTTTTGATTGTAATCAAGTCTGCTGTTTAAATTTAGCTTTGATCACGGTTAATAATACGGTGACTTTGAGCTTGTGACCGTGTTTGGATCTGCAAATAGGATCATTTTTGCGATCACAATACAACTAGTGTTTGTCATCGAGTTGGTGGTCCTTACTGACACATGCGATTGCAAAATTCTTTGCGGTCCTCGGAAAGCAATTTACATTGTTGTCAACCTTTTCAAATGTACAAACCACATCGTAGAAATAGGTCCAAACTAGGATTTATCGCGGTCTAAATACTTGTAGGAATGTTCATTGGGCTGTTAATCTTGCTCTGAATGGTAAGCATGGTCGGGTTAGTATGATCGTTAGCGTTCTCTACTTGCATAATAAATTGTTTTAGTGAGTAAACTCTGACCAAGTACAAACAACTGTCACTAATGCTCTGGCGCGGACCATACAACGGTGGTGGATTAAATTCTGTCTACAATGGTAATTGAGCTCGTAAAGTAAGTAGTATAGTGACCATCTCATCCGCCTCGATCGATCAATGTAAAATGAAGTCGGCGTGGATTCCAACGTATTCAAATGTCATCGATGCTAGTTAATCTTTATCGTCCCCCACTTCAAAATATTGCTTGAATCTGACGATACGCCCCCCGCCTAAGTTTGTTTCCACCAGTCAAAGCCTTATTTCATCTAGTTTGTCACACTACCGACGCAGATCCAAAACACACGCAAGCATAATAATTAGCGCCCATCAATTTGCCACGATATGGCTTATTTTCCAATATAGGAACATATTGAGTAAACAAAGCAGATTTAAAGGGGTCATTGACATTTAAATTACACTGGAAGCAAATTGTATAATGTTTTTATGACGTGCACAAGCTCGACTGATTTCTTGCGCATAAATTAGAGCTCCCTAATCGATATCGACTGATGCTACAAGCTTCTCAAGTGCTAATCTTTGGACAACAAAATGGATTATCTTTGCTTTCACACTTCAAAAAGATCACTATTTCATAGATTTATTCGTCTATAGGTAGAAATCCAGGGCTATCAAGTGTGGCGGAGCTACCCTAATTTTTTTTGCAAAAATCAAAGTTATAGACTCGTAAGTACGCCATAAGTATCTGCTTCAAGTAATTTTACAAGCTCGTAGCTATTAGTTTAATTCCCAGGACTATAGTTTCACTAAATTGTGTGACACTTTTGCTTTTAAAGTGCTTGGCCTTGAGGCGGGCTCTAACCTTTAAAGATTAAGACGTCTAAACACACGTGCTTTCAAATTTATAAAAGATGGACTGACCTAATAAACTGATTAATAATATTATTAATCGATTGACGAGTCAAAGCTTAAATTTTTTGACCTAATCTAGGATTTATAAAATAGAATTCTATTGTTACCATATCAGAAAGTGCTATGTATGCAAATTTCCGTCACGATAATTTCTTCCTTACCGTGATGAACGATAGCCAGCATTACAGCTAGAGTACTGCACTACATTATTTCGCCTGACAGCACCACTGCTTTTCAGCGTGCATCACACTAATAATATTGATTTTAATAATCCGTTGTAAGGGGTGAGCTTATTACATGTTATTAACCTTTATAAATTGTTAATTTATTTTATTCATGAAGGTTGATAAAGTTCATGAATTTACCACAGAGGATCTATTTAGATACTCACACCTACTGGATGATATTTCTATCATATGAGTTAACTTAGGCGGTCCAAATGACGATGAATGCGCGCAAAGAGTGGTACGCAAAACTTTAGCAAGCAATTTTGTAGGTAAATAAAATTGAGTTAGGACTAAAACGTAGATAGATGAATAGGACATAACTACACTCAACACGGATTTACTTACGACTCCAATTTAACGCTTTGTTCAATAGCTAGCCTTCCTCTGCACGTATGGTGTACGTGATGTGACGCGCGGCACTAACTACACTGTTCCTAGTTTAAATGGATTAGTACTGGAGCACTATTAGTGACAGGTACCCCGTTAAACTTGGTAGCACTTTGTAGTCCGTCCAAGGACGCAATTTCTACGCCTGACATAAACGTGGTGGATGATGATGGTGAAAACTTTTATACCATGCATGAAAGCTACTCCTACTCAAGTGATTTCGATGGAGTGCGGACAACTGATGGGGTTTGATCTTGGGCAAACATGTCGTCTCTTTATGCTAATCGCACTGGACAGAGATGGGCAGCACGTCGCCGTCGCCATGTTCCTTCAACATGATCCTGACGATTTATAAAAAACAAAACTTGCTTTGTTGGCAAGGTTGGCAGCAGGCAGAGCCGATAAAAATTGGAACGCTTAACAGTTCATACTTTTGAGAGAACAGAAGGCACAGACTGCTGTTCCCAGGGCAACGCACGCGCTTCAATCCGAACGTTTAAAATAAACATCTTGAAGTACAGAGGAGTCGAGAAAGGCTCCCTGTTGAGATGGTAGACGAGTAGAACGCATCCATGAAGGCTCGTCACATCGTCAATGGGCGAATGCGACTTGCATTGGCTCAGTCGAACCTGGCTGGACGTGCCAAAACCTTGGTATCAGGGCTCAAGTTACACGACCCATTTGTGTTTGGGTAGATGTAGTTATTCAAGACTCCGGTCTGGAAAACGTTTGATACGTAAAGGCTTGAGTTTAAGGCTCAATCAGAGATCCTTAAGCTCAAGCAGTGTAAGCAAGATGTGAACAGTTACATCTAACACATACGACTCCTTGCGAGTTGTGTTGGGCCAACCCAGTTCATGAGCACACTTCAATCACTGTATTCATGCAGGGTGTCAAGGATGGTCCCGTCAAGACTCACCTGTTCCGCTTGGAACAATAAACGCGATATGAAGCGATATCAGTTGCGAAACAGAAAAACTTTAGTTAGTGACAAGCCCATGCTGATTCGGTTCAATTTTCTCTTTAAGACGATAAGAAGTCGGATGTCCAGAACCTATAGGTTTTTGCATTGCTGAGAGCGAAAGACCTTGCTTCATTAAACAGGAAGCGATTGCGAAAGAGCAATCGCTAGCATAAGCTAAAACAATGCGCTTACGGGCGTGGCGTCTAGCGGCCAGTTTCTCGGAACGCTGTCCAAACTTTTCGACCATTTGCCAATAAGGGCAACGAACGCTGTTCCTAAAACACTGCGCTTACGGGCGTGGCGTCTAGCGGCCAGTTTCTCGGAACGCTGTTCAAACTTTTCGACCATTTGCCAATAAGGGCAACGAACGCTGTTCCTACATTGTTTCAAAATTGCAACAGCGTAGCGGACCACAAAAAATATGGTCAGGATCAGTAGGGGCGGAGCGCTTTACTTATTCGTAAATCTTAATAGAATCGGCAAATCTCTCGATAAGAGAATCACAATCACTGTGTGTCTCCTCACTAGGTAATGAGACACTCTTCATCGCCTTGAAATTAGAAGTGACAGAAGATTTTTACCTCATGCCCTAGTAAACTGTGGGGTGCCAAACGACATTTTCGTCGCCTGTTGCTAGAGGATCGTCGACTCAAGTTTCTTGTGCACGATATCCCTCCTAAGAGGATGACGGTGCAACTTGCAACAGGCGCATCGATACCAGTGATGAAACATTTTGTGGTAATTTACTACACGTTATAAGGTTCGCAGTGCTACGATGCTTACATCGTACTTGATTCGGATGACAAGTTTGATGTCATTCTAGGGTTAACCTGGATCAGAAGGTACGAACCAAAAGTCAGCTGGTAGCATCAAACCGTAAAGATGCCTGCCACTTGTTCATCATACGGCCATCTGGTGAACTTCTTGGAGCGTCCACAAGCGTGTGCATATAGTGCGGATGAGTTCGATGGTATCATTTACGGTACGGTCGCTAGTACGAATGCACAAGATCACACTGTGGCAACCAATCAAACTGTGGAGGGAGCTGCCGGTGGCTGTGCGGATGCACAGGCAGCGCTAGTGGTCCAGAACTCGCCCAAGTCGAGTGGATTGGGACATATTTGTATACATAGCGGGACGCATCCAAGGAAGAATAAACCGGTTGCCCACACAGGGCAACACGGTGATCCTAGATAGGCTGGAGAGTCAATCGTATAGGACCTAGCTGTGGTAGCGCAACCACAGCTTAAACACGTCGAGGGGAATAAGCCATCACGTTCTTGAGGAAGAAGTTCCTTAAGTCTTTATTGGTGGGGAAACGAGACCTTTTAAACCTGAGGGAATAAGTCCCCAGCCGCCTGTGGAAAAGGGCCCCCAAGAAGAAACCGAGACATCGAATACCTTGTTTTACGAAGAGTCAAGTGTAGGCGATTATGCACTTGATCTGATCGCACCTGTAAAGTTGACTTCAGAGATCACACAATTGCTTACGCTAGAACCGAAATGGTTCTTACGAGATCTGCTTAGTGGCAACATCAAGAAGATCTGTGTACTCGTCTCACAGGAGAAAAATTACGTGATTGTCATTCAGTCAGCAGTTATACATCTTTTTTTATTTTGCCGAGAACGAACGGGTTCTCAGCAGTCATCGATGGACACAAAATTCCTTAATGAGAAGGCTCGATTGAGCGATACACATCTAAATCTTGGAAGTCGCTTCAGGCAAATCCTTTACACAAGGATTTGATCGAATTCAAGGACGTTTCCCTGAATCTATACCATGCGAGTTGCCTCAGGACAAAGGCACTCTACACGAGATTGAGCTCAAACCGGGCTCGAAGTACTGTGTCATGAAGCAGTGGCCACTGCATCGTGAGCAGGTACTAGCGCTCGGAAAGTTTTCCTCACAGCTCGTCGAGCTTGTGTTTGCGTAAGTCCACGAGAGAATGGCAGTAAGTGCACGCATTCAACAAGTTAAAGCTGCAACGGTACCGGCTCGGACGTCTATACCGAGTGTGGACGTATTTATAGATGGTATGTAAAGCACGATACATCAATTCGTCCATGGATCTGACGGATGGCTTCAATCATATTCCCATGCGCTGATTGGAAATCCTGTTCAAAGTAGTGAGCACCCCCATCATTATGCTTTGGGAGTGGCTAGTGATGCCATAGAGGATAATTATCACCCCTGCAACGTTCAACAGATGTGTAACTAATCGATTGATACCGGGGTGAGATTTTGCACCGAGTTGCTTTGACGATGTGGTCGTCCATAGCCGGACTGTGGGTGAAAAGACGGACGTAGAGGTTTACAGATCACCCGTTCTTCAGGTTCTTACACATATGCGCATGCACAAGCTGCATAAAACCCTCAAGAAGTGAAATATTGCTGCGAGCAAACTACTACTTCTTGATTGCATCTTGGGTGAAAACGGGGTAAGCCCTGATCCCGAAAAGATCAAGGTGATCACCGAATGGCCTGTGCCAGTAGATGTCAAGGGACTTAGAGATTTTTCTTGGTCTAGCGATGTACTTACATAAATACTCGCGCAGCTATGCCGAGATGACCGTTCATATCTCTCGTCTTTGAAGAAGAACGAGAAGTGGTCATGGGATGCTGATTGTCAGCGTTCTTTTCAAGGCAACAAGCTCTGCTTGATGCAATTGCCCATCTTGGCGATTGAAGACCAGGAAAGACCATTCTGCGTGGTCTGTGATGCCAGAGATTTTTCAATCTGCTGTGCGTTAATGTAGTTCGATGCATACCGCTCAGAGCGCGTCGTCTGCTATCAGTTGCGTCAGCTGCAAGAAGCTGAGCGGATAGACCAAGGGAATGACAAGGGACTCCTTTCCATGAAGTATTCACTGGCGAAGTTTCGGGTCTATATCCTTTGAGATAGGGAGTTTGTATTCTGTACGGATCATGCGTCGATACGCACGGCCGTGAACAGTACACACCTCTCTCAAAGGATGGCGAGGTGGCTGTATTTCTTGGTGTAGTAAAAATTCTCCTTGGAGTACAAAATTGGACGTCTTAACGTCGTCGCAGACGCGTCATCGCGCCGACCCGATTTCGAGTCGGCTGCGCAGTCCAACAGTAGGGTTGACACCACTTATTCAACACTAGTAACGAGTGTTCCGTCGTCTCCATTGCTTGACGACATAAAAAGACCTAAGCAGAAGATAAGGTGCTTCTGCGACTAATGGATCATCCGATGACTCCATCTCGCAATCCTCTCAAAAATTAAAAAAACCTTTTTTAATCGTCTGCGGATCGACAAAAACACACACGACGGGTTGCTGTTTTATACAGTATTTGCTGGAGACACATCTCGTGTTGTCGTCCCCACTCACAACGATTTCGCCTGCGCATCTTGTGTGAGTGTCATGATGCATCATCCATTAGGAATCGTGGGCGTGGGAAGACTTATCCTAGGGTAAGTCGCGACTTTACTGTTTCCACCAGTATTAGTTTGTGTGCAGGTACATTCGTGCTTGCGAGGAGTGCCAACGGGAAAGCCTATTCCTTCATCCCGTGCACCACTACATTCCCTACCAATCCCGGCAGAGTGCTGGCAGTCCGTTTTAATGGACTTCCAAGGATAATAGTATTCTTGCGTTTTTGATAGAGAATAATAGTATTCTTGTGTTCGTCAATCGCTTCAGCACGATGGTTCATCTTGCTACCGTAAGGGAGTCAATCACAGGACAGGGCTGTGCCCGTGTCTTCATTGACACAGCATTACGACTTCACGGTCTGTCCCGTGAATTATTCTCTGATAGAGACCCCCGATTTACGGCGGCGTTTTGGCAATTCGTCTTCCGATCCCTCGGAACACGTCTGACTATGTCTACCTCTGACCATCACGTTACAGATGGTCAGACAGAACGCGTCAACCGCGTCCTCGAAGAGATACTTCGAGGATACGTCAAATCTTACACATATTGGAGCAAACTTTTGCTAATGATGGAGTTTACCATCAACAAGTTCATGCATGCGTCGACAAGGCACACATGGTTCTTTGTGAATCGATTGCGCCATCCACGCCTACCCAACCATTTAAAATTGTGACTCTGATTTAAGGAGAGGAGGGATTAGCCCAAGCAAAAGCTGTTCTGGATCTTGCTCATCACGTGTCCAAGTACTCGGTGACGCGAACGTTGCTGATGTCGATCAATTCTACGTCGAAGAAGATAACCTCAGCAATAGTGACGACACTAATGCTGACCCCGATGATAATGACGATGCTGGTATATTCAGCATCGCCAACGACTACGCCAGCGAGGATGGTGACACCCTTGCTTAAGAATATGACCTCTTAGCGGTGCGCACAAGGCGCAATGCAACAAATCAAAGTGATTTGGCAAAGATTCCTGTCGACTCGAGAAACAGTGGTCCGTTATTTGCAAGAGTACATCGCTAACGAGGTGGACCAAAAGAAACGGAACGCTGACAAACATGGAAGAGCAAGCGTTCTATTATTCAATGTTGGAGACTTAGTTCTACTACTTACGATAAATATAGTCAAGTAAGTAGTGACTAGTGTGGCTAGTAGTAAACTACTGGCCAAGTACATCGGGTCGTTTCGTGTACTACACCGCAAAGGCAATGCGCACACATCGATTTGCCTTGAAGGGTGTGCACGCATCCTACGTTCTATGTCGGCTGTCTAGGCCCGTACTATTAGCACGAGGTAACTTCCTCGGGGGAATGCACCCGCCACGCTCAAGAACCTCCAAACATTCCTGGTGGTCCAGACCCAGATTCTCCGTGTGGCTCTGTAGTGCCTTATGCTGGCGACGAAGCTACAAATTTCGTCGCGAATAGTTTGACACCTCTGATCGTTCTCCAATTGGTAGAACGTGAGCTCAGCTCGGTCATCAGACCGATCAAGGCGGAGGTGTTACACCCACGCATCCAAATGGAGATGCTCCTGTCTCTCTCAATTGGTGCAATCACACAGATCACGTAAAAGTTTCTAAAAGACGACCAACCTCCGTCTGCAACTCCTACACATAATTTGAAGTTAATCTTCCCGCCCCCACTACAGCCATTGATGGAAGCACAAGGTGGTCAGCACTTTAACGTGGGGCCCATCTTGATCACACCGTGACGTGAAGGGGCAACAGACGAGTTATCTTGTTCGCTGGCTCGGATATCCGCCTTCGCATGACACATGGTATTCTTTCACTCAGCTGTGGTTGAAGTTGAGTGTCTAGTCCACCAGTACTACGAGACACATCCGATGGATTAGAAGATCTTTAAAATAAAATCGCCAGTGGAGCTAGCAGAGAGATTTTAGCAATCGCATTGCGCATCTAAGAATGTGCGCCCTACCCCAAGGCAAAGAAAGGAAGTACATGTCCCTTTAGATTCGTTGAGTGCTGTAGAAACAACACGGACATGGGTCGCCCCACGTTAGGCATGTAATTACCTCCTCAAGACACAGATGGTACAACCTGACTTTTGCATTGGTCAAACTTCATTTTCCAAACCTAACACGAGCTGTGTCAAGTTTCTGAAGTAAAGCTTCGCTCCCAGTGTGCTGTACATTGAGTGTACGGGCGTTCCACGCCTGCAGCAACAGGCTTTTGTCTCGCTTATTGTTTCCACTACACCAACGATGTTTCATAAAAGCATCAAGATAGAATTCTTCTTCAGCGTGAAAGCTAGTATTGCTGATACCGAGGCCGTGCAACAACCCCACATCGAAATATTGGATCTAATGATGAAGACTTGTCTCGCCTCACAGGTCATTCACAAGCCTGTCTGTTAGAACCCAAGGCTTGTGTTCAGGGGCTAGACACAGCACATTTCCATCTAGAGCCTCCTGCGTGGGGCCAACGTATGTCTTCGTACCACTGTAATCGTCATCACAACGGTAAAAGTCATCACCGCGCTCACTAGAAGGCAAGTGTGCCGTAGTAGACGCAGGGGATGAGTCAGCATGATCATCCTCCTAATTAAACAGACTCCGGTAGAGACCATGATATGATTACCCGCTCGGGTCCAATTCATAGGCTCGTTTTTGGCCGCCCCGACAGACTCGGGCGACCTAGGTGTCTTCTTCGAGTCAATCCCACCGTCCGAATCCCCTGAGCAAATGGGTTCCACTTGGGCCCCATTATCATCATTATCTCAGTACGTGCCTCTGCAGCAACTGGTGCTGCAGGAAGAGTTGTAGCAGCAGACGAAGTATTGTATGAAGAGAGAAGGTGAATATGGTCAAGAGAAGCTGCGTTAACACGCGCAGCTGCCTTCTCATCATCTTTCGCCGCGCATCGCATGGGTTTTCTCACCGTACGATGAAATATTAGAAATAGATGGGTCGGACCAACGAAAGGACTAAATTTCCCTACTGTGGTCGAACAGTGACTGCATCAATACGATAGAGATTGATTGTCTTTTGTAAAAGGGGGGAGTGATGTAAAGGGATGAGCCTGCTACCTGTAATCAACCTTTGATACTTTTTAATTGAACTATTATCATTAAGGTTGATCAAAAGATTCGTGAATCCTACCATTAAGGATAAAATTCAGACGCACTAAGCGATTGGCTCATGTGGTCATCATATCAGCCAGCTCTGGCTGTACAATCACCGATAGACGCGCGCAATGTGGTGAGCGAGACTTAAGCATAAACCTTTTATAAAAATATGATTTGGATAGGACTCGACATAGGGACGTGTAATCAAGACTTGATTGAATTTACTACAGCTTTACTTGTATTAGCAACTAGTCCGGTTCCCATTTTTTCCTTTCTCTGCTTAGTTTGTAGAGGTAGCGAAGCACCACTCACACTGCTGTCAGTGAGAAATCCCCACACTGGTTGTTTAGTGTGTTGACCCGGTGCCCCTTTACACTGACTGAATTTAACAAATGTCACTCTGTTGTGTGTCGTAATTATGTAGTGATGGCGATGGTGTGTTATCCATGCCCAAAGGCCTTGTACAGAAACTGTCTGCACTTGCTCGTAATTCCCATGATGAATATTATGCTTAATCAACTAAGGTAATATTCATACGCCACCATTGTAATGGACCACCCTTTGATTGGGGTTTCACAAAACTTCACGTACACTAGTACGTGCAGAGAAAGCGCATCTACTCAGATAGTTAGTTTGAGTTAAGGGTAAAAAGAGAACTGTATTTAATACAGGTAAGCTATCAATATAACATCAGTCTATATCTAACTATATTAACCTACATTGTCGTATGACGAAAACCTGCTCACCACTCATTACGCGCGTCTATCAGCGATTGGTGGTAACCTTGGTTAATATGTCTTTACCAACCAATCTTGAAGCAGCGCATCAATATTATCCTACAAGGGAATAATATAACTTCAATATTATCCATCTCGGAAAAATATTGGTTGGGAATTGTCACGCTAGACAATCTCCCTATTGACATCGTTTGTTGTCAAAATCATGATCCGGTCTATCCCGGTACAGCCATCCGCTCATCGTTTTTAGGCGCTGACGTAATCAATATTCAAAAACATGCCTAAAATCTAATTTGCATCACTTGTAATCCTATTATCGTACGTTAACGTTAGCGGCTCGACATCATCATGAACTTTACTTGAACTTTGCATGTGTACACTTAGCATTCTCGCTCACTGTTGGACGCGTTAATTTTATAAGGTTGTTCTAACAGCATTTCTCTAGTGGGTCACTATAACACACTTTTAGTCAGGCTATTTGTAATATGATTTTTCAGTCTAATTAACATTTCGCAATCGTTTTACATTTGATCTAAGGGTTATTAAAAAAATGGAACAACATTTGTAATAAATGATGTAGTGTACCTATACTAACGTAAAACATTTTCAGATATTTAAGTTGAAACACTATCATGGGCTAACTCAAGCCCACCGAACTTAGAAGTTTCTTCGCTTTAAATGTGCAAAATTTTTGTTAGCAGATACGTGTCATGTAGAGTGTATTATTGTTTGTAATGACATGTATGCTGGAGTGAGTAAATAAACTAACCATAATCCTTGTATTTAATATAAAAAATTTTCTTCTTGAACTCTTCCTGTCCTGCGTGCTGTTATTGGAGTTTAAAGTCATTAACAATACCGGAAACTTCTTCAGCACTGGTAAGACTTTTTGTTTTACATATTTAAGATTTTATTATTTTTTAATATAAATTGTGTTAGAGCTACATAGATGTTGTAAATCTTTGATCTGCGAATTTAATATCTGGTTGACGACACAAGAAATTGCTTTTTCTCTTAAAAAATCCTGCTGACGACGACGTTTTAGTTGATGACGAAAATGAAAATTAATTGAATAGCTTGCAATGCCACTAGGATCGGTAGGTGATCCATATTTTGTATATTTGATTGACTCAGTGCTTTATATAAACACGTTTGCACGTGTGCTTGCTAGGCAGATGTATACAGATGGATTCTGTAAGTTAATTTATTTGTCTTTTGTCGATGTGTCTCCTAGTCACTCTTCATCCAGATAATCTGTGCTTTAACCAAATTGCATGGACGGTTGATCGTCAGATTGTACGCTACCCACTTGCATTGACTATCTACAATCAGAATGACGGCTAAACATTTGCAACCCATGCTGTTCAACCTCGTCTTCCAACACTATTTCTAAACAACGCCTTTGTTTTTCTCTCTCTTTATTACCGAAGTTCAACTTCCGTCCTTTAGGTCTTTGGAGTAATACCACCTGATTTGCATAAGCTCAAGAAGCTTCGTAATATGTGTAGCGTCGAGCGCAGTTGTCATCAGGTCATAAAGCATCAGCTCCAACCTGGAGTAATCACGCAGCCATTACGCCACCATGTACAATAGTCGCATAACAAACTTTTCATAGTCCATGGACTTGGCCCTTAGCAGTGACGCGTCGCTTGCAACCTGTATGGTTGCTGCGTTTTGTCGACATGCAAATTCAACAAGATGACAGGCACGATGCTGACCTCGCTGATCATCTCGAGAAGGCCGAGAATTTCGCGCGCCAACTTTGACAGCGACGAAAATAAGCCTCCATCGTCAACAGCGACACACCACCTTGTTTTCGTGCATTCCATCTCACTACCATGCCGTTCAGGCGCAACACGCCGCCAGTCAACGTGTCCCGGTCTTCCTTGAACGATGCTGAATCGGCGTCACTATAGAATTTCTGTAATAATGCCTAATGGCGGTCCTAATCTGACTCAGTCGTAATATTACGGCCTGCCGTAGCCTATAGGTACCGTGCGATCCTCTTGACCATTTTTTTAATCAAATAGGCGCAAAAAATGCGCCTGACGCATAAATTTATGAGCCTTTATAACTATGTTGTGCCCCGTGCAGCGCGCAACCTGCAGTAAGCTGCCGCCGTGTAATTGGATTTGTCTATTTTTTATATCTAGACGTCGCGCTCGACCAACCGATAAGCTTTTCGACGTCCAACTGGATCTCATTACAGTTGTCTCATAAATGGAGCGAGTGTAAAATTAGCCTCCGCTAGTTCGTAGGTGCGCAATAGATCCTTCATCGCCTCTGTTGCAGGGCACGAATTACTAGTTAATGCTTCAGTACAAGTGGTCTTGAGGTATAATTAATTTTAGCAGTGCTGCGCATCACTTCACGTACACCGTATTTAGATTAAAGTTAGCTAGCGAACTGAGCACTCAGTAGGTGTAGAAAGCAAAACTGCAGCAAATTCAATCAAGTCTTGATTACACGTCCCTATGTCAAGTCCTATCCAAATCATATTTTTATAAAAGGTTTATGCTTAAGTCTCGCTCACCTCATTGCGCGCGTCTATCGGTGATTGTACCGCCAGAGCTGGCTGATATGATGACCATATGAGCCAATCGCTTAGTGCGTCTGAATTTTATCCTTAATGGTAGGATTCACGAATCTTTTGATCAACCTTAATGATAATAGTTCAATTAAAAAGTATCAAAGGTTGATTACAGGTAGCAGGCTCATCCCTTTACATCACTCCCCCCTTTTACAAAAGACAATCAATCTCTATCGTATTGATGCAGTCACTGTTCGACCACAGTAGGGAAATTTAGTCCTTTCGTTGGTCCGAACCATCTATTTCTAATATTTCATCGTACGGTGAGAAAACCCATGCGATGCGCGGCGAAAGATGATGAGAAGGCAGCTGCGCGTGTTAACGCAGCTTCTCTTGACCATATTCACCTTCTCTCTTCATACAATACTTCGTCTGCTGCTGCTACAACTCTTCCTGCAGCACCAGTTGCTGCAGAGGCACGTACTGAGATAATGATGATAATGGGGCCCAAGTGGAACCCATTTGCTCAGGGGATTCGGACGGTGGGATTGACTCGAAGAAGACACCTAGGTCGCCCGAGTCTGTCGGGGCGGCCAAAAACGAGCCTATGAATTGGACCCGAGCGGGTAATCATATCATGGTCTCTACCGGAGTCTGTTTAATTAGGAGGATGATCATGCTGACTCATCCCCTGCGTCTACTACGGCACACTTGCCTTCTAGTGAGCGCGGTGATGACTTTTACCGTTGTGATGACGATTACAGTGGTACGAAGACATACGTTGGCCCCACGCAGGAGGCTCTAGATGGAAATGTGCTGTGTCTAGCCCCTGAACACAAGCCTTGGGTTCTAACAGACAGGCTTGTGAATGACCTGTGAGGCGAGACAAGTCTTCATCATTAGATCCAATATTTCGATGTGGGGTTGTTGCACGGCCTCGGTATCAGCAATACTAGCTTTCACGCTGAAGAAGAATTCTATCTTGATGCTTTTATGAAACATCGTTGGTGTAGTGGAAACAATAAGCGAGACAAAAGCCTGTTGCTGCAGGCGTGGAACGCCCGTACACTCAATGTACAGCACACTGGGAGCGAAGCTTTACTTCAGAAACTTGACACAGCTCGTGTTAGGTTTGGAAAATGAAGTTTGACCAATGCAAAAGTCAGGTTGTACCATCTGTGTCTTGAGGGAGGTAATTACATGCCTAACGTGGGGCGACCCATGTCCGTGTTGTTTCTACAGCACTCAACGAATCTAAAGGGACATGTACTTCCTTTCTTTGCCTTGGGGTAGGGCGCACATTCTTAGATGCGCAATGCGATTGCTAAAATCTCTCTGCTAGCTCCACTGGCGATTTTATTTTAAAGATCTTCTAATCCATCGGATGTGTCTCGTAGTACTGGTGGACTAGACACTCAACTTCAACCACAGCTGAGTGAAAGAATACCATGTGTCATGCGAAGGCGGATATCCGAGCCAGCGAACAAGATAACTCGTCTGTTGCCCCTTCACGTCACGGTGTGATCAAGATGGGCCCCACGTTAAAGTGCTGACCACCTTGTGCTTCCATCAATGGCTGTAGTGGGGGGCGGGAAGATTAACTTCAAATTATGTGTAGGAGTTGCAGACGGAGGTTGGTCGTCTTTTAGAAACTTTTACGTGATCTGTGTGATTGCACCAATTGAGAGAGACAGGAGCATCTCCATTTGGATGCGTGGGTGTAACACCTCCGCCTTGATCGGTCTGATGACCGAGCTGAGCTCACGTTCTACCAATTGGAGAACGATCAGAGGTGTCAAACTATTCGCGACGAAATTTGTAGCTTCGTCGCCAGCATAAGGCACTACAGAGCCACACGGAGAATCTGGGTCTGGACCACCAGGAATGTTTGGAGGTTCTTGAGCGTGGCGGGTGCATTCCCCCGAGGAAGTTACCTCGTGCTAATAGTACGGGCCTAGACAGCCGACATAGAACGTAGGATGCGTGCACACCCTTCAAGGCAAATCGATGTGTGCGCATTGCCTTTGCGGTGTAGTACACGAAACGACCCGATGTACTTGGCCAGTAGTTTACTACTAGCCACACTAGTCACTACTTACTTGACTATATTTATCGTAAGTAGTAGAACTAAGTCTCCAACATTGAATAATAGAACGCTTGCTCTTCCATGTTTGTCAGCGTTCCGTTTCTTTTGGTCCACCTCGTTAGCGATGTACTCTTGCAAATAACGGACCACTGTTTCTCGAGTCGACAGGAATCTTTGCCAAATCACTTTGATTTGTTGCATTGCGCCTTGTGCGCACCGCTAAGAGGTCATATTCTTAAGCAAGGGTGTCACCATCCTCGCTGGCGTAGTCGTTGGCGATGCTGAATATACCAGCATCGTCATTATCATCGGGGTCAGCATTAGTGTCGTCACTATTGCTGAGGTTATCTTCTTCGACGTAGAATTGATCGACATCAGCAACGTTCGCGTCACCGAGTACTTGGACACGTGATGAGCAAGATCCAGAACAGCTTTTGCTTGGGCTAATCCCTCCTCTCCTTAAATCAGAGTCACAATTTTAAATGGTTGGGTAGGCGTGGATGGCGCAATCGATTCACAAAGAACCATGTGTGCCTTGTCGACGCATGCATGAACTTGTTGATGGTAAACTCCATCATTAGCAAAAGTTTGCTCCAATATGTGTAAGATTTGACGTATCCTCGAAGTGTCTCTTCGAGGACGCGGTTGACGCGTTCTGTCTGACCATCTGTAACGTGATGGTCAGAGGTAGACATAGTCAGACGTGTTCCGAGGGATCGGAAGACGAATTGCCAAAACGCCGCCGTAAATCGGGGGTCTCTATCAGAGAATAATTCACGGGACAGACCGTGAAGTCGTAATGCTGTGTCAATGAAGACACGGGCACAGCCCTGTCCTGTGATTGACTCCCTTACGGTAGCAAGATGAACCATCGTGCTGAAGCGATTGACGAACACAAGAATACTATTATTCTCTATCAAAAACGCAAGAATACTATTATCCTTGGAAGTCCATTAAAACGGACTGCCAGCACTCTGCCGGGATTGGTAGGGAATGTAGTGGTGCACGGGATGAAGGAATAGGCTTTCCCGTTGGCACTCCTCGCAAGCACGAATGTACCTGCACACAAACTAATACTGGTGGAAACAGTAAAGTCGCGACTTACCCTAGGATAAGTCTTCCCACGCCCACGATTCCTAATGGATGATGCATCATGACACTCACACAAGATGCGCAGGCGAAATCGTTGTGAGTGGGGACGACAACACGAGATGTGTCTCCAGCAAATACTGTATAAAACAGCAACCCGTCGTGTGTGTTTTTGTCGATCCGCAGACGATTAAAAAAGTTTTTTTTAATTTTTGAGAGGATTGCGAGATGGAGTCATCGGATGATCCATTAGTCGCAGAAGCACCTTATCTTCTGCTTAGGTCTTTTTATGTCGTCAAGCAATGGAGACGACGGAACACTCGTTACTAGTGTTGAATAAGTGGTGTCAACCCTACTGTTGGACTGCGCAGCCGACTCGAAATCGGGTCGGCGCGATGACGCGTCTGCGACGACGTTAAGACGTCCAATTTTGTACTCCAAGGAGAATTTTTACTACACCAAGAAATACAGCCACCTCGCCATCCTTTGCGAGAGGTGTGTACTGTTTACGGCCGTGCGTATCGACGCATGATCCGTACAGAATACAAACTCCCTATCTCAAAGGATATAGACCCGAAACTTCGCCAGTGAATACTTCATGGAAAGGAGTCCCTTGTCATTCCCTTGGTCTATCCGCTCAGCTTCTTGCAGCTGACGCAACTGATAGCAGACGACGCGCTCTGAGCGGTATGCATCGAACTACATTAACGCACAGCAGATTGAAAAATCTCTGGCATCACAGACCACGCAGAATGGTCTTTCCTGGTCTTCAATCGCCAAGATGGGCAATTGCATCAAGCAGAGCTTGTTGCCTTGAAAAGAACGCTGGCAATCAGCATCCCATGACCACTTCTCGTTCTTCTTCAAAGACGAGAGATATGAACGGTCATCTCGTCATAGCTGCGCGAGTATTTATGTAAGTACATCGCTAGACCAAGAAAAATCTCTAAGTCCCTTGACATCTACTGGCACAGGCCATTCGGTGATCACCTTGATCTTTTCGGGATCAGGGCTTACCCCGTTTTCACCCAAGATGCAATCAAGAAGTAGTAGTTTGCTCGCAGCAATATTTCACTTCTTGAGGGTTTTATGCAGCTTGTGCATGCGCATATGTGTAAGAACCTGAAGAACGGGTGATCTGTAAACCTCTACGTCCGTCTTTTCACCCACAGTCCGGCTATGGACGACCACATCGTCAAAGCAACTCGGTGCAAAATCTCACCCCGGTATCAATCGATTAGTTACACATCTGTTGAACGTTGCAGGGGTGATAATTATCCTCTATGGCATCACTAGCCACTCCCAAAGCATAATGATGGGGGTGCTCACTACTTTGAACAGGATTTCCAATCAGCGCATGGGGATATGATTGAAGCCATCCGTCAGATCCATGGACGAATTGATGTATCGTGCTTTACATACCATCTATAAATACGTCCACACTCGGTATAGACGTCCGAGCCGGTACCGTTGCAGCTTTAACTTGTTGAATGCGTGCACTTACTGCCATTCTCTCGTGGACTTACGCAAACACAAGCTCGACGAGCTGTGAGGAAAACTTTCCGAGCGCTAGTACCTGCTCACGATGCAGTGGCCACTGCTTCATGACACAGTACTTCGAGCCCGGTTTGAGCTCAATCTCGTGTAGAGTGCCTTTGTCCTGAGGCAACTCGCATGGTATAGATTCAGGGAAACGTCCTTGAATTCGATCAAATCCTTGTGTAAAGGATTTGCCTGAAGCGACTTCCAAGATTTAGATGTGTATCGCTCAATCGAGCCTTCTCATTAAGGAATTTTGTGTCCATCGATGACTGCTGAGAACCCGTTCGTTCTCGGCAAAATAAAAAAAGATGTATAACTGCTGACTGAATGACAATCACGTAATTTTTCTCCTGTGAGACGAGTACACAGATCTTCTTGATGTTGCCACTAAGCAGATCTCGTAAGAACCATTTCGGTTCTAGCGTAAGCAATTGTGTGATCTCTGAAGTCAACTTTACAGGTGCGATCAGATCAAGTGCATAATCGCCTACACTTGACTCTTCGTAAAACAAGGTATTCGATGTCTCGGTTTCTTCTTGGGGGCCCTTTTCCACAGGCGGCTGGGGACTTATTCCCTCAGGTTTAAAAGGTCTCGTTTCCCCACCAATAAAGACTTAAGGAACTTCTTCCTCAAGAACGTGATGGCTTATTCCCTCGACGTGTTTAAGCTGTGGTTGCGCTACCACAGCTAGGTCCTATACGATTGACTCTCCAGCCTATCTAGGATCACCGTGTTGCCCTGTGTGGGCAACCGGTTTATTCTTCCTTGGATGCGTCCCGCTATGTATACAACTATGTCCCAATCCACTCGACTTGGGCGAGTTCTGGACCACTAGCGCTGCCTGTGCATCCGCACAGCCACCGGCAGCTCCCTCCACAGTTTGATTGGTTGCCACAGTGTGATCTTGTGCATTCGTACTAGCGACCGTACCGTAAATGATACCATCGAACTCATCCGCACTATATGCACACGCTTGTGGACGCTCCAAGAAGTTCACCAGATGGCCGTATGATGAACAAGTGGCAGGCATCTTTACGGTTTGATGCTACCAGCTGACTTTTGGTTCGTACCTTCTGATCCAGGTTAACCCTAGAATGACATCAAACTTGTCATCCGAATCAAGTACGATGTAAGCATCGTAGCACTGCGAACCTTATAACGTGTAGTAAATTACCACAAAATGTTTCATCACTGGTATCGATGCGCCTGTTGCAAGTTGCACCGTCATCCTCTTAGGAGGGATATCGTGCACAAGAAACTTGAGTCGACGATCCTCTAGCAACAGGCGACGAAAATGTCGTTTGGCACCCCACAGTTTACTAGGGCATGAGGTAAAAATCTTCTGTCACTTCTAATTTCAAGGCGATGAAGAGTGTCTCATTACCTAGTGAGGAGACACACAGTGATTGTGATTCTCTTATCGAGAGATTTGCCGATTCTATTAAGATTTACGAATAAGTAAAGCGCTCCGCCCCTACTGATCCTGACCATATTTTTTGTGGTCCGCTACGCTGTTGCAATTTTGAAACAATGTAGGAACAGCGTTCGTTGCCCTTATTGGCAAATGGTCGAAAAGTTTGAACAGCGTTCCGAGAAACTGGCCGCTAGACGCCACGCCCGTAAGCGCAGTGTTTTAGGAACAGCGTTCGTTGCCCTTATTGGCAAATGGTCAAAAAGTTTGGACAGCGTTCCGAGAAACTGGCCGCTAGACGCCACGCCCGTAAGCGCATTGTTTTAGATTATGCTAGCGATTGCTCTTTCGCAATCGCTTCCTGTTTGATGAAGCAAGGTTTTTCGCTCTCAACAATGAAGAGGTCCATTATTTCTGTACTTCCCGCCTCTACTCATCTTGAAGAAAGAAAAGAAAGAAAAGGGTTTAAGCTAGTGTGAACCTGTATCACACTAAAAACCTCTCTTGCACCGCAGAAGTAATTGCTTCCACAAGCAACTTTAAATCGATGTTGAACAGGCGGTTCCTCACAAGGCAATCAGTAAGGCCCTGTAAGAATGTTGTGATCAATACGAATTCACTAACAGGGTTCGCCACCACGCAGTCTACAAGGCAATAAACGTGCTGAGCGTAGTCTTTAGCGTCACGAATACCTTTAATTTCTTCAGTAAAAAAATCGAAAATTTACACTCATTCTTAGCGGCTCATCCGTTTGGCTGAGCAGAGTCTTAATATCTGCAAAAAAGTAATTTTAAACCAGTGGCGTGAAAGGTTTAGTCATCTGCATCGTCCAACACGTTCATGTTAAGCAGGTTGTGCGGTTCTTGTTGGACTTCAAAGTTCTACCAGGTGTAATGGGGCACCAGAGCAACACACTGGACAAAATTTATATAGCTACTATCTTCGACATCAGCGTGAGCGGTGCCTCGCAACCTCTACAATTGGGTAGAGAAAAGAAATGCAACTAAATCTGACTAGTTGATGGTAAAAGTAAACTGTAAAAAACATTATTAGGGTAACAATAACCCCGCCTCCCCTGTTTGTTACCGTCATTATTGCATTTTACGCCTTTCGATCGGTATAAATGCCAACATCAAAGTTCTCAGAAGTAATCTACAACCTCGGTCACAAATTGTTGAACTCGAGATTTGAATATAACACGCATGTCATTAAGCTGGCGACGTGGGGTTATGTTTTATGCTTTTTTCACTACAAGAACCCCTAACTTGCCAATTTCCCAGCTCTAGTACCCTTTCCCAATTGTGGTTCCACTACTTCCCAATATTGTGTGGCTATACTATATTAAATAACATAGTAAAATGGCTGACAACCCATTGAAACCAAATTCTATTTAACAGGCCCATGACATTCGCATCTCATGCGCGCAGACATCGGTCTACGAAGTGCTAACATTTACAAGGGTAAGCTCAAATTAATGAGTTTTACAGGCCAAGTTTGATCAACTGTTTTGAAAAGACTGGTGAACTACCAAAAGCTTGTCGTTAAGGACGACAACCACCCACTATGGACTATAAAAGGTCCGTACTAAGTACGCATATTTGAGATGCGCTCTTTGGCTTTGATTGAGAAGTTGCCGATAGCTAACTGATTACTATAACGCTGTAGTATAACTAGGTTTCACGCATCACAAATAAGTAAAGGAAGGACTGCAGGAAGTTGTGAGTAGATCGCGGGTAAAGGACAGTATAAACGTACGTAAGGTGTATCCTGGAATAAAGGTTTTGTATCACGCAAATTTACTAATGCTAACGAGCAAAAGGTGTTTTGTCTTACGGGGTTTTGCAGTTCTCTTGTGTGCATATCATGAGTGCTGTGGCAGAGATAAATTTAAGTGCGATCCGTAAGTGTGATTGAACACCAGAGCGTATGATGTATTTGATGCTAACACTACAGTTACAGCCACATGACTGCAGATGCAACAAGGTCTGGTAGTGACGAAGATCAGCGCCGTGTGACGGACTCGGTTCATGCCAAGTCGTGCGGTATTATGTAGGAACAACATAAATGCTAATTAATCGCTTAGCGCCATTAGTCATACGCTCATCGAATGTTTTCGAATAGACTGTCAAGAAGTGGCCAATGTCACTGTGTTTTTTGGATATACCCCAGTGCTTTACTTGACTTAACTCTTTAGTACTTTGTTTGTAAGGCTGAGTCGCTTTAGTAACACGTGACTCGTATAATTTGTATTGCTTAAATTTTCGCTCGACATTGACGCGTCCCAAGCATTGTTGACTCGCATTAAATATTGAAGTCTTAAATCTTCAATGTCACACTCTAAATGGTTGATGAGCAAAGTGAGTCGGAGCCATGCTAACGATAGAAACATCTATTAATGTAGTGCTCTGTGAAACACTGTTCACGATGGGGACTAATAAACCTTTGTAATTCTCTGTCATGATGCACGTCCTGTTTGCATCCAAGCAGTCGTCTTGAAGTAATGGTGTGGCCTTGAACCTGGACTTATAAACCTTTGTCCTATCGAAAGCTCTGTCGTCCCATAAATTTGACACATACTGATGAGCGGGTGCGTGTTGTCAACAATTTTACAATGTGGTGTATTTTAGTACAGCCGCACATAGTATTGGGAGGTACTAGTACTACAATTGGGAAAGGTACTAGATCTGGAAAATTGGCAAGTTGGAGGTACTCGTACTGGGAAAAGCACAATACATTATTCAGCTACTTCCTCTACAATACACTAAAATCCGAGCAGCACGGAGTGGCGGCAACTGATGGTTGAGACAATATTTGACGTGTGGTAAGTACACTCACCTGGTTCTATTGCAAATCGTTCACAACTAACCACCCCGCGGCAGTTGTCTTTTTATTCAAGTACGTACAAGGGGAGAGCACGACGAAGCCATCGCAAGACTCTGGTGCACGTTTAAGGATGAAGTGTCGTCGGAAAGGGACAGATGTATTTGCGGGTTGCTAATTCGGTTCGCCACAAAAGAAGATTTTAAGGCGGCGCACTGGTATATGGCTGGACGGCGTGATTATTACAAGAGCTTTTAGTGGATTACACTTTACATCAATGCAGTAACACTTTTCATCGTCTTCGATCGCTGATGTGGTGTAGGATCGAGAAGCGTAAGCTCAACAAATGTACGGCTGCAAGCGACGAGCGAGAGTCACATTGTATCCAAGAGGCAGGTCGGCAAAATTACACAACCACAAGGTTTTCGTAAGCCGCTCACCACCCTTATATGTGAGCTATATGCAATAGAACCAGTTGAGTGTGCTCAACTCGAATTTTGTTCCAACGTCAGCTGCTGCCACTCCGTGATGCTCGGGTTTCAGTGTAAAATGAAGGAAGTAGCTAAATAGTTTATTATTACACGTCGCCGACTTAAAGACATGCGAAAAATACACGGATCTCGTATTTTATCATTTGTGAACAAGATTGTAAATTACTTCAGGGAACGATCATTTCTCAATCTTACCAATCAGAATGAACAATTCTAATAAATAACGGTAATATATAGGAGAGGGGCGTGGTTAGCGGAAATCTGGCGGGTGGAAAACGTTTCCCAATAATTAAGTCCTATCATTAACCTATGTTTTAGTCCTAACGTAATTATATTTGCTAGCAAAAATGTATGCTAAAGTCTTGCTCACCACCCATTGCGCGCGTCCATCGTTCAGCCTTTATGACAGGATTCTAATCAGCAAGGGTTGACAACAGGAAACAAGCTCACCCCGTCACAATAATGCAGCAACATCACAATTGCAAAATTGCAACACCACGACTGGGAAGTCGTCAAGTCAACGCGGAAAAGCATCTCGTGACTAACATGATCCTTCAAGCACGTTACTTGCACGCTAACTTTGCTTATCCTAAAATCATGGCTCGGGTAAATCCGCACATAGCGAGGCTTAGTCGACCCGTCCGTTTCAGCTTAAATTGACGGCTTCAATGCCATCCACATGACCCGACTGGGCATGTCGTGCACACGGAGAGTCCGATCTGTCATCGATCTCCGTGAACAAAATCAGGATCGCAAACGTCACAGCAAAATCGTCAAACTTACATTACTTTCATCCGTACTATATCTGTAGGGCCAAAACTTTGTCCGAGTCCGTACAATCGGCAGACTCAATTCTATTAGACGCTGAGAGCTTGATCGTGCAAAAAGGTTGAGGGGCGCGCCGTGTCCCCCGTCGAGCTGCACCCACCCACGATTCATCGAATCCAGTCATCCGTGCAGGTATTTACACCACATTAGACTGTCCTTGGGAACGAACTGACCTCGCACCGTCGAGCTCTTCGTTCACGCGTGTTCCATCGTTCCAGACGTCACTTAACCATATCCACAATGTACATGGACCTCCACATAACCAAACACACCCACTGGCTTCCCTCGGCCTATGCAGCGGTGACGCCTGTGGGTTTCGGCGTAGCTGCCGTAGTAGCAGAGACGGACGACGTCTTCAGATGGCCACGCACCTTGTCGCTCTTGGTATCCGCAAAAAACTGCGCAGCATAATCTGTTGTAGCAGATAAGGTGGCACTAGAACTCATGCCTTCACTTGACGACGTTGACGTGGGAAACCCCGCGCTCTGGAAGCTGTGCGACGCCAATCCACGTGGCGACAGAAAGTCCATCTTCATGCGCTGCTGGCCGCTATTGTGCACTGCAGCTCCAGCAGCGATCGCCGCCATGTGATTCCTCGAGCCATTCGTTCCGTGGCTTTGACTGTGCTCAAACACGTTCGCGCCAATGTTCTCGAGCAATGGCGTCGCACCAAAGTGCCCCCCGTTCGCGTGGAACGTCATAGGCGTGTCAGGACCGCCCATGAGCTTCATATAGTCGCTCATCATCGTGTCTTCATTGCCTCCAGGCGTCCGGTCCGACAGTCGCGGGGTCGGAAACAGCCCCAGCGACAAAAAGTTGCTCCCAATGCCGCGGGAGACACTGGGTGGACCGCTGCTGGCCAGGAAACTGTCAATGCCAGGCGTACGCTGGCCGCTAGTGGTCGTCATACCGGCGCTCGCGCCCGCGCTCGTCATGGCCAAAACACTCGGCAGCTGCGAGTTGTCAATCTGCGGCGACGGGAGCCCCATGAGCAGCGAGAACTCGTGACTCCGCGGCGTGGGAAAACTGTTGCCCAACGGCGTGCGCAGACTAAACTTGGGCATCGTCGACGGCACGTTGATCTTCAGCGGCAGCCCGAACGGATTCGACGCACTGGATGGCTGCGGGTGCTGGCTCTGCATGGACTGGCTCTGCGGGACCTGAATCGACAGCGATTGCTGCTGCTGTTGCTGATGCTGCGGATGTGGATGCTGCTGCGGATGTTGAGGCTGATGCTGGTGGTGGTGCATAAAGTGGGACGACGACGGCGGGTAGATCTGCTGGTGCTGGAGCTGCAGGTGGTGGAACTGCTCCTGCTTGAGCCGCTGCTCGCGTTGCTGCTGCATGCGCTTCTTGCTGCTCAGTCGCCCGCCCTTGGAGATGTTGAGCTCCGGCACTTCTTCCCCGTGCGCGCGCAGCTCCATGGCATGGCGGAAACAGATGGAGCCCGAGTGCTGCGCCGTCTTGTTGCAGCCGTCGACGCGGCACTCGTGGCCGTGCGAGTGGCGGTTGCACAGCCCCCCGGCGCGCGCGTGTTGCATGCAGCCGTCGACTTTGCAGCGGCGACCACCGCCGTGGCGCACGCACTTTTGCCGCGCGTGCGCCTGCTTGGAACAGCCTTCGACGATGCAGAAGCGCTTGACGACAAAGCCGCCGTGCTGGAGACAGAAGCCGCCCCCGCGCGCGTGCGCGTCGCAGCTCTCGGCTTGACACTGTTTCTTGCCGCCGTGGCGGACGCACAGCTTGCGCGCGTACACTTGGTTCGTGCAGTTGGCCACGCAGCACTGGCGGCGGTTCTTGTGGAACGCGCACTTGCTCGTGCCGTCCACGGCGAGGTTGTCGCAGTCGTTGAAGCGGCACTTCCTGGGCTTGCCGTCCGTGGCGACGCGATGAGGGAGGCGGTGGTGGGGGTCGGGGCTGGCGCTGCGGGGGGACGAGGACGACGCGCCGTCGTCGCTACTGCCGCTGGGGGACGCGCTCGGGCTGCGGGATGCCGTGCTCATTGGGGAAGGGGATGGCTACAACGTGAGACTTGCGTAGACGAGGCCGCTCGAGGGGAAAGGGGAAAGCGTGATTGGAGAGAGAGGGGAGGGGAGAGGGGGGAGAGAGAGAGAGAGAGAGAGAGGACGAGGGGGAGAGGGGGGAGGGTGTAACACGGAGACGTGGTGGTGGGGCGGACGCACGGCCGGACGGACGGAGGACGAGGGCTAAATTTAGATGCGCTCGGGGGTCGCCGGACTGGCGGATTTACAATGCGGCGACAGGGAGGAGTGTGTGTCGAGTTGCTAGCAACTTGCGGAATGACAACCGAGCGGCCGGCAGCGGCTGTCGTGCCCTCGAGGTGGGAGACAGGCGGGCGCACAGACGAAGCAGGGGCCGCCCGTTTCTACGCGACTGGCCGTTTTCTGAATCAGCAAGTACCTCCTCTACCTGTCGCCCCGCTTCTTCAAAGATGATACACGTGCCAGAACGTGGACACTCGAGGCGTTTCGAGTGCGCGCCTGAGGTTTCGTGGCGTGTTTCTTCGGCCACGTGGAACACGAGCGTTTTTGTTCCTGCGACCTGCGTCTTGCATTGCGAGGTCTTGTAGTTGTTGACGAGTTCGAAAGGGGGAAAGCAGGCGGCGTGGGAATAAGAGGCACGAAGATCCAATCGATGTGCACCAACGGCCTCCGTATGACGCGGCAACGGGCCTCAAATGTTTCATAGAGGGCTTCGGCTTGTGCCACCTCATAACTTTTCACTATTGACAGCTTCTCTACACGTGCTCGCCTTATGATGACTACCTATGGACATCATATCAGCCCACGACTTTCGCATCACACGCGTCGCTTGGATGGAGACACTCCCTCATTCGAAGGTCGACAGCCAGCCTTGCGACTCCAACTGTCGTACTAAACACACCCTTTGGCGTCTCTCGAGAACCATCACCTACAGCGTTTGGGAGGAGAGCCAATTAATTGGTCACATGGTTAGAAGGGGCTTTTTGTCGTCGCGATAGGTCTTTTGAACGACGATCGAACAATCTAGTGCGTCAGTCGCCAAATCGTATAGGAGCGAGTACGTGCGTGCGGAGCACAGGACAGGGGGAAATCGCGCTCAGCTGGTAGCCGTCTTATCGACGTGGACAAAGCACGAGGAGACGGCAGCGGGTGCGAGACCTGAAAACTTCTGTGGCTCGGCCGAGAGCCAAAACCAGCCGCCTCAAGCACGCCCAGAGCCGATTCAACTTGTGCCGATTCATGTCAACGGCTGCTTGCGCTGACTGCTTTGCACAAAGAGAAAGCGGTCGGCTGTTTGGAGCGTGACCATTTAAAGGGACACGGTCGATTAGCTTATGAACTGTGAAGGGACTCAGGCAAACGACGAGCTGGTCCACAATGCGATACGTTCGCACATTCAGACAGATGATCCGAGCTTGAGTCTGTGTGGTTGCAGAAGACAGCTAGGCCAGGCATGAACGTGGCCTTGTTTCTTAGAGCCGGGGGGGGGGACGCCCGCCTGACTCGTCTCCTGCGCAACAACAAGCCACTATTGCTTCTAGTCGAGATGTAGGGTATACTAGAATCAAGACATGTGAGCGGCTCCGATGTCGATGAGTGTTTACGAAAAGGGTAGAATTCTGATGATCTACGTGTCGCAAGCACCTCGTTTGATCGATTGACTGCTGCACCGGAACGTTCAAGGCGCACCCTACGCCCGGTGCTATCTGTTTGCACTGAAATGCGTCGACTAAGGAGACCGAGAGCGGTTTCGTTGCCGACTGGACGCCACCAATCGAGCAGACCATCTAAAGACCCTTTCCAGCATCACGTTCGTACGTCTGATTGTGAGCGCCACCGAAGGGTCACAGCAGCCAGACTAGCGCTTGCTGAAAATCCAGCGTCGAATCGGTCGCTTAATTGTGCCGCACGACGCGACGCGACGCGACGGATCCAGATACGATGCATCGGTTCGCCTTCCTCACATACGAAAGCCAATAGGATGGTGCACTTCTTTACCTTCGTCGTCTAGTGAAGCGCGACCCGACGACGATGTACCACCGTTGCTGCATTTCGTGTCACGTGGTATACTACAGTCATGATGGCCACGCTCGACTGAGTCTCCCGCACGAGAGAACGACACCTGATCTTGATACCGATCATGCCAATGACCTGACAACTACACTCGACTGTGTCTCTCGCGCGAGGTAACAACACCTGATCTTGATATACGTTCGCAACTACACGAGCACCTCATCAAGATACTCGTTAGCGGAAAGCAGTTGCGATGCATCGACACGTACGTGCCCCACTGTAACTTGTTAGTAACGGTGACGTACATGCGTAGTACCTGCTGTACACATACGTACTTGACATGACGAGCATTCAAAAAGGTTGCCTCCACCACCACTTATGAGCTTTCACCTCGTCGCCACTTAGCTGCGCTAAATCAATCTCGACTCCTTTTACTTATATTCCTGGCAGATTGATGGCTATAGTCGACCCCTGTCAATCCATGCAGACTGGGACGAGAATTCCTCCCTCCTCCTTGCGAAAGGGATCGAGAGGAAGAACACTCGAGTGCATAATCGATACGTAGCCATGCTTGGTATGTGGACCGCTCTACTGCTCCTGGCAGCACTAGTCGGTCCTGCGTTAGGGCAAAGTAACGCCACGCAATCTGGTTGTGAAGTGTGTGCAAGTACTGGTGACTGCTCTCAGGCCTATCGAGACACAGCGGGTCAGTTCTGCGGCCACTGGCTCGACCGCCAAAATGCACGGCGCCCGTGCTGCTGTCCAGACAACAGCGTCTGCAGGGTCTCTAATTACGCATGTAACTGTAATGATGCTGGAAACGCATACCCCTATCGCGCACGTCATGGAGGAGAAAATCTCTTATGGCTGTGGACTCTGCTCGGGTCGCTCGCGCTGCTTCTGTGTTGCTGTGGCAGCTGTTTCATGATGGCCAAGCGAATGAAAGACCAAAGGAATGCCATTCCATTTGCAGCTCCTGTAGCGAGTCCCGTTACTGAAAATTTGTCGAGCCAGCCGTGTGAGACCACCTCGGCCGCGTATGCTGGCACTCCATACGAACCTGTGCGTACTGCCACATCGCGCATGAACAGCAGTTACTACGGCCAAGGTAGAAGTGGCGGTGGCATGGGAGCTGGCACGGGTGCAGCACTAGGTGGAACGGCCGGTCTAATTGGTGGACTGATGCTTGGAGGGGCGCTAGCTGATCACGGCGATTCGTATGGTTATGGAGGTAGCTTTGATGGTGGAGGTGGGTTTGATAATGGAGGTGGTTTTGATGGAGGAGGTGGAGATTTTGGTGGGGATTTCTGAATGTAGTCCGATATATACGCTAACGTCGGGAAGAGCAGCCCGCATTCAATGGCATCACTTTGCATGCTTGATTCGTTATCTTTCATGTTTGTGCCACCGTCTATGCAAGCACAAGGTCCATGTCTTTTGCGGTTTAGCGGAGACCTACAGCACCGTTCGAGCATCTGCAATCTCGTACGGCGCTTTTGTAGTCACCGCTTTTCGTAGAAATGTGCGGAACCATACACTATGAGCCGATATGAACTGGCTGTGTCTTCATTGCATTCAAAGTGGCGACGAACCTGCATGATGCATTGTTATCGTGCCCTTCTCCTCAACTGCTCTGCTAATGGTCTTGTATCTGCATTAGCTATTCCTCTTGCGTCGCTGCTGTGGACCTCTCGCCTTGTCAAATCGCTCACTGGGTCGCTCATGACTCATTTGACAAATCAACTGCTTAAACTTCACCCACTTCCTACAGTAATTATTCGCTTCTTCCATCGTCCCTGGACCAATTCTCGATCGTAGAAAAAAGTTTATGAGTCTTTATCGCGCTCGTTATCTACACCATCACGTGTTGGTTAATGTACGGCAAATCTAAAGCTGCTGACCGTGTCAACTATCGATGTTCATCCCACGTATGCCATTCCACATTCACAGGCGACAGTGCAATGTGCTCGCAGTTATACGTTGATATCGCACGCGTATTACCATCGGTCGTCCATTGTAATCGGGCTCCCGCTCACTAATAAAATCCTAAACGACCGACTCGACGTCGGATATGCACGATCGTTACCCGATCGCCGACATCCAACAAGTCGAAACAAAGCAATTTCGAACCCGTCAGAAAGTCGTAACGTACTACTCAAATACGCTGTTGTGTTGAGCATGTGTACTACGGTCGTGTCACGATACGGGTGTTGAAGAAGATACTGGCATTGGAACAAAACGGCCGTACCATCGTCATTTTCTTCGCTCATTCTTAAAACCTTACGTTACACAAAGCTTTCGGCCGCGTCCATTGGATAAGTCGATTGTTGTTGAAGAAAGCTACACACAAGCTCGCTTCTCTCGATGCTATTATTCATGTTTTAAATGAAATTGTGCTTGCAGCGGGGTCAAGCGTTTTCGTCTGTAATTGCAAAATAGCGTTGTTACGGTGCGCAAAAAGATAAGCATCAGGCAAGCTGCAGCTTTGACGATGTGGTGATAGCGTCACATAACTGCTAGCGACAGACATAGCAATTCCATTCGCCCAACTATTGTAGACCTAGGTGTTTATTCGTACGTTAGTTCACTCCCGCCTGCAGCTCGCCCTCACTCGACAAAATACTCGCACCACATTATAGTCGTAGCAGCGCACTTTGAGGCCATGAGGGCGACAGTCGGACCCAACGTTACCCATTGAGCTTATCGCCACTTTGGCAATGGCGGTTTCTAGTGGTACAAAGCAAAAATCAAAATGCCGATGTCGCACTTCACAAGCCGATGACAAGCGACCTGCTTCGATTATCTTGAGTGTGTGCCCGTCTAAACTCGAGGGCTCGCTATTACAACCTGTGCCTTTGTCTCTACTAAGAGGAGCTCGCAAATGCTAAAGCCTTGTGTATGCGTAAGAACGTGCACATTATAATAATGCCGTCTCGAGCACACAGCAAATTTCTGATTGTTAACGCAACATGCTGGTGATAATCTTGCATAGCGCTGTAGCTTTACCAATTTACAAACGACAAAAATTACGAATCTGTACACAGAAAAGTAATTCTTCAAACAACATTTGAAAGTGCTAGCGACATTTTGTGCACAAGAAAATAGAAATGTGATGAAAATTTTTGTTGCTCGGACCCATGAACATGGTAACGTTTCCATCCGTGCAGCTAACTTGTGATGTGATTTTCGCAGAGGTGTGTCATGTGCTGGAAATGTGGATTCATGGCGAATTATTTGCTCAGTATTGGGATTCTAAATTGCACAGAAGGTGCAGTCGCAACGAATGAAAATCGCTTTTGGAGATATGTAAATTCCAACCTTTACGACTGGTCATCATTCCACATTATTGCTACATGTGCTATGCTAATAGAATTCACTGTGCTCTTGTCACAAGAATTTTGTGATTTGGCTATTCATTCAAGCACTTACGTTCATTGCAACTTCTGTGATCAATAATCGGGATTACTTAAATAGCCAGGGCAATCAACTTATCCTTCAATTCGAAACAAGATGGAATGGAAATGTGCATCTTAGCTGCATGGCGTGCGCATACAGCTACAGGTCTGCACATTTGGATTGGATGATACGGCATAATCTGATCGTTTTTAAGCTATGATATCAATAGCTTACCTAATTAAATGGATCTTATCCTCCTATTTCGCGCATGCAGCGTAAGGGTAACTAACGTCAGGAATGGATTACAAAATGCACGCGACGTTGTAGAGGATATGTGGATAGAATGAAACGTCTTATCCGCAACACACAAAAATTACATACATACAATACAAGCCGTACAAACCAATTGGTAAAGTACGCGCAGATACACAAATTCGTCTTACTCGTAGCTGCGGCTTACCAGAAAAATAGCCTGACCACTCAAGGAAATATCGCCAGATTGGCTGTCTCAATCAACGGTGATATTCTATCACTTTTACGTATCAATACTTGCAACGAGCTCTTGTAATGTTATGTGCAAGCGAAGACCTAGGACAACTTTCGTGACTAAATGAATGCAGTTGGTGGGCACTCAGATTACGAGTTATCAGAAACGATTTCTGATGCCACCACTCACTGTTCATGATGAAAACTAGTATCCGATCATCGGACAGGTTGATTATTGATTGACATCACAAACGTAAAAAAACATAAAGAAGCATGTTAAAAACAAACTTTGTAGCAGCTTTCAACGCAGCAACAAATGTACCATCTTCTATAGCCCAAAAGCTCTGCTCTGGAGGACAGCTTTCGTCACCATACATAATGCATCTGCTATGTGCGAGAATCTTTTTCCGTCGGATTCATTAAATGATCGACTTCGCTCCCCCAGCTCTAGATAAAGCGATGTGGTCGAATAATAAAATTTGGGATGCCAGGCATCAACGTTTTACTGAGTGAAAAGTGGCTTTGTCGCTAAATTGTAGATTACCTTTGTGCGCAAGCGGCGATCAATTACTCATCGCTCATGAGCCCCACATTGATCGTGAGAAAGAGGCAACTTAGCATGTCCAAGTCAAAATCTGCAAAAGGGCTCAACATTTTCGCGCCCACGTCATTGCTAGGCATGTCTGCTGCTATCGAAAAGACATTCAACTTGACTTACTGCCTTCTGCAAATAAACGACTTCAGCTGTTGCTGCAGTCCACGCAAAAACCACTTGACAACACTTCTCTTTTAAATTGTCGAAGCAAAAGTTGTCGACAGACTATACACAGATATTCTGCATCCCGTTTCTGAAAGTAGAAGATACGAATCCTAGCAATGCTACTTCGATGCAAAACGAGTACGGTATGGACGCCCCTTAAAATTGCGGGCGCCACCCTGTACGATTCCAGGAAACTTTAATAATCGAAAAATCATCGTAATTTACAACGAACAAATGGAGATGACGAGACACGGGTTCGTATCAAGATTAATGTGCAAGATATAAAAGTGCCACATTAATAAATATAGACTGACAGTGCTCAATGCCGCTTGGTGGTTGTGATTCAAATTGGACGTTGACGTTAACAAAATTTGTAAATATATCCTTTTGCACGGAGTCACATCTTCTTGCATATACACCGAATTTTCTCACTTACTCATCTGCTTTATGTGGCATCTTGATCGGCAAACCCTATCAACAACATACCTACAAGCCTAATAAACTCGACACGAGTACACATGTTAGTGGCAACGGACGGCTTACTTCGTCATTTGGGGGAAACAGGTAAAGGACGACATGCACACAGCACAAAAACACTACTTGTTCTCACCATTCTGCTTCAGAAAATTATGCGAGAATATGAGTACGACCTTTTATTGCTGTTTGAATCTAGATTCTGCGTTGCTTACTCAACCGCGCCCCTACAATAAATTGACTTTTATTTCAAGATTGCAAAAATAAGGTGTAAAAAGTCGTAATAAGAAACGTAGAAGCCATGGCGCTGTCTACAATGATACGGTCAAGTCTAAATATTTAGCTAAATTTAAAGCTTACCATGTTGCTTTATTACGACAACGAGTTCCCTTTCATATTCGTGCATAGGTTGGATAAAGAGTGACGGGTATTGGTATTGTTACGCTGCAGCAATATCATTCTGAGCAATTGTGTTGCGTGTCCCAATGGTGACCATGATGACTCGCGTTAAATGCAGACAGGATACCAATCATCTGTTAGATTTTCTACTTGGTCTTACCGACACGATGATACAATAAATTACCTTTTTCAGTGTAGAGCTGCCCTAAGTTCAGAACTAAGGAGCTCAGGTACCTACGTCGGTCTTTTATGTAACGATGTCAGTGAGTGAGTAGACAATCAGATATTATCAACATCTCTTGATGTGACGTATCCTTAGATGTCTACAACAAATCAAGGAACACGGCAAGGAAGTTAACATGCAGCGTGGACGATGCTAGTGCCAAATTGTTGATACTGCTTTGTGGAAGAAAAAGAAGATAGTGGCGCTACGTATCGGACCTTACAAACAAGATCAGACCACCTGCGTACAAAGTTTAAATCAAGCGGGTCAGCAGTGAAATGGACGAGTAATTTACTGTGGATGGTAATCATCTTGACGCGGACTGTCTTTGAGCGCAATGCACCGTATTCTTTAGTTTACTTCTTTGATTACGAGCATAGTGTTCTATGTAGACGTTGCGATATCAACATTGCTGTAAAATGTAGGACAACGTGCCATGAATAGGCACCTTAGCTATGAAATCTGAAGGAACCACCCGTGATGAGCCAAAAACTAGCCATGCACAAGCATCCGTCTCGTCCATAGCGGCTAATTTCAGGTATCGACGTACAAATGACTGTATATTCACGCATTCATGTAAACATATGCATCCGTTCATACGAATCGTGACTCCACTTGCTAAGTGCGGCGAACGGAACATTTTGTGCCTTGTGCCGTTGTTGAAGTCGCAGCAACAGCAGGCACAGTAGCTAGAGCAACCTCGGCACTGTCGGTTTCATCCTCACTCTCCGTTTCTGTCAAAGCGTCGGTAGCCGGGCTTGGCTGCGAGGTAGTACCCGAAGATACCGATTCCGATGGCAAGTCCGCAAGATCTCCGGTGTCATCCGATTCTGAGCCCGTCGACTGTTCGGAATCACTCGAGGCTGAGCTCAAGGCCTTGCTAGACAGCTTCTTGGTGGCCGATGACTTCGACTTCGATGTCGACGATTTACTGAGAGACGCAAACTTCGATGCAGTGGGCCCGATAGCCTTAGAAAAGAGGTTGTCTCCGACGAAGATCGCGTACCCATCGTCGTCCGTCTTCAGCGACTTGACGCCAAATTGCCAGTACTGCATATTCGACTTGCTAGAGTACACTTCATCGCTCCACGCCAAGTAGGACTTCGGATCAAGAGACTTCATGCCGAATTCCTCCAGGACAATTGGCTTGCCAACTTTCTCGGCAGAAGACACGTGGTCTTTGATCCACTGGACACCCCACGACTCTGCCTTTGCAGGTTCCACACCCCACGAGTCCGGGTAGGCGTGGTAAGTACCGTAATCGATGCTTTTAATCGCAATGTTGGCGTCGAAGTCGACGCCCGATGGACCGGAGTACAGGTAGATGCTTTTGTCCGTGTTCATGAATCCCTCACTTCCTGACGAGACAAGGTGGTTCGAGTCCAGCGTCTTGATGTACTGTGATTGCGTTGATGAACAAATGATGTCAGCACTGATACCCGAAAGAATAAGCCAATTGATTCCAAACTCACCGTCGACATTTCAGTTATCCAGCTCGTCAGCGTCGTGCTGTTGCAGGAGCCCGACTCCTTGAATTCACCGGATCCAGCGCAACGGCACTCGTTGCATAGCTGCCACGCCATAATCGTCTCTTCATCCGCATAGCGCTTAACGAACGTCTTGACAAAGTTCTTGTACGCCGTCTTGATCTTCTCGTCCGTGTAAAAGTCGTCGTGGAATTTGCCTCCGAGCTCTCTCACATAAACGTCTAATACCCACATCCGTTGCTTAGTAACACCTTCTCAAACCAAAACAGCAAACATCTCGACTCACCGATGCCACCGTAGTCGGACCAGTTGTTCACGAACGGCACGACGAGCTTCACCCCTGCAGCTTTGGCCGCTGCAACCACTTGGTCAAAGTAGCCAAGACCATTGTCACCGGTGTTCACGGTGGCTTTACCACCCTCCCATAACTGGTACACAATGTTGTACGGCGCTGTGCCCGTTTTGTTGAGGTCAGCAAAGCCCCATGTTCGACACACGGTCAGATCGTTCTCGGCCATGGTATTGAAAATCGTAGCCAGGTCCTCTTTACTCTGCAAAAACAGGTTCACAAAAGTGTTAATCCCGCTCCATCATTGAGCCAGACAAAAGCGTGTAATTGCAGTTACCCAAGTGATCTCAGAGGCCCAGTACGCGTTTGTACCAAGAAAGTAGAACGGGTTGCCTTCTAGCTCAAATGCAGAGCCAGATGTCGTCACGAAGCCTGCAGAGGCAGTGTGGGCGATCGAAGACAGCAGTAATGCGGTTGCACTAGTGAACACTTTCATCGTGTTTCTTTCGATCAATGTGTTCAGGAGCTCAAAACTTTGCGAATGGATCGAGTTGACGGACAGCACGAGCAACGAAAAAACTCGGAGTGGGTGACATGACGCTACGTGCATACGACATCTGCGAGCCAGTCTTGCTGCGAAATCAGCTGGTTCTAGTGCAGCAGCAGCTTTGCACGATTGGGAGATGTCGCATATCAGTAATAAGAGGTGATACAAGTTTGGGTCATGGGCGCTATTGCGACATTAATGGAAACAGTCCGTCAAGGCGAGAGGGGAGGTTGTCGCAACGATCGCTGCAAGCTGAGGCTGCTGTAAAACCAGCTGGTCGTAGCGCGACAGCAATCCGGTGCATTCAATAGTTGCAATGTATTCGCAATGAGAGGGAAAGACAACGCTAGCTGACTATGTGAGCTGCTGAGACAGCTAGGAAAAATGCATAAAAGGGCGAGTGGATCTTGTCGCAAACGATGAGTCGAAGCTTTCCCTGCTGCAGAACCAGCCGGTCTCGGTGCAGAAATAGTCTAGTGTGATCAACTGCTGAGGAATATCATCGAGCTGAGGAATTGACAAAACGGGATAAGTGTGTCGTTGTAAGCAGAAGCAGCAGAATTATTATTGTACAGGGGATCGATACCACGACAGACCATCAGTTTTGACAAGCAAGATGATCAGACTTATAGTTCGTTGAGTGCGTTGTCGTCTGGGTGTGCTGTAAACACGGCTGACGTGCCTCGATGGGTACGACCAAATTTCATACTGAGATCACTACTGGCAGTACACCACATATGATCGACGCGATGCGACGACATCTACTCGCTTTTGTGTGAATCACGCAAGGCACGAAATCGACGATGGGCAGAAATTTGGAGTCAGAATGCATAGATTACGCCCATGAAGCCGCCCCTGCTCTAAGAAAACGGGCTAGGTGGTGATACCATTTTACTTTGTTCAACTTGTAGTTCAGATACCTCCCCCCGTCCTACGCACATGTAGCCGCACTCCTTTACTGAGATTTGTACGCCATCCAGGAATACGTTACGAAAATTTACGTCCACAGCGAAATGTGCCGCCTGTACGCGTGTTCGTACACCAGAATGCCGTCAAGTTTTGGCGAAGACCATCATCCCCTGGGTGCAAAAGGAAGCATATACCTCGGTGGAAATGGTCGATTTGGTACCGATCAGGACTTATGCGACTCTGCACGTATAAAGCTACAATTTTCTAATGCAAATAGGTGACTGCTGTAGCTGTGGATGCATCGTTATCTCTCAGATACATCGCTGCATAGTCACCTCGTCGAAAGCTAGAAATGTATTCATTAAGTCAGGTGACGTTAAATCGATGAGCCATTTAGTTTTCGGATTGCTACATAATCTCAATGACCCTGTCAAGCGCAAATTACACTTGTCTAGTTCCACCTCTACCAGAGCAGGATTATTGTCTTCACCGTGTTCGCCCTATTCAAGCCAAGTCCTCTCGCTGAGCCGCTTTTCTCCTCAAGTTTAGCTTCATTACTGTTTCCTGAATCGCTCAAATTTTACTTTGCACAAAGCTGTTGACTTTGATTCATGTGAGCCGCTTACAAATTTGTCGACCGGCATGGCGTTAGTTTTGATGTACGCTGATCTAACGAAACCGTACTCGCTCGTTTCCTACGAATATCAGCTTCGCATCAACGTACTCAGTACTTTTGTTTAAAATTAAATTTTGAGTCTCTGATGGGTGCGATGACTTGACTTTCTGTTGTGCTCAATGTGAAAAGGTACCGAGCTCGCTCGAGCAACATATTCGAGCCTGCTGCCACCCAAATTTGTTCAGCTAGAACTGTGCTCAACGATTGTGAGTATTGCTGCCCTACGTGCTATACAGTCGACGCTGCGTCCACCAAGCGTGGTGCGCAATATACCGACCCTTAGGTCTTCGAAGCACTTCTTCTAGTCGCCGTATCACGTCCGCTTTCATTGACGCTCCATTTCTCCTTCTTTACGAATACTTTCATCGTGAACTCCATCCTTTTCATGCTCCACAGGTAAAGTGGCGCACAATAAGCAGCCGTCCCGTGTTGCGTAGTCAAGCATTCATTTACCATGTGATCTGCGCACTCCGAAAAAAAGAGGAGCAGACCATGCATCGCTATCCTCAATCTGATAACGGTCAGTGAGTTCGATGTATTGGCAACAAATTGTAAAGGCCCTCGTTACGTTACGTACTGGTGACAACGATGCATTTGTCCAATGCTCCTTGGAACGATTGCAACGCCCAATTTAACTCGCGTTGCCGTCTCTTTGACATTTTCTTACAACATGTGCTTGCTGCAACGAAATTATAAGTGGAAGTACAATCTACGGTAGGTGTGGTTTGCCAGCTATGGAATCTCTCGCCCAAATTTGCGTCCTACGTGGTCTATTGAAGTCAGCAAACGCAATCGATACCTAGGCACCATTTGTCGCTGCCCGGTCCGCTCCAGCGTGCAGACTAATTCTACGCGCATCGTGCCAGTAAAGTGAGCCATCTCAATTTAAACGTGTGCATCTGGTACAATTGTTTACTCATCATTGCGGCAATGTCGTCACCAATAATTCCGCGGCTATCACTCGCTTGCATCTGAACTATATCTACACAGAACATCAGCTCATCCACACTTCGCGATTTTTTAGCTCCAAATCAGACTTTTCGTCTCGAGCATGTCCTTGTGTTTTTTGGTGACTATTAGGGAGCATTGAGATTTGATCGATGCAAAAGTTTGCGGGTACGACTCTGTACTGCATCAGCAACAGCTTTTTCCGATTCATGTCCAGTCTAGGCTAGACCTACTGCGCTTTGAACGTCATCTCTGCATTAAACAGAGCTACTTAGCGATTACGATCCTGTTGAAGTGTTCAGCTTTGCCAGTTCCGATGCAACGGGAGCCTCTGACCAGTGTTAGTCTTCGCTGGCATGCATGGAAAAGTGTGTGTAGAGACTTCGTGCGATCATATCGTCCGAGGAGGCATGATAGAATATGCTATTATATTCCTGATGGTCTGGCATTTGAACTGTCCTATCAGTCGCAGCAGCGCAAGCTCCCGTGATCTGCTGCTATCTATAGTCATTTCCCACCACCATGGCCTACATCACAAGCTTTTGAAAAGGGAAACGTTATTGAGCCACCACCCTTTCGTTTTCAGCCACCACCCTCCAATCACTAATACATTCATTTAAAAAACAGTGCATTTAAATTGGGTACGCAAACATACAACATTGTAAAAGCCATTGAACAGATTTTGCAACATGAAAAGCTGGGTGCTAATAAACAAGACGACTTTTTGCGTTTGATCTACATGGGCAGCAACAATACCTTTATAAATTCATGGTGTTCTTTCTGTGGCTAACAGACGAGCAAGAAGGAAATGGCCAGGTTCTTCTGGACGAGTAAAGCTTGATGCTCTTGGGTTTCCTTCCGCGTGATCACGTAAAACTAAAATGAGTAAAACCTAGTATATTGCTTTACGGGTCGCTATCTACGAAAGTAGACAAGTGGTCCTTACATGAGATCAAGGGCATTGTGCTGGGATTCGCTAGCTCATGACAAGGACTCGGCATCACTAGCTAAAAAATGAAGACGGAAGTGATAATGATCACTATGCCAATTAATGAGTCGCAATTGATGCGAATAAAGACGGAATTGCCGAGCGCCACCTGGTCCGGAGCAAACACCTCGTGCTACGCCTGGCGGAAACTCGTCAGTGATCCTGTTTTAACATGTTTGAAGGGTTTGACTAGGAGCATGGTGCAATAATTTATGGCTTCAAATTTGTATTGCCTAGCCTTTTTTCCGTTTGGATACTAAGACATAGCTTTGTTGTTGTTCATAATTACATTTGCCGTGTAACGGGGCACCCTGAAGCTTGTACTGGTGACAGTACAAGCTACTTATTCTGATGACAGAATAAGGCGGTGCCTCGTAACTTCACGTACACTCGTACGTGCAGAGGAAGACGGTAAGAAGAAGCGAGTACTTGGTTAAAGTAAAAAGTAGAACTGTATTTATAATAGTTAATGTCTGCAATAAATCACTATTTATCTTCATCTAACTATGTCTAAATACAAATGTGTAAATCAGTTATCTGCTCACCACTCATTGCGTGCGTCTGTCGTGGCGCGTCTTCGTTGGTTGATATAATGGCCTATATCAACCAATTAGGAACTACTCGTAAGTGCTACAGAATATTTGTCCTTATGACAATATTCTGAGAATATAACTCTTATAGTTATATTCTATTAACAATTCCTTATAAATTGTTATGTAACGATTCACCCCGTTACATCACCCCCCCTTAACCATCAGTCACTTTAGTGACTAATTGACTAAATGGATACTCGTCCCAGATCATTTGGGACAGGGTTTGCACTTGTTGGTCCGCGTCCGCTTTCCAACATTTTATCGCATGGTAAACAAGCCCATGCGATGCGCGAGCAAGGCCGCCGACAGCGCGTCTGCACGTCTCTGTGCGGACGCCGAAGCAGAAACAACAGCAACTGATGTCTCATCGGTTGCTGAAGCGACCCAGCCTGTGTCACTTGGTGATGCAGGCGCTGGTCATGAAGACACTCGTGTCTTCACAGAGTACGAGCTCGGTGTCTCGTACTCTCCTAATACGGATGACGGATCCGTATCGACGGCGATTGAATCTAAGCCGCCTGCCAAGCGTGGCATGGACGATGCTTTGCGTCGCAGCATCTTTGGTTCATCTGATGAATCAGATGAACCATCGCCGAAGCGAAGGCGCTCGAGGTCGCGAGACTCGGGGGGGGGGGGGGGGGGGGGGGGGGGGGCCCCCCCCCCCCCCCCCCCCCCCCCCCCCCCCCCCCCCCCCCCCCCCCCCCCCCCCCCCCCCCCCCCCCCCCCCCCCCGCGCTAATAGTGGTGTCGGTTCTCCTATGGACACCACTTCACAGCGAGGTGCCAGTACTTCTGTCGGCACATCGCAGGAAGAGCGGGACCGCAATGTCTTGCGTCTCGCTCCAGAAAAGAAGGCATGGATGCCTCCAAAATCCGTCATGGATCACTTGTCGGCGACGACGAGTGATCGTTATCGAACACGATTGTTCGATTCGTCAAGGATCCATCACCTTGACTCCAGCGCGAAAAACTATCGCGCTGAACATGAATTCTTCATCGATGCTTTCTTTAGACATCGATGGTACAGTGGGAATCACAAACGTGATGGTCCCTCACTACTTCAGGCGTGGAACGCCTACATCCATAACCTTGAGGATGTAGGTCGTGACGCTTGGAACGACAAACTTATCAAAGCTCGTGATAAGTTTGAAAAGCGAATCCCGACAGGTGCAAGCTACAAGCTGCATCGTCTGTCAAGGGAGAAAGGATTACCCTACCTCTCTTGGGGAGACTCGTGCCCATGTTGTGTAAACAACTCTGCACGAGCACCTAAGGAGGCTTACCTCCATACCAGCCCGTGGTGGCGCGTACGTATCTCTACTGAGATGTACGAAGGGATTGACAATCTGAAATCCCTTTACGACCGTGCCGGGAAGACTTTCTCCGGCGGTCCTTCTGCGGCACAGGATGTGCCGCGTCGTACTGATCAACCAGACCCAGTACGTCGATCATCAGTTGGGAGCGGGGCTCCCAAGAATCCCAGGACGGGGGATAGCCGCGCCACCGGACGAGATAACTCGTCCGACGTCCGTTCACGTCGCGGTGGTTCAACAGCTGCTCAACTAGATAGCGCTGGCCACCGCGAGAGTCCTCTAATGGAGGTGGAGGAGGAGGAAAGACGCTCTCCACACGATCATGTGGATCGGTGTGTTCCCGAGAGCTTCTTTGATCGCGTAACGCAAGGGTTACGCGACGATCTCGAACATGAGCGGAATAGGCGTCTCCAAATGGCGGACACTGCCTCGAAGCATCGAGCTGAGTTTGCCTTTGCTCAGCTTGAGAACGAGAGATCTCTGACATCTCTTCGTGACGAGCTAAGGGTAGCTCGTGGGATTGCTGATCGGTCTCGGGATGAGATAGCTGCTCTTCAGACCCTTGTTGATGCCCACCATCGGGAGCACAAGGCTCTCTGCGAGATGCTTGAGCGCAAGGGCGTTCTTCATCGGAAGAAGCAGCGTACTGATGGTACGGCTTAAGCCGACCAACGTAAAACGTGGGATGCGTTCGCATCTTACGTGGTAACTCGATCGTGTATGCATTGCCTAGGCGGTGCAATACACGAAATGGGCCAATGTACTTGGGTAGTAGTTTACTGCTACCCAAGTTAGTCACTACATGCTTTGTTAGATTAACCGTAGACAGTAGGACTAAGTCACCTTTATTAAATAAAAGAGTGTTTGCCCTTCCATTCTTGTCAGCGTTTTGCTTTTGCTTATCCACCGCTTCGGCGATGGAGTCTTGCACAAAACGGACTACCGTTTCACGAGCCAGTATGAACTCATCTGATGACTCGTTAGCTTCAGTGTGCTGTGAGCGCACTGCAGCAACATCAACCTTTTCTTCAGTGAGGGCTTCCGCACTCTCACTGGGATCATCTTCTTCAGTGAGGGCTTCCGCACTCTCACTGGCATCATCTTCTTCGATATCGATGTTATCGATATCGGCATCAAACGCAATGACCTCTTCGTCAGAGCGTGATGAGCGTGAACCAAATCGGTTTTTGCTCGCGCGAGTCCCCCCCCTTTAAACCAGAGTTACACTCTAGTAAGGTGGGTACACGCGGATGGCGCAAGCCATTCACGTAAAACGGTGTATGTGTCGTGGACGCATGCACCGAGTTGTTGATGGCAAACTCTACCATTGGCAAAAACTCACTCTAACTCTTAAAGGAGTGTACGTATCCTCAAATTATCTCTTCAAGGACACGATTGGCACGTTCCGTCTGACCTCCTGACTCTGGATGAACAGATGACGACTTTTTCAAGCGCGTTCCGAGTGATTTGAACACGGAACGCCAGAAATCAGCAGTGAATCGTGGATCTCTGTCTGATACGAGTTCACGGGGCAACCCATGAAGTCGGAAGATGGTGTCAATAAAGACACAAGCACAGCCACTTGCCGTGATTGTCTCTGGTACAGCCACAAGGTGTACCATTTTGCTGAATCTGTCAACAAATACGAGAATACCCGTATTCCCGCGTGCGTCTTTGGGTAACCCAAAGACGAAATCCATTGAGATGGATTCCCAGCACTCAGCCGGAACCGGTAGAGGCTGTAAAGGTGCACGCAGTGAAGGACTTGACTTCACTCGTTGACAGACTTCGCATGCGCGAACATACTTTCGCACAAACTGATACTGGCGGGGCCAGTAAAAGTCTCGACTTACCGTGAGATATGTTTTCTCTCGGCCACGATGTCCTCCTATAGGAGCATCGTGATACTCGAACATGATCCGCAAACGCAGATCAGTATCATCTGGAATGACAACACGTGGTGTGTCACCAGAAACGGCTGTATAGTACAGTAAACCGTTACGAGTAGTGTATCGATCTGATGCAGATCGATACGCAGACGACAATCGTTTCAACGATTCTCGAGATTGTTGGGAGAGATGTGTCAACAACTTCACTATCTCACCATCTTGGGCGTATGCCCGCCTCACATCATCATACAACGTTGTAGATGGGACTGAGGACGTCATAACCGCAACAGTGACTGTCTCACTGTTGGGTTTCGCGACTGTTTCAAAGTCGGGACGACGTGAGAGTGCATCAGCGACGACATTAAGTCGTTCTGGTTTGTACTCGACCGTAAAGTTGTATTCCGCAAAGAATGACAACCACCGCGCCATTCGTTGTGAAAGGTGCGGGCTGTTCACTGCCGTGCGTAATGACGCATGGTCAGTGTAAACAACGAAGGGTCTATCTCCTAATAGATAGACTCTGAACTTCGCGAGTGCATACTTCATGGCAAGGAGTTCCTTGTCATGCACTGGATAGTTCCGCTCAGCTGGTTGCAGCTGACGCGACTGATAGCAGACGACGCGTTTAACGCCTTCAAGATCGTACTGCATTAATGCACAGCCGATTGCGAAATCGCTGGCATCACAGACCACATGAAATGGCCTGTCCTGATTGGCTATTGCTAGGACTGGGGATTCTATCAAGCTCTGCTTGATACCCTCAAAGGAGCGTTGACATTCAGCGTTCCATAACCACCTCTCGTTCTTTTTCAACAAACGAGAGAGGTGCACAGTCATGTCGGCGTAATTGCGTGAATACTTATGCAAATACGCCGCTAGCCCAAGGAATTTTCGAAGACCTTTGACATAAACTGGCACAGGCCAGTCGGTGATCGCCTTGATCTTTTCGGGATCAGGACGTACACCGTTCTTACCAACGATGCACCCAAGAAGTGGTATTTCGCTTGCGGCAAATATACACTTCTTGAGGTTTGCATACAATTGATGCTTTCGCATGATTGTAAGAACCTGTCGGACGTGGTACCTGTGAACCTCAACGTCCGACTTTCCATCCATAGCTCGACTATGGATGAAGACGTCATCGAAATAACTCGGCGCGAATTCTCGTACTGGTCTCAACAGATGTGATACACATCTGTTGAACGTGGCAGGGGCATTACTGAGCCCTTGTGGCATTACTAGCCATTCCCAGAGCATGCCGCTAGGCGTGCTAACTGCGGTATAGGGTATATCCCGTTCCCGCATAAGGATTTGATAGAAGCCATCCATCAAATCCATGGACGAAAAGATGGTACTCTTTGACATACCATCAATGATTACGTCCTTCCTTGGTATCGGCGTCTGAGCCGGTACCGTTGCAGCGTTCAATTTGTTGAACGCGTGCACTATCCGCCACCCTCCTGTTGCTTTTCGCACACAGAAGGTCGGAGAGCTATGTGGGGAAGTTGATTCCCTCACATGGCCCGCAGCTAAACGATCGGCAAAGAACTTGTCGATCGCAAGTACTTGTTCACGAGGCAGTGGCCACTGCTTCATGACACAGTACTTCGAGCCTGGTTTAAGCTCGACCTCGTGTCGAATACCTTTATCCTTCGGTAATTCGCACGGAACAGTTTCAGGGAATACATCCTTGAATTCAACCAAATCTTCATAGAGAGGATTTTTCTTGAGCGATTCCCATGATTGGGAGTCATATCGCTCAATTCGTGTCTTTTCATCTAGGACACTCTCGTCCATAGATGAACTACTGAGAACTCTCTCGTTCTCAGTGAACACTGTTGCTGACCTTATGTCGGTTACACACTCGTCGTCAGCGACGAGTATGCAGATCTGCTTGACTTTGCCACTACGCAGATCACGCAAGAACCTTTTATGTTCGAGCGTTGGCAACTGAGTGATCTCCGAAGTTAACTTCGGAGGCGCAATCAGATCAAGTGTATAAGCGCCTACACTTGATCCGTTATTGACTATGACATTCAATGTCTCTGTCATTTCCTGGGGACTTATTCCCTCAGGCTTCGAAGGACTTATTCCTTCGGCTTCCCGGGGACTTATTCCCGCGGGTTTCGGGGAACTTATTTCCGCCGTATTTGTATTATCGGGACTTATTCCCTTTATTTCCTCTAGCTGTGGTTGCGCAACCACAGCGAGATCCTCTACGAAAGACTCTCCAGTCGATCTAGGATTATCGTTTCGCTTAACTTGAGCGATCGATTGTTTCTCTTCTAGATGTTCCCCGCTAGGGATACATCTTTGTCCTGGTCCACTCGACTTATTCGAGTGGTGGACCTTCGGCGCAGCCTGTGTCTCCTCACAGCCGCCGGGATCTTGCTCCCAAGTGTAACCGTTTGTTACACTAAGGTTTTGTGCAGTCGTACAAACGACCGTACCACAAGTGAGGCCATCGCACTCACTCGTAGTACATCCACACGCTTGTGGACGCTCCAAAACGTTCATCAGATGGCCATCTGATGAACAAGCGGCAGGCATCGTTACTGTTCGATGTTGCCAGTTTACCCGTGGTTCGTACCTTCTGAGCCACGGTATTCCAAGGATGACATCGAATTTGTCATCCAAATCCAATACGATAAAGTCATCGTCATATTGGGTATCTTCTAGCGTATAGTGGATCTTCACTATACGCTTCATGACGGTTACGGATGCGCCTGTCGCAAGACGTACCGTCATCCTCGTAGGAGGTGTGTCACATTCACTAAACTTAAAGTGACCATCTTCTAGCGATTGGCGTTGCACAAAATTGTTGGACGCCCCACAATCGACTAGAGCTCAAAGGGACAACTTATTTGTCACTTCGAGTTTCAAGGTAATGAGTGAGATCTCATTATCTAGAGCAGTAACACACAACGTTTGTGTGTTGGGAGCAACCTTCATCAAGAGGCCTACAAATTCTCTTGACGTTGCTGGACCAGTGGGTGCTCCGCACCTACTGATCCTGTCCGTTTTTTGACGGTCCATCCCGTTGTTGCGTCTTTGCACCAACAGCGGACCCGCGTCCCTGCCTCTTTCTCATGGGTGGACGGTCATTACGCTCAGTGTTGAGGGACACTGGACGAGGGGCACTACACTCGTAAGCGTAGTGTCCTGTCTTTTGACATCTGTTGCATCTCTGCAACTTCTTGTAGCCTGTAGAGCGAGCCTTCTCGCTCTCTACATAACAGAGTTCCATCGGCTCTGGACCTCCGCTGTCGTATCGTCTCGGTGGACGATATGATGTCGAGCTGGCGCGAGCCTGTCTCAGACTGAAGTCTTCCTGCTCCGCAATGGAAATGGCTTGTTCTAGTGAATCTAGTTCAAGCCGGAACAGGTGAGTCTTGACGGGACCATCCGCAAGACCCTGCATGAACACCGAAACCAACGTGTGTTCATCCACCGGACTGGAACTTATACAACTCGTGAGATGTCGTATATGTTGAGCGTAAGCGTGCACATCACGCTTAACCTGCTTGAGCTTCAAGAGTTCGGTTCGAGCCCTGAACTCAGCTCTAGGCGGTTCAAACGTTTGTCTGAGCCGCGATTTGAAGACTTCCAACGACCCAAACGCATATGGGTCGTGCAACTTGAGCCCCAGTGCCCAAGTCTTGGCACGTCCTGCCAGATTTGACTGGGCAAATGCAACTTGCATATCCCCGTCGTCGATGCGACGCGCCCTTATGGCGTCATCCAATTCGACGAACCATCTCAAGAGGGAGTCTTCTTCGACCCCCCTATACTTGGAGATGTCAATCTTCAAAGTCTCGGGTCGACGCGAGTGCATCGACCCGCCAGCAGCAGCCTGCTGCTGTCTCAACAGTTCAAACTGTTGAGCACCTTGTTCTCTCAACAACTCTGCTTGTTGAGAACCTTGTTGGTGAAGCAAGGCTACTTTCTCGCGTTCTGCGTCAAGTTCATTTTGAATGAACTTGGCGATAGTAGCATGTTGGGCATCTCTATTGAGAGCCTCTAGCATGCCGCTAACAGCATGGATGCCCATGGTCGAACCCATTCGTTCAACCGCATCCCATTCGACATCGCTCAAATGGGAGTAGCCGTCACGCGTAGCGTGAAAGCTTTGGTCATCTTCATCATCTAACATATTCATGTTGGATGTGAACGCGGTCCTTGGACGGACTACGAAGTGCTACCAGGTGTAACGGGGCACCCTGAAGCTTGTACTGGTGACAGTACAAGCTACTTATTCTGATGACAGAATAAGGCGGTGCCTCGTAACTTCACGTACACTCGTACGTGCAGAGGAAGACGGTAAGAAGAAGCGAGTACTTGGTTAAAGTAAAAAGTAGAACTGTATTTATAATAGTTAATGTCTGCAATAAATCACTATTTATCTTCATCTAACTATGTCTAAATACAAATGTGTAAATCAGTTATCTGCTCACCACTCATTGCGTGCGTCTGTCGTGGCGCGTCTTCGTTGGTTGATATAATGGCCTATATCAACCAATTAGGAACTACTCGTAAGTGCTACAGAATATTTGTCCTTATGACAATATTCTGAGAATATAACTCTTATAGTTATATTCTATTAACAATTCCTTATAAATTGTTATGTAACGATTCACCCCGTTACATGCCGCCTTTACTGCCTTTAAAATCGCACGGAAACTGGACGTTGGCTTCCTCCATCAATCGCACGCAATCCGGGAGGCGAGTCAAAAGTTTCCATAGTAGACAGATAAGAAAGCACAAACCTGGCATCAACTTAAGATGACAGCACGCAAAAAGCGGATATAAGTGTACTGACAAAAAATTTTAAGCGGGAAACACCTAGCCTACGTTTATTTTAAGAAATGCAGCATTTTTCGATTTTAATGTACTAATCTTTGGAGGGTAGTGGCTTATTAACGAAAGGGTGGTGGCTGAATCACGTTTTTTATAAGTAATCTTAGATTTGCATTTATTCATGGATAACTCTAAATACACCAACATTCATTGCTAATTTACCAAATGATTTATGGGCTATCCATTTGCCGATGATGGAGTATAGTTATCAATGCTGAAAGAACATACAATATTGAACAAGAGAACGTCCACTAATCAGCCACAGACTGCTCTTCCTTGTAATCTTAATAACTTAAACCTCTACATGACGATGAGCCACCAAATATACACATTTGGTAGTGCAACTCGCGAGGTAGTACCTTCAGTTGATCTTTTCTTAGTCTCCACAGCTAGTCGTGATGCTGTCATGAATGACGCTCAAAACACTGATGAAGACACTACTGCTACTACGAAACCTTAAACTTCCCTCCTTATTGGAGTTGTGAAGATCCCCTCCCAGTCGGACCATTCTGAAGTCAGGAGCAAGCATCCTGACCGGCAAGCAGTTCGCCGTGAGCCAAGGTTTTGCTTTTAGCATTTACCGCACAAGTTCGCACGGCATCAAACGCATTCACCTCAGTTGCTTACAAGAAAAAAAAGTAATGTGGATTTTCTAAAGCGGCTGATGCCCTTGCAAGACCTTGAAATGAAAAATGCCAGCTGTTCGTATAAACTCACTATCACCTTTGACAACAAGCTGCCCGAAGATATTGCATGTTTGACGGCATGCATAAATAACTGTCACACTAGCCATTCCCAATGAATTAATAAATTAAAGCTTTTGTCATTACCAGTGGCGAGGCGCGTGTCAAGGAGAATAGACAATGTGAATACCATGGTGGTCCAGATGCGTCAGTCTGGAGCTGCTCCACGGAATTGTGTGCTTATGTGGTAATCTTAACATTCAATTGAAAATGTCACGGCTACAGTTGCAGTGGACCAAGACAGCCCTCCCGGCGTCTACTTTGCTGTACTCAACAATTCAACGTCCATCCGTTCCAGTCCAAGCTCAAGCGCCACGGTATCAGCTTGATCTTGATTTGTCGCCGCTACATAAATTCTTTATAATTTACAACGTAGCACGATAGAAGGTCGTTATTTTGCTAAGTGCGATTGATTAGAATAATAGATAAATATATCGGATATTCAGTTAAGTGAACGCTCTCGTGTCAATCAGTGCATGTTCTCTCATCAAATATTACATTACTTTATAACGCTAAATGGATAGCCTACACATGGTACAGGCATGTATAGCAATAAATGTTAGTGTATTCTGAGTCACCCTTTGTTCATGACCACTTGTCTTTTTTGTAGCTACAAATTGTATATTTTAGGATTCTTAAAATGCCCGGTCGCTTTTGCAAATGCCCGAGTACCATCTTTCTGTAATTGATCTGATGGACGGGGTATTTAAATCTTTATGTGTGAAAGGGCATCCCGAACACAGCGGTGAGCTTCCCATGAAGTAGGATATAGGAGTGATTAGTTATTCCCTGCCACATTTAACATGTAACGGGGTTGCACGTAAAAGGGTACTCTGTACCAGGTGTGTCACACACCTGATGGTACTACTAGGAAGGTGATATAGAATATCGTATCGGTTTGTAGGGGCTGACGAGTGTCATCCATTAGGTACGAAAGATCTTCAAGTAGGATTAAGATACTCCATAAGTTCTAAAATTAAATGAAATCAGTTCCCATTTTGATCAAAAGGACACGTGGCTTGCGAGCCGTCTTGATTGTTCATCACTGATCACCTAGAGTTAGCAACACCTCCTCGAGGTAGCTACTCTTGAGCACTGAGTGCTGTCGATTCACTGAATCGTTAGGTTACCTGGAATAGGGACCTGAAGCTGTAAATCTTGTTGCCTCGTAGAGTCGTTAGTTCTTTAGAACTTAGTAGCTCGTAGAGCGTTTAGTCTTCCTCTGACTTATAGAGCTGTGTAGCTCCGCTACACAACAGATTTTATGTAAATCTGTCGAGATCTGTGCAAGAATTCTCACATAGTTAATTTGACGACGTGGATAAACAGACGGATATGGAAGTCCACTGACTTCACGTCTGTAAGGTTCTTACATGATGCGTAAGCATAAGTTGTGTGCCAACCGATAGAAGTGCATATTTGCTGTTTTTAAAAAAAAATGTTGGATGCATCGTATGAAAGCTCGGCGTTCCGCCTGATTTAAAAAAGATCAAGGCGATCACTGACTGTCCGGTGTTTACCGACACTAAAGGACGTCGAAAGTTCCATGGTCTATCGGCGTCTTTGCACGAATACTTGCAAATTTACGCCTAGATGACTGTTCATCACTTATGTTTTATTTAAAAGAACGAGAAGTGTACGTGGAGTGCTGACTGTTAGCGCTCTCTTGATGGTTTCAAGCAAAGCTTATGTTCTAGCCAGTTTTGGCAATTGCGGATAAGGCAGACCACTCTATGTGGTTATCGATGCCCATAAGTTTGCCATCGGGTATGCACCAATGAAGTATGACGCAGATGGTGCTGATTGTATCGTCTGCTATCGGTCACGTCAGCTGCAACATTTAAATCATAGCTACTCTTTCCATGGCAAGGATTTTCCTGCCATGAAGTATGTTTTGGCGAAGTTCAGGGTCTAGCTGCTAGATCCTCCATCGTTTACATGAACTATGGTTCATGCGCACTGCCGTTAACAGTACGCATCCCTCGCATCGAATAGAGAGACGGCTTTCGTTGATCAAAGCGTATAGATTCCTTGGGCAATGTAGGCCTGGAAGACTTAATGTCGTCGCAGATGCTCTGTTGCGCCGGCACAAGTTTGAATCAACTGCGCAGTTCGACACTGCTCCGACCGCTGTTGTGGTGTTGACGCTGAGTGTCTTGTCATTAACCTTATCCAAAGCCATAAGCAAGGATCACGATCCGGAATTGGCGCGTTTAATGCATCATCTCTCGCAACCATCCCGTGTATCAAGAAAAGGTTGCTACCAATATTTTGATAGCGAGTTTGACTTACCCCAACAGTATCAGTTCTTGCGTAAGTACCGCAAATGCATAGTATGTCAACGAGTAAAGTCTAGTCTTTCACTTCGTGCTCCGTTGCAAACCTTGACAATTTCGGCAGAATGCTGGCATTTAGTTTCAATGGACGGTTTTTAAGGATTAAACTTCAGACCCACACACAAATGCTGGTATTCTTGTGTTCGGCCATTGATTAAGTAAAATGGGTAACCTGGTCGCTGTAACCTAATTAGTTTATGCACCGGCATGTGCTCGTGTTTTATTGACACAATCTTTTGTCGTTGTGGGTTTCTTCATGAAATCATCTCCGATCGAGACCCACGATTCACTGCTATATCCTGACAATCCGTGTTCAAACTCTTGGAAAGCGCCTTCAGATAATGAGCTCTGATCACCCTGAAATAAATGGTCAGACAGAACGTACCAACCGCGTTCTTAAGGTATTTGTTCAAGGTGATGTCCACTCGTTCCCAAATCTAAGTGAATTTTTGGCTTTGTACAATTCTTCATCGACAACTTGGAGCATGCATCGACGACACATACACCTTTCTTCTTGATAGGACTAATATTACACTTACTCACCTTATTTGGTCTAACTCTATCTTAAAGGGCGATGAAATAATTGGAGCGAACAACAAATCGGCTCTCACTCATCACTTACCGACCACGAGGTCCCTACGCATGATGTTGATATAGATTACATCGACTTCGGCGTAGATAAGATACGTAAGATCATGGGTCCTTTAACTAACCAGGTCAATGACCTTGCCACAGTAAGCTCTAAGCGCACTGTAGCCAAAGACAGCGAGTCAGCAGATGAATTTATACTGTCTCGCGAAAATAGTATTTGGATTTGTTTAAGATATCATTACATAACGGTGTATAGACAAAAGAAAGACGCTGACAAGAATAGAAGAGCATCAATTTGTAATTATGTATAAATAAATATTTAGGTGACCTAGTCTTACGATCTACAGTAAATATAACTTGACACATAGTGACGCCCATGGGTATTGACAAGTTGCTACCCAAGTTCGTCAGTTTATTTTTTGTGCTGCGCCTCTCAGGCAACGCATACACGACCGAACTGCCACGTAGGATGAGCAAAGATCCTTAGTTGTACACTGGTTGCCTGAGGTCGTATTGCCAGCAGGGGACTTCTTCTGATAATTAAATTTTTTTGCGCTACAACATCTTTAAGAGATAATTGTGATCGCGGTGCTGACTATCAGCCCGCGTCTGAAGCCCGGATACCTCCGCAAAGTTTTTTAATATCCTGACGTGCCTCCAGGATCTTATCACGAAGACATCACCGTGCGAGCTCATTCTAAAGCTGGGCGAAAGCAAAAATTAATCGATTAAGCTTCCATTCCGAGTATTTGCAATCCACATCGTCGACCAGACGTTTCCGTCCGAGGAGATTTGGTCCATATTAAGGACCATACTCAGACGTTAGCTTTTATCGTGCTCGATAGCCTCCCGCAACTCACACGCTACGCTCTCTAGCTGACTTACAGTATCATCCTGTGCCTGCAAAAGCCGTCTTAAAGATGTCTCCTCTCTGCTTCAGCCATCAATTGATGCGCGCGGTCACCAAAGATCCCTCGTAAGACGCCTGTTGAACCACTGCGAAGTAAAGGGACGTCGGACGAGTTACCTTGCCCGGTGGCGCGAGTATTCACCCTCGGCAGGTACTAAAGAGCCTCGCTCTCGACTGCTGTTTGATGTATTGGGCCTTGTCGAGAAGTATGACAAGGCGCACTCGATGCCGACGAAGGTCCGTAGGAGAAAGAACGCTTAGCGCTCTTGTATAGGGATTTCGATTGCAAATTAGCTATTCCTTTGTTCATCTCTTGAGTGAAACGTGTCCTTCACCAGGGGTCAAACATATACTAGACTTCCTTTGGAGCTCGTGCCAAGTTACCAACACATAAGTGGCATGTATCATTCCAAGAGAGGAATGATAGCCCGTCTTCTCTTTACAGCAGATGCAGTCTAAAACGTGCACTAATAGAGGTACGTATCTTCAACCGATTTCGAGCTAGAAACTGCTTTTTAGTCAGAAATCACGCCCAATCTTACCAATGATGTGAATGAAAGTGTTCAATGCCTGCATCAACGCAGGACCATTACGCTTGTGATTCCCAAAGTACCAGAGATGCTTGGCGAAAGCAATAATAAAAAATCGTGTTCAGCGCGAAAGTTGCACGCACTAGAATTAAGCTTATGAACTCTTAATAACTTAAATGATCGTATTTGATTGCGATCAATAGTCGTGTCCGACAGACGAGCCAATACTCGCTGGGGGGGGTGCCCACGGCCTCCTCTATAGAGAAACGCTTAACTTTTTGAGTCCACCTTCTCTTGGCTGGTGTCAACAGAAATACCGACACCAAGATCATACCGATCACCCGGACTCTTAGAAATGATTGAGTAAACATCCAGATCGTTTCGATGACTAGAACCAAATCCTTTCTTGCTTTCAGACGAAAGAACCCATCTTGAAGACGGAGTGTATGACTCGTCGGACGATCCGAAGATGTCACGACGTTCTGCGAGGCTTGTATCGGTTCATTAAACCGACCAAGTAAGATGTGATCTAGCAAATTCTGGCTTATCGTTGGCCTTCGCCTCGTTGAAGTCGGCCTCATCGTCAGACTCGCCAGAGTAAATGAGCTCAGGTTCATAATGTCCGATGTCACGCGCTGCATCACCGTGTGCGCCTGCAGCAGCGACTGCTGCACGCTTCTTCGGGTGATCTTGTCTCCCCTGCGGCAGTGGAGAGGAGTCTCATGGCTGCGTTCCCAGTATCTTTGGCTCCACACCCATGGACTTGTTTATCATGCAATAAGAATTAAGAATGGGAGTACTGGCCAACATGTGATAACCCCATGTGGTCGTTAAGGTCTCAAAATAATATATCTAAGTGAAAAGGAAGTGAAAAAATTACAACAAGTCCCAGAGCAACGCAAAATGAGTTTCTTAATCATCAAATCAGTCACTAATGTGACTGATGGGTGGGGGTGTTGTAACGGGGTTTCACCGTTGCATGATAATTTACATAAGGTTTAATTTGGGTTTGAATGTTATTAGGTTAAAAACAAATTCTATTAATATTATCAGAATAGATAACATTGCTACGCAGATGTTTTACACTGCTCATTGGTTTATAGAGGACGAATTTATCGACCAATGAATTTTAACCACGATGGAAGCATGTAATGAGTGTTAGGCAGATGCTTAAAACACACGTTTGCATTTAGATATCGTTGAATACAGTAAAAAGGTACAAGCTCTGATGAAGGACTATGCGAAATGTAGTTCAACTTTAAAAATTTAACCGAGTACGCTTAGTCCTTTTAGCAATCTTCCTCTGCGCGTACGTGTACGTGAGGCAGTCGGCCGCACACACCCTTGCACTGTCAGCAGTGCAAGTTTTGTACAGTTAGCTGAACAATTTGCTCCCTGTTACAGACGCCGTCTGTAACAGGGTCGTTGGCCTCAAGTTACGTACACCGCGCTGTACTAAAAGGGGTGCTGCACAGAACAGGAACAAATCCGACACTATTCAATCTCAATAAAGCAATGATGATGTTGACAATTTTACGGGTTACACCTTTGTAATTTCTCCACCAATATCAACTTAGATGACTTTGCCGACGCCGCCTACTACTTTTTCCATTTTTGAATTAGACGACCAGTGATTTCAATTGATTGACTTACATAACCACAACACCGGCGTTAAAAAGGCTATAGCGGATCCTGCAATCACTTTTTTCTATTATATAGATTGGGTCGGAGTGTAAGCATTTGATTGGGTTTTTATTGATTTTTGTAAGGCCAGCCCAATCGGAATCAGTAAAATGGCTCACCTGGAGCTTGTGCGTTCATTGTAATTCTAAGTTTGCACGAATTAGTTATTTTACGCTTCCTCGATGACCCGATGTACGCGTGAGGTTTCGTGACGTCTTATTATACTGCTTTTAGTGTAGGTAGGCGTATACTGTTGTCATTGAAAATGGGCTAATCAGACAATGTAAAGTAACATTTAGAGCATGGATTTATACAGTATGTCGATATGTGACTTCTTTTGACAGCTACAGGCGAGAGTGAGCTGGTACGGTCACCTACGGTCTTTTCCATCTTCACTTTTATAAAGATTAAATGACCTTAATAACGTGGAGGTAAAAGAGTGCGGTATACGACCAAAGATAATGATAAACCGGCTGCAAATTTTATTCAATGAAGAGTGACGAAAGGTGATACGTTTGAAGACCTGCGCATTTTATGTAGGACGCACGATTTAAATGCGAAGTGAACAACTTGCAGGGGAGTTTTCGTAGAAGCTTAAAGTGTCGATTTATTGTGGAGAGTATCGGTATATAAATGTTGCCGAAGACTAATCAAAAAATTCATAGAGATGTTATTTTTGCCTCTCAGGAGAGTGCGTTAGTAGCACTTTAGTGCAATACATCCTAAGGTGAACAAGTCACATTTGCCAGCCGGTTAGATATACCCTGCCATCATGTCATCTTAGTAAAATCATTTATAAGGCGTTCACACTAAAATATACCTGCCTAGTCCTGATTTTTGGCGACTACAGAATACACGGACACTGCCAATTGAACATTCTATGTAACGGGGTGAATCGTTACATAACAATTTATAAGAAATTGTTAATAGAATATAACTATAAGAGTTATATTCTCAGAATATTGTCATAAGGACAAATATTCAGCAGCACTTACGAGTAGTTCCTAATTGGTTGATATAGGCCATTATATCAACCAACGAAGACGCGCCACGACAGACGCACGCAATGAGTGGTGAGCAGATAACTGATTTACACATTTGTATTCAGACATAGTTAGATGAGGATAAATAGTGGTTTATTAACAGACATTAACTATTATAAATACAGTTCTACTTTTTACATTAACCAAGTACTCGCTTCTTCTTACCGTCTTCCTCTGCACGTACGAGTGTACGTGAAGTTCCGAGGCACCGCCTTATTCTGTCATCAGAACAAGTAGCTTGTACTGTCACCAGTACAAGCTTCAGGGTGCCCCGTTACACCTGGTAGCACTTCGTAGTCCGTCCAAGGACCGCGTTCACATCTAACATGAATATGTTAGATGATGAAGATGACCAAAGCTTTCACGCTACGCGTGACGGCTACTCCCATTTGAGCGATGTCGAATGGGATGCGGTTGAACGAATGGGTTCGACCATGGGCATCCATGCTGTTAGCGTCATGCTAGAGGCTCTCAATAGAGATGCCCAACATGCTACTATCGCCAAGTTCATTCAAAATGAACTTGACGCAGAACGCGAGAAAGTAGCCTTGCTTCACCAACAAGGTTCTCAACAAGCAGAGTTGTTGAGAGAACAAGGTGCTCAACAGTTTGAACTGTTGAGACAGCAGCAGGCTGCTGCTGGCGGGTCGATGCACTCGCGTCGACCCGAGACCTTGAAGATTGACATCTCCAAGTATAGGGGGGTCGAAGAGGACTCCCTCTTGAGATGGTTCGTCGAATTAGACGACGCCATAAGGGCGCGTCGCATCGACGACGGGGATATGCAAGTTGCATTTGCCCAGTCAAATCTGGCAGGACGTGCCAAGACTTGGGCACTGGGGCTCAAGTTGCACGACCCATATGCGTTTGGGTCGTTGGAAGTCTTCAAATCGCGGCTCAGACAAACGTTTGAACCGCCTAGAGCTGAGTTCAGGGCTCGAACCGAACTCTTGAAGCTCAAGCAGGTTAAGCGTGATGTGCACGCTTACGCTCAACATATACGACATCTCACGAGTTGTATAAGTTCCAGTCCGGTGGATGAACACACGTTGGTTTCGGTGTTCATGCAGGGTCTTGCGGATGGTCCCGTCAAGACTCACCTGTTCCGGCTTGAACTAGATTCACTAGAACAAGCCATTTCCATTGCGGAGCAGGAAGACTTCAGTCTGAGACAGGCTCGCGCCAGCTCGACATCATATCGTCCACCGAGACGATACGACAGCGGAGGTCCAGAGCCGATGGAACTCTGTTATGTAGAGAGCGAGAAGGCTCGCTCTACAGACTACAAGAAGTTGCAGAAATGCAACAGATGTCAGAAGACAGGAAACTACGCTAACGAGTGTAGTGCCCCTCGTCCAGTGTCCCTCAACACTGAGCGTAATGACCGTCCACCCATGAAAAAGAGGCAGGGACGCGGGTCCGCTGTTGGTGCAAAGACGCAACAACGGGATGGACCGTCAAAAAACGGACAGGATCAGTAGGTGCGGAGCACCCACTGGTCCAGCAACGTCAAGAGAATTTGTAGGCCTCTTGATGAAGGTTGCTCCCAACACACAAACGTTGTGTGTTACTGCTCTAGATAATGAGATCTCACTCATTACCTTGAAACTCGAAGTGACAAATAAGTTGTCCCTTTGAGCTCTAGTCGATTGTGGGGCGTCCAACAATTTTGTGCAACGCCAATCGCTAGAAGATGGTCACTTTAAGTTTAGTGAATGTGACACACCTCCTACGAGGATGACGGTACGTCTTGCGACAGGCGCATCCGTAACCGTCATGAAGCGTATAGTGAAGATCCACTATACGCTAGAAGATACCCAATATGACGATGACTTTATCGTATTGGATTTGGATGACAAATTTGATGTCATCCTTGGAATACTATGGCTCAGAAGGTACGAACCACGGGTAAACTGGCAACATCGAACAGTAACGATGCCTGCCGCTTGTTCATCAGATGGCCATCTGATGAACGTTTTGGAGCGTCCACAAGCGTGTGGATGTACTACGAGTGAGTGCGATGGCCTCACTTGTGGTACGGTCGTTAGTACGACTGCACAAAACCTTAGTGTAACAAACGGTTACACTTGGGAGCAAGATCCCGGCGGCTGTGAGGAGACACAGGCTGCGCCGAAGGTCCACCACTCGAATAAGTCGAGTGGACCAGGACAAAGATGTATCCCTAGCGGGGAACATCTAGAAGAGAAACAATCGATCGCTCAAGTTAAGCGAAACGATAATCCTAGATCGACTGGAGAGTCTTTCGTAGAGGATCTCGCTGTGGTTGCGCAACCACAGCTAGAGGAAATAAAGGGAATAAGTCCCGATGATACAAATACGGCGGAAATAAGTTCCCCGAAACCCGCGGGAATAAGTCCCCGGGAAGCCGAAGGAATAAGTCCTTCGAAGCCTGAGGGAATAAGTCCCCAGGAAATGACAGAGACATTGAATGTCATAGTCAATAACGGATCAAGTGTAGGCGCTTATACACTTGATCTGATTGCGCCTCCGAAGTTAACTTCGGAGATCACTCAGTTGCCAACGCTCTAACATAAAAGGTTCTTGCGTGATCTGCGTAGTGGCAAAGTCAAGCAGATCTGCATACTCGTCGCTGACGACGAGTGTGTAACCGACATAAGGTCAGCAACAGTGTTCACGGAGATCGAGATAGTCTCAGTAGTTCATCTATGGACGAGGGTGTCCTTAATGAAAAGACACGAATTGAGCGATATGACTCCCAATCGTGGGAATCGCTCAAGACAAATCATCTCTATGAAGATTTGGTTGAATTCAAGGATGTATTCCCTGAAACTGTTCCGTGCGAATTACCGAAGGATAAAGGTACTCGGCACGAAGTCGAGCTTAAACCAGGCTCGAAGTAATGTGTCATGAAGCAGTGGCCACTGCCTCGTGAACAAGTACTTGCGATCGACAAGTTCTTTGCCGATCGTTTAGCAGCGGGCCATGTGAGGAAATCAACTTCCCCACATAGCTCTCCGACCTTCTGTGTGCGAAAAGCAACAGGAGGGTGGCGGATAGTGCATGCATTTAACAAGTTTAATGCTGCAACGGTACCGGCTCAGACGCCGATACCAAGGAAGGACGTAATCATTGATGGTATGTCAAAGAGTACCATCTTTTCGTCCATGGATTTGATGGATAGCTTCTATCAAATCCTTATGCGAGAACGGGATATACCCTATACCGCAGTTAGCACGCCTAGCGGCATGCTCTGGGAATGGCTAGTAATGCCACAAGAGCTTAGTAATGCACCTGCCACGTTCAACAGATATGTATCACATCTGTTGAGACCAGTACGAGAATTCGCGCCGAGTTATTTCGATGACGTATTCATCCATAGTAGAGCTATGGATGGAAAGTCGGACGTTGAGGTTCACAGGTACTACGTCCGACAGATTCTTACAATCATGCGAGAGCATCAATTGTATGCAAACCTCAAGAAGTGTATATTTGCAGCAAGCGAAATACCACTTCTTGGGTGCATCGTTGGTAAGAACGGTGTACGTCCTGATCCCGAAAAGATCAAGGCGATCACCGACTGGCCTGTGCCGGTTGATGTCAAAGGTCTTCGAAAATTCCTTGGACTAGCGGCGTATTTGCACAAGTATTCACGCAATTACGCCGAGATGACTATACACCTCTCTCGTTTGTTGAAAAAGAACGAGAGGTGGTTATGGAACGCTGAATGTCAGCGTTCCTTTGATGGCATCAAGCAGAGCTTGATACAATCCTCAGGCCTAGCAATAGCCGATCAGGACAGGCCATTTCATGTGGTCTGTGATGCCAGCGATTTCGCAATCGGCTGTGCATTAATGCAGTACGACCTTGAAGACGTTGAACGCGTCGTCTGCTATCAGTCGCGTCAGCTGCAACCAGCTGAGCGGAACTATCCAGTGCATGACAAGGAACTCCTTGCCATGAAGTATGCACTCGCGAAGTTCAGAGTCTATCTATTAGGAGATAGACCCTTCATTGTTTACACTGACCATGCGTCGATACGCACGGCAGTGAACAGCCCGCACCTTTCACAACGAATGGCGCGGTGGTTGTCATTCTTTGCGGAATACAACTTTACGGTCGAGTACAAACCAGGACGACTTAATGTCGTCGCTGATGCACTTTCACGTCGCCCCGACTTTGAAACAGTCGCGAAACCCAACAGTGAGACAGTCACTGTTGCGGTTATGACGTCCACCATACCATCTTCAACGTTAAATGATGATGTGAGGAGGGCGTATGCCCAAGATGGTGAGATTGTGAAGTTGTTGACACATCTCTCTCTCAACCGTCTCGAGAATCGTTGAAACGACTATCGTCTGCGTATCGATCTGCATCAGATCGATACACTATTCGCAACGGGTTACTGTATTATACAGCCGTTTCTGGTGACACACCACGTGTTGTCATTCCAGATGATACTGATCTGCGTTTGCGGATCATGTTCGAGTATCACGATACTCCTATAGGAGGACATCGTGGCCGTGAGAAAACCTACCTCACGGTGAGTCGAGACTTTTACTGGCCCCGCCAGTATCAGTCTGTGCGAAAGTATGTTCGCGCATGCGAAGTCTGTCAACGAGTGAAGTCAAGTCCTTCACTGCGTGCACCTTTACAGCCTCTACCGGTTCCGGCTGAGTGCTGGGAATCCATCTCAATGGATTTCGTCTTTGGGTTACCCAAAGACACACGCAGGAATACGGGTATTCTCGTATTTGTTGACAGATTCAGCAAAATGTACACCTTGTGGCTGTACCAGAGACAATCACGGCAAGTGGCTGTGCTTGTGTCTTTATTGACACCATCTTCCGACTTCATGGGTTGCCCCGTGAACTCGTATCAGACAGAGATCCACGATTCACTGCTAATTTCTGGCGTTCCGTGTTCAAATCACTCGGAACACGCTTGAAGATGTCGACATCTGATCATCCAGAGTCAGATAGTCAGACGGAACGAGCCAATCGAGTCCTCGAAGAGATACTTTGAGGATACGTACACTCCTTTAAGAGTTGGAGTGAGTTTTTGCCAATGGTAGAGTTTGCCATTAACAACTCGGTGCATCCGTCCACGACACATACACCGTTTTACGTGAATGGCTTGCGCCATCCGCGTGTACCCACCTTACTAGAGTGTAACTCTGGTTTAAAGGGGGGAGGGACTCGCGCGAGCAAAAACCGATTTGGTTCACGCTCATCACGCTCTGACGAAGAGGTCATTGCGTTTGATGCCGATACCGATAACATTGATATCGAAGAAGATGATGCCAGTGAGAGCGCGGAAGCCCTCACTGAAGAAAAGATTGATGTTGCTGCAGTGCACTCACAGCACACTGAAGCAAACGAGTCAGCAGATGAGTTCACACTGGCTCGTGCAACGGTAGTCCGTTTTGTGCAAGACTCCATCGCCGAAGCGGTGGATAAGCAAAAGCAAAACGCTGATAAGAATGGAAGGGCAAACACTCTTTATTTAATAAAGGTGACTTAGTCCTACTGTCTACGGTTAATCTAACAAAGCATGTAGTGACTAACTTGGGTAGCAGTAAACTACTACCCAAGTACATTGGCCCATTTCGTGTATTGCACCGCCTAGGCAATGCATACACGATCGAGTTACCACGTAAGATGCGAACGCATCCCACGTTTTACGTTGGTCGGCTTAAGCCGTACCATCAGTACGCTGCTTCTTTTGATGAAGAACGCCCTTGCGCTCAAGCATCTCACAGAGAGCCTTGTGCTCCCGATGGTGGATATCGACAAGGGTATGAAGAGCAGTTATCTCATCCCGAGACCGATCAACAATCCCACGAGCTACCCTTAGCTCGTAACGAAGAGATGTCAGAGCTCTCTCGTTCTAGAGCTGAGCAAAGGCAAACTCAGCTCGATGCTTCGAGGCAGTGTCCGCCATTTGGAGACGCCTATTCCGCTCATGTTCGAGATCGTCGCGTAACCCTTGCGTTACGCGATCAAAGAAGCTCTCGGGAACACACCGATCCACATGATCGTGTGGAGAGCGTCTTTCCTCCTCCTCCACCTCCATTAGAGGACTCTCGCGGTGGCCAGCGCTATCTAGTTGAGCAGCTGTTGAACCACCGCGACGTGAACGGACGTCGGACGAGTTATCTCGTCCGGTGGCGCGGCTATCCCCCGTCCTGGGATTCTTGGGAGCTCCGCTCCCAACTGATGATCGACGTACTGGGTCTGGTTGATCAGTACGACGCGGCACATCCTGTGCCGCAGAAGGACCGCCGGAGAAAGTCTTCCCGGCACGGTCGTAAAGGGATTTCAGATTGTCAATCCCTTCGTACATCTCAGTAGAGATACGTACGCGCCACCACGGGCTAGCAAGGAGGTAAGCCTCCTTAGGTGCTCGTGCAGAGTTGTTTACACAACATGGGCACGAGTCTCCCCAAGAGAGGCAGGGTAATCCTTTCTCCCTTGACAGACGATGCAGCTTGTAGCGTGCACCTGTCGGGATTCGCTTTTCAAACTTATCACGAGCTTTGATAAGTTTGTCGTTCCAAGCGTCACGACCTACATCCTCAAGGTTATGGATGTAGGCGTTCCACGCCTGAAGTAGTGAGGGACCATCACGTTTGTGATTCCCACTGTACCATCGATGTCTAAAGAAAGCATCGATGAAGAGTTCATTCTCAGCGCGATAGTTTTTCGCACTGGAGTCAAGGTGATGGATCCTTGACGAATCGAACAATCGTGTTCGATAACGATCACTCGTCGTCGCCGACAAGTGATCCATGACGGATTTTGGAGGCATCCATGCCTTCTTTTCTGGAGCGAGACGCAAGACATTGCGGTCCCGCTCTTCCTGCGACGTGCCGACAGAAAGACTGGCACCTCGTTGCGAAGTGGTGTCAATAGGAGAACCGACACCGCTGTTAGCGCCCGAGTCTCGCGACCTCGAGCGCCTTCGCTTCGGCGATGGTTCATCTGATTCGTAAGATGAACCAAAGATGCTACGACGCGTAGAATCATCCATGCCACGCTTGGCAGGCGGCTTGTGTTCGATCGCCGTCGATACGGATCCGTCATCCGTATCAGGAGAGTACGAGACACCGAGCTCGTACTCTGTGAAGACATGAGTGTCTTCATGACCAGCGCCTGCATCACCAAGTGACACAGGCTGAGTCGCTTCAGCAACCGATGAGACATCAGTTGCTGTGGTTTCTGCTTCGGCGCCCGCACAGAGACGTGCGGACGCGCTCTCGGCGGCCTTGCTCGCGCATCGCATGAGCTTGTTAACCATGCGATGAAATGTTGGAAAGTGGACTCGGACCAACAAGTGCAAACCCTGTCCCAAATGATTTGGGACGAGTATCCATTTAGTCAATCAGTCACTAAAGTGACTGATGGTTAAGGGGGGGTGATGTAACGGGGTGAATCGTTACATAACAATTTATAAGGAATTGTTAATAGAATATAACTATAAGAGTTATATTCTCAGAATATTGTCATAAGGACAAATATTCTGCAGCACTTACGAGTAGTTCCTAATTGGTTGATATAGGCCATTATATCAACCAACGAAGACGCGCCACGACAGACGCACGCAATGAGTGGTGAGCAGATAGTTGATATGCACATTTGTATTCAGACATAGTTAGATGAAGATAAATAGTGATTTATTAACAGACATTAACTATGCTAAATACGGTTCTACTTTTTACATTAACCAAGTACTCGCTTCTTCTTACCGTCTCCTCTGCACGTACCAGTGTACGTGAAGTTCCGAGGCACCGCCTTGTCCTGTCATCCGAACAAGTAGCTTGTACTGTCACCAGTACAAGCTTCAGGGTGCCCCGTTACATTCTAAGTACAGCCGCTATCCGTGGGATTAATAGCAAAAGAGGTAAATTTCACTCAGTATTTTCGACGAATCAAAACTTTTTTTTGTTTACTGCACGGGAAAAGGGTAGTTTAAATGAAAAAGGAAGTGATTTTAACAGCTACCTTGTCAAAATGGCTTGCATGACCTAATAGAATCTAAAACAAAGTCACATGAGATCGTTCGGAGACAAATGTACTAGCGCTGCGGAATCTACTTCGGTGCCACTTGAGCGGATGGATGGCTTCGAAAGCTCAAATTTGAGTGGTGCAATGAGCCGGCAGCGCCACAAATCTAGTTTCTCGCACAGCAGTTACAAGCGGTACGGCTGTTACATGAACGCCAACTTCACCGGGCTGTGGGTTTCCCCATCAGTGCAATGGTCTTGCAGCTTTTATCGTCAAATGCATACATAGTCTTCATTCTGTTGAGCAGCAAGGCTCAGCCAGGCACTCCTGGGCCAGCGCAGCTCGATCACATTGTTCTAGCGCTGCTTCAACTAAACTGCAGCATCCGTATGACTTAATTCTGGAAAACAACAAATGCAAGTATCTGCTCGTGTCAAGTCACGCAAATATCGTGTTTTATTTATCTGAAGACGCAAATCGCAAGCGCATACACCTTCTTCATTCAAATTTACATGGGCGTGTTACTTTCTTGTGCCAATGGTCATCTTGCGACCAATAGTCATACTGCAAAGATAAAAGCTTTGATCCCTAACGCCCGGATCCATGAGACCGATCGCTGACCGGCCAGGAAAGCTACTTATTTCTACAAGATCCAAGAACATCAGGCGTGGCCCGGTTGGCCGCTATGGAGCAAACATCCAGTGGCAGCGGTGTTGCTGTAAATGCAAGGCCGTCCTAGCTGCCTAGCTGCCTAGCTGCCTAGCTATCTTTTTCTTTTCTAAACGTAGTGCGACACTAGTTGTGCGGGAAATGAACAAAATACAAATGGTCATTCGCGAAGTAAATACAAATGTGCTTAGTACAATGACGAGTTTACTTCGGCGCAAACTGGCCGCAGTGCCAAATCAAGTGACACCACGTGTATGCGCTGGCGCTAAAAGACCGGTCTAATCACTTTTATGTAGCAAGAATTTCAAGCGTAAGTGCCCTTCCAAAACTACCGTTTACATCATGGACACAGCTCTTTGCGCTGAAACTCTTGTCACAGAGACTGCAGTATCGACAGAGACCTGTGTGCAGAGGCTGCCATCGCGTGGGATCAGATTATAGTATGTTAATATTGTGATTGTGGAGACGATAAAGCCAATCACGGATGAGAAGCGAGAGAACGGGGAAGCAATCGAAGAGTAAATTTGATGCACACAAGAAAGCACATGTACCCGGTCTACGAGCGAGAGAAGCAGCAAGATCACTCGAGCCGGAAGCAGCAAGATCACTCGAGCCGGAAGCAGCATTCTGAGAACATTCTTCCGTAGGCTGTTCCATTGCTGAGACAAAATAGGCGCTTGAAAAATGAGCTGGCGACCACTCGAAACAGAAACAATCTATTAACCCGACGATGAAATGTCCACTTCGTTTCGATTGAGAAGAGCAGACCAGTAATATAGTGTCTCTTCAAGGAACTGTGGTCTTGCCAAAGCGTCATCGCAGCAATTAGCTATTGTTCCATCGCAGATCAGGGGGGCCAATCAGGGCAGTTCGCTATCGGCTCGAAAACGTGGGCACGTCAGCACGTCGGAGTCCATCGAGGTCAGCGAAGGGGAGAACTGGAGTGGACTTGAGAGCTCCAAACAGAAAAAAGGCAGGATCAGCGTTGCTTCTCCTCAACCCTATATCACTCGGATGGAGGAACGAATGGATACCGACGACTGGCCGGATCTCTGGCAGGCTCTGGGCGTTGAATGGCCAGTAACGGCTTCTACGCCATATCCACTAGTGTATGGTAACCCTGAGGCGTGGCTAAAAACTGCCCAGGTCGAGCCAGAGCTGCTGCTCCATCACGTGCGACGCTTTGTTTTCCCGGGTGAACTGCTGGCTAGCCTAGGGGATCACGTTCTCGGGATGTGGACGGCTCAGTGGCGACAGGCGTGCTTGCTGTCTGGTCTGCTTGAGTACAGGCGTCGAGTGCAAGATGCTATACAATCACTGTGGCTAGATCAATGGATCGTGCGAACACAGCAGCGATTGCCTTCCTCCCGGCTGGCCCCATTAATCGACAATACCGACGATTGGGTCAAGCTGAGGGAGGTCGACTACGCTACCGATGATATTTTGCGTCTGTGTGACCCTCACCGACGTATACGCCTGAGTTATCACCTACTATGTGCGGTATTGTTCGACGCTGAGATTTTTGCGCTGACCGGGGATGGGGAAAAACCACTTGAGCCTTCCGAGCAACTTCGAGGGCACCTACGCTTACTTCGGAACAACAGTCACTACAAGGAGGTGTATTACGTTGACGGGGGATCCAAGGTGGATTGGCGCAAGCTGGTTTGCTTCTTTAGTACTGCGTTGGCTCCTGCAGAGCAGCAGTTTCTACTTGAGTACTAACGGCAGCTTACGGAGCAACGAGGCCTTCAGGCCCGGTGGTGCATCACTCGACGCATCGGACGCCTATGGCCGCCGTCTCTTGCTTAAGGAATGGACCAATTCTTTTGAGCCAGTTACATCTCGGCTCCAAGGCTGGATGGGTGACATGCTTTACATATCTCAAAATGTACGAGGATTCAAGGACAGCGTGCGCGACAGTTGAATGTCGATTTGGCGGGCTAAGACAAATCGACACTGAACAGGGGCTTGGTGCATCCAGGACACACATGTGCACACAGAAGCAGAGGCAACTCGGCTGCGATATCAGTGGGCTCGACTATGGGGTCAGCATCTTAACCCGACTTCCCCTGTCCTATCGTACTGGAGTATTGGCTCGTCAAAACGGGCAGGAGTTGCTATTCTACTCACTCCACAAATTGCAACACATACGACGGCCTGGTTACCGGATTTCTGGACCACACGCGCGATCGCTGTATCTATGGGGGGAAGTCCTTGTGAATTTGTACGCTCCTACTTTGCGGTCCGAGCGAGAGGCTTTTTTTACCTCCCTGCTGACCTTAAATCTAGACCCCTCAAACACGATGATCGTCGGCGACTTTAATTGCGTCCAGAGTCCCCTTCTGGATCGATTTGGGAAGCATCGCTCCAACCGGTCAGAAAGCCCGGCCCTGGACCACGTTGTGTCTACGATAGGATTGGCTGATGCAAGATGGCTTCGCGAACACGCAGACGACGACTCAATGGATACTTTTGTGGACCATTTCACATACTGGGAAGGGGATAGGGCTAGTCGTATTGACAGATTTTATGTACCGGAAGGCTGGGTGGACCGCGTCCTGTGGGTTGAGACGCGCTTACCTTCAAATTTGTCGGACCATCAGGAGGTAGTTCTACACCTGCGAAAACCAACCAGGCGTCGCCCTCATATTCGACGTGATAGGGTGGTGTATCCCATCACAGCATCGAACCCCGATAGCATAATAGCAGAACTTGTCGAGGAAATGGATGGCATGGCTGTTGGTCAAGCTTTATCTACCAGGACTTGGGATCCAGACGTTGCTGAGTGTGTACGCTGTATTCGGCGTGTCAGTAAGAGGGTGAAGCAGCGCAGGGCTCGATTTCGCCATAACATTCAGAGACGGGCACAGCAGCACTTGCTTACCAGGCCACAATGGATATCCTGTAAGATGGAAGAATTGCGTCAGAAACATATTGTGCGACTCGGTCAACAGCTGGTCAGGACAACATATCGGTTACGGTTTTTTTATCGCAAAATAGCCGACTGGGAGCGCGAGCAAACCGTCACCGGTATTAAGCAGCTTCATGGACCGGTTTTTTAGTCGCACCATGTCGACGGCAGATAAATTTGCCTCCGAGTGGTCCACTGTTTTAGGCGTGGTACATCGCAGTACCCCTTTGGAAGCCTTACCAGCCACCATTCGTCATTTTGTTCAAGTTCCCACCCAACGGGTACTTTGTTCGAGCGAGAATCAGTCTTTAATGGCCGATTTCACTGAAGATGAGGTTATTACAGCCATCACGGGCCTATGTCGACATAAATCGGCTGGATCTGATGGTTTAAACAACGACTTTTTAAGGATACGCCGGCGCTTTTGGTTCCAGCCCTGGTGCGAATCAGTAATCAAATATTGGCGGGCTCCGATCCTCCACCTTCTTTTCTGGAAGCGCTGATCATACCTTTGCGGAAGAAAGGTGACTCAGATGATGCTATGGATTACAGGCCTATTTCGCTACTTCAGACCAGTTACAAAATCTTCGCGAAGGTGCTGGCGACTAGGTTACAAGTTGTATTACCTAAAGTCATTGGTGACTCACAACAAGGTTTCGTCCATGGCAGGCAGATGTTGAAGTCTGTCCTGATGATGCTCTCCCAACTGGCAACGGCTTCTTCTGATGCAACTCTCGACGCGATTAATAGCAGGGTCATCCTTCTACTTGATTTTCGAAAGGCATATGATACTGTGGACAGAAGCTTTCTTTACGAGGCGCTTCGACAATTTGGATTTGAGGAACGATATATTCAGCTAATTACTCGGCTGCATGAAGGGACTACGGCTACATTCCTCGTAAATGGGGAACGGTCCAGTCCAATATCCGTCGTGTCAGGAATTCGGCAAGGCTGCCCTCTGGCCCCTTTGCTATTCCTCGTGGTGGTCGAGTTGTTGGGAATTGCAGTTCAGCAGTCTCCCACCTTGAAAGGACTCCCGGTCCCAGGTAGCCGTACTCAAACGCACCGCTTCTCAGCGTTTGGCGACGACTCCACGATTTTTCTCGAGCAAGCGAATCAGCTGGCACCGGCTCTTGCCCTCGTATTACGCTTTGGAGCCTTATCTGGACTGGAAGCCCAGCCGTCAAAGAGCAAAATCATACTCTTGAACACAGGGGTGCAGATGCGAGAAATGGTTGGCATTTCGGTGCTACACCAGACATAAACAGTAAGGTACCTGGGCTATGAGGTTGGTCTTGGTGCCTTACATAACCGCAATTGGGCTTTAAGGATTCGAAGGCTTCAACGGCGGCTAATCACAGCTTCCAGGGTCGCGACTAGTGTGGAGAATCGAGTGTTGATTCTAAACTCCATCATTCTTCCATCCATTTAATTCACGGCAGCGGTATTCAACATCCCAGAATGGGCGAGGCAGGCAATCCAAAATTTGTACAAACCATTTTTGTGGGCTCATGCCACTTCGACAGAAGCTAGCAGGCACAAGATCAACCCAGGACTGCTATTCACTCCGAAACACGCAGGCGGAGTAGGGCTGGCTTCATTCGAGGTCGCAATCAAAACTCAGCACACGAAACATGCACTGCGGTGGCTAACGCAAGCCCAGGGCAAGTATTTTGCCTCTTGGTGTCACTGAGCTTATCAAGGTAGGCCAACTTCCTCATCCCTGGTCCTGTATGGAAGGGGTATACCAGTGATAACATCTTCTTGCACTTCGAAGCCGTCGAAACCTGCATGGATACAAGACATGGACAAGCTTTTGCAACCCACGACGGAGCAATTGAATTTTATTCGAGATCGCGTCCGCATGCACTATTTGACTTTGCTCGAAGAAGCCAGTAGCTGGTGGGAAGAAGATGAATGGGTATTATCTTACCATCACCCTTTTCCGGAAGCATTGGCATCCAACGACGTCCAAGTACTGGCACTGCACCGCTTTTGGGGAACGTTCGGATGGAGTAACAATTCGTGGATTCGCGACGGGCAGGGTCGGCAGCTTGTACGCTCCAAATACGACCGGATAGCTGACTGCTCCATCTCGGACTTGCACATTCGCAGAACCGGACCGAAAGAGTTTATCTTCAGTATCTCACTGGCTGGACCTGCCTCTAAGCATCACTATCAGCCGAAGTTAAGGCGCTGGGCTACATCTATCTTGCTCGCTTCGCCTTCTATTCAAATTGGGTCGGAACTAGCGCTGGAACCGAAGTTAGCACTTCGTCATGCGCCTCCGTTTCGGTATCATTTTGAATTTTCGACGGTGCGACATGGTTACGTCGTCGGGAATAGACGGGAGTCTGCGGATAACGGGTGTGAGCACGTCAAATTGCGGCAAAGTGCCGACGGATTTAGATGGTTTTTTACCACATCATTACCTGAGTTGGTTACTGAAACTGTCGCTGAGAGGGACATTTGGATGCGCCGACTGTGGTTACATGGTGTCGTGTTTTATTCACATCCTGATCATCATCGATTTCCCTGGGCTGTGGCCAACACGGTGGCGAACGTTTCGATTAGGGCCACAATTGCCCGGCTAGCGTTCAGACTTCACAAACGACTGCTTGCTATCCCTTTGAAAGGGCTGATCCAACGGTTGAAACTGTTGTCACAAATGCGCCTCGGCATGCGTATTCGCACAAGAACCTGTAGCTCAAGTGGTTTGGTGTGGCAGCACCATGCGAGAGGTCACTAGTTCGATATCCAGTGACTGCAACAAAAAGTTAAAACCTTCGGGTACTGGTGTGCCGGGGTTCACCAGCACTGTCCTGCCAGACAGTGACGTCGCCCATCTTAGTAAGTTACGGTGTTTGTTAGAAACACACTATCTGAGTTAGAAACGTACGACGAGACGATTAGTAATGTACGACTGGACGATTACTAACGTTGAGTCAGAAAGAATAGAGTAGGCTTAGGGAGGTTGTGAACTAAGGACCTAAATATATAGTCTGTGCATTTTGCAAAACTTCGATCACTTCCTTTTAGGTTATGAGCCCAAGCCCCGCTGACTCTGACAAAGACCTCGATCACGCCTTCGCCATGGACTCGTCTCCGTTTACTGTCGCTCGCATTAACAAGTTCGACGGCACGAACTTCCATACGTGGAAGTTCAAGATGCAAATGGTGCTGGAAGAGAGGGACCTCTGGGACGTGGCGAGCGGCAAGGTCAAGCTCAAGTACTGCACAAGTAATTTGGACCAAGCGACGTTGAGCGAAAGTCGCGGAAGGCGCTAGCGATCATCTGTCTGGCGATGGAGGATTCGCAGCTGCCACTGGTTTGCTCAGCGAAGGAAGCGTATGATGCATGTTCACGTCTAGAAGATCACTACGAGAAGAAGAGCTTGGCTAATAAGCTCTTTCTTCGTCGCCGTTTCTTCACGACAATGATGGGAGAAGGTGATGATGACGTGCTGGAGCACATAACAGACTCAAGAATCTAGCGGAGCTACTCGACGCAGTCGGTGCTCCGGTCAGTGAGGACTCGTTTTTGTCCAGCCTTAGTAAGTCGCACCAGTGCCTAATAACAGCATTGGAGTCAAGAGCCGACTCGCTGTCGTGGGAACTAGTGACGTCTCGGCTACTGCATGAAGACATGAAGCGCAAGGAACAAGGTGATGAAATCGAAGGAGACGCGCGCAGTCAACCTCAAGAATAATGTCAAGAGATAACAAGCGCAAGGCTCGACCGGCTAAGCAGACCGGTGCGTGCCACAGTTGTGAAAAACAAGGACTTTGGATTGTGGAATGCCCCTCGCGCATCCAGAAGACGCTGGTCGACACAGGTACCAGCGTGCAAACATCGCGCAAGAACCGGAGCTTGGCGATTACCTGTTCTCGGTTGGTGGTGGCAAGACCAAGTCGAGTTAAATGTGGCTGATCGACTCTGGAGCGACGCAGCACATGACAAGTACCAAGAAGTTCATGAAAAACTACAAGGACTTTGGACTAGTAGATGTGCATCTTGCTGATGATGGTGTTGTACAACGATTCGAAAGGGTGACATTGTCATGTCAATGAGGACCGTCAAGGGGTCAAGAAGGGTGTGCTCACTGGCGTGTGGCATATCCCCAAGCTATCGCGAAACCTGTTTTCGGTTGGTCGATTCACCAAGGAGGTTGGGCATGTCACCTTTAAAGTCGATAATTGCTTCGCGGAAACGAAGGTGTTTCAAGTGGAAACTTGGCGCTATCAAAGGAAAAGGATTGTTCAAGCTGTGCATGACACCGGTGATGCCTAACGAGGCCAATGTGGCAAGTCCAATAAACTTCAAAGGGGCAACTCTTCGTACCTCTGGCACCTTCGACTTGGTCATATTGGTCATGGCGGTCTTGATGCAATCGTCAAGAAAGATTACGGCAGCGAAATCGGCATAAAGTAGGTGCCGAAGTGGGAATTTTGTGAAGGATGCGCACTTGGCAAACAAACACGTGTGAGCTATATGCCCAAGTCACCCGACCATGCAAGTATGTTGCTGGAGGTCATCCACAGCGATGTGTGTGGCCCTATGAAAACTCCTAACTTTAGCCCAAACAAACGGTATTTTGTGCCTTTTATTGACGTATACTCGCACTACTGTGTGTGTATCTGCTTCAAAAAGCAGCCAAGTTCGCTCAATTTGTCACGTTGGTGGAAACCCAAACTGGCAAGCGTGTGAAGACTCTTCGAAGCATAATGGTGGCGAGTACGCTTCCAGTATGATGTTCAAGCTCTTAGCGGAAGATGATATTATGCATATGTTCATGCCGCCTTCCACGCCTCAATTGACTGGTGTCACCGAGCGGATGAATCGAAAATTCGTGGAAAGCGCTCGTTGCATGATGGAACATGCCGAATTAGCCAAATCGTATTGGGGTGAGGCATTCATGACTGCAAACGTTGTAAGTCTTCGCTGTCCAACTCGTTCTACAAGTCACGACAAGTCACCCTACGAAGCATGGAGCGGTAAGAAACCTATACTTGCAAACCTGAAGGTGTTCAGTTGCCATGCATACGTGCATGTGCCCAAGTCAAAGCGGTCCAAGCTCGATGCAAGATCTATTCAGTGTCGGTTCATTGGATACTCCGACCATGAACAAGCGTACCGTTTCAAGGAGATCAAGAGTCGTCGTGTACTGGTGAGCCGTGATGCAGTTCATGGAGAATGTTTTCGACAGTGGAAGACGCGACTATGTGCAAGATGGAACCGTCGTCGAAGAAGAAGCTTTTATGGAAGATGAGGATGTACCTATGGAGGACTACTCCTCTCATGACACCAGCAACATGAATTTTGAAGAGGCTACAATGGATGGCGTTGATGAACCCGGCGTTAAGAGACACCAACGCACACAGTCGCTCGAGGCCTTGGCCAACGCTCCTGATGCGAAACGTCGAGCTCGATACCTTACCATGGCCGAGATGTCTGCGACTGCTGATACCAGTCACTTTGTTGAGACTGCCTACGTCGTGGATTCAGTGGGAGATTTACCAAGGACGTTCAAGTCAGCAATGGAATCCAGCGACGCAGTCAAGTGGAAAGAGGCTTGTGACTCCAAAAACAATTCCCTTCGTCAAAATGAGACCTGGAATCTCGTGCCGCTTCCACAGGGACGCAAGGCAATTGGTAATCGATGGGTATTTCGGGTAAAGGAGACCCAGGATGGCAAAATCGAGCGGTTCAAGGCGCGTCTGGTTGCCAAGGGATTTTTGCAGAAGCTTGGCATCGACTATGACGAGACGTTTGCACCAGTGGCCAAGTTCACATCGATCCGAATCGTACTCAGTTTAGCTGCGAAGTACTCGTTCATGATTCACCAGATGGATGTGAAGACTGCGTTCCTGAACGGTGAGCTGGATGAAGATATCTACATGGAGCAGCCAGACGGCTACGTTGATGAAGACCATCCGGACTACGTGTGCAAGCTCAAGCGCTCGCTGTACGGACTGAAGCAGTCGCCGCGCATGTGGAACCAGACCATCGACGATTTCATGCTGGACTTGGATTTTAAGAAGTGCAAGACCGACCATTGCATTTATTTCAAGCGAGATCAAGAAGACTTGAGTTTTGTAGCGCTGTACGTTGACGATTTGGTCCTCGTAAGCAACAACGCCGAACTGATTAGAGCTACAAAGGATGCGCTAAGTGAGCGGTTTGAGATGACGGATCTCGGCGAACTCAAGTACTTCCTAGGAGTGGAAGTTAACCAAGATTGTTCAGCTGGTACGATTTCGATTTGTCAGTCCAAATTTGCAAAGGACATCCTTGATAAATTTGGCATGGATAACAGCAAACCGGTCAAGACACCTCAAGAACCAGGACTCAAGCTGACAAAGTCAATGTGCGTGGATGGGTGCAAGCATGACGAAACGATGGCAAATGTGCCATTTCGCAACGCAGTCGGCTGCTTGATGTGCCTTATGGTGGGTACACGCCCAGACCTTGCTGCTGCAGTGGGAGTGCTTAGTCAGTTCTCGGCAGACCCTTGTCCGACCCATTGGCAAGCTCTTAAGCGGGTGTTACGTTACATCCAAGGCACAAGGGAATATGGAATCGAGTATCAAGCAACAAACAATGACAAACTGCACGGCTATTCGGATGCAGACTGGACCGGAGACGTGGAAGCTCGACGAAGCACAAGCGGGTACACGTTCATATTGAACAACGGGTGTGTAAGCTGGAGAAGTAAGAAACAGAGCACTGTGGCTCTTTCATCTACGGAAGCAGAGTACATGGCGTTGTCGGAAGCTGCACAAGAAGCAATTTGGCTGAAGGCACTATTATGTGAGCTCGACGAGATGAGGAGCGATGAAGCTGTCAAGATCTACGAGGACAACCAAGGCTCCATCGCATTGGCCAAAAAATCCCGAATTTCACAAGCGCACTAAACATATTGACATTCGTTTTCATTTTGTACGCGAGAAAGTGGCTGAAGGAACATTGGTGTTGGAATACTGCTCGACCAAGGACATGAAGGCCGACCTGATGACGAAGCCAATTCCTGCAGTACAGTTTCAACATCTACGGAACATGCTGGGTGTCAAGGTGCTAACTTCTGCCGAGGCGAGTGGGAGTGTTGTCACAAATGCGCCTCGGCATGCGTATTCGCACAAGAACCTGTAGCTCAAGTGGTTTGATGTGGCAGCACCATGCGAGAGGTCACTGGTTCGATATCCAGTGACTGCAACAAAAAGTTAAAACCTTCGGGTACTGGTGTGCCGGGGTTCACCAGCACTGTCCTGCCAGACAGTGACGTCCCCCATCTTAGTAAGTTACGGTGTTTGTTAGAAACACACTATCTGAGTTAGAAACGTACGACGAGACGATTAGTAATGTACGACTGGACGATTACTAACGTAGAGTCAGAAAGAATTCAGTAGGCTTAGAGTAGCAACAGGAGGTTGTGAACTAAGGACCTAAATATATCCACTGTGCATTTTGCAAAACTTCGATCACTTCCTTTAGAAACAAGTCATCAGCAAGGATGGCTGGTTGCGTGCAGCAGCTCATCAACGCCCGTCTCAAGTTTGGAACCATACTAATGGCCTTTCGGATTTTCAAGTCTGGACTTGCTACAGAATCGCCACTAATCAACTTAACCTCTACCATGATGGTCGTCGCGCTGACAACAGCTGTCGAGCGCTGATGGAGTGTTGGGGGCGTAAAGAAACGTCGGCTCACATCTTTTGGGAATGTCCAAAGGCGCGCGCCTGCTGGAGGCGACTTATCTGTCACTGGACGGGTCTCCGAGATGCGAGGTCTGTTGATGAGACCTGGTATTTTGGCAGTGTGAATCGTCAGGCTCCTGCATTACCGGCAAGGCAGCGACAACGCCTACATGAACATTTACAAGACGACTTGGAAGCAGGGGTCATGGTTTGGAATCGCATATGTTTATCATGTGTAGCGTCTGTTTAACTCACTTTGGAGTGAACGAAACGACGCAGTATTTCAAGGTGTGCGGACGACGGTTATTCACAGCGTCACCCGTTTTTGGAAGGTGGGGATTCGGCATCTCAGCGCGTTAGCGAAACGCGAACATCGTGGTCCCGACACAGTCGTCACCGGGGCTCTCTTACATGCCTGTCTTGACCTCTTCACTCTCGAACCGCGGGATGAGGTGGTCTTCGCAGGAAGCAGCTACGACAAGCTACCGGATCCGGAGCTCTTGTCCTGGCTCCAGAGTTTTCAGACATCTTGTACATAGGTAACTGTTAATAGACTGTCATGAAATCTCTCCCAGTAATATAGTGGAAAGGACAGGAGCGACTGCAAAGGCGCGACGGCAGCTCCTGCCCTGGCTACACGGAAAAGCATGTGATCATGGGCATGCAAGTGCAAGAAGCAGTGCGACATTGAACGATGCAGTTCACCGCGGGCGTGGGACAGTGCTAACGTTCCGGTCATAACACGAACAATGCCGCAATCAGGCGAAAGCTTACGGCACAGCAATCATAGTATCGTCTTGCCCTGGTCTGAAGGGACTGGACAGCGCGTAGTTTCAAATACAGATGTCCTAGCCCGTCGATACAAAAAGCAAGTGTTTCGGAAGCCTTTCCTTCTTTAGTAGGTTGTCATTGCGCAGCAAGGATCAGGTTTGCCCAAACTTCCCGCCTTGTAATCGTCAAGTCCTTGGTGTGCTCCTTCCCCTAGTAGGCGGCTACCACCATGCCACATACCATACTATACTGAACTCGCTATAAGCCTAACACATAAGACGATTTGGACCGAAAGTCGCATTGCTTCCCCTTCTCTCAGCAGCTCACAATTCATTTTGCCGCTCAGTGCGAACCATCCGTCCCTGGTCGTCTCTTGTCAGCTATGAGGTCGGTCAACCTCATTGCGCTCTTCGTGGCCATTTCGCCGTTCTCCGTCATTGGTTTACTCCAAGTGTCTGGCCTGTCACTCATGACGTCGCCCAGCTCCACCGAACGGGAGTCTACGGAAGTCTTGGAGATCAATGCGAGGGAGGAAAACCGCGCTATCTTGCTACCTACTGATCTTCGGGAGTATTTCCGGAAATTCTTAAATGGGGCGTGGTTGAAGGATCTCTGGGCGAAGATCAAGGGCAGAACACCCGTCGGTGTATCTGGCAAGGAGCTGAAGGGTCCCAAAGCGCAGGCTAAGGCCGTGGTTTCCGTCACTGAAGCCAAAATGGCGCTGAAATTGGAGACGCTTGAGAAAAACCTGAAGGAGCTCCTGGAGGTGTTCGAGCCGAAACGAGTCGGCGCAGAGATGGAAGAGCTCCGCAAGAAACTGGAGAAGCTCGAGGCAGCCCAGCTCCTGACACCTCTCGACAAAGACCACGTAGCGGAGAAACTAAAAAAGGTCGAGTCCGAGATAGCAAAGCTTGCATCTCGTCAAGATCACACGACACCAGTCGATCAAGGTGTCATAACGAAGAAGATCGAAAAGCTCGTGAAAACGGTGGGAGCGCTCGAAAAGAATGGCGACACATCCGCTGCGGAGCTGAAGGAGCTCAAGGGGAATCTGCTGAAGTTAAAGAACACGCTCGAAGACTTGGAAATCGTCGATGAAGCTCGTGCGAAGATGGCTGATCTCAAGGCGAAGCTCCAGAACGTAGCAAACGTCGGTGATGCTTTTGTGAAAACAGGTTTGCACAAGATGCTTTCCGTTAAAATACCTGGAGGTGGTACAAAGGATTTCGCTCTCCGTTTCTTTCGAAGTTCTGAGTTCCGGGCCATGCGCGACCATTATTCATCGAAAAGTGCTGTAGCATTAAATAAGTCCATCTTATTGAATCTGGTGCGTGAAAAGAGCCCGCACGAAGTGACTTTAATGCTGTCTGCGGCGCGACAATATGGGGGTGAAAGGGTCAGGGGGTATGCGGAAGCGTTGGAGGAGGCGCAGTTCGAAAACTGGGTAAATGATGGGTTGACGAAGGAAACCATAGCCGCGGATATCATTGTTGAAAATGAGGCAAAATTGCAGCCCGAAGAAAAAAAGCTGTTGCTAGGCGTCGTGGGTAGGTTTGGAGAGTTCCCCAAAACAAAGTTTTTGCCTGTAAAGCAATAGTAGTGGTCACGCTAGTATGTGCATTCCGAATACACAATCATCGCTTTGCACTCAACTAGCGGGTGATCTCCTTCTTCTTTATGCGTTACAGCTTCCTCTTTACAATGTGCTCTAGCCTCTGGTGATCTTGTCGCACGCGTTTACTAATTTGAACAGTTTGAATAAAAGTTGAGATTCGGCATGAAAACCTCTGATCATCGTAACACATCACCAGCCGTGTTTCTGGCAATGTGTTGTCAAGTCGTCTACTAAATATACGAGTTTCCTGCTCGACAGAATCGATATCCTCAACCAACTAAAGTGTGTTAGAAATACTTCGCATACTATCGTCCAATGTGTTGAAATTGCTACATGACTTCATTGCAAGTTTCATGGCATACACGCTCGCCTTGTCTTAACTGACCTACTGACCGGCTCGCCTTGTCTTAACTGACCTACTGACCGTTCACAACACCACCTCCTTTGACTTCTTCAGAAATGGACCCCGTTGTTCAACAAGACTCACTAACATGTGTGCGATGCGTGCGGCACGAAGTTCTAGGTGATTGGCAACAAGGAAAGGTGCAAACCGCGCGGATGTCGCGTGTACATCTCATGCGTTTCCTTTAAGTCCGAGCGGACGATTCAATGAGAAGAGGCCGACACATGAGTTTGAGACGTCGCGCGCTGCTTGCTGTTTATGATATGACATACAACAACGAGCTCGACAGGCTCCAAGTGCTACCGGGCGTTAGCTCTTGCCAGTCGGAGAACAAAAAGACAGATTCGGACGTGCATGCCACCTCAGCAAGGACCGAGATCGCCGACGACGATAAGCGCAGGTGGTGATGCTGTCGAGGCAATCGCATCCGAGAAGGTTACATTATCACACTATTGTGCACCAAATTAAAAAAACGGTGGATAGTTGGACCGTCAAGGAGGTAAGCGCGAGGCGAAGATGCGTCGCACAGCTAAAGCCGCGCCACGACTTTAGTAATCTTTCAAGCTGTGCAACAACGGGAGACGTTGTCACGCTTTTGCTTTGAGCTACGATTTAGCGGCTATGGTAGCTGGCTGGTCATTCCTTGGACTGCTGCTAACGAAATGTCTGTGATCTGCATGCAGCCTTTCCACAAGATGTAGCTGTGGTTTTTGTGCTGCAGCTTTTTGGGCGCCGATACTTAATTATGGCATGGGTGATCAAGTTCTGTTTGTGGACAACAATCTCATTCATGGGTCAGAACGATTGAGTGTCCGTAAGTTACATTTAATTTACATTTTGATGATTTGGCAAGATGTCTATGAAAGAGTTTGAAGCCAGATTAGCCATTTTCATCAATTTGGGATAAGTTGCTTTTGTTTCCAAGCACAACGCTGATTTGGCAGCAGCATTGTCAAAATTTAAAGCCGCACAATCGACAAGCAAGGTGCGTTAATTTGTTCGATACAGATTCAGCGCGTAGGCGTAGAACGCCATCTAATACGACGAGCTGACGTCATGGTTCACGACTTGATATTGCACAGAGCTCCCAGTTCATCCAGACGCTTCTTTATCACGGGCGCCTGATCAGATTCTTTGTCATTAATAAACGTTCACTGTCGTTAATTTATCCTTCATCTGCTTGCAAAAACGAGTTCTGCTGCTTGCTTGTCTCTTCACTCGTCGCCCTCACCACTGTTAACGTGCATTGATCGTTATAGGGACAATGCTATTGTAGTTTGCCGACACCACCCACGATTAATGCATACTTGCAGCAGCGTCGAAGCTTCCAAAAGGTTGACAGGCAACATCCAAACAAGCAATAGTGTTGAATTGTCGGCGACGATTCTTGTATACACTCTGGTACAATAGTCAGAATGAGCCATCGAAGGCGCAGCACGGAGACTAGGTCCAACAGTAGCTATTGTGTACAGGACATCCAAAATAATACCGTGATACTCCTTGCATCCATGACAATTACCAACAGTGTTTTCATGGTTAATTGGGTAGAGTCGATGGGGAACGTGAGGTGGTAGCCCTTGCCTCGGCACCTACGAGTTTGTCCTACCAGGCAAACCAGAATACTGCTGATTTTCTATCATTTGCATCACAAGGAGGGGAACTCACGATTAGTTCAGTGCAAAGGAAACTGCAACGGAACGATTTTGCCGGTAACAGGGTAGCCCAATACATGATATCGACACCAAAAGGTGTCAATAGGAATATTGTCTAGCACGATAATTCCCTGCCAATATTATCCAAGATGGGTAGTACCGAAGAAATATTATTCCCTAACAGATAATATTCATGCGCTGCTCCAAGATTGGTTGATGGAAAACATATCAACCATCGATTACCACCAATCGCTGCTTGACGCGCGCAATGAGTGGTGAGCAGGTTGTCGTCATATGACAACGTAGATTAATAGAGTAAGACATAGATATAAGTCATTTTGATAGCTTAACTATGTTGAATACAGTTCTATTTGTACCTTTACTTGTCCGAGTCGTTCAAGTAGATTAGCTTCCTTTGCACGTACTAGTGTACGTGAAGTTTCGTGTCACCCCACACAAAGGGTGCCCGTTACACCTGGTAGCACGTCGTAGTCCGTCCAACGAGTACTTAGTGTCTGTCTAACATGACCATGTTGGATGTAGAAGAAGACAGCTTTCACGTCACACGTAAAGGCTACTCCCATCTGAGTGATTCAGAATGGGAGATAGTCGGCCGCATGGGTGAGTTCATGGGCGAACACGCTATTTGTGGTATGTTGGAGTCTCTAAGCAGAGACCAGCAACATGCTGCTATCAACAAGTTCCTACAAGGGGGACTTGATGTCGAATACAGAAGATAGCCTTGCTACAACAGCAGGGCTCTCATCAGTCGATGAGCGGCATACCCAAACCTTGAAGATATAACCTCGCGGTACAAGGGCACCGACGAAGATTCCCTTTTGAGATGGTTCGTGGAGTTAGACGATGCCATCAGGGGCCCGTCAAATCGAGGGTGACGCGATGCAAGTCACCTTCTCCCTGTCCAATTTGACAGGACGAGCAAAGACTTGGGCCTTAGGGATCAAGGTTCACGACCCAAACGTGTTTGAGTCGTCAGAGTTCTTGAAGTCTCGGCTCAAAGACACGTTTAAGCCGACACGAGCCGAGTTCAGAGCACGCTCTGCACTCCTGAGGCTCAAGCAAGGTAAGCGTGACGTGCACGCCTACGCATATCACCTACGATACCATGCGGGTAGCGTCTCACTGAAAACCCTGTTGATGAGCACACTCTCATCAACGTGTTCATCTACGGCCTTGTGGATGGGCCGGTGAAGACCTACATGTTCCGAGAGGACTTCCATACGATGGCAAGGCGATAGCGTATGCAGAGCAAGAAGACTTCAGCCTGAGACAGTCTCAGGCTAACTCGTCAAACTATCTTCCGACGAGGCGACAGGAAATAGGAGGTCCCGAACCAATAGACCTCTGTTACATCGAGAGCAACAACTCTCGCTCTCTGAGTCACAAGCAAACGGCAAGAAGCCATCGCTGTCAGAAGATTGGGCACTACGCTCATGAGTGTTGTGTCCCAATCACTAGAACACGTCCAAAGACAGGACGTGATGACCGCCGTTGGCCGAGGGAAGGTTTAAGGCGAAGGTCCGACCATGTCGCTAAGCCGCGACAGCAAGTCGGGCCGTCAAAAACGGTCAGGGTCAGTAGGGGCGGAGCACCCTGCTGATCCAGCAACGTCAAGAGAATTTGTAGGACTCGCGACGAAGATTGCTTCGAACACACAGTCTCTGTGTGTTACTGACCCTAGTGATGAGGAGTCTCTCATCACTCTGAAAATCGAAGCGACCAGTGGAATGTCACTTCGCGCCCTAGTTGACTGTGGGGCGTCGGACATTTTTATTCGACGCCATTCGCTAGGGGGTAGTAGGCTCAACTATGTTGAGCGAGAGTTCCCTCCAACGCGGATGACGGTGTGCCTTGCTACAGGCGCATCCGTAACAGTGAACAAACGTGAAGTGGGAATCAATAAACACTAGAATGAAGCAGTACGATGATGAATTTATCGTATTAGATTTGGATGACAAATTTGATGTCATCATTGGTCTGCCATGGCTTAGAAAATACCAGCCATGGGTTGGCTTGCAACATCGATCCGTGAAGATGACTGCCGTTTGGTCATCAGATGGCCATCTGCTGAACATCTTGGAGCATCCATAAGCGTGTGGATGTACTACGAGTGAGTGTGATGGCCTCACTTCGGGTACGGTCGTTAGTACGACTGCACAAGATCAAGTGTAGGAGGCCACTACACTGTGGAACCAGCTTCCGGCACCTTTGTAGAGACACAGGCTGCGCCGAAGGTTTACCACTCGTAGAGATTGAGTGGACTGGAACACGGATGCACACCAAGAAGGGTGCGATACGAGAGATTAGTGTTTTTCATGATAAACAACACGTTGAAGCGAGATCGAATATCAGAGAGTCGATCGCATAGTAAGCCCGATCGACTATCAGAGAGTTGATCGAAGAGGACGTGGTAGTGCACCCACAATCAGTTTACGTAATGGAAGAAAGCTCCAGCGTTCCTGAGAGTGATAACTCCCGAGAGATTATGTTGAGGGTGTGGATCCCCAACCACCTGCGGATGTGTTTTCCCAGGAAATCACCGAGACAGTGAATGTCTTGGTGAATGATGGATCAAGTGCAGGCGCTTATACACTTGATCTGGTTACACCTCTGAAGTCAGCTTCGGAGGTGGTCAAGTTGCCAACGCTAGAATCTAAAAGATTCTTGTGAGATCTGCGTAGTGACAAGATCAAGCAGATCTGCGTATTCGTCACAGAAGACGAGTGCGTCACCGATATTCGGTCGGCACAGGTGCTTGCTGAGTACGGACGGGTTCTCAGTAGCTCGTCTATGGATGAGAGTGTCCTCAATGAGCAGACTCGGATTGAGCGATACACGTCTCAATATTGGGATTCTTTGAAGACAACTCCTTTGTATAAAGATTTGGCTGAATTCAGGGACGTTTTCCCTGAATATGTTCCATGCGAGCTGCCCAAGGACAAAGGCACTCGGCTGGAGATCAAACTGAAACCTGGTTCGAAATACTGTGTCTTGAAGCAGTGGCCACTGCCTCGTGAATAGGTCACAGTGATCGACAAATTCTTTGCCGATCACTTAGCGGCAAGTCATGTGAGGGAATCAACATCCCCACACAGCTCTCCGACCCTCTGTGTGCAAAAAAGGCCACAGGAGGGGGGGGGGATTGTGCATGCGTTCAACAAATTGAGCGCTGCAACGGTACCGGCTCAAACGCCGATAACAAGGAAGGGACGTCATTATAGATGGTATGGCAAAAAGTACCATCTTTTCTTCCATGGGTCTGATAAATGAATTCTATCAGATCCTCACGCGTGACGGGACATCCCGTACACAGCAGTGAGCACCCCCAGTGGTATGCTCTGGGAGTGGCTAGTGATGCCACAGGGGATAAGTAACGCTCCTGCAATGTTCAACAGATGTGTTACAAATCTGTTAAGATCGGTGCGCGATTTCGCACCGAGTTACTTCGACGATGTCTTCGTCCATAGCCGGGCTATGGATGGAAAGACGGGCGTGGACGTTCATAGAATCCACGTCCGGAAGGTTTTCACACTAATGCGAGAGCATAAATTGTTCGCGATCCTCAAGAAGTGTATATTCGCAGCGAACGAAATACCACTTCTTGGCTGCATCGTGGGTAAAAACGGTGCACGCCCTGATCCGGAAAATATCGTGACGATTAACATCTGGCCTGTGCCAGTCGTCGTCAAGGGACTTCGAATGCTCCTTGGCTAGGCGGCGTACTTGCACAAGTACTCGCGCAACTACGCCGAGATGACTGTACATCTCTCTCGTCTACTAAAGAAAAACGAGAGGTGGTCATGGAGTGCTGAGTGTCGGCACTCCTTTGAAGGTATCAAGAAATCTTGATACAATCGCCTGTGTTGGCGATTGCAGACCAGGACAGACCATTCCATGTGGTCTGTGACGTCAGCGATTTTGCAATCGGCTGCGCGTTAATGCAGTACGACTCAGACGGCGTTGAGCGCGTCGTCTGTTATCAATCGCGTAAGATGCCAGCAGCTGAGCGTAATTGCCCAGTGCATGACAAGGAACTCCTTGCCATCAAATATGCACTGGCTGAGTTTCGGGTATATCTCTTAGAGGATAGGCCCTTCATCGTTTATACCGACCATGCTTCGTCACGCACGGCCGTAAACAGTCCACACCGCTCGCAGCGAATGGCGAGGTGGCTGTATTTCTTCACGGAGTACACCTTTTACGTTTATTATAAACCAGAAAGGCTTAATGTCGTCGCTGATGCTCTTTCGCGTCGGCTTGATTTGGAGCCGATGCTCAACCCAACAGTAGGGGTGATCCCACTGTCGTGACACTAACAGTGAGTGTTCCGTCGTCGAATTTGCTTGATGACGTGCGGAAAGCATACGCAGAAGATGGGCCTCCTTCACGATTAATGGATTACGTGTCTAAACCATGCAGTCAAGCTTTTTAAATATTGATGTCTCAATACCGCTCTTCAACCGAACGGTATTCTGTTCGTGATGAACTGCTGTACTATACAGCAGTCAGCTGCGACACACCTCGTGTCGTCGTTCCCGCTCATGATTATTTGCGATTGCGCATCATGTATGAGGGTCACCATGTTCCAACAAGTGGGTATCGAGGTATAGAAAAGACTTACCTCACGGTAAGTCGTGACTTCTACTTTCCCCTCCAGTATGAGCTTGTGAGCAAATACATTCGCGCTTGCGAAGTTTGCCAGTGGGTGAAGCCTAGTCCTTCATCCCGTGCACCCTTGCAGCCTCTTCCGATTCCGGCAGAGAGTCGGCACATATCGATGGACTTCGTCTTTGGGTTTCCAAAGACGTTCACACGAACATGGTATTTTTGTGTTTGTTGATCGTGTCAGCAAGATGGTACATCTTGTTGCTGTACCGGAGTCAATCACAGCCCACGCCTGTGCTCGTGTCTTCATCGATACCATCTTCCGACTTCACAAATTACTCCGTGAACTCGTGTCTGATAGGGACCCCTGCTTCACAGCGGAGTTCTGGCAATCCGTATTCCGTTCACTTGGAACACGTTTGAATATGTCGACTTCTCACCATCCAGAAACCTATGGTCAGACGGAACGCGTCAACCGCGTTCTCGAAGAGATACTTTGAGGGTGCACCCACTCGTCTACGAGTTGGAGTTAGTTCTTGCCGATGGCGGAATTCGCCATCAACAACTCGGTGCATGCGTAGACAACGCATACATCGTCTTCATGAATGACCTACGCCATTCACGTTTACCCATCTTCATAGAGTGTGACTCTAGTTTAAGGAGGGGTAGACTCGATCGAACAAAAACCGATCTGGTTCTTGCTCATCACCCGTCGACAATGGTGTCGACGTGATGGACGCCGATGTCGATCACATCGACATCGATGATGATGATTAAGACGATGCTGGGGGGGGTATATTCATTATCGCCAATGACTGCCACAGTGAGTACGATGACGCCCTCACTGGTGAATACAATGTTTTTTCAGCAGTGCACACGAAGCTCACTGCTGTTGACAAGGATGAATTAGCAGAGGAATTTCTGCTGACTCGCGAAGCGGTTGTCCGCTTCGTTCAAGACTCTATTGCAGATGCACTAGACAGACAGAAAAGAAACGCAGACAAACACGGAAGAGAAGGCGTTCTTTCATTTGATGAAGGAGACCCAGTTTACTGTCTACAGTAAACTACCGAAACACGCAGTGAAATACGTGGGCAGCAGTAAATTACTGCCCGAGTACATCGGTCCATTTCGTGTGCTGCGCCGAATGGGCAACGCATACAAGATTGAGCTGCCCCTTAAGATGCGTAAGCATCCTACGTTTTACGTTGGACGTCTCCGCTCTTATTATCATTAAGAGTCCGTTTCGAGAGGCAAAGAACACCTCCGCGGTCAAGGGCCGAGACCACCTTCGAGTATTCCCATTTCAACGAGCCAGTCTGGTCGACTAGCGAAGCGACCTGATCACGCAGTAATGCGATGTCTCGACGAGCTGCAGCCAACTCATCACGAAGAAAATGAGTCGGACGTTCGTTCTCAAGTTGCGCGAACGCAAAAGCGGCACGATCGTCCGAACGATCGTGCGTTAGAAATTTTTAATTATCATTTACAAGGTCATGGAGCTCATAACGCCGAGTCCGTTCGTGAGCCAGGTCATCTTGCAACTGTTCCGTTACACGGCTCAGATCCCCAACATCAAGCTGATCCGAACCTCGAGCCGGATAGGTGTTTCCGCCGTCACCACATCCTTTGGTGGACTCAAGCGGTGGTCAACGCTTTCTAGTGGAGCGTGTTTCGAGCGACCGCGATGTGAATGGCGTCCGGATGAGCTACCTCGTCCGCTGGAGTGGCTATCCACCGGCGTGGGACAGCTGGAAGCCCTGTGCCCAGCTGATTGTTGATGTCCTTGGTCTTGTCGAGCAGTACGACGAGACCCACCCGCTGCGTTTGAAGAAGGGCCGTCGGAAAACGACCTCCCCGAACGCGAGTACAGGGATTGCAAGGTGTCGATTCCTTCGGCAATCTCAGAAGATATGTGCGCCCTCCAGTAGGGATCATTAGGGAGGTAAGCCTCCCTAGGGGTACGGTTCGAATTGGCCAGGCAACCTGGACACGAATCACCCCACGAGAGACAGGGTAATCCTGCCTCTCTTGAAAGCGGTGCAACTTGTACCGTACACCGACTGGGTTGCGCTTCTCAAACCTGATGCAATCTGCACCAAGTTTACTGATCCAGGCCTCACGGCAAATGCACTCGATGTTATGGATGAGGGCATTCCATCCCTGCACCAAGGCTTTGCCGTCTCGAACACGGCTACCCTTGTACCACCGATGTTTAAAGAACGCATCGGTGAAGAGTTCTTCCTCAGCACGGATAGTTTCCGTGCTGTAATCAGGTGGGCAAATCCTCCTACAGTCGAACAACGGGATTCGATCCCGTTCGTTAGTCGTGCCGGCCAACCGGTACAACTCCCTGGATGGCGGCATCCACGGAGACTCCACTTGAGGAGCGTGGCGCAAGAAATTTCGGTCCCTGGCCTCTTGATTGTTGCCAGCGTGAGCTCTAGCACCAGTGTTACCCCGATCCCTTGAATTTATTGGCTCGTAGTGATGCATTGGTGCATCACCACCATCTCCACGCGTCCTATCGTTGGATGGACTTGCGTGAGGCGGAGACTCATCGGAGTAATAACTCGATCCGAAGGTCTCGGTCATGATACCGCCGCGTTGACCAGAGCCAGTCAGCCTGGCTCATGCAGTGTCCGCTCCGGGTGATCCGTAGGCGTGAGGCGTCGCCTTCGAGTCGGATGCATCATCCGGCTCGCCAGAATAGATGAGCTCTATCTCCGACTCGTCTTGATTACGACTCGCAGTACCCGCTGCAGACGAGCGGATGTACCGGTCGCACGTGGTGACTCACCACGTGGAGGATTCAAGACAACGGGAGACGAATCGCCTGCTGCGGAGGTGTGAGAGGCACTTGCCGCGACCGCACGCATGCGTGCACCCCCCGCTTTTCTTGCTGCTTCGGCAGCACATCGCATGGACTTTGACACCATGCGATGAATTGGCAAATGAATGGAATTTCACCAACAAGTGCTCCCTTTCCCAAAGTGATCCAACGGTGGTCACCCTGTCTAAATTAATTCTTATTCAATCAACGGGTGATTTATGGTTAAGGGGTGGTAATGTAACGGGGTAGCCCGTTGCATGATTTTGACACTAAACGGTGTCAATAGGAATATTGTTTTGCGTGACAATATTCTACCGATATTATCCGAGATGGATAATTTTGAAGGATAATTATCCCTTTTGGATAATTATTATTCGCTGCTCCAAGATTGGTTGATGTAAGACATATCAACCATCGATTACCACCAATCGCTGCTTGACGCGCGCAATGAGTGGTGAGCAGGTTGTCGTCATATGACAACGTAGATTAATAGAGTAAGACACAGATATAAGTCATTTTGATAGCTTAACTATGTTATATACAGTTCTATTTGTACCTTTTGCTCAACATAGCTGTTGAGTAGATTAGCTTCCTCTGCACTTTCTAGTGTACGTGAAGTTTTGCGACACCCCAAACATAGAATGCCCTGTAACACTCTACACCCGAATTTTTGCGTGAGTGGTGCGTCGTACGTATTAATCCGGTTTTGCTCTTGCATTGAAGTCTTCGATTTGCCTTTTTGCCGTCTACGTCTTGAAGGACATTGTCTGGATTAGCTGATGAATTAATTATCAAAGACTGGGAGCTCAATTCACAATGATTGTTAAAAGACGATCACGAATTTGCGACTTCTTCGCCGATAAACATCACATAATTCGATAATGCTGAACCTCATGATCTTTTTGAAAAAGATCAGTCCGACACTTCATATCATCGTAGCTTAGCTTCGTATATTTCGCTACCAGAACAGAAATAGAAAGCATTTGTACGTCCTTGTCGTTTAATCGGTGCACTATTTCCCTAGATCCAGGCCGAGTTAGGTATTCAGGCAATGCAACGGGGCACTATTTTCTGGAGTGCCACGAAACTTCACGTACACTAGTAAGTGCAGAGGAAGCTAATCTACTCAACAGCTATGTTGAGCAAAAGGTACAAATAGAACTGTATATAACATAGTTAAGCTATCAAAATGACTTATATCTGTGTCTTACTCTATTAATCTACGTTGTCATATGACGACAACCTGCTCACCACTCATTGCGCGCGTCAAGCAGCGATTGGTGGTAATCGATGGTTGATATGTCTTACATCAACCAATCTTGGAGCAGCGAATAATAATTTTTCAAAAGGGATAATTATCCTTCAAAATTATCCATCTCGGATAATATCGGTAGAATATTGTCACGCAAAACAATATTCCTATTGACACCGTTTAGTGTCAAAATCATGCAACGGGCTACCCCGTTACATTACCACCCCTTAACCATAAATCACCCGTTGATTGAATAAGAATTAATTTAGACAGGGTGACCACCGTTGGATCACTTTGGGAAAGGGAGCACTTGTTGGTGAAATTCCATTCATTTGCCAATTCATCGCATGGTGTCAAAGTCCATGCGATGTGCTGCCGAAGCAGCAAGAAAAGCGGGGGGGGGTGCACGCATGCGTGCGGTCGCGGCAAGTGCCTCTCACACCTCCGCAGCAGGCGATTCGTCTCCCGTTGTCTTGAATCCTCCACGTGGTGAGTCACCACGTGCGACCGGTACATCCGCTCGTCTGCAGCGGGTACTGCGAGTCGTAATCAAGACGAGTCGGAGATAGAGCTCATCTATTCTGGCGAGCCGGATGATGCATCCGACTCGAAGGCGACGCCTCACGCCTACGGATCACCCGGAGCGGACACTGCATGAGCCAGGCTGACTGGCTCTGGTCAACGCGGCGGTATCATGACCGAGACCTTCGGATCGAGTTATTACTCCGATGAGTCTCCGCCTCACGCAAGTCCATCCAACGATAGGACGCGTGGAGATGGTGGTGATGCACCAATGCATCACTACGAGCCAATAAATTCAAGGGATCGGGGTAACACTGGTGCTAGAGCTCACGCTGGCAACAATCAAGAGGCCAGGGACCGAAATTTCTTGCGCCACGCTCCTCAAGTGGAGTCTCCGTGGATGCCGCCATCCAGGGAGTTGTACCGGTTGGCCGGCACGACTAACGAACGGGATCGAATCCCGTTGTTCGACTGTAGGAGGATTTGCCCACCTGATTACAGCACGGAAACTATCCGTGCTGAGGAAGAACTCTTCACCGATGCGTTCTTTAAACATCGGTGGTACAAGGGTAGCCGTGTTCGAGACGGCAAAGCCTTGGTGCAGGGATGGAATGCCCTCATCCATAACATCGAGTGCATTTGCCGTGAGGCCTGGATCAGTAAACTTGGTGCAGATTGCATCAGGTTTGAGAAGCGCAACCCAGTCGGTGTACGGTACAAGTTGCACCGCTTTCAAGAGAGGCAGGATTACCCTGTCTCTCGTGGGGTGATTCGTGTCCAGGTTGCCTGGCCAATTCGAACCGTACCCCTAGGGAGGCTTACCTCCCTAATGATCCCTACTGGAGGGCGCACATATCTTCTGAGATTGCCGAAGGAATCGACACCTTGCAATCCCTGTACTCGCGTTCGGGGAGGTCGTTTTCCGACGGCCCTTCTTCAAACGCAGCGGGTGGGTCTCGTCGTACTGCTCGACAAGACCAAGGACATCAACAATCAGCTGGGCACAGGGCTTCCAGCTGTCCCACGCCGGTGGATAGCCACTCCAGCGGACGAGGTAGCTCATCCGGACGCCATTCACATCGCGGTCGCTCGAAACACGCTCCACTAGAAAGCGTTGACCACCGCTTGAGTCCACCAAAGGATGTGGTGACGGCGGAAACACCTATCCGGCTCGAGGTTCGGATCAGCTTGATGTTGGGGATCTGAGCCGTGTAACGGAACAGTTGCAAGATGACCTGGCTCACGAACGGACTCGGCGTTATGAGCTCCATGACCTTGTAAATGATAATTAAAAATTTCTAACGCACGATCGTTCGGACGATCGTGCCGCTTTTGCGTTCGCGCAACTTGAGAACGAACGTCCGACTCATTTTCTTCGTGATGAGTTGGCTGCAGCTCGTCGAGACATCGCATTACTGCGTGATCAGGTCGCTTCGCTAGTCGACCAGACTGGCTCGTTGAAATGGGAATACTCGAAGGTGGTCTCGGCCCTTGACCGCGGAGGTGTTCTTTGCCTCTCGAAACGGACTCTTAATGATAATAAGAGCGGAGACGTCCAACGTAAAACGTAGGATGCTTACGCATCTTAAGGGGCAGCTCAATCTTGTATGCGTTGCCCATTCGGCGCAGCACACGAAATGGACCGATGTACTCGGGCAGTAATTTACTGCTGCCCACGTATTTCACTGCGTGTTTCGGTAGTTTACTGTAGACAGTAAACTGGGTCTCCTTCATCAAATGAAAGAACGCCTTCTCTTCCGTGTTTGTCTGCGTTTCTTTTCTGTCTGTCTAGTGCATCTGCAATAGAGTCTTGAACGAAGCGGACAACCGCTTCGCGAGTCAGCAGAAATTCCTCTGCTAATTCATCCTTGTCAACAGCAGTGAGCTTCGTGTGCACTGCTGAAAAAACATTGTATTCACCAGTGAGGGCGTCATCGTACTCACTGTGGCAGTCATTGGCGATAATGAATATACCCCCCCCCAGCATCGTCTTAATCATCATCATCGATGTCGATGTGATCGACATCGGCGTCCATCACGTCGACACCATTGTCGACGGGTGATGAGCAAGAACCAGATCGGTTTTTGTTCGATCGAGTCTACCCCTCCTTAAACTAGAGTCACACTCTATGAAGATGGGTAAACGTGAATGGCGTAGGTCATTCATGAAGACGATGTATGCGTTGTCTACGCATGCAACGAGTTGTTGATGGCGAATTCCGCCATCGGCAAGAACTAACTCCAACTCGTAGACGAGTGGGTGCACCCTCAAAGTATCTCTTCGAGAACGCGGTTGACGCGTTCCGTCTGACCATAGGTTTCTGGATGGTGAGAAGTCGACATATTCAAACGTGTTCCAAGTGAACGGAATACGGATTGCCAGAACTCCGCTGTGAAGCAGGGGTCCCTATCAGACACGAGTTCACGGAGTAATTTGTGAAGTCGGAAGATGGTATCGATGAAGACACGAGCACAGGCGTGGGCTGTGATTTACTCCAGTACAGCAACAAGATGTACCATCTTGCTGACACGATCAACAAACACAAAAATACCATGTTCGTGTGAACGTCTTTGGAAACCCAAAGACGAAGTCCATCGATATGTGCCGACTCTCTGCCGGAATCGGAAGAGGCTGCAAGGGTGCACGGGATGAAGGACTAGGCTTCACCCACTGGCAAACTTCGCAAGCGCGAATGTATTTGCTCACAAGCTCATACTGGAGGGGAAAGTAGAAGTCACGACTTACCGTGAGGTAAGTCTTTTCTATACCTCGATACCCACTTGTTGGAACATGGTGACCCTCATACATGATGCGCAATCGCAAATAATCATGAGCGGGAACGACGACACGAGGTGTGTCGCAGCTGACTGCTGTATAGTACAGCAGTTCATCACGAACAGAATACCGTTCGGTTGAAGAGCGGTATTGAGACATCAATATTTAAAAGCTTGACTGCATGGTTTAGACACGTAATCCATTAATCGTGAAGGAGGCCCATCTTCTGCGTATGCTTTCCGCACGTCATCAAGCAAATTCGACGACGGAACACTCACTGTTAGTGTCACGACAGTGGGATCACCCCTACTGTTGGGTTGAGCATCGGCTCCAAATCAAGCCGACGCGAAAGAGCATCAGCGACGACATTAAGCCTTTCTGGTTTATAATAAACGTAAAAGGTGTACTCCGTGAAGAAATACAGCCACCTCGCCATTCGCTGCGAGCGGTGTGGACTGTTTACGGCCGTGCGTGACGAAGCATGGTCGGTATAAACGATGAAGGGCCTATCCTCTAAGAGATATACCCGAAACTCAGCCAGTGCATATTTGATGGCAAGGAGTTCCTTGTCATGCACTGGGCAATTACGCTCAGCTGCTGGCATCTTACGCGATTGATAACAGACGACGCGCTCAACGCCGTCTGAGTCGTACTGCATTAACGCGCAGCCGATTGCAAAATCGCTGACGTCACAGACCACATGGAATGGTCTGTCCTGGTCTGCAATCGCCAACACAGGCGATTGTATCAAGATTTCTTGATACCTTCAAAGGAGTGCCGACACTCAGCACTCCATGACCACCTCTCGTTTTTCTTTAGTAGACGAGAGAGATGTACAGTCATCTCGGCGTAGTTGCGCGAGTACTTGTGCAAGTACGCCGCCTAGCCAAGGAGCATTCGAAGTCCCTTGACGACGACTGGCACAGGCCAGATGTTAATCGTCACGATATTTTCCGGATCAGGGCGTGCACCGTTTTTACCCACGATGCAGCCAAGAAGTGGTATTTCGTTCGCTGCGAATATACACTTCTTGAGGATCGCGAACAATTTATGCTCTCGCATTAGTGTGAAAACCTTCCGGACGTGGATTCTATGAACGTCCACGCCCGTCTTTCCATCCATAGCCCGGCTATGGACGAAGACATCGTCGAAGTAACTCGGTGCGAAATCGCGCACCGATCTTAACAGATTTGTAACACATCTGTTGAACATTGCAGGAGCGTTACTTATCCCCTGTGGCATCACTAGCCACTCCCAGAGCATACCACTGGGGGTGCTCACTGCTGTGTACGGGATGTCCCGTCACGCGTGAGGATCTGATAGAATTCATTTATCAGACCCATGGAAGAAAAGATGGTACTTTTTGCCATACCATCTATAATGACGTCCCTTCCTTGTTATCGGCGTTTGAGCCGGTACCGTTGCAGCGCTCAATTTGTTGAACGCATGCACAATCCCCCCCCCTCCTGTGGCCTTTTTTGCACACAGAGGGTCGGAGAGCTGTGTGGGGATGTTGATTCCCTCACATGACTTGCCGCTAAGTGATCGGCAAAGAATTTGTCGATCACTGTGACCTATTCACGAGGCAGTGGCCACTGCTTCAAGACACAGTATTTCGAACCAGGTTTCAGTTTGATCTCCAGCCGAGTGCCTTTGTCCTTGGGCAGCTCGCATGGAACATATTCAGGGAAAACGTCCCTGAATTCAGCCAAATCTTTATACAAAGGAGTTGTCTTCAAAGAATCCCAATATTGAGACGTGTATCGCTCAATCCGAGTCTGCTCATTGAGGACACTCTCATCCATAGACGAGCTACTGAGAACCCGTCCGTACTCAGCAAGCACCTGTGCCGACCGAATATCGGTGACGCACTCGTCTTCTGTGACGAATACGCAGATCTGCTTGATCTTGTCACTACGCAGATCTCACAAGAATCTTTTAGATTCTAGCGTTGGCAACTTGACCACCTCCGAAGCTGACTTCAGAGGTGTAACCAGATCAAGTGTATAAGCGCCTGCACTTGATCCATCATTCACCAAGACATTCACTGTCTCGGTGATTTCCTGGGAAAACACATCCGCAGGTGGTTGGGGATCCACACCCTCAACATAATCTCTCGGGAGTTATCACTCTCAGGAACGCTGGAGCTTTCTTCCATTACGTAAACTGATTGTGGGTGCACTACCACGTCCTCTTCGATCAACTCTCTGATAGTCGATCGGGCTTACTATGCGATCGACTCTCTGATATTCGATCTCGCTTCAACGTGTTGTTTATCATGAAAAACACTAATCTCTCGTATCGCACCCTTCTTGGTGTGCATCCGTGTTCCAGTCCACTCAATCTCTACGAGTGGTAAACCTTCGGCGCAGCCTGTGTCTCTACAAAGGTGCCGGAAGCTGGTTCCACAGTGTAGTGGCCTCCTACACTTGATCTTGTGCAGTCGTACTAACGACCGTACCCGAAGTGAGGCCATCACACTCACTCGTAGTACATCCACACGCTTATGGATGCTCCAAGATGTTCAGCAGATGGCCATCTGATGACCAAACGGCAGTCATCTTCACGGATCGATGTTGCAAGCCAACCCATGGCTGGTATTTTCTAAGCCATGGCAGACCAATGATGACATCAAATTTGTCATCCAAATCTAATACGATAAATTCATCATCGTACTGCTTCATTCTAGTGTTTATTGATTCCCACTTCACGTTTGTTCACTGTTACGGATGCGCCTGTAGCAAGGCACACCGTCATCCGCGTTGGAGGGAACTCTCGCTCAACATAGTTGAGCCTACTACCCCTAGCGAATGGCGTCGAATAAAAATGTCCGACGCCCCACAGTCAACTAGGGCGCGAAGTGACATTCCACTGGTCGCTTCGATTTTCAGAGTGATGAGAGACTCCTCATCACTAGGGTCAGTAACACACAGAGACTGTGTGTTCGAAGCAATCTTCGTCGCGAGTCCTACAAATTCTCTTGACGTTGCTGGATCAGCAGGGTGCTCCGCCCCCTACTGACCCTGACCGTTTTTGACGGCCCGACTTGCTGTCGCGGCTTAGCGACATGGTCGGACCTTCGCCTTAAACCTTCCCTCGGCCAACGGCGGTCATCACGTCCTGTCTTTGGACGTGTTCTAGTGATTGGGACACAACACTCATGAGCGTAGTGCCCAATCTTCTGACAGCGATGGCTTCTTGCCGTTTGCTTGTGACTCAGAGAGCGAGAGTTGTTGCTCTCGATGTAACAGAGGTCTATTGGTTCGGGACCTCCTATTTCCTGTCGCCTCGTCGGAAGATAGTTTGACGAGTTAGCCTGAGACTGTCTCAGGCTGAAGTCTTCTTGCTCTGCATACGCTATCGCCTTGCCATCGTATGGAAGTCCTCTCGGAACATGTAGGTCTTCACCGGCCCATCCACAAGGCCGTAGATGAACACGTTGATGAGAGTGTGCTCATCAACAGGGTTTTCCGTGAGACGCTACTCGCATGGTATCGTAGGTGATATGCGTAGGCGTGCACGTCACGCTTACCTTGCTTGAGCCTCAGGAGTGCAGAGCGTGCTCTGAACTCGGCTCGTGTCGGCTTAAACGTGTCTTTGAGCCGAGACTTCAAGAACTCTGACGACTCAAACACGTTTGGGTCGTGAACCTTGATCCCTAAGGCCCAAGTCTTTGCTCGTCCTGTCAAATTGGACAGGGAGAAGGTGACTTGCATCGCGTCACCCTCGATTTGACGGGCCCCTGATGGCATCGTCTAACTCCACGAACCATCTCAAAAGGGAATCTTCGTCGGTGCCCTTGTACCGCGAGGTTATATCTTCAAGGTTTGGGTATGCCGCTCATCGACTGATGAGAGCCCTGCTGTTGTAGCAAGGCTATCTTCTGTATTCGACATCAAGTCCCCCTTGTAGGAACTTGTTGATAGCAGCATGTTGCTGGTCTCTGCTTAGAGACTCCAACATACCACAAATAGCGTGTTCGCCCATGAACTCACCCATGCGGCCGACTATCTCCCATTCTGAATCACTCAGATGGGAGTAGCCTTTACGTGTGACGTGAAAGCTGTCTTCTTCTACATCCAACATGGTCATGTTAGACAGACACTAAGTACTCGTTGGACGGACTACGACGTGCTACCAGGTGTAACGGGCACCCTTTGTGTGGGGTGACACGAAACTTCACGTACACTAGTACGTGCAAAGGAAGCTAATCTACTTGAACGACTCGGACAAGTAAAGGTACAAATAGAACTGTATTCAACATAGTTAAGCTATCAAAATGACTTATATCTATGTCTTACTCTATTAATCTACGTTGTCATATGACGACAACCTGCTCACCACTCATTGCGCGCGTCAAGCAGCGATTGGTGGTAATCGATGGTTGATATGTTTTCCATCAACCAATCTTGGAGCAGCGCATGAATATTATCTGTTAGGGAATAATATTTCTTCGGTACTACCCATCTTGGATAATATTGGCAGGGAATTATCGTGCTAGACAATATTCCTATTGACACCTTTTGGTGTCGATATCATGTATTGGGCTACCCTGTTACCGGCAAAATCGTTCCGTTGCAGTTTCCTTTGCACTGAACTAATCGTGAGTTCCCCTCCTTGTGATGCAAATGATAGAAAATCAGCAGTATTCTGGTTTGCCTGGTAGGACAAACTCGTAGGTGCCGAGGCAAGGGCTACCACCTCACGTTCCCCATCGACTCTACCCAATTAACCATGAAAACACTGTTGGTAATTGTCATGGATGCAAGGAGTATCACGGTATTATTTTGGATGTCCTGTACACAATAGCTACTGTTGGACCTAGTCTCCGTGCTGCGCCTTCGTTCGCTCATTCTGACTATTGTACCAGAGTGTATACAAGAATCGTCGCCGACAATTCAACACTATTGCTTGTTTGGATATTGCCTGTCAACCTTTTGGAAGCTTCGACGCTGCTGCAAGTATGCATTAATCGTGGGTGGTGTCGGCAAACTACAATAGCATTGTCCCTATAACGATCAATGCACGTTAACAGTGGTGAGGGCGACGAGTGAAGAGACAAGCAAGCAGCAGAACTCGTTTTTGCAAGCAGATGAAGGATAAATTAACGACAGTGAACGTTTATTAATGACAAAGAATCTGATCAGGCGCCCGTGATAAAGAAGAGTCTGGATGAACTGGGAGCTCTGTGCAGTATCAAGTCGTGAACCATGACGTCAGCTTGTCGTATTAGATGGCGTTCTACGCCTACGCGCTGAATCTGTATCGAACAAATTAACGCACCTTGCTTGTCGATTGTGCGGCTTTAAATTTTGACAATGCTGCTGCCAAATCAGCATTGTGCTTGGAAACAAAAGCAACTTATCCCAAATTGATGAAAATGGCTAATCTGGCTTCAAACTCTTTCATAGACATCTTGCCAAATCATCAAAATGTAAATTAAATGTAACTTACGGACACTCAATCGTTCTGACCCATGAATGAGATTGTTGTCCACAAACAGAACTTGATCACCCATGCCATAATTAAGTATCGGCGCCCAAAAAGCTGCAGCACAAAAACCACAGCTACATCTTGTGGAAAGGCTGCATGCAGATCACAGACATTTCGTTAGCAGCAGTCCAAGGAATGCCCAGCCAGCTACCATAGCCGCTAAATCGTAGCTCAAAGCAAAAGCGTGACAACGTCTCCCGTTGTTGCACAGATTGAAAGATTACTAAAGTCGTGGCGCGGCTTTAGCTGTGCGACGCATCTTCGCCTCGCGCTTACCTCCTTCACGGTCCAACTATCCACCGTTTTTTTAATTTGGTGCACAATAGTGTGATAATGTAACCTTCTCGGATGCGATTGCCTCGACAGCATCACCACCTGCGCTTATCGTCGTCGGCGATCTCGGTCCTTGCTGAGGTGGCATGCACGTCCGAATCTGTCTTTTTGTTCTCCGACTGGCAAGAGCTAGCTCTTGCCAGTCGGAGAACAAAAAGACAGATTCGGACGTGCATGCCACCTCAGCAAGGACCGAGATCGCCGACGACGATAAGCGCAGGTGGTGATGCTGTCGAGGCAATCGCATCCGAGAAGGTTACATTATCACACTATTGTGCACCAAATTAAAAAAACGGTGGATAGTTGGACCGTGAAGGAGGTAAGCGCGAGGCGAAGATGCGTCGCACAGCTAAAGCCGCGCCACGACTTTAGTAATCTTTCAATCTGTGCAACAACGGGAGACGTTGTCACGCTTTTGCTTTGAGCTACGATTTAGCGGCTATGGTAGCTGGCTGGGCATTCCTTGGACTGCTGCTAACGAAATGTCTGTGATCTGCATGCAGCCTTTCCACAAGATGTAGCTGTGGTTTTTGTGCTGCAGCTTTTTGGGCGCCGATACTTAATTATGGCATGGGTGATCAAGTTCTGTTTGTGGACAACAATCTCATTCATGGGTCAGAACGATTGAGTGTCCGTAAGTTACATTTAATTTACATTTTGATGATTTGGCAAGATGTCTATGAAAGAGTTTGAAGCCAGATTAGCCATTTTCATCAATTTGGGATAAGTTGCTTTTGTTTCCAAGCACAATGCTGATTTGGCAGCAGCATTGTCAAAATTTAAAGCCGCACAATCGACAAGCAAGGTGCGTTAATTTGTTCGATACAGATTCAGCGCGTAGGCGTAGAACGCCATCTAATACGACAAGCTGACGTCATGGTTCACGACTTGATACTGCACAGAGCTCCCAGTTCATCCAGACTCTTCTTTATCACGGGCGCCTGATCAGATTCTTTGTCATTAATAAACGTTCACTGTCGTTAATTTATCCTTCATCTGCTTGCAAAAACGAGTTCTGCTGCTTGCTTGTCTCTTCACTCGTCGCCCTCACCACTGTTAACGTGCATTGATCGTTATAGGGACAATGCTATTGTAGTTTGCCGACACCACCCACGATTAATGCATACTTGCAGCAGCGTCGAAGCTTCCAAAAGGTTGACAGGCAATATCCAAACAAGCAATAGTGTTGAATTGTCGGCGACGATTCTTGTATACACTCTGGTACAATAGTCAGAATGAGCGAACGAAGGCGCAGCACGGAGACTAGGTCCAACAGTAGCTATTGTGTACAGGACATCCAAAATAATACCGTGATACTCCTTGCATCCATGACAATTACCAACAGTGTTTTCATGGTTAATTGGGTAGAGTCGATGGGGAACGTGAGGTGGTAGCCCTTGCCTCGGCACCTACGAGTTTGTCCTACCAGGCAAACCAGAATACTGCTGATTTTCTATCATTTGCATCACAAGGAGGGGAACTCACGATTAGTTCAGTGCAAAGGAAACTGCAACGGAACGATTTTGCCGGTAACAGGGTAGCCCAATACATGATATCGACACCAAAAGGTGTCAATAGGAATATTGTCTAGCACGATAATTCCCTGCCAATATTATCCAAGATGGGTAGTACCGAAGAAATATTATTCCCTAACAGATAATATTCATGCGCTGCTCCAAGATTGGTTGATGGAAAACATATCAACCATCGATTACCACCAATCGCTGCTTGACGCGCGCAATGAGTGGTGAGCAGGTTGTCGTCATATGACAACGTAGATTAATAGAGTAAGACATAGATATAAGTCATTTTGATAGCTTAACTATGTTGAATACAGTTCTATTTGTACCTTTACTTGTCCGAGTCGTTCAAGTAGATTAGCTTCCTTTGCACGTACTAGTGTACGTGAAGTTTCGTGTCACCCCACACAAAGGGTGCCCGTTACACCTGGTAGCACGTCGTAGTCCGTCCAACGAGTACTTAGTGTCTGTCTAACATGACCATGTTGGATGTAGAAGAAGACAGCTTTCACGTCACACGTAAAGGCTACTCCCATCTGAGTGATTCAGAATGGGAGATAGTCGGCCGCATGGGTGAGTTCATGGGCGAACACGCTATTTGTGGTATGTTGGAGTCTCTAAGCAGAGACCAGCAACATGCTGCTATCAACAAGTTCCTACAAGGGGGACTTGATGTCGAATACAGAAGATAGCCTTGCTACAACAGCAGGGCTCTCATCAGTCGATGAGCGGCATACCCAAACCTTGAAGATATAACCTCGCGGTACAAGGGCACCGACGAAGATTCCCTTTTGAGATGGTTCGTGGAGTTAGACGATGCCATCAGGGGCCCGTCAAATCGAGGGTGACGCGATGCAAGTCACCTTCTCCCTGTCCAATTTGACAGGACGAGCAAAGACTTGGGCCTTAGGGATCAAGGTTCACGACCCAAACGTGTTTGAGTCGTCAGAGTTCTTGAAGTCTCGGCTCAAAGACACGTTTAAGCCGACACGAGCCGAGTTCAGAGCACGCTCTGCACTCCTGAGGCTCAAGCAAGGTAAGCGTGACGTGCACGCCTACGCATATCACCTACGATACCATGCGAGTAGCGTCTCACGGAAAACCCTGTTGATGAGCACACTCTCATCAACGTGTTCATCTACGGCCTTGTGGATGGGCCGGTGAAGACCTACATGTTCCGAGAGGACTTCCATACGATGGCAAGGCGATAGCGTATGCAGAGCAAGAAGACTTCAGCCTGAGACAGTCTCAGGCTAACTCGTCAAACTATCTTCCGACGAGGCGACAGGAAATAGGAGGTCCCGAACCAATAGACCTCTGTTACATCGAGAGCAACAACTCTCGCTCTCTGAGTCACAAGCAAACGGCAAGAAGCCATCGCTGTCAGAAGATTGGGCACTACGCTCATGAGTGTTGTGTCCCAATCACTAGAACACGTCCAAAGACAGGACGTGATGACCGCCGTTGGCCGAGGGAAGGTTTAAGGCGAAGGTCCGACCATGTCGCTAAGCCGCGACAGCAAGTCGGGCCGTCAAAAACGGTCAGGGTCAGTAGGGGCGGAGCACCCTGCTGATCCAGCAACGTCAAGAGAATTTGTAGGACTCGCGACGAAGATTGCTTCGAACACACAGTCTCTGTGTGTTACTGACCCTAGTGATGAGGAGTCTCTCATCACTCTGAAAATCGAAGCGACCAGTGGAATGTCACTTCGCGCCCTAGTTGACTGTGGGGCGTCGGACATTTTTATTCGACGCCATTCGCTAGGGGGTAGTAGGCTCAACTATGTTGAGCGAGAGTTCCCTCCAACGCGGATGACGGTGTGCCTTGCTACAGGCGCATCCGTAACAGTGAACAAACGTGAAGTGGGAATCAATAAACACTAGAATGAAGCAGTACGATGATGAATTTATCGTATTAGATTTGGATGACAAATTTGATGTCATCATTGGTCTGCCATGGCTTAGAAAATACCAGCCATGGGTTGGCTTGCAACATCGATCCGTGAAGATGACTGCCGTTTGGTCATCAGATGGCCATCTGCTGAACATCTTGGAGCATCCATAAGCGTGTGGATGTACTACGAGTGAGTGTGATGGCCTCACTTCGGGTACGGTCGTTAGTACGACTGCACAAGATCAAGTGTAGGAGGCCACTACACTGTGGAACCAGCTTCCGGCACCTTTGTAGAGACACAGGCTGCGCCGAAGGTTTACCACTCGTAGAGATTGAGTGGACTGGAACACGGATGCACACCAAGAAGGGTGCGATACGAGAGATTAGTGTTTTTCATGATAAACAACACGTTGAAGCGAGATCGAATATCAGAGAGTCGATCGCATAGTAAGCCCGATCGACTATCAGAGAGTTGATCGAAGAGGACGTGGTAGTGCACCCACAATCAGTTTACGTAATGGAAGAAAGCTCCAGCGTTCCTGAGAGTGATAACTCCCGAGAGATTATGTTGAGGGTGTGGATCCCCAACCACCTGCGGATGTGTTTTCCCAGGAAATCACCGAGACAGTGAATGTCTTGGTGAATGATGGATCAAGTGCAGGCGCTTATACACTTGATCTGGTTACACCTCTGAAGTCAGCTTCGGAGGTGGTCAAGTTGCCAACGCTAGAATCTAAAAGATTCTTGTGAGATCTGCGTAGTGACAAGATCAAGCAGATCTGCGTATTCGTCACAGAAGACGAGTGCGTCACCGATATTCGGTCGGCACAGGTGCTTGCTGAGTACGGACGGGTTCTCAGTAGCTCGTCTATGGATGAGAGTGTCCTCAATGAGCAGACTCGGATTGAGCGATACACGTCTCAATATTGGGATTCTTTGAAGACAACTCCTTTGTATAAAGATTTGGCTGAATTCAGGGACGTTTTCCCTGAATATGTTCCATGCGAGCTGCCCAAGGACAAAGGCACTCGGCTGGAGATCAAACTGAAACCTGGTTCGAAATACTGTGTCTTGAAGCAGTGGCCACTGCCTCGTGAATAGGTCACAGTGATCGACAAATTCTTTGCCGATCACTTAGCGGCAAGTCATGTGAGGGAATCAACATCCCCACACAGCTCTCCGACCCTCTGTGTGCAAAAAAGGCCACAGGAGGGGGGGGATTGTGCATGCGTTCAACAAATTGAGCGCTGCAACGGTACCGGCTCAAACGCCGATAACAAGGAAGGGACGTCATTATAGATGGTATGGCAAAAAGTACCATCTTTTCTTCCATGGGTCTGATAAATGAATTCTATCAGATCCTCACGCGTGACGGGACATCCCGTACACAGCAGTGAGCACCCCCAGTGGTATGCTCTGGGAGTGGCTAGTGATGCCACAGGGGATAAGTAACGCTCCTGCAATGTTCAACAGATGTGTTACAAATCTGTTAAGATCGGTGCGCGATTTCGCACCGAGTTACTTCGACGATGTCTTCGTCCATAGCCGGGCTATGGATGGAAAGACGGGCGTGGACGTTCATAGAATCCACGTCCGGAAGGTTTTCACACTAATGCGAGAGCATAAATTGTTCGCGATCCTCAAGAAGTGTATATTCGCAGCGAACGAAATACCACTTCTTGGCTGCATCGTGGGTAAAAACGGTGCACGCCCTGATCCGGAAAATATCGTGACGATTAACATCTGGCCTGTGCCAGTCGTCGTCAAGGGACTTCGAATGCTCCTTGGCTAGGCGGCGTACTTGCACAAGTACTCGCGCAACTACGCCGAGATGACTGTACATCTCTCTCGTCTACTAAAGAAAAACGAGAGGTGGTCATGGAGTGCTGAGTGTCGGCACTCCTTTGAAGGTATCAAGAAATCTTGATACAATCGCCTGTGTTGGCGATTGCAGACCAGGACAGACCATTCCATGTGGTCTGTGACGTCAGCGATTTTGCAATCGGCTGCGCGTTAATGCAGTACGACTCAGACGGCGTTGAGCGCGTCGTCTGTTATCAATCGCGTAAGATGCCAGCAGCTGAGCGTAATTGCCCAGTGCATGACAAGGAACTCCTTGCCATCAAATATGCACTGGCTGAGTTTCGGGTATATCTCTTAGAGGATAGGCCCTTCATCGTTTATACCGACCATGCTTCGTCACGCACGGCCGTAAACAGTCCACACCGCTCGCAGCGAATGGCGAGGTGGCTGTATTTCTTCACGGAGTACACCTTTTACGTTTATTATAAACCAGAAAGGCTTAATGTCGTCGCTGATGCTCTTTCGCGTCGGCTTGATTTGGAGCCGATGCTCAACCCAACAGTAGGGGTGATCCCACTGTCGTGACACTAACAGTGAGTGTTCCGTCGTCGAATTTGCTTGATGACGTGCGGAAAGCATACGCAGAAGATGGGCCTCCTTCACGATTAATGGATTACGTGTCTAAACCATGCAGTCAAGCTTTTAAATATTGATGTCTCAATACCGCTCTTCAACCGAACGGTATTCTGTTCGTGATGAACTGCTGTACTATACAGCAGTCAGCTGCGACACACCTCGTGTCGTCGTTCCCGCTCATGATTATTTGCGATTGCGCATCATGTATGAGGGTCACCATGTTCCAACAAGTGGGTATCGAGGTATAGAAAAGACTTACCTCACGGTAAGTCGTGACTTCTACTTTCCCCTCCAGTATGAGCTTGTGAGCAAATACATTCGCGCTTGCGAAGTTTGCCAGTGGGTGAAGCCTAGTCCTTCATCCCGTGCACCCTTGCAGCCTCTTCCGATTCCGGCAGAGAGTCGGCACATATCGATGGACTTCGTCTTTGGGTTTCCAAAGACGTTCACACGAACATGGTATTTTTGTGTTTGTTGATCGTGTCAGCAAGATGGTACATCTTGTTGCTGTACTGGAGTAAATCACAGCCCACGCCTGTGCTCGTGTCTTCATCGATACCATCTTCCGACTTCACAAATTACTCCGTGAACTCGTGTCTGATAGGGACCCCTGCTTCACAGCGGAGTTCTGGCAATCCGTATTCCGTTCACTTGGAACACGTTTGAATATGTCGACTTCTCACCATCCAGAAACCTATGGTCAGACGGAACGCGTCAACCGCGTTCTCGAAGAGATACTTTGAGGGTGCACCCACTCGTCTACGAGTTGGAGTTAGTTCTTGCCGATGGCGGAATTCGCCATCAACAACTCGTTGCATGCGTAGACAACGCATACATCGTCTTCATGAATGACCTACGCCATTCACGTTTACCCATCTTCATAGAGTGTGACTCTAGTTTAAGGAGGGGTAGACTCGATCGAACAAAAACCGATCTGGTTCTTGCTCATCACCCGTCGACAATGGTGTCGACGTGATGGACGCCGATGTCGATCACATCGACATCGATGATGATGATTAAGACGATGCTGGGGGGGGTATATTCATTATCGCCAATGACTGCCACAGTGAGTACGATGACGCCCTCACTGGTGAATACAATGTTTTTTCAGCAGTGCACACGAAGCTCACTGCTGTTGACAAGGATGAATTAGCAGAGGAATTTCTGCTGACTCGCGAAGCGGTTGTCCGCTTCGTTCAAGACTCTATTGCAGATGCACTAGACAGACAGAAAAGAAACGCAGACAAACACGGAAGAGAAGGCGTTCTTTCATTTGATGAAGGAGACCCAGTTTACTGTCTACAGTAAACTACCGAAACACGCAGTGAAATACGTGGGCAGCAGTAAATTACTGCCCGAGTACATCGGTCCATTTCGTGTGCTGCGCCGAATGGGCAACGCATACAAGATTGAGCTGCCCCTTAAGATGCGTAAGCATCCTACGTTTTACGTTGGACGTCTCCGCTCTTATTATCATTAAGAGTCCGTTTCGAGAGGCAAAGAACACCTCCGCGGTCAAGGGCCGAGACCACCTTCGAGTATTCCCATTTCAACGAGCCAGTCTGGTCGACTAGCGAAGCGACCTGATCACGCAGTAATGCGATGTCTCGACGAGCTGCAGCCAACTCATCACGAAGAAAATGAGTCGGACGTTCGTTCTCAAGTTGCGCGAACGCAAAAGCGGCACGATCGTCCGAACGATCGTGCGTTAGAAATTTTTAATTATCATTTACAAGGTCATGGAGCTCATAACGCCGAGTCCGTTCGTGAGCCAGGTCATCTTGCAACTGTTCCGTTACACGGCTCAGATCCCCAACATCAAGCTGATCCGAACCTCGAGCCGGATAGGTGTTTCCGCCGTCACCACATCCTTTGGTGGACTCAAGCGGTGGTCAACGCTTTCTAGTGGAGCGTGTTTCGAGCGACCGCGATGTGAATGGCGTCCGGATGAGCTACCTCGTCCGCTGGAGTGGCTATCCACCGGCGTGGGACAGCTGGAAGCCCTGTGCCCAGCTGATTGTTGATGTCCTTGGTCTTGTCGAGCAGTACGACGAGACCCACCCGCTGCGTTTGAAGAAGGGCCGTCGGAAAACGACCTCCCCGAACGCGAGTACAGGGATTGCAAGGTGTCGATTCCTTCGGCAATCTCAGAAGATATGTGCGCCCTCCAGTAGGGATCATTAGGGAGGTAAGCCTCCCTAGGGGTACGGTTCGAATTGGCCAGGCAACCTGGACACGAATCACCCCACGAGAGACAGGGTAATCCTGCCTCTCTTGAAAGCGGTGCAACTTGTACCGTACACCGACTGGGTTGCGCTTCTCAAACCTGATGCAATCTGCACCAAGTTTACTGATCCAGGCCTCACGGCAAATGCACTCGATGTTATGGATGAGGGCATTCCATCCCTGCACCAAGGCTTTGCCGTCTCGAACACGGCTACCCTTGTACCACCGATGTTTAAAGAACGCATCGGTGAAGAGTTCTTCCTCAGCACGGATAGTTTCCGTGCTGTAATCAGGTGGGCAAATCCTCCTACAGTCGAACAACGGGATTCGATCCCGTTCGTTAGTCGTGCCGGCCAACCGGTACAACTCCCTGGATGGCGGCATCCACGGAGACTCCACTTGAGGAGCGTGGCGCAAGAAATTTCGGTCCCTGGCCTCTTGATTGTTGCCAGCGTGAGCTCTAGCACCAGTGTTACCCCGATCCCTTGAATTTATTGGCTCGTAGTGATGCATTGGTGCATCACCACCATCTCCACGCGTCCTATCGTTGGATGGACTTGCGTGAGGCGGAGACTCATCGGAGTAATAACTCGATCCGAAGGTCTCGGTCATGATACCGCCGCGTTGACCAGAGCCAGTCAGCCTGGCTCATGCAGTGTCCGCTCCGGGTGATCCGTAGGCGTGAGGCGTCGCCTTCGAGTCGGATGCATCATCCGGCTCGCCAGAATAGATGAGCTCTATCTCCGACTCGTCTTGATTACGACTCGCAGTACCCGCTGCAGACGAGCGGATGTACCGGTCGCACGTGGTGACTCACCACGTGGAGGATTCAAGACAACGGGAGACGAATCGCCTGCTGCGGAGGTGTGAGAGGCACTTGCCGCGACCGCACGCATGCGTGCACCCCCCCCCGCTTTTCTTGCTGCTTCGGCAGCACATCGCATGGACTTTGACACCATGCGATGAATTGGCAAATGAATGGAATTTCACCAACAAGTGCTCCCTTTCCCAAAGTGATCCAACGGTGGTCACCCTGTCTAAATTAATTCTTATTCAATCAACGGGTGATTTATGGTTAAGGGGTGGTAATGTAACGGGGTAGCCCGTTGCATGATTTTGACACTAAACGGTGTCAATAGGAATATTGTTTTGCGTGACAATATTCTACCGATATTATCCGAGATGGATAATTTTGAAGGATAATTATCCCTTTTGAAAATTATCATTCGCTGCTCCAAGATTGGTTGATGTAAGACATATCAACCATCGATTACCACCAATCGCTGCTTGACGCGCGCAATGAGTGGTGAGCAGGTTGTCGTCATATGACAACGTAGATTAATAGAGTAAGACACAGATATAAGTCATTTTGATAGCTTAACTATGTTATATACAGTTCTATTTGTACCTTTTGCTCAACATAGCTGTTGAGTAGATTAGCTTCCTCTGCACTTACTAGTGTACGTGAAGTTTCGTGGCACTCCAGAAAATAGTGCCCCGTTGCATTGCCTGAATACCTAACTCGGCCTGGATCTAGGGAAATAGTGCACCGATTAAACGACAAGGACGTACAAATGCTTTCTATTTCTGTTCTGGTAGCGAAATATACGAAGCTAAGCTACGATGATATGAAGTGTCGGACTGATCTTTTTCAAAAAGATCATGAGGTTCAGCATTATCGAATTATGTGATGTTTATCGGCGAAGAAGTCGCAAATTCGTGATCGTCTTTTAACAATCATTGTGAATTGAGCTCCCAGTCTTTGATAATTAATTCATCAGCTAATCCAGACAATGTCCTTCAAGACGTAGACGGCAAAAAGGCAAATCGAAGACTTCAATGCAAGAGCAAAACCGGATTAATACGTACGACGCACCACTCACGCAAAAATTCGGGTGTAGAGTGTTACAGGGCATTCTATGTTTGGGGTGTCGCAAAACTTCACGTACACTAGAAAGTGCAGAGGAAGCTAATCTACTCAACAGCTATGTTGAGCAAAAGGTACAAATAGAACTGTATATAACATAGTTAAGCTATCAAAATGACTTATATCTGTGTCTTACTCTATTAATCTACGTTGTCATATGACGACAACCTGCTCACCACTCATTGCGCGCGTCAAGCAGCGATTGGTGGTAATCGATGGTTGATATGTCTTACATCAACCAATCTTGGAGCAGCGAATAATAATTATCCAAAAGGGATAATTATCCTTCAAAATTATCCATCTCGGATAATATCGGTAGAATATTGTCACGCAAAACAATATTCCTATTGACACCGTTTAGTGTCAAAATCATGCAACGGGCTACCCCGTTACATTACCACCCCTTAACCATAAATCACCCGTTGATTGAATAAGAATTAATTTAGACAGGGTGACCACCGTTGGATCACTTTGGGAAAGGGAGCACTTGTTGGTGAAATTCCATTCATTTGCCAATTCATCGCATGGTGTCAAAGTCCATGCGATGTGCTGCCGAAGCAGCAAGAAAAGCGGGGGGTGCACGCATGCGTGCGGTCGCGGCAAGTGCCTCTCACACCTCCGCAGCAGGCGATTCGTCTCCCGTTGTCTTGAATCCTCCACGTGGTGAGTCACCACGTGCGACCGGTACATCCGCTCGTCTGCAGCGGGTACTGCGAGTCGTAATCAAGACGAGTCGGAGATAGAGCTCATCTATTCTGGCGAGCCGGATGATGCATCCGACTCGAAGGCGACGCCTCACGCCTACGGATCACCCGGAGCGGACACTGCATGAGCCAGGCTGACTGGCTCTGGTCAACGCGGCGGTATCATGACCGAGACCTTCGGATCGAGTTATTACTCCGATGAGTCTCCGCCTCACGCAAGTCCATCCAACGATAGGACGCGTGGAGATGGTGGTGATGCACCAATGCATCACTACGAGCCAATAAATTCAAGGGATCGGGGTAACACTGGTGCTAGAGCTCACGCTGGCAACAATCAAGAGGCCAGGGACCGAAATTTCTTGCGCCACGCTCCTCAAGTGGAGTCTCCGTGGATGCCGCCATCCAGGGAGTTGTACCGGTTGGCCGGCACGACTAACGAACGGGATCGAATCCCGTTGTTCGACTGTAGGAGGATTTGCCCACCTGATTACAGCACGGAAACTATCCGTGCTGAGGAAGAACTCTTCACCGATGCGTTCTTTAAACATCGGTGGTACAAGGGTAGCCGTGTTCGAGACGGCAAAGCCTTGGTGCAGGGATGGAATGCCCTCATCCATAACATCGAGTGCATTTGCCGTGAGGCCTGGATCAGTAAACTTGGTGCAGATTGCATCAGGTTTGAGAAGCGCAACCCAGTCGGTGTACGGTACAAGTTGCACCGCTTTCAAGAGAGGCAGGATTACCCTGTCTCTCGTGGGGTGATTCGTGTCCAGGTTGCCTGGCCAATTCGAACCGTACCCCTAGGGAGGCTTACCTCCCTAATGATCCCTACTGGAGGGCGCACATATCTTCTGAGATTGCCGAAGGAATCGACACCTTGCAATCCCTGTACTCGCGTTCGGGGAGGTCGTTTTCCGACGGCCCTTCTTCAAACGCAGCGGGTGGGTCTCGTCGTACTGCTCGACAAGACCAAGGACATCAACAATCAGCTGGGCACAGGGCTTCCAGCTGTCCCACGCCGGTGGATAGCCACTCCAGCGGACGAGGTAGCTCATCCGGACGCCATTCACATCGCGGTCGCTCGAAACACGCTCCACTAGAAAGCGTTGACCACCGCTTGAGTCCACCAAAGGATGTGGTGACGGCGGAAACACCTATCCGGCTCGAGGTTCGGATCAGCTTGATGTTGGGGATCTGAGCCGTGTAACGGAACAGTTGCAAGATGACCTGGCTCACGAACGGACTCGGCGTTATGAGCTCCATGACCTTGTAAATGATAATTAAAAATTTCTAACGCACGATCGTTCGGACGATCGTGCCGCTTTTGCGTTCGCGCAACTTGAGAACGAACGTCCGACTCATTTTCTTCGTGATGAGTTGGCTGCAGCTCGTCGAGACATCGCATTACTGCGTGATCAGGTCGCTTCGCTAGTCGACCAGACTGGCTCGTTGAAATGGGAATACTCGAAGGTGGTCTCGGCCCTTGACCGCGGAGGTGTTCTTTGCCTCTCGAAACGGACTCTTAATGATAATAAGAGCGGAGACGTCCAACGTAAAACGTAGGATGCTTACGCATCTTAAGGGGCAGCTCAATCTTGTATGCGTTGCCCATTCGGCGCAGCACACGAAATGGACCGATGTACTCGGGCAGTAATTTACTGCTGCCCACGTATTTCACTGCGTGTTTCGGTAGTTTACTGTAGACAGTAAACTGGGTCTCCTTCATCAAATGAAAGAACGCCTTCTCTTCCGTGTTTGTCTGCGTTTCTTTTCTGTCTGTCTAGTGCATCTGCAATAGAGTCTTGAACGAAGCGGACAACCGCTTCGCGAGTCAGCAGAAATTCCTCTGCTAATTCATCCTTGTCAACAGCAGTGAGCTTCGTGTGCACTGCTGAAAAACATTGTATTCACCAGTGAGGGCGTCATCGTACTCACTGTGGCAGTCATTGGCGATAATGAATATACCCCCCCAGCATCGTCTTAATCATCATCATCGATGTCGATGTGATCGACATCGGCGTCCATCACGTCGACACCATTGTCGACGGGTGATGAGCAAGAACCAGATCGGTTTTTGTTCGATCGAGTCTACCCCTCCTTAAACTAGAGTCACACTCTATGAAGATGGGTAAACGTGAATGGCGTAGGTCATTCATGAAGACGATGTATGCGTTGTCTACGCATGCACCGAGTTGTTGATGGCGAATTCCGCCATCGGCAAGAACTAACTCCAACTCGTAGACGAGTGGGTGCACCCTCAAAGTATCTCTTCGAGAACGCGGTTGACGCGTTCCGTCTGACCATAGGTTTCTGGATGGTGAGAAGTCGACATATTCAAACGTGTTCCAAGTGAACGGAATACGGATTGCCAGAACTCCGCTGTGAAGCAGGGGTCCCTATCAGACACGAGTTCACGGAGTAATTTGTGAAGTCGGAAGATGGTATCGATGAAGACACGAGCACAGGCGTGGGCTGTGATTGACTCCGGTACAGCAACAAGATGTACCATCTTGCTGACACGATCAACAAACACAAAAATACCATGTTCATGTGAACGTCTTTGGAAACCCAAAGACGAAGTCCATCGATATGTGCCGACTCTCTGCCGGAATCGGAAGAGGCTGCAAGGGTGCACGGGATGAAGGACTAGGCTTCACCCACTGGCAAACTTCGCAAGCGCGAATGTATTTGCTCACAAGCTCATACTGGAGGGGAAAGTAGAAGTCACGACTTACCGTGAGGTAAGTCTTTTCTATACCTCGATACCCACTTGTTGGAACATGGTGACCCTCATACGTGATGCGCAATCGCAAATAATCATGAGCGGGAACGACGACACGAGGTGTGTCGCAGCTGACTGCTGTATAGTACAGCAGTTCATCACGAACAGAATACCGTTCGGTTGAAGAGCGGTATTGAGACATCAATATTTAAAAAGCTTGACTGCATGGTTTAGACACGTAATCCATTAATCGTGAAGGAGGCCCATCTTCTGCGTATGCTTTCCGCACGTCATCAAGCAAATTCGACGACGGAACACTCACTGTTAGTGTCACGACAGTGGGATCACCCCTACTGTTGGGTTGAGCATCGGCTCCAAATCAAGCCGACGCGAAAGAGCATCAGCGACGACATTAAGCCTTTCTGGTTTATAATAAACGTAAAAGGTGTACTCCGTGAAGAAATACAGCCACCTCGCCATTCGCTGCGAGCGGTGTGGACTGTTTACGGCCGTGCGTGACGAAGCATGGTCGGTATAAACGATGAAGGGCCTATCCTCTAAGAGATATACCTGAAACTCAGCCAGTGCATATTTGATGGCAAGGAGTTCCTTGTCATGCACTGGGCAATTACGCTCAGCTGCTGGCATCTTACGCGATTGATAACAGACGACGCGCTCAACGCCGTCTGAGTCGTACTGCATTAACGCGCAGCCGATTGCAAAATCGCTGACGTCACAGACCACATGGAATGGTCTGTCCTGGTCTGCAATCGCCAACACAGGCGATTGTATCAAGATTTCTTGATACCTTCAAAGGAGTGCCGACACTCAGCACTCCATGACCACCTCTCGTTTTTCTTTAGTAGACGAGAGAGATGTACAGTCATCTCGGCGTAGTTGCGCGAGTACTTGTGCAAGTACGCCGCCTAGCCAAGGAGCATTCGAAGTCCCTTGACGACGACTGGCACAGGCCAGATGTTAATCGTCACGATATTTTCCGGATCAGGGCGTGCACCGTTTTTACCCACGATGCAGCCAAGAAGTGGTATTTCGTTCGCTGCGAATATACACTTCTTGAGGATCGCGAACAATTTATGCTCTCGCATTAGTGTGAAAACCTTCCGGACGTGGATTCTATGAACGTCCACGCCCGTCTTTCCATCCATAGCCCGGCTATGGACGAAGACATCGTCGAAGTAACTCGGTGCGAAATCGCGCACCGATCTTAACAGATTTGTAACACATCTGTTGAACATTGCAGGAGCGTTACTTATCCCCTGTGGCATCACTAGCCACTCCCAGAGCATACCACTGGGGGTGCTCACTGCTGTGTACGGGATGTCCCGTCACGCGTGAGGATCTGATAGAATTCATTTATCAGACCCATGGAAGAAAAGATGGTACTTTTGCCATACCATCTATAATGACGTCCCTTCCTTGTTATCGGCGTTTGAGCCGGTACCGTTGCAGCGCTCAATTTGTTGAACGCATGCACAATCCCCCCCCTCCTGTGGCCTTTTTTGCACACAGAGGGTCGGAGAGCTGTGGGGGATGTTGATTCCCTCACATGACTTGCCGCTAAGTGATCGGCAAAGAATTTGTCGATCACTGTGACCTATTCACGAGGCAGTGGCCACTGCTTCAAGACACAGTATTTCGAACCAGGTTTCAGTTTGATCTCCAGCCGAGTGCCTTTGTCCTTGGGCAGCTCGCATGGAACATATTCAGGGAAAACGTCCCTGAATTCAGCCAAATCTTTATACAAAGGAGTTGTCTTCAAAGAATCCCAATATTGAGACGTGTATCGCTCAATCCGAGTCTGCTCATTGAGGACACTCTCATCCATAGACGAGCTACTGAGAACCCGTCCGTACTCAGCAAGCACCTGTGCCGACCGAATATCGGTGACGCACTCGTCTTCTGTGACGAATACGCAGATCTGCTTGATCTTGTCACTACGCAGATCTCACAAGAATCTTTTAGATTCTAGCGTTGGCAACTTGACCACCTCCGAAGCTGACTTCAGAGGTGTAACCAGATCAAGTGTATAAGCGCCTGCACTTGATCCATCATTCACCAAGACATTCACTGTCTCGGTGATTTCCTGGGAAAACACATCCGCAGGTGGTTGGGGATCCACACCCTCAACATAATCTCTCGGGAGTTATCACTCTCAGGAACGCTGGAGCTTTCTTCCATTACGTAAACTGATTGTGGGTGCACTACCACGTCCTCTTCGATCAACTCTCTGATAGTCGATCGGGCTTACTATGCGATCGACTCTCTGATATTCGATCTCGCTTCAACGTGTTGTTTATCATGAAAAACACTAATCTCTCGTATCGCACCCTTCTTGGTGTGCATCCGTGTTCCAGTCCACTCAATCTCTACGAGTGGTAAACCTTCGGCGCAGCCTGTGTCTCTACAAAGGTGCCGGAAGCTGGTTCCACAGTGTAGTGGCCTCCTACACTTGATCTTGTGCAGTCGTACTAACGACCGTACCCGAAGTGAGGCCATCACACTCACTCGTAGTACATCCACACGCTTATGGATGCTCCAAGATGTTCAGCAGATGGCCATCTGATGACCAAACGGCAGTCATCTTCACGGATCGATGTTGCAAGCCAACCCATGGCTGGTATTTTCTAAGCCATGGCAGACCAATGATGACATCAAATTTGTCATCCAAATCTAATACGATAAATTCATCATCGTACTGCTTCCTTCTAGTGTTTATTGATTCCCACTTCACGTTTGTTCACTGTTACGGATGCGCCTGTAGCAAGGCACACCGTCATCCGCGTTGGAGGGAACTCTCGCTCAACATAGTTGAGCCTACTACCCCCTAGCGAATGGCGTCGAATAAAAATGTCCGACGCCCCACAGTCAACTAGGGCGCGAAGTGACATTCCACTGGTCGCTTCGATTTTCAGAGTGATGAGAGACTCCTCATCACTAGGGTCAGTAACACACAGAGACTGTGTGTTCGAAGCAATCTTCGTCGCGAGTCCTACAAATTCTCTTGACGTTGCTGGATCAGCAGGGTGCTCCGCCCCTACTGACCCTGACCGTTTTTGACGGCCCGACTTGCTGTCGCGGCTTAGCGACATGGTCGGACCTTCGCCTTAAACCTTCCCTCGGCCAACGGCGGTCATCACGTCCTGTCTTTGGACGTGTTCTAGTGATTGGGACACAACACTCATGAGCGTAGTGCCCAATCTTCTGACAGCGATGGCTTCTTGCCGTTTGCTTGTGACTCAGAGAGCGAGAGTTGTTGCTCTCGATGTAACAGAGGTCTATTGGTTCGGGACCTCCTATTTCCTGTCGCCTCGTCGGAAGATAGTTTGACGAGTTAGCCTGAGACTGTCTCAGGCTGAAGTCTTCTTGCTCTGCATACGCTATCGCCTTGCCATCGTATGGAAGTCCTCTCGGAACATGTAGGTCTTCACCGGCCCATCCACAAGGCCGTAGATGAACACGTTGATGAGAGTGTGCTCATCAACAGGGTTTTCAGTGAGACGCTACCCGCATGGTATCGTAGGTGATATGCGTAGGCGTGCACGTCACGCTTACCTTGCTTGAGCCTCAGGAGTGCAGAGCGTGCTCTGAACTCGGCTCGTGTCGGCTTAAACGTGTCTTTGAGCCGAGACTTCAAGAACTCTGACGACTCAAACACGTTTGGGTCGTGAACCTTGATCCCTAAGGCCCAAGTCTTTGCTCGTCCTGTCAAATTGGACAGGGAGAAGGTGACTTGCATCGCGTCACCCTCGATTTGACGGGCCCCTGATGGCATCGTCTAACTCCACGAACCATCTCAAAAGGGAATCTTCGTCGGTGCCCTTGTACCGCGAGGTTATATCTTCAAGGTTTGGGTATGCCGCTCATCGACTGATGAGAGCCCTGCTGTTGTAGCAAGGCTATCTTCTGTATTCGACATCAAGTCCCCCTTGTAGGAACTTGTTGATAGCAGCATGTTGCTGGTCTCTGCTTAGAGACTCCAACATACCACAAATAGCGTGTTCGCCCATGAACTCACCCATGCGGCCGACTATCTCCCATTCTGAATCACTCAGATGGGAGTAGCCTTTACGTGTGACGTGAAAGCTGTCTTCTTCTACATCCAACATGGTCATGTTAGACAGACACTAAGTACTCGTTGGACGGACTACGACGTGCTACCAGGTGTAACGGGCACCCTTTGTGTGGGGTGACACGAAACTTCACGTACACTAGTACGTGCAAAGGAAGCTAATCTACTTGAACGACTCGGACAAGTAAAGGTACAAATAGAACTGTATTCAACATAGTTAAGCTATCAAAATGACTTATATCTATGTCTTACTCTATTAATCTACGTTGTCATATGACGACAACCTGCTCACCACTCATTGCGCGCGTCAAGCAGCGATTGGTGGTAATCGATGGTTGATATGTTTTCCATCAACCAATCTTGGAGCAGCGCATGAATATTATCTGTTAGGGAATAATATTTCTTCGGTACTACCCATCTTGGATAATATTGGCAGGGAATTATCGTGCTAGACAATATTCCTATTGACACCTTTTGGTGTCGATATCATGTATTGGGCTACCCTGTTACCGGCAAAATCGTTCCGTTGCAGTTTCCTTTGCACTGAACTAATCGTGAGTTCCCCTCCTTGTGATGCAAATGATAGAAAATCAGCAGTATTCTGGTTTGCCTGGTAGGACAAACTCGTAGGTGCTGAGGCAAGGGCTACCACCTCACGTTCCCCATCGACTCTACCCAATTAACCATGAAAACACTGTTGGTAATTGTCATGGATGCAAGGAGTATCACGGTATTATTTTGGATGTCCTGTACACAATAGCTACTGTTGGACCTAGTCTCCGTGCTGCGCCTTCGATGGCTCATTCTGACTATTGTACCAGAGTGTATACAAGAATCGTCGCCGACAATTCAACACTATTGCTTGTTTGGATGTTGCCTGTCAACCTTTTGGAAGCTTCGACGCTGCTGCAAGTATGCATTAATCGTGGGTGGTGTCGGCAAACTACAATAGCATTGTCCCTATAACGATCAATGCACGTTAACAGTGGTGAGGGCGACGAGTGAAGAGACAAGCAAGCAGCAGAACTCGTTTTTGCAAGCAGATGAAGGATAAATTAACGACAGTGAACGTTTATTAATGACAAAGAATCTGATCAGGCGCCCGTGATAAAGAAGCGTCTGGATGAACTGGGAGCTCTGTGCAGTATCAAGTCGTGAACCATGACGTCAGCTCGTCGTATTAGATGGCGTTCTACGCCTACGCGCTGAATCTGTATCGAACAAATTAACGCACCTTGCTTGTCGATTGTGCGGCTTTAAATTTTGACAATGCTGCTGCCAAATCAGCGTTGTGCTTGGAAACAAAAGCAACTTATCCCAAATTGATGAAAATGGCTAATCTGGCTTCAAACTCTTTCATAGACATCTTGCCAAATCATCAAAATGTAAATTAAATGTAACTTACGGACACTCAATCGTTCTGACCCATGAATGAGATTGTTGTCCACAAACAGAACTTGATCACCCATGCCATAATTAAGTATCGGCGCCCAAAAAGCTGCAGCACAAAAACCACAGCTACATCTTGTGGAAAGGCTGCATGCAGATCACAGACATTTCGTTAGCAGCAGTCCAAGGAATGACCAGCCAGCTACCATAGCCGCTAAATCGTAGCTCAAAGCAAAAGCGTGACAACGTCTCCCGTTGTTGCACAGCTTGAAAGATTACTAAAGTCGTGGCGCGGCTTTAGCTGTGCGACGCATCTTCGCCTCGCGCTTACCTCCTTGACGGTCCAACTATCCACCGTTTTTTTAATTTGGTGCACAATAGTGTGATAATGTAACCTTCTCGGATGCGATTGCCTCGACAGCATCACCACCTGCGCTTATCGTCGTCGGCGATCTCGGTCCTTGCTGAGGTGGCATGCACGTCCGAATCTGTCTTTTTGTTCTCCGACTGGCAAGAGCTAACGCCCGGTAGCACTTGGAGCCTGTCGAGCTCGTTGTTGTATGTCATATCATAAACAGCAAGCAGCGCGCGACGTCTCAAACTCATGTGTCGGCCTCTTCTCATTGAATCGTCCGCTCGGACTTAAAGGAAACGCATGAGATGTACACGCGACATCCGCGCGGTTTGCACCTTTCCTTGTTGCCAATCACCTAGAACTTCGTGTCGCACGCATCGCACACATGTTAGTGAGTCTTGTTGAACAACGGGGTCCATTTCTGAAGAAGTCAAAGGAGGTGGTGTTGTGAACGGTCAGTAGGTCAGTTAAGACAAGGCGAGCCGGTCAGTAGGTCGGTTAAGACAAGGCGAGCGTGTATGCCATGAAACTTGCAATGAAGTCATGTAGCAATTTCAACACATTGGACGATAGTATGCGAAGTATTTCTAACACACTTTAGTTGGTTGAGGATATCGATTCTGTCGAGCAGGAAACTCGTATATTTAGTAGACGACTTGACAACACATTGCCAGAAACACGGCTGGTGATGTGTTACGATGATCAGAGGTTTTCATGCCGAATCTCAACTTTTATTCAAACTGTTCAAATTAGTAAACGCGTGCGACAAGATCACCAGAGGCTAGAGCACATTGTAAAGAGGAAGCTGTAACGCATAAAGAAGAAGGAGATCACCCGCTAGTTGAGTGCAAAGCGATGATTGTGTATTCGGAATGCACATACTAGCGTGACCACTACTATTGCTTTACAGGCACCTTTGTTTTGGGGAACTCTCCAAACCTACCCACGACGCCTAGCAACAGCTTTTTTTCTTCGGGCTGCAATTTTGCCTCATTTTCAACAATGATATCCGCGGCTATGGTTTCCTTCGTCAACCCATCTTTTGCCCAGTGTTCGAACTGCGCCTCCTCCAATGCTTCCGCGTACCCCCTGACCCTCTCACCCCCATATTGTCGCGCCGCAGACAGCATTAAAGTCACTTCGTGCGGGCTCTTTTCACGCACCAGATTCAATAAGATGGACTTATTTAATGCTACAGCACTTTTCGATGAAAAATGGTCGTGTATGGCCCGGAACTCAGGACTTCGAAAGAAACGGAGAGCGAAATCCTTTGTACCACCTCCAGGTATTTTAACGGAAAGCATCTTGTGCAAACCTGTTTTCACAAAAGCATCACCGACGTTTGCTACGTTCTGGAGCTTCGCCTTGAGATCAGCCATCTTCGCACGAGCTTCATCGACGATTTCCAAGTCTTCGAGCGTGTTCTTTAACTTCAGCAGATTCCCCTTGAGCTCCTTCAGCTCCGCAGCGGATGTGTCGCCATTCTTTTCGAGCGCTCCCACCGTTTTCACGAGCTTTTCGATCTTCTTCGTTACGACACCTTGATCGACTGGTGTCGTGTGATCTTGACGAGATGCAAGCTTTGCTATCTCGGACTCGACCTTTTTAGTTTCTCCGCTACGTGGTCTTTGTCGAGAGGTGTCAGGAGCTGGGCTGCCTCGAGCTTCTCCAGTTTCTTGCGGAGCTCTTCCATCTCTGCGCCGACTCGTTTCGGCTCGAACACCTCCAGGAGCTCCTTCAGGTTTTTCTCAAGCGTCTCCAATTTCAGCGCCATTTTGGCTTCAGTGACGGAAACCACGGCCTTAGCCTGCGCTTTGGGACCCTTCAGCTCCTTGCCAGATACACCGACGGGTGTTCTGCCCTTGATCTTCGCCCAGAGATCCTTCAACCACGCCCCATTTAAGAATTTCCGGAAATACTCCCGAAGATCAGTAGGTAGCAAGATAGCGCGGTTTTCCTCCCTCGCATTGATCTCCAAGACTTCCGTAGACTCCCGTTCGGTGGAGCTGGGCGACGTCTTGAGTGACAGGCCTGACACTTGGAGTAAACCAATGACGGAGAACGGCGAAATGGCCACGAAGAGCGCGATGAGGTTAGCCAACCTCATAGCTGACTAGAGACGACCAGAGACGGATGGTTCGCACTGAGCGGCAAAATGAATTGTGAGCTGCTGAGAGAAGGGGAAGCAATGCGACCTTCGGTCCAAATCGTCTTATGTGTTAGGCTTATAGCGAGTTCAGTATAGTATGGTATGTGGCATGGTGGTCGCCGCCTACTAGGGGAAGGAGCACACCAATGACTTGACGATTACAAGGCGGGAAGTTTGGGCAAACCTGATCCTTGCTGCTCAATGACAACCTACTAAAGAAGGAAAGGCTTCCGAAACACTTGCTTTTTGTATCGACGGGCTAGGACATCTGTATTTGAAACTACGCGCTGTCCAGTCCCTTCAGACCAGGGCAAGACGATACTATGATTGCTGTGCCGTAAGCTTTCGCCTGATTGCGGCATTGTTCGTGTTATGACCGGAACGTTAGCACTGTCCCACGCCCGCGGTGAACTGCATCGTTCAATGTCGCACTGCTTCTTGCACTTGCATGCCCATGATCACATGCTTTTCCGAGTAGCCAGGGCAGGAGCTGCCGTCGCGCCTTTGCAGTCGCTCCTGTCCTTTCCACAAAATTACTGGTCTGCTCTTCACAATCGAAACGAAGTGGACATTTCATCGTCGAGTTGACAGATTGTTGCTGTTTCGAGTGGTCGCCGGCTCATACTTTAAGCGCCTATTTTGTCTCAGCAATGGAACAGCCTACGGAAGAATGTTCTCAGAATGCTGCTTCCGGCTCGAGTGATCTTGCTGCTTCCGGCTCGAGTGATCTTGCTGCTTCTCTCGCTCGTAGACCGGGTACATGTGCTTTCTTGTGTGCATCAAATTTACTCTTCGATTGCTTCCCCGTTCTCTCGCTTCTCATCCGTGATTGGCTTTATCGTCTCCACAATCACAATATTAACATACTATAATCTGATCCCACGCGATGGCAGCCTCTGCACACAGGTCTCTGTCGATACTGCAGTCTCTGTGACAAGAGTTTCAGCGCAAAGAGCTGTGTCCATGATGTAAACGGCAGTTCTGGAAGGGCACTTACGCTTGAAATTCTTGCTACATAGAAGTGATTAGACCGGTCTTTTAGCGCCAGCGCATACACGTGGTGTCACTTGATTTGGCACTGCGGCCAGTTTGCGCCGAAGTAAACTCGTCATTGTACTAAGCACATTTGTATTTACTTCGCGAATGACCATTTGTATTTTGTTCATTTCCCGCACAACTAGTGTCGCACTACGTTTAGAAAAGAAAAAGATAGCTAGGCAGCTAGGCAGCTAGGCAGCTAGGACGGCCTTGCATTTACAGCAACACCGCTGCCACTGGATGTTTGCTCCATAGCGGCCAACCGGGCCACGCCTGATGTTCTTGGATCTTGTAGAAATAAGTAGCTTTCCTGGCCGGTCAGCGATCGGTCTCATGGATCCGGGCGTTAGGGATCAAAGCTTTTATCTTTGCAGTATGACTATTGGTCGCAAGATGACCATTGGCACAAGAAAGTAACACGCCCATGTAAATTTGAATGAAGAAGGTGTATGCGCTTGCGATTTGCGTCTTCAGATAAATAAAACACGATATTTGCGTGACTTGACACGAGCAGATACTTGCATTTGTTGTTTTCCAGAATTAAGTCATACGGATGCTGCAGTTTAGTTGAAGCAGCGCTAGAACAATGTGATCGAGCTGCGCTGGCCCAGGAGTGCCTGGCTGAGCCTTGCTGCTCAACAGAATGAAGACTATGTATGCATTTGACGATAAAAGCTGCAAGACCATTGCACTGATGGGGAAACCCACAGCCCGGTGAAGTTGGCGTTCATGTAACAGCCGTACCGCTTGTAACTGCTGTGCGAGAAACTAGATTTGTGGCGCTGCCGGCTCATTTGCACCACTCAAATTTGAGCTTTCGAAGCCATCCATCCGCTCAAGTGGCACCGAAGTAGATTCCGCAGCGCTAGTACATTTGTCTCCGAACGATCTCATGTGACTTTGTTTTAGATTCTATTAGGTCATGCAAGCCATTTTGACAAGGTAGCTGTTAAAATCACTTCCTTTTTCATTTAAACTACCCTTTTCCCGTGCAGTAAACAAAAAAAAGTTTTGATTCGTCGAAAATACTGAGTGAAATTTACCTCTTTTGCTATTAATCCCACGGATAGCGGCTGTACTTAGAATGTAACGGGGCACCCTGAAGCTTGTACTGGTGACAGTACAAGCTACTTGTTCGGATGACAGGACAAGGCGGTGCCTCGGAACTTCACGTACACTGGTACGTGCAGAGGAGACGGTAAGAAGAAGCGAGTACTTGGTCAATGTAAAAAGTAGAACCGTATTTAGCATAGTTAATGTCTGTTAATAAATCACTATTTATCTTCATCTAACTATGTCTGAATACAAATGTGCATATCAACTATCTGCTCACCACTCATTGCGTGCGTCTGTCGTGGCGCGTCTTCGTTGGTTGATATAATGGCCTATATCAACCAATTAGGAACTACTCGTAAGTGCTGCAGAATATTTGTCCTTATGACAATATTCTGAGAATATAACTCTTATAGTTATATTCTATTAACAATTCCTTATAAATTGTTATGTAACGATTCACCCCGTTACATCACCCCTCCCTTAACCATCAGTCACTTTAGTGACTGATTGACTAAATGGATACTCGTCCCAAATCATTTGGGACAGGGTTTGCACTTGTTGGTCCGCGTCCACTTTCCAACATTTCATCGCATGGTTAACAAGCCCATGCGATGCGCGAGCAAGGCCGCCGAGAGCGCGTCCGCACGTCTCTGTGCGGGCGCCGAAGCAGAAACCACAGCAACTGATGTCTCATCGGTTGCTGAAGCGACTCAGCCTGTGTCACCTGGTGACGCAGGCGCTGGTCATGAAGACACTCGTGTCTTCACAGAGTACGAGCTCGGTGTCTCGTACTCTCCTGATACGGATGACGGATCCGTATCGACGGCGATCGAACACAAGCCGCCTGCCAAGCGTGGCATGGATGATTCTACGCGTCGTAGCATCTTTGGTTCATCTTACGAATTAGATGAACCATCGCCGAAGCGAAGGCGCTCGAGGTCGCGAGACTCGGGCGCTAACAGCGGTGTCGGTTCTCCTATTGACACCACTTCGCAACGAGGTGCCAGTCCTTCTGTCGGCACGTCGCAGGAAGAGCAGGACCGCAATGTGTTGCGTCTCGCTCCTGAGAAGAAGGCATGAATGCCTCCTAAATCCGTCATGGATCACTTGTCGGCGACGACGAGTGATCGTTATCGAACACGATTGTTCGATTCGTCAAGGATCCATCACCTTGACTCCAGCGCGAAAAACTATCGCGCTGAACATGAATTCTTCATCGATGCTTTCTTTAGACATCGATGGTACAGTGGGAATCACAAACGTGATGGTCCCTCACTACTTCAGGCGTGGAACGCCTACATCCATAACCTTGAGGATGTAGGTCGTGACGCTTGGAACGACAAACTTACCAAAGCTCGTGATAAGTTTGAGAAGAGAACCCCGACAGGTGCACGCTACAAGCCGCATCGTCTGTCAAGGGAGAAAGGATTACCCTACCTCTCTTGGGGAGACTCGTGCCCATGTTGTGTAAACAACTCTGCACGAGCACCTAAGGAGGCTTACCTCCTTGCTAGCCCGTGGTGGCGCGTACGTGTCTCTACTGAGATGTACGAAGGGATTGACAATCTGAAATCCCTTTACGACCGTGCCGGGAAGACTTTCTCCGGCGGTCCTTCTGCGGCACAGGATGTGCCGCATCGTACTGCTCAACCAGACCCAGTACGTCAACCATCAGTTAGGAGCGGGGCTCCCAAGAATCCCAGGACGGGGGATAACCGCGTTATTGGACGAGATAACTCGTCCGACGTCCGTTCACATCGCGGTGGTTCAACAGCCGCTCAACCAGATAGCGCTGGCCACCGCGAGAGTCCTCCAATGGAGGTAGAGGAGGAGTAAAGACGCTCTTCACACGATCGTGGGGATCCGTGTGTTCCCGAGAGCTTCTTTGATCGCGTAACGCAAGGGTTACGCGACGATCTCGAGCATGAGCGAGATAGGCGTCTCCAAATAGCGGACACTGTCTTGAAAAATCGAGCTGAGTTTGCCTTTGCTCAGCTTGAGAACGAGAGATCTTTGACATCTCTTCGTGACGAGCTAAGGGTAGCTCGTGGGATTGCTGATCGGTCTCGGGCCGAGATAACTGCTCTTCAGACCGTTGTCGATGCCCACCATCGGGAGCACAAGGCTCTCTGCGAGATGCTTGAACGCAAGGGCGTTCTTGATCAAAAGAAACAGCGTACTGATGGTACGGCTTAAGCCGACCAACGTAAAACGTGGGATGCGTTCGCATCTTACGTGGCAACTCGATCGTGTATGCATTGCCTAGGCGGTGCAATACACGAAATGGGCCGATGTACTTGGGTAGTAGTTTACTGCTACCCAAGTTAGTCACTACATGCTTTGGTAGATTAACCGTAGACAGTAGGACTAAGTCATCTTTATTGAATAAAAGAGTGTTTGCCCTTCCATTCTTGTCAGCGTTTTGCTTTTGCTTATCCACCGCTTCGGCGATGGAGTCTTGCACGAAACGAACTACCGTTTCACGAGCCAGTATGAACTCATCTGATGACTCGTTAGCTTCAGTGTGCTGTGAGCGCACTGCAGCAAAATGAACCTTTTCTTCAGTGAGGGCTTCCGCACTCTCACTGGGATCATCTTCTTCAGTGAGGGCTTCCGCACTCTCACTGGCATCATCTTCTTCGATATCGATGTTATCGATATCGGCATCAAACGCAATGACTTCTTCGTCAGAGCGTGATGAGCGTGAACCAATTCGGTTTTTGCTCGCGCGAGTCCCTCCCCCCCTTAAACCAGAGTCACACTCTAGTAAGGTGGGTACACGCGGATGGCGCAAGCCATTCACGTAAAACGGTGTATGTGTCGTGGACGCATGCATCGAGTTGTTAATGGCAAACTCTACCATTGGCAAAAACTCACTCCAACTCTTAAAGGAGTGTACGTATCCTCAAAGTATCTCTTCAAGGACACGATTAGCACGTTCCGTCTGACCATCTGACTCTGGATGATCAGATGTCGACATCTTCAAGCGTGTTCCGAGTGATTTGAACACGGAACGACAGAAATCAGCTGTGAAGCGTGGATCTCTGTCTGATACGAGCTCACGGGGCAACCCGTGAAGTCGGAGGATGGTGTCAGTAAAGACACAAGCACAGCCACTTGCTGTGATTGACTCTGGTACAGCCACAATATGTACATTTTGCTGAATCTGTCAACAGATACGAGAATACCCGTATTCCCGCGTGCGTCTTTGGGTAACCCGAAGTCGAAATCCATTGAGATGGATTCCCAGCACTCTGCCGGAACCGGTAGAGGCTGTAAAGGTGCACGCAGTGAAGGACTTGACTTCACTCGTTGACAGACTTCGCATGCGCGAACATACTTTCGCACAAACGGATACTGGCGGGGTCAGTAAAAGTCTCGACTCACCGTGAGATATGTTTTCTCCCGGCCACGATGTCCTCCTATACGAGCATCGTGATACTCAAACATGATCCGCAAACGCAGATCAGTGTCATCTGGAATGACAACACGTGGTGTGTCACCAGAAACGGCTGTATAATACAGTAACCCGTTGCGAGTAGTGTATCGATCTGATGCAGATCGATACGCAGACGACAATCGTTTCAACGATTCTCGAGATGGCTGTGAGAGATGTGTCAACAACTTCACAATCTCACCATCTTGGGCATACGCCCTCCTCACATCATCATTTAACGTTGAAGATGGTATGGTGGACGTCATAACCGCAACAGTGACTGTCTCACTGTTGGGTTTCACGACTGTTTCAAAGTCGGGTCAACGTGAGAGTGCATCAGCGACGACATTAAGTCGTCCTGGTTTGTACTCGACCGTAAAGTTGTATTCTTCAAAGAATGACAACCACCGCGTCATTCGTTGTGAAAGGTACGCGCTGTTCACTGCCGTGCGTAATGACGCATGGTCAGTGCAAACAATGAAGGGTCTTATTTCTAATGGATAGACTCTGAACTTCGCGAGTTCATACTTCATGGTTAGGAGTTCCTTGTCATGCACTGGATAGTTCCGCTCAGCTGGTTGCAGCTGACGCGACTGATAGCAGACGACGCGTTCAACGTCTTCAAGGTCGTACTGCATTAATGCACAGCCGGTTGCGAAATCGCTGGCATCACAGACCACATGAAATGGCCTGTCCTGATCGGCAATCGCTAGGACTGGGGATTGTATCAAGCTCTGCTTGATACCATCAAAGGAACGCAGACATTCAGCGTTCCATAACCACCTCTCGTTCGTTTTCAACAAACGAGAGATGTGTACAGTCATGTCGGCGTAATTGCGTGAATACTTGTGCAAATACGCCGCTAGCCCGAGGAATTTTCGGAGACCTTTGACATCAACTGGCACAGGCCAGTCGGTGATCGCCTTGATCTTTTCGGGATCAGGACGTACACCGTTCTTACCAACGACGCACCCAAGAAGTGGTATTTCGCTTGCTGCAAATATACACTTCTTGAGGTTTGCATACAATTGATGCTTTCGCATGATTGTAAGAACCTGTCGGGCGTGGTACCTGTGAACCTCAACGTCCGACTTTCCATCCATAGCTTGACTATGGATGAAGACGTCTTCGAAACAACTCGGCGCGAATTCTCGTACTGGTCTCAACAGATATGATACACATCTGTTGAACGTGGCAGGGGCATCACTAAGCCCTTGTGGCATTACTATTCATTCCCAGAGCATGCCGCTAGGCGTGCTCACTGCGGTATAGGGGATGTCCCGTTCTCGCATAAGGATTTGATACAAGCCATCCATCAAATCCATGGACGAAAAGATGGTACTCTTTGACATGCCATCAATGATCACGTCCTTCCTTGGTATCGGCGTCTGAGACGGTACAGTTGCAGCATTCACTTGTTAAATGCATGCACAATCCGCTACCCTTCTGTTGCTTTTCGCACACAGAAGGTCGGAGAGCTATGTGGGGAAGTTGATTCCCTCACATGGCCCGCAGCTAAACGATCGGCAAAGAACTTGTCGATCGCAAGTACTTGTTCACGAGGCAGTGGCCACTGCTTCATGACACAGTACTTCGACTCTAGTTTAAGCTCTTCCTCATGTCGAATACCTTTATCCTTCGGTAATTCGCACGGAATAGTTTCAGGGAATACATCCTTGAATTCAACCAAATCTTCATAGAGATGATTTCTCTTGAGCGATTCCCATGATTGAGAGTCATATCGCTCAATTCGTGTCTTTTCATCTAGGACACTCTCGTCCATTGGTGAACTACTGAGAACTCTCTCGTTCTCAGTGAACATTGTTGCTGACCTTATGTCGGCTACACACTCGTCGTCAGCGACGAGTACGCAGATCTGCTTGACTTTGCCACTACGCAGATCACTCAAGAACCTTTTATGTTCGAGCGTTGGCAACTGAGTGATATCCGAAGTCAACTTCGGAGGCGCAATCAGATCAAGTGTGTAAGCGCCCACAGTTGATCCATCATTGACTAGGACATTCAATGTCTCTGTAATTCCCTGGGGACTCATTCCCTCAGGCCTCAAAGGAATTATTCCTTCGGCTTCCCAGGGAATTATTCCCGCGGGTTTCGGGGAGCTTATTTCCGCCGTATCTGTCATATCGGGACTTAATCCCTTGACTTCCTCTAGCTGGGGTTGCGCAACCACAGCGAGATCCTCTACGAAAGACTCTCCAGTCGATCTAGGATTATCGTTTCGCTTAACCTAAGCGATCGATTGTTTCTCTTCTAGATGTTCCCCGCTAGGGATACATCTTTGTCCCGGTCCACCCGACTTATTCGAGTGGTGGACCTTCGGCGCAGCCTGTGTTTCCTCACAGCCGCCGGAACTTTGCTCCGAAGTGTAACCGTTTGGTACACTAAGGTTTTTTGCAGTCGTACTAACGACCGTACCACAAGTGAGGCCATCGCACTCACTCGTAGTACATCCACACGCTTGTGGACGCTCCAAAACGTTCATCAGATGGCCATCTGATGAACAAGCGGCAGGCATCGTTACTGTTCGATGTTGCCAGTTTACTCGTGGTTCGTACCTTCTGAGCCACGGTATTCCAAGGATGACATCAAATTTGTCATCCAAATCCAATACGATAAAGTCATCATCATATTGGGTATTTTCTAGCGTATAGTGGATCTTCACTATACGTTTCATGACGGATTACGGATGCGCCTGTCGCAAGATGTACCGTCATCCTCGTAGGAGGTGTGTCACATTCACTGAACTTAAAGTGACCATCTTCTAGCGATTGGCGTCGCACAAAATTGTTGGACGCCCCACAATCGACTAGAGCTCGAAGGGACAACTTATTCGTCACTTCGAGTTTCAAGGTAATGAGTGAGATCTCATTACCTAGAGCAGCAACGCACAACGTCTGTGTGTTGGGAGCAACCTTCATCAAGAGGCCTACAAATTCTCTTGACGTTGCTGGATCAGTAGGGTGCTCCGCACCTACTGATTCTGTCCGTTTTTTGACGGTCCATCCCGTTGTTGCGTCTTTGCACCAACTGCGGACCCTCGTCCCTGCCTCTTTCTCATGGGTGGACGGTCACTATGCCCAGTGTCGCGAGACACTGGACGAGGGGCACTACACTCGTAAGCGTAGTGTCCTGTCTTTTGACATCTGTTGCATCTCTGCAACTTCTTGTAGCCTGTAGAGCGAGCCTTCTCGCTCTCTACATAACAGAGTTCCATCGGCTCTGGACTTCCGCTGTCATATCGTTTCGGTTGACGATATGATGTCGAGCTGGCGCGAGCCTGTCTCAGACTGAAGTCTTGCTGTTCCGCAATGGAAATGGCTTGTTCTAGTGAATCTAGTTCAAGTCGGAACAGGTGAGTCTTGACGGGACCATCCGCAAGACCCTGCATGAACACCGAAAACAACGTGTGTTTATCAACCGGGTCGGAACTTGTACAACTCGTGAGATGTCGTATATGTTGCGCGTAAGCGTGCACATCACGCTTACCTTGCTTGAGCTTCAAGAGTTCGGTTCGAGCTCTGAACTCAGCTCTAGGCAGTTCAAACGTTTGTCTGAGCCGCGACTTGAAGAACTTCCAACGACCCAAACGCATATGGGTTGTGCAACTTGAGCCCCAGTGCCCAAGTCTTGGCACATCCTGCCAGATTTGACTGGGCAAAAGCAACTTGCATATCCCCGTCGTCGATGCGACGCGCCCTTATGGCGTCGTCTAATTCGACGAACCATCTCAAGAGGGAGTCCTCTTCGACCCCCCTATACTTGGAGATGTCAATCTTCAAGATCTCGGGTCGACGCGAGTGCATCGACCCACCAGCAGCAGCCTGCTGCTGTCTCAACAGTTCAAACTGTTGAGCATTCTGTTCTCTCAACAACTCTGCTTGTTGAGAACCTTGTTGGTGAAGCAAGGCTACTTTCTCGCGTTCGGCGTCAAGTTCATTTTGAATGAACTTGGCGATAGTAGCAATGTTGGGCATCTCTATTGAGAGCCTCTAGCATGACGCAAACAGCATGGATGCCCATGGTCGAACCCATTCGTTCAACCGCATCCCATCCGACATCGCTCAAATGGGAGTAGCCGTCACGCGTAGCGTGAAAGCTTTGGTCATCTTCATCTTCCAACATATTCATGTTGGATGTGAACGCGGTCCTTGGACGGACTACGAAGTGCTACCAGGTGTAACGGGGCACCCTGAAGCTTGTACTGGTGACAGTACAAGCTACTTATTCTGATGACAGAATAAGGCGGTGCCTCGTAACTTCACGTACACTCGTACGTGCAGAGGAAGACGGTAAGAAGAAGCGAGTACTTAGTTAAGTAAAAAGTAGAACTGTATTTATAATAGTTAATGTCTGCAATAAATCACTATTTATCTTCATCTAACTATGTCTAAATACAAATGTGTAAATCAGTTATCTGCTCACCACTCATTGCGTGCGTCTGTCGTGGCGCGTCTTCGTTGGTTGATATAATGGCCAATATCAACCAATTAGGAGCTACTCGTAAGTGCTGCTGAATATTTGTCCTTATGACAATATTCTGAATGTAAGACTCTTATAGTTGTATTCTATTTACAATTTCTTATAAATTGTTTTGTAACGGTCACCCCGCAACATACACCACCCGCGACGGCTGTCTGGTTTGTAAAGGTCATCACTGGGTTTCCTAGCGTCCCAAAAAATTTAACGCACAGAAGGATGAAGCCAAACAAGCCATGCGAAAGCACATGGCATCACGGACCTCAGCTAAGTGCGCCTCACTAACTCAAAACTAAGAATTACAGCCCACATCAGTTTGGGCGGGTAATTTGGAGGTGTAACGGGATGAATCATTACAAAACAATTTTTAAGAAATTCTTAATAGAATATAACTATAAGAGTTTTACATTCAGAATATTGTCATAAGGACAAATATTCTGTAGCACTTACGAGTAGCTCCTAATTGGTTGATATAGGCCATTATATCAACCAACGAAGACGCGCCACGACAGACGCACGCAATGAGTGGTGAGCAGATAACTGATTTACACATTTGTATTTAGACATAGTTAGATGAAGATAAATAGTGATTTATTGCAGACATTAACTATTATAAATACAGTTCTACTTTTTACTTAACTAAGTACTCGCTTCTTCTTACCGTCTTCCTCTGCACGTACGAGTGTACGTGAAGTTACGAGGCACCGCCTTATTCTGTCATCAGAATAAGTAGCTTGTACTGTCACCAGTACAAGCTTCAGGGTGCCCCGTTACACCTGGTAGCACTTCGTAGTCCGTCCAAGGACCGCGTTCACATCCAACATGAATATGTTGGAAGATGAAGATGACCAAAGCTTTCACGCTACGCGTGACGGCTACTCCCATTTGAGCGATGTCGGATGGGATGCGGTTGAACGAATGGGTTCGACCATGGGCATCCATGCTGTTTGCGTCATGCTAGAGGCTCTCAATAGAGATGCCCAACATGCTACTATCGCCAAGTTCATTCAAAATGAACTTGACGCCGAACGCGAGAAAGTAGCCTTGCTTCACCAACAAGGTTCTCAACAAGCAGAGTTGTTGAGAGAACAGAATGCTCAACAGTTTGAACTGTTGAGACAGCAGCAGGCTGCTGCTGGTGGGTCGATGCACTCGCGTCGACCCGAGATCTTGAAGATTGACATCTCCAAGTATAGGGGGGTCGAAGAGGACTCCCTCTTGAGATGGTTCGTCGAATTAGACGACGCCATAAGGGCGCGTCGCATCGACGACGGGGATATGCAAGTTGCTTTTGCCCAGTCAAATCTGGCAGGATGTGCCAAGACTTGGGCACTGGGGCTCAAGTTGCACAACCCATATGCGTTTGGGTCGTTGGAAGTCTTCAAGTCGCGGCTCAGACAAACGTTTGAACCGCCTAGAGCTGAGTTCAGAGCTCGAACCGAACTCTTGAAGCTCAAGCAAGGTAAGCGTGATGTGCACGCTTACGCGCAACATATACGACATATCACGAGTTGTACAAGTTCCGACCCGGTTGATAAACACACGTTGTTTTCGGTGTTCATGCAGGGTCTTGCGGATGGTCCCGTCAAGACTCACCTGTTCCGACTTGAACTAGATTCACTAGAACAAGCCATTTCCATTGCGGAACAGCAAGACTTCAGTCTGAGACAGGCTCGCGCCAGCTCGACATCATATCGTCAACCGAAACGATATGACAGCGGAAGTCCAGAGCCGATGGAACTCTGTTATGTAGAGAGCGAGAAGGCTCGCTCTACAGGCTACAAGAAGTTGCAGAGATGCAACAGATGTCAAAAGACAGGACACTACGCTTACGAGTGTAGTGCCCCTCGTCCAGTGTCTCGCGACACTGGGCATAGTGACCGTCCACCCATGAGAAAGAGGCAGGGACGAGGGTCCGCAGTTGGTGCAAAGACGCAACAACGGGATGGACCGTCAAAAACGGACAGAATCAGTAGGTGCGGAGCACCCTACTGATCCAGCAACGTCAAGAGAATTTGTAGGCCTCTTGATGAAGGTTGCTCCCAACACACAGACGTTGTGCGTTGCTGCTCTAGGTAATGAGATCTCACTCATTACCTTGAAACTCGAAGTGACGAATAAGTTGTCCCTTCGAGCTCTAGTCGATTGTGGGGCGTCCAACAATTTTGTGCGACGCCAATCGCTAGAAGATGGTCACTTTAAGTTCAGTGAATGTGACACACCTCCTACGAGGATGACGGTACATCTTGCGACAGGCGCATCCGTAACCGTCATGAAACGTATAGTGAAGATCCACTATACGCTAGAAAATACCCAATATGATGATGACTTTATCGTATTGGATTTGGATGACAAATTTGATGTCATCCTTGGAATACCGTGGCTCAGAAGGTACGAACCACGAGTAAACTGGCAACATCGAACAGTAACGATGCCTGCCGCTTGTTCATCAGATGGCCATCTGATGAACGTTTTGGAGCGTCCACAAGCGTGTGGATGTACTACGAGTGAGTGCGATGGCCTCACTTGTGGTACGGTCGTTAGTACGACTGCAAAAAACCTTAGTGTACCAAACGGTTACACTTCGGAGCAAAGTTCCGGCGGCTGTGAGGAAACACAGGCTGCGCCGAAGGTCCACCACTCGAATAAGTCGGGTGGACCGGGACAAAGATGTATCCCTAGCGGGGAACATCTAGAAGAGAAACAATCGATCGCTTAGGTTAAGCGAAACGATAATCCTAGATCGACTGGAGAGTCTTTCGTAGAGGATCTCGCTGTGGTTGCGCAACCCCAGCTAGAGGAAGTCAAGGGATTAAGTCCCGATATGACAGATACGGCGGAAATAAGCTCCCCGAAACCCGCGGGAATAATTCCCTGGGAAGCCGAAGGAATAAGTCCTTCGAAGCCTGAGGGAATGAGTCCCCAGGGAATTACAGAGACATTGAATGTCCTAGTCAATGATGGATCAACTGTGGGCGCTTACACACTTGATCTGATTGCGCCTCCGAAGTTGACTTCGGATATCACTCAGTTGCCAACGCTCGAACATAAAAGGTTCTTGAGTGATCTGCGTAGTGGCAAAGTCAAGCAGATCTGCGTACTCGTCGCTGACGACGAGTGTGTAGCCGACATAAGGTCAGCAACAATGTTCACTGAGAACGAGAGAGTTCTCAGTAGTTCACCAATGGACGAGAGTGTCCTAGATGAAAAGACACGAATTGAGCGATATGACTCTCAATCATGGGAATCGCTCAAGAGAAATCATCTCTATGAAGATTTGGTTGAATTCAAGGATGTATTCCCTGAAACTATTCCGTGCGAATTACCGAAGGATAAAGGTATTCGACATGAGGAAGAGCTTAAACTAGAGTCGAAGTACTGTGTCATGAAGCAGTGGCCACTGCCTCGTGAACAAGTACTTGCGATCGACAAGTTCTTTGCCGATCGTTTAGCTGCGGGCCATGTGAGGGAATCAACTTCCCCACATAGCTCTCCGACCTTCTGTGTGCGAAAAGCAACAGAAGGGTAGCGGATTGTGCATGCATTTAACAAGTGAATGCTGCAACTGTACCGTCTCAGACGCCGATACCAAGGAAGGACGTAATCATTGATGGCATGTCAAAGAGTACCATCTTTTCGTCCATGGATTTGATGGATGGCTTGTATCAAATCCTTATGCGAGAACGGGACATCCCCTATACCGCAGTGAGCACGCCTAGCGGCATGCTCTGGGAATGAATAGTAATGCCACAAGGGCTTAGTGATGCCCCTGCCACGTTCAACAGATGTGTATCATATCTGTTGAGACCAGTACGAGAATTCGCGCCGAGTTGTTTCGAAGACGTCTTCATCCATAGTCAAGCTATGGATGGAAAGTCGGACGTTGAGGTTCACAGGTACCACGCCCGACAGGTTCTTACAATCATGCGAAAGCATCAATTGTATGCAAACCTCAAGAAGTGTATATTTGCAGCAAGCGAAATACCACTTCTTGGGTGCGTCGTTGGTAAGAACGGTGTACGTCCTGATCCCGAAAAGATCAAGGCGATCACCGACTGGCCTGTGCCAGTTGATGTCAAAGGTCTCCGAAAATTCCTCGGGCTAGCGGCGTATTTGCACAAGTATTCACGCAATTACGCCGACATGACTGTACACATCTCTCGTTTGTTGAAAACGAACGAGAGGTGGTTATGGAACGCTGAATGTCTGCGTTCCTTTGATGGTATCAAGCAGAGCTTGATACAATCCCCAGTCCTAGCGATTGCCGATCAGGACAGGCCATTTCATGTGGTCTGTGATGCCAGCGATTTCGCAACCGGCTGTGCATTAATGCAGTACGACCTTGAAGACGTTGAACGCGTCGTCTGCTATCAGTCGCGTCAGCTGCAACCAGCTGAGCGGAACTATCCAGTGCATGACAAGGAACTCCTAACCATGAAGTATGAACTCGCGAAGTTCAGAGTCTATCCATTAGAAATAAGACCCTTCATTGTTTGCACTGACCATGCGTCATTACGCACGGCAGTGAACAGCGCGTACCTTTCACAACGAATGACGCGGTGGTTGTCATTCTTTGAAGAATACAACTTTACGGTCGAGTACAAACCAGGACGACTTAATGTCGTCGCTGATGCACTCTCACGTTGACCCGACTTTGAAACAGTCGTGAAACCCAACAGTGAGACAGTCACTGTTGCGGTTATGACGTCCACCATACCATCTTCAACGTTAAATGATGATGTGAGGAGGGCGTATGCCCAAGATGGTGAGATTGTGAAGTTGTTGACAAATCTCTCACAGCCATCTCGAGAATCGTTGAAACGATTGTCGTCTGCGTATCGATCTGCATCAGATCGAAACACTACTCGCAACGGGTTACTGTATTATACAGCCGTTTCTGGTGACACACCACGTGTTGTCATACCAGATGATACTGATCTGCGTTTGCGGATCATGTTTGAGTATCACGATACTCATATAGGAGGACATCGTGGCCGGGAGAAAACATATCTCACGGTGAGTCGAGACTTTTACTGGCCCCGCCAGTATCAGTTTGTGCGAAAGTATGTTCGCGCATGCGAAGTCTGTCAACGAGTGAAGTCAAGTCCTTCACTGTGTGCACCTTTACAGCCTCCACCAGTTCCGGCAGAGTGCTGGGAATCCATCTCAATGGATTTCGACTTCGGGTTACCCAAAGACGCACGCGGGAATACGGGTATTCTCGTATTTGTTGACAGATTCAGCAAAATGGTACACCTAGTGGCTGTACCAGAGTCAATCACAGCAAGTGGCTGTGCTTGTGTCTTTATTGACACCATCTTCCGACTTCATGGGTTGCCCCGTGAACTCGTATCAGACAGAGATCCACGATTCACTGCTGATTTCTGGCGTTCCGTGTTCAAATCACTCGGGACGCGCTTGAAGATGTCAACATCTGATCATCCAGAGTCAGATGGTCAGACGGAACGTGCCAATCGTGTCCTTGAAGAGATACTTTGAGGATACGTACACTCCTTTAAGAGTTGGAGTGAGTTTTTGCCAATGGTAGAGTTTGCCATCAACAACTCGGTGCATGCGTCCACGACACATACACCGTTTTACGTGAATGGCTTGAGCCATCCGCGTGTACCCACCTTACTAGAGTGTAACTCTGATTTAAGGGGGGGAGGGACTCGCGCGAGCAAAAACCGAATTGGTTCACGCTCATCACGCTCTGACGAAGAAGTCATTGCGTTTGATGCCGATATCGATAACATCGATATCGAAGAAGATGATGCCAGTGAGAGTGCGGAAGCCCTCACTGAAGAAGATGATCCCAGTGAGAGTGCGGAAGCCCTCACTGAAGAAAAGGTTGATGTTGCTGCAGTGCGCTCACAGCACACTGAAGCTAACGAGCCAGCAGATGAGTTCATACTGGCTCGTGAAACGGTAGTTCGTTTCGTGCAAGACTCCATCGCCGAAGCGGTGGATAAGCAAAAGCAAAACGCTGACAAGAATGGAAGGGCAAACACTCTTTTATTTAATAAAGGTGACTTAGTCCTACTGTCTACGGTTAATCTAACAAAGCATGTAGTGACTAACTTGGGTAGCAGTAAACTACTACCCAAGTACATTGGCCCATTTCGTGTATTGCACCGCCTAGGCAATGCATACACGATCGAGTTACCACGTAAGATGCGAACGCATCCCACGTTTTACGTTGGTCGGCTTAAGCCGTACCATCAGTACGCTGCTTCTTCCGATGAAGAACGCCCTTGCGCTCAAGCATCTCGTAGAGAGCCTTGTGCTCCCGATGGTGGGCATCGACAAGGGTGTGAAGAGCAGCTATCTCATCCCGAGACCGATCAGCAATCCCACGAGCTACCCTTAGCTCGTCACGAAGAGATGTCAGAGATCTCTCGTTCTCGAGCTGAGCAAAGGCAAACTCAGCTCGATGCTTCGAGGCAGTGTCCGCCATTTGGAGACGCCTATTCCGCTCATGTTCGAGATCGTCGCGTAACCCTTGCGTTACGCGATCAAAGAAGCTCTCGGGAACACACGGATCCCCACGATCGTGTGGAGAGCGTCTTTACTCCTCCTCTACCTCCATTGGAGGACTCTCGCGGTGGCCAGCGCTATCTGGTTGAGCGGCTGTTGAACCACCGCGATGTGAACGGACGTCGGACGAGTTACCTCGTCCAATAACGCGGTTATCCCCCGTCCTGGGATTCTTGGGAGCCCCGCTCCTAACTGATGGTTGACGTACTGGGTCTGGTTGAGCAGTACGATGCGGCACATCCTGTGCCGCAGAAGGACCGCCGGATAAAGTCTTCTCGGCACGGTCGTAAAGGGATTTTAGGTTGTCAATCCCTTCGTACATCTCAGTAGAGATACGTACGCGCCACCACGGGATAGCAAGGAGGTAAGCCTCCTTAGGTGCGCGCGTTGATTTCTTACACAACAAGGGCACGAGTCTCCCCATGAGAGGCAGGGTAATCCTTTCTCCCTTGACAGACGATGCAGCTTGTAGCGTGCACCTTTCGGGGTTCTCTTCTCAAACTTATCACGAGCTTTGGTAAGTTTGTCGTTCCAAACGTCACGACCTACATCCTCAAGGTTATGGATGTAAGCGTTCCACGCTTGCAGCAGTGAGGGACCATCACGTTTGTGGTTCCCACTGTACTATCGTATGTTTAAAGAAAGCATCGATGAAGAATTCATTCCCAGTGTGATAGTCTTTCTCACTGGGGTCAAGGTGGTGGATCCTTGACGAATCGAACAATCGTGTTCGATAGCGATCACTTGTCGTCGCCGACAAGTGATCCATGACGGATTTAGGAGGCATTCATGCCTTCTTCTCAGGAGCGAGACGCAACATATTGCGGTCCTGCTCTTCCTGCGACGTGCCGACAGAAGTACTGGCACCTCGTTTCGAAGTGGTGTCAATAGGAGAACTGAAACCACTGTGAGCGCCCGAGTCTTGCGATCTCGAGCGCCTTCGCTTAGGCGATGGTTCATCTACCTCATTAGATGAACCAAAGATGCTACGACGCGTAGAATCATCCATGCAACGCTTGGCAGGCGGCTTGGTTTCAACCGCCTTCGATACGGATCCCTCTTCCGCATCGGGAGAGTATGAGACACCGAGCTCATACTCTGTGAAGACGTGAGTGTCTTCGTGACGAGCGCCTGTATCACCAGGTGACACAGGCTGAGACGCTTCAGCAACCGATGACACATCAGTTGCAGCGGTTTCTGCTTCGGCGTCTGCACAGAGACGTGCAGACGCGCTCTCAGCGGCCTTGTTCGCGCACCGCATGGACTTGTTTACCATGCGATGAGATGTTGGACTGTGGACTCGGACCAACAAGTGCAAACCCTGTCCCAAATTATTTTAGACGAGTATCCATTCAGTCAATCAGTCACTAAAGTGACTGATGGTTAAGGGGGGGTGATGTAACGGGGGGAATCGTTACATAACAATTTATAAGAAATTGCTGATAGAATATAACTATAAGAGTTGTATTCTCAGAATATTTTCATAAGGACAAATATTCTGCAGCACTTACGAGTAGTTCCTAATTGGTTGATATAGGCCATTATATCAACCAACGAAGACGCGCCACGACAGACGCACGCAATGAGTGGTGAGCAGATAGTTGATATGCACATTTGTATTCAGACATAGTTAGATGAAGATAAATAGTAATTTACTAACAGACATTAACTATTATAAATACAGTTCTACTTTTTACTTTAAGCAAGTACTCGCTTCTACTTACCGTATTCCTCTGCACGTACCAGTGTACGTAAAATACGAGGCACCGCCTTATTCTGTCGTCAGATTAAGTAGCGTGCACTGTCATCAATACAAGCTTCAAAGTGCCCCGTTAAAGTGTAGAAGTTGCTGGCATTAATTGGCACTGCCGTGGTGGTGAGAGTGTATCATCTCTGTTCAAGGATCCTTTAGCATTCTGGGTACGATTCTGACGTGTGCCTTGCTCCGTGCAGCCTACTTTGGCTTTTCTTCAACCTCCATCAGGAATTAGTGCTGTTGCGAGTGAGCACGTTCTAAATTAATGTTATAAAGTTCTTCCTCGTCAGCCTTGGCTTTGCGATACTCGAGGGATACCAAGTGCTCAATCTCACGCTTCAGTACTTTGGGCGTAAGGTTGTCAATCAGGATCTTGGTCCAGTTCTTGGTCTGCACTATCGAATTGTAACCTTGGGCCTTTAATATGCTCCATCACAATTTGAAGCCTACAGATGCCACGATCTTGTTGAAACGACAATTTGATTTATGATCCGAGCTTCAATGTCGTCTTTCTCGAGGTCCATTCGTAGCTCCTCGGCTAACAGAGCTTTAACGTCTCCTGGAGATTATTCTCCTTCACAGCGCTGCAACGTCGATTGATTTCTTGTTCAGAGTAAAAGTCGGTAAGCGTATCCATATCCTTGCCTAGGACATACTTTTCTTTATTTCTGAGTATTTCCGCATCGATTGAGCCCTTGATACGGACTGCGATAATTTTATTTTGTTCGCCTGTTGCAGAGCAACGCTCGCACAGACGATACCCATACTGCCTTCACTCGCTTTGCCAGCGAATAGGTGACGCCTGGTTCCATTCATGCAGCCTTGGCGCCGTAATATGCTCTAGGGTGGTGATGTAGGCGGGAGTCATCTCGAAGTCTTCATCCACCACCCAGAAGGTCAACGTTTTGTTGCGCCGAGATGCCGGCCGTACTTGACTTGTGCTTGCTATACCTAAAATATACTTGGTGATGAATCCGTGTGCCTTGGAGGCAATCTGGGAGGTGTATCTATCAAAATAACATGCATGCCATTCGCTTTGGTGCCCCAGTGTGTCTCCTGTATTATTGGTTGTGGAACCATCTGTAGCTCTTGGGTGGTGGGTTTCTTAACCCCCGGCGAATGAAGAGGTGTGTTGTTCGTAACTCACGAAGCTTAATTTTCAGAAATATGAGACGTAATAATCCACAACATCCATTAAGCTTCCTCCCTTAGCCAACTTTAAAAACTGGTGTACTTTACGTCGCAGTTGCTTACGATTACACATCTTTGTCGCAAAAAGGTATTCGTGGGGATGTCTAATGCCTCTGCAATAGATTTCGCTAGACGAGCCAGTGACTGCAAGTATGTAATGACCATCGTCGTCACAATCGCGAGGGCCTTCATGGCAATAATTTTTTAAATTGACGCAGATGCGTCTGCTTCTACTGGGGCCTTCATTGTAACGGGGTGAATCGTTACATAACAATTTATAAGAAATTGTTAATAGAATATAACTATAAGAGTTATATTCTCAGAATATTGTCATAAGGACAAATATTCTGTAGCACTTACGAGTAGCTCCTAATTGGTTGATATAGGCCATTATATCAACCAACGAAGACGCGCCACGACAGACGCACGCAATGAGTGGTGAGCAGATAACTGATTTACACATTTGTATTTAGACATAGTTAGATGAAGATAAATAGTGATTTATTGCAGACATTAACTATTATAAATACAGTTCTACTTTTTACTTAACTAAGTACTCGCTTCTTCTTACCGTCTTCCTCTGCACGTACGAGTGTACGTGAAGTTACGAGGCACCGCCTTATTCTGTCATCAGAATAAGTAGCTTGTACTGTCACCAGTACAAGCTTCAGGGTGCCCCGTTACACCTGGTAGCACTTCGTAGTCCGTCTAAGGACCGCGTTCACATCCAACATGAATATGTTGGATGATGAAGATGACCAAAGATTTCACGCTACGCGTGACGGCTACTCCCATTTGAGCGATGTCGGATGGGATGCGGTTGAACGAATGGGTTCGACCATGGGCATCCATGCTGTTTGCGTCATGCTAGAGGCTCTCAATAGAGATGCCCAACATGCTACTATCGCCAAGTTCATTCAAAATGAACTTGACGCCGAACGCGAGAAAGTAGCCTTGCTTCACCAACAAGGTTCTCAACAAGCAGAGTTGTTGAGAGAACAGGGTGCCCAACAGTTTGAACTGTTGAGACAGCAGCAGGCTGCTGCTGGTGGGTCGATGCACTCGCGTCGACCCGAAACCTTGAAGATTGACATCTCCAAGTATAGGGGGGTCGAAGAAGACTCCCTCTTGAGATGGTTCGTCGAATTGGATGACGCCATAAGGGCGCGTCGCATCGACGACGGGGATGTGCAAGTTGCATTTGCCCAGTCAAATCTGGCAGGACGTGCCAAGACTTGGGCACTGGGGCTCAAGTTGCACGACCCATATGCGTTTGGGTCGTTGGAAGTCTTCAAGTCGCGGCTCAGACAAACGTTTGAACCGCCTAGAGCTGAGTTCAGAGCTCGAACCGAACTCTTGAAGCTCAAGCAAGGTAAGCGTGATGTGCACGCTTACGCGCAACATATACGACATCTCAAGAGTTGTACAAGTTCCGACCCGGTTGATAAACACACGTTGTTTTCGGTGTTCATGCAGGGTCTTGCGGATGGTCCCGTCAAGACTCACCTGTTCCGACTTGAACTAGATTCACTAGAACAAGCCATTTCCATTGCGGAACAGCAAGACTTCAGTCTGAGACAGGCTCGCGCCAGCTCGACATCATATCGTCAACCGAAACGATATGACAGCGGAAGTCCAGAGCCGATGGAACTCTGTTATGTAGAGAGCGAGAAGGCTCGCTCTACAGGCTACAAGAAGTTGCAGAGATGCAACAGATGTCAAAAGACAGGACACTACGCTTACGAGTGTAGTGCCCCTCGTCCAGTGTCTCGCGACACTGGGCATAGTAACCGTCCACCCATGAGAAAGAGGCAGGGACGAGGGTCCGCAGTTGGTGCAAAGACGCAACAACGGGATGGACCGTCAAAAAACGGACAGAATCAGTAGGTGCGGAGCACCCTACTGATCCAGCAACGTCAAGAGAATTTGTAGGCCTCTTGATGAAGGTTGCTCCCAACACACAGACGTTGTGCGTTGCTGCTCTAGGTAATGAGATCTCACTCATTACCTTGAAACTCGAAGTGACGAATAAGTTGTCCCTTCGAGCTCTAGTCGATTGTGGGGCGTCCAACAATTTTGTGCGACGCCAATCGCTAGAAGATGGTCACTTTAAGTTCAGTGAATGTGACACACCTCCTACGAGGATGACGGTACATCTTGCGACAGGCGCATCCGTAACCGTCATGAAACGTATAGTGAAGATCCACTATACGCTAGAAAATACCCAATATGATGATGACTTTATCGTATTGGATTTGGATGACAAATTTGATGTCATCCTTGGAATACCGTGGCTCAGAAGGTACGAACCACGGGTTAACTGGCAACATCGAACAGTAACGATGCCTGCCGCTTGTTCATCAGATGGCCATCTGATGAACGTTTTGGAGCGTCCACAAGCGTGTGGATGTACTACGAGTGAGTGCGATGGCCTCACTTGTGGTACGGTCGTTAGTACGACTGCACAAAACCTTAGTGTACCAAACGGTTACACTTGGGAGCAAGATCCCGGCGGCTGTGAGGAGACACAGGCTGCGCCGAAGGTCCACCACTCGAATAAGTCGGGTGGACCGGGACAAAGATGTATCCCTAGAGGGGAACATCTAGAAGAGAAACAATCGATCGCTCAGGTTAAGCGAAACGATAATCCTAGATCGACTGGAGAGTCTTTCGTAGAGGATCTCGCTGTGGTTGCGCAACCCCAGCTAGAGGAAGTAAAAGGAATAAGTCCCAAGATTACAAATACGGCGGAAATAAGTTCCCCGAAACCCGCGGGAATAAGTCCCCGGGAAGACGAAGGAATAAGTCCTTCGAAGCCTGAGGGAATGAGTCCCCAGGAAATGACAGAGACATTGAATGTCATAGTCAATGATGGATCAAGTGTAGGCGCTTATACACTTGATCTGATTGCGCCTCCGAAGTTAACTTCGGAGATCACTCAGTTGCCAACGCTCGAACATAAAAGGTTCTTGCGTGATCTGCGTAGTGGCAAAGTCAAGCAGATCTGCGTACTCGTCGCTGACGACGAGTGTGTAACCGACATAAGGTCAGCAACAGTGTTCACTGAGAACGAGAGAGTTTTCAGTAGTTCATCTATGGACGAGAGTGTCCTAGATGAAAAGACACGAATTGAGCGATATGACTCCCAATCATGGGAATCGCTCAAGAGAAATCCTCTCTATGAAGATTTGGTTGAATTCAAGGATGTATTCCCTGAAACTGTTCCGTGCGAATTACCGAAGGATAAAGGTATTCGACATGAGGAAGAGCTTAAACTAGAGTCGAAGTACTGTGTCATGAAGCAGTGGCCACTGCCTCGTGAACAAGTACTTGCGATCGACAAGTTCTTTGCCGATCGTTTAGCTGCGGGCCATGTGAGGGAATCAACTTCCCCACATAGCTCTCCGACCTTCTGTGTGCGAAAAGCAACAGAAGGGTAGCGGATTGTGCATGCATTTAACAAGTGAATGCTGCAACTGTACCGTCTCAGACGCCGATACCAAGGAAGGACGTAATCATTGATGGCATGTCAAAGAGTACCATCTTTTCGTCCATGGATTTGATGGATGGCTTGTATCAAATCCTTATGCGAGAACGGGATATACCCTATACCGCAGTGAGCACGCCTAGCGGCATGCTCTGGGAATGAATAGTAATGCCACAAGGGCTCAGTAATGCCCCTGCCACGTTCAACAGATGTGTATCACATCTGTTGAGACCAGTACGAGAATTCGCGCCGAGTTGTTTCGATGACGTCTTCATCCATAGTCGAGCTATGGATGGAAAGTCGGATGTTGAGGTTCACAGGTACCACGCCCGACAGGTTCTTACAATCATGCGAAAGCATCAATTGTATGCAAACCTCAAGAAGTGTATATTTGCCGCAAGCGAAATACCACTTCTTGGGTGCATCGTTGGTAAGAACGGTGTACGTCCTGATCCCGAAAAGATCAAGGCGATCACCGACTGGCCTGTGCCAGTTGATGTCAAAGGTCTTCGAAAATTCCTTGGGCTAGCGGCGTATTTGCATAAGTATTCACGCAATTACGCCGAGATGACTGTGCACCTCTCTCGATTGTTGAAAACGAACGAGAGGTGGTTATGGAACGCTGAATGTCAACGCTCCTTTGAGGGTATCAAGCAGAGCTTGATAGAATCCCCAGTCCTAGCAATAGCCGATCAGGACAGGCCATTTCATGTGGTCTGTGATGCCAGCGATTTCGCAACCGGCTGTGCATTAATGCAGTACGATCTTGAAGGCGTTGAACGCGTCGTCTGCTATCAGTCGCGTCAGCTGCAACCAGCTGAGCGGAGCTATCCAGTGCATGACAAGGAACTCCTTGCCATGAAGTATGAACTCGCGAAGTTCAGAGTCTATCCATTAGAAATAAGACCCTTCGTCGTTTACACTGACCATGCGTCATTACGCACGGCAGTGAACAGCCCGCACCTTTCACAACGAATGGCGCGGTGGTTGTCATTCTTTGAAGAATACAACTTTACGGTCGAGTACAAACCAGGACGACTTAATGTCGTCGCTGATGCACTCTCACGTTGACCCGACTTTGAAACAGTCGTGAAACCCAACAGTGAGACAGTCACTGTTGCGGTTATGACGTCCACCATACCATCTTCAACGTTAAATGATGATGTGAGGCGGGCATACGCCCAAGATGGTGAGATAGTGAAGTTGTTGACACATCTCTCACAACCATCTCGAGAATCGTTGAAACGATTGTCGTCTGCGTATCGATCTGCATCAGATCGATACACTACTCGCAACGGTTTACTGTATTATACAGCCGTTTCGGGTGACACACCACGTGTTGTCATTCCAGATGATACTGATCTGCGTTTGCGGATCATGTTCGAGTATCACGATACTCCTATAGGAGGACATCGTGGCCGAGAGAAACATATCTCACGGTAAGTCGAGACTTTTACTGGCCCCGCCAGTATCAGTTTGTGCGAAAGTATGTTCGCGCATGCGAAGTCTGTCAACGAGTGAAGTCAAGTCCTTCACTGCGTGCACCTTTACAGCCTCTACCGGTTCCGGCAGAGTGCTGGGAATCCATCTCAATGGATTTCGTCTTCGGGTTACCCAAAGACGCACGCGGGAATACGGGTATTCTCGTATTTGTTGACAGATTCAGCAAAATGGTACACCTTGTGGCTGTACCAGAGACAATCACGGCAAGTGGCTGCGCTTGTGTCTTTATTGACACCATCTTCCGACTTCATGGGTTGCCCCGTGAACTCGTATCAGACAGAGATCCACGATTCACTGCTGATTTCTGGCGTTCCGTGTTCAAATCACTCGGGACGCGCTTGAAGATGTCAACATCTGATCATCCAGAGTCAGATGGCCAGACGGAACGTGCCAATCGTGTCCTTGAAGAGATACTTCGAGGATACGTACACTCCTTTAAGAGTTGGAGTGAGTTTTTGCCAATGGTAGAGTTTGCCATTAACAACTCGGTGTATGCGTCCACGACACATACACCGTTTTACGTGAATGGCTTGCGCCATTCGCGTGTACCCACCTTACTAGAGTGTAACTCTGATTTAAGGGGGGGAGGGACTCGCGCGAGCAAAAACCGAATTGGTTCACGCTCATCACGCTCTGACGAAGAGGTCATTGCGTTTGATGCCGATATCGATAACATCGATATCGAAGAATATGATGCCAGTGAGAGTGCGGAAGCCCTCACTGAAGAAGATGATCCCAGTGAGAGTGCGGAAGCCCTCACTGAAGAAAAGGTTGATGTTGCTGCAGTGCGCTCACAGCACACTGAAGCTAACGAGCCAGCAGATGAGTTCATACTGGCTCGTGAAACGGTAGTCCGTTTCGTGCAAGACTCCATCGCCGAAGCGGTGGATAAGCAAAAGCAAAACGCTGACAAGAATGGAAGGGCAAACACTCTTTTATTTAATAAAGGTGACTTAGTCCTACTGTCTACGGTTAATCTAACAAAGCATGTAGTGACTAACTTGGGTAGCAGTAAACTACTACCCAAGTACATTGGCCCATTTCGTGTATTGCACCGCCTAGGCAATGCATACACGATCGAGTTACCACGTAAGATGCGAACGCATCCCACGTTTTACGTTGGTCGGCTTAAGCCGTACCATCAGTACGCTGCTTCTTCCGATGAAGAACGCCTTGCGCTCAAGCATCTCGCAGAGAGCCTTGTGCTCCCGATGGTGGGCATCAACAAGGGTCTGAAGAGCAGCTATCTCATCCCGAGACCGATCAGCAATCCCACGAGCTACCCTTAGCTCGTCACGAAGAGATGTCAGAGATCTCTCGTTCTCGAGCTGAGCAAAGGCAAACTCAGCTCGATGCTTCGAGGCAGTGTCCGCCATTTGGAGACGCCTATTCCGCTCATGTTCGAGATCGTCGCGTAACCCTTGCGTTACGCGATCAAAGAAGCTCTCGGGAACACACGGATCCCCACGATCGTGTGGAGAGCGTCTTTACTCCTCCTCTACCTCCATTGGAGGACTCTCGCGGTGGCCAGCGCTATCTGGTTGAGCGGCTGTTGAACCACCGCGATGTGAACGAACGTCGGACGAGTTATCTCGTCCAATAACGCGGTTATCCCCCGTCCTGGGATTCTTGGGAGCCCCGCTCCTAACTGATGGTTGACGTACTGGGTCTGGTTGAGCAGTACGATGCGGCACATCCTGTGCCGCAGAAGGACCGCCGGATAAAGTCTTCTCGGCACGGTCGTAAAGGGATTTTAGGTTGTCAATTCCTTCGTACATCTCAGTAGAGATACGTACGCGCCACCACGGGATAGCAAGGAGGTAAGCCTCCTTAGGTGCGCGCGCTGATTTCTTACACAACAAGGGCACGGGTCTCCCCAGGAAAGACAGGGTAATCCTTTCTCCCTTGACAGACGATGCAGCTTGTAGCGTGCACCTGTCGGGGTTCGCTTTTCAAACTTATCACGAGCTTTGATAAGTTTGTCGTTCCAAGCGTCACGACCTACATCCTCAAGGTTATGGCTGTAGGCGTTCCACGCCTGAAGTAGTGAGGGACCATCACGTTTGTGATTCCCACTGTATCATCGATGTCTAAAGAAAGCATCGATGAAGAATTCATTCCCAGTATGATAGTTTTTCGCGCTGTGGTCAAGGTGATGGATCCTTGACGAATCGAACAATCGTGTTCGATAACGATCACTCGTCGTCGCCGACAAGTGATCCATGACTGATTTAGGAGGCATCCATGCCTTCTTCTCAGGAGCGAGACGCAACACATTGCGGTCCCGCTCTTCCTGCGATGTGCCGACAGAAGTACTGGCACCTCGCTGTGAAGTGGTGTCCATAGGAGAACCGACACCACTATTAGCGCCCGAGTCTCGCGACCTCGAGCGCCTTCGCTTCGGCGATGGTTCATCTGATTCATCAGATGAACCAAAGATGCTACGACGCAGAGCATAGTCCATGCCACGCTTGGCAGGCGGCTTAGATTCAATCGCCGTCGATACGGATCCGTCTTCCGTATTAGGAGAATACGAGACACTGAGCTCGTACTCTGTGAAGACACGAGTGTCTTCATGACCAGCGCCTGCATCACCAAGTGACACAGGCTGGGTCGCTTCAGCAACCGATGAGACATCAGTTGCTGTGGTTTCTGCTTCGGCGCCCGCACAGAGACGTGCGGACGCGCTCTCGGCGGCCTTGCTCGCGCATCGCATGGGCTTGTTAACCATACGATGAGATGTTGGAAAGTGGACGCGGACCAACAAGTGCAAACCCTGTCCCAAATGATTTGAAACGAGTATCCATTTAGTCAATCAGTCACTAAAGTGACTGATGGTTAAGGGGGGGTGATGTAACGGGGTGAATCGTTACATAACAATTTATAAGAAATTGTTAATAGAATATAACTATAAGAGTTATATTCTCAGAATATTGTCATAAGGACAAATATTCTGCAGCACTTACGAGTAGCTCCTAATTGGTTGATATAGACCATTATATCAACCAACGAAGACGCGCCACGACAGACGCACGCAATGAGTGGTGAGCAGATAACTGATTTACACATTTGTATTTAGACATAGTTAGATGAAGATAAATAGTGATTTATTGCAGACATTAACTATTATAAATACAGTTCTACTTTTTACTTTAACCAAGTACTCGCTTCTTCTTACCGTCTTCCTCTGCACGTACGAGTGTACGTGAAGTTACGAGGCACCGCCTTATTCTGTCATCAGAATAAGTGGCTTGTACTGTCACCAGTACAAGCTTCAGGGTTCCCCGTTACATTCATAGCATAAAGATGCTGCAGCAACCCCTTCTTTGCCAGCCTCATTCTCTTGTTAAACCTCTACACAAAGTGGTTGTTTTCGCGTAAAATGTCATTTGCGTCGAGCATATTTTTTTGGGTCCATTACCTTTTGTGCTATGAGTTTGGTCAAGGGTACTGCAATCTAATGCAACTCGAAGAGGATAAAATGAAAAGTGAATCTTTGTTAGCTAGGTCCTTAGGTCGACTATGATACCTTGAAGCCTATTTAATATAGATGCTACGATATTACTAACCACAACGATGAGTCGATCTCCATCGTCACACATAACGCCGTTGTGCCTTTTCTACCACCGACACACTCTATATCACCTACACACTCTATATCGCCCATAGAGAAGAAACGTGCAATTTTAGTCCATGCCATTAAACAGACTTTTTATTCCAACTTTCCCTTTTTGCTCTCATGTCGGGTCAGTATTGCCCCATTTAGTACAACCACCGGCGACGTAACAACAGGGTAGCGGCGGTCAAGTGATTCCCAAATATAAAGATACTACAAGACTGGAAAATGAAAAATACCAAGGTGCACGCTACATGCATGGTATGACAATATGTCGTAATAATGGTGGCTCTGAGCCTGCTTTTACAATTGTGTATTCTCGAATGATAGATAGACACGCTAAAAGACAATCTAGATTTTGCTTATGAAAAGCCGCCTATCAGCAGATTTTGCCTGAAGACCATCTTCTATAGAGCTGGGCGTCGAGTAGGGCATGACATAGTCGTCATGAATCGTAGCATCTTGTTGGACACCGACGCGTGAGCCCAGCTCCTTGGACGATGTGTTTGTTAGCTCTACTTGTAATACTGGTACAGAATTTCGACACACGTGTAACTCTGTATTTTTGGTTGAATATCTTCCTAATATCGTGTTATTATGTAGATTCGATTGCCTACTCGTTTTTTTACTTGCGAACGGAGTAGTTCTTCAGTATTTGCGAATTTATCAAGTTGGTATTATATCAGCTGTGTAGTAGATAGCAAAACGCTTTCGTCATGGTGCTCGTATGTGGACTAGAATGAACATATTTGCAGATTTAAAATGGTTTCTCGATGGTTTCTAGCCATTATCGTCGCGTGTAGCTTTCGCACAGCTGTTGTGTTTGTTTTCCAAGTGTTTCTTGAAATATCAACTGAACATTTTTTTCGTGGCACGCCTCGATCTCATTTTTCAATGCTTTGTCACTACGACACAGCACTCAAACAACAAGAGTATTTTGGAAGGAGGAAGTAGTAGGACGAAGGGGAGTTGCTTTGTCACATGCACATTTATAAGTTGATGTCTGTACACGATGAAGCATCTTATGCTCGATGAAACCACGTTATAAATTTGTTTCTAAGCAAAGTGATCACTCAGATGGGCTATCACAGTAGGCTGATGCAGTTCAGAAGATGTTTGTGCCACGGGCCTTGGATTTCAGACGAATGCTGCTGAGGGGCGACTTGTCGTAGCGTAGTTATGATTGTCTCTTGATGTGCTTGCTTACCAGTCAGCAATTACAAATGATCAGGAGTTGGCTTAGAGCAACCTATCGTACTAGATATCGTCATGCTAGACATGGTAAACTATACTTATTTTCCGATCTTGTGGTCCTTTGTTAATTTCTTTCATCTTGTGATTTCCATATATATTTAATCATTCCGTAAGAAACAATTCTTTTTTGCGGTATATTTTTAGGAAATTGCTAAATTCACACCCTTTTTCCATAGATTCACACCATTCCTTCAAAATCTTATATATAAAATCCCTATTCATGCAAGATTTGTTTTCTAGCCTTTAAACCATTAAAAGACGTAACACGCAAGTCGAGATGATGTCGATATTTATGCATCTCGTACTTAACATATGCTCAATAGGTTGAGGGTAGCAAACTGACAGGCTGTCCATGAAGCATGCTCCAATGTCTGTAAGCAGTCAGGGGGGGGGCGAAACAAAGCGTGCTGTACCCTAATCCGAGCCGAGGCTCTTACGGATCTGCTCCGTCACCTTATGCATTTCTATCTATCTATTTATTTCTATCTATTTATCGATCTATCTGATTATATCTTTGATCTAATTAAATATCATTATCTAATCAACTCTCTATTCTATTATGTTGATGCAGTAAAATAGACTTTGCAGGCTGTCAGCATAGCTACGAAAAAAGTGGCTCCCAAGTCGTGGGCTGAAGTGGTGAAAAGGCATTGACAAGACTCAGCCGTTACTGGAAGGCAGTGGACAGGCGACGCCGTGGCCTATTGCAGCTGCTGGTGATGGAAACGCAGCAGCTGCAAAGATAGTGAAGGATCCAACGAAGGCGGTTATATTTAGCACGTGATTCAGGAGGCACTTAGTTGTTTGGACGTGTCGGCACCAGCTAAAGAGATGAAAAAGAGGTAAAAAGAAGTACATTACGAGGAAGAGAGTGAGAAAGGAGAAGGTGCTGACGTTGTGGTGGTTGTGGATTTTTAATTTGCTGCAGGGGGCTGGTGAATCAAGGTTGTAGGCAGTGCCAAATGATAGTGCGTCGTTTGGAATCGTGTTGATGAAACAGTGCAGGCTCAAGTCAGTCACGGTGACCGAAAGGGTAACGATATGCATGGCAAAGCACCACAGGCGATTCGTATCAGCGGGTGCTTCATGGACGTATTGAGTACTTTCCAGAAGATGCGGAGAGAGCAGGAAGATGCACTGGAGTTTTTTGGAGTTTTTCTTGGAATATTTGCACGCAGAGTACGAAAAGAGTGGTCTACGTTTGCCTGCCTCGTGTGAAAAGCAGACAAAGCGGGCTCCTGTGATCGAGAAGAATGAAGCTAGTGTGGACGCGGACGCTAAGATTGCTCAAGCGTTCGATGACGGCTGGGCAGAGGTTGGTAAGAAAGGCAAGAGCAGCGTGTTACGTCAGAATCCCGTTGACACTGTCCGCTTGTCGATAAATTGGATGTTTAAGGGGGCACTACGCTCTGAGCTGAAGCAGATCGGCAAGAGACAAAGTTTGATTACTGCGGAACCGTTTCACTGCTTGCACTTGAACCTCGATTACGAAACACAAGACCCATCGCTTGTTAGAGGCGAGAATGGCACGGTTAATTCAATCGACGCGTCAACTACTGTTGAGGAGATGATCCGCAATTCATTCGACGTCGAGGTGATCGAAGACGCCAACCAGGTCCCTACGGTGAAGAAGTACACGGCAGTGGAATCCCTTCCCGTCGGGCTGACGCTGAGCGTGAAGCGTTTTACATACCATCCGGAACAGGGACCGGTCAAGTTACAGCAGTTTGTAATGTATCCGCATTTTCTGGAGTTCTCAGCACAGCTACTGTCAGCTGCCTGTCGTGCGGAGAATGGATTGGATTCGTCAGGTGCTGCGCTCGTCAATGATTCTGGCCCGTTGACTCCTCTTCCTCTACGAGTTGTTTGCAGTCGTGTCGCACCTGGGCAAAGTACGTGGTGGGAGGTCACTGCACTTGCGTTTGCCGCGACAACAAAGACCAGTGATTTCGTTACGATGATGAGCATGTAACATCGATCTCGGAGGCTGCAGTGAGACTGCTTACTTGTTGCTCTATATCCGAACAAGTAAACAGCCACCTGAACCGGTTGTAGTGCCACCCTCACTTTCAAGCTCCCCATTTATCAAGGCGACGAGCATCAGTGCCCCAAGATGCAAGAGTAGCAACGTCACCTGGAAAAAAGTTCCTGGCGGAAAGACTTGGAAACAGCCCGCATCTGCGTCATCAGTACTCCCTCCGGCACCTCGACTGATTCCAGGCATGTCTCCAACAAAACGAGCCGTGGCAACAACATCGAAGGCAAAGAAGTCTAGTAAGAAGAAAGCTTGAGGGGGGGGTAGATAGCAGCTAGGGTAGTGAGAGATAACTGCGTGCTAGGAAAAAACGGTTCATAACGACAAACTGGTATACTATCTTGAGTGCACACAAGGAGTTCCTCGTTCGAATAGAGTTCCACTGGAAAGTCGTTGCATCGTAGGTCTTGTAGAAGGTGCTGTAATTTATTTTGCTAATAGACGATTGACACAAGGTGAGATCGAGAGTGCCTCTGGTGCACTCGGTTGACTTTCGACACATTGTGTAACGGGGTGAATCGTTACATGACAATTTATAAGAAATTGTTAATAGAATATAACTATAAGAGTTATATTCTCAGAATATTGTCATAAGGACAATATTCTGTAGCACTTCCAAGTAGTTCCTAATTGGTTGATATAGGCCATTATATCAACCAACGAAGACGCGCCACGACAGACGCACGCAATGAGTGGTGAGCAGATAACTGATTTACACATTTGTATTTAGACATAGTTAGATGAAGATAAATAGTGATTTATTGCAGACATTAACTATTATAAATACAGTTCTACTTTTTACTCTAACCAAGTACTCGCTTCTTCTTACCGTCTTCCTCTGCACGTACGAGTGTACGTGAAGTTACGAGGCACCGCCTTATTCTGTTATCAGAATAAGTAGCTTGTACTGTCACCAGTACAAGCTTCAGGGTGCCCCGTTACACCTGGTAGCACTTCGTAGTCCGTCCAAGGACCGCGTTCACATCCAACATGAATATGTTGGATGATGAAGATGACCAAAGCTTTCACGCTACGCGTGACGGCTACTCCCATTTGAGCGATGTCGAATGGGATGCGGTTGAACGAATGGGTTCGACCATGGGCATCCATGCTGTTAGCGTCATGCTAGAGGCTCTCAATAGAGATACCCAACATGCTACTATCGCCAAGTTCATTCAAAATGAACTTGACGCAGAACGCGAGAAAGTAGCCTTGCTTCACCAACAAGGTTCTCAACAAGCAGAGTTGTTGAGAGAACAAGGTGCTCAACAGTTTGAACTGTTGAGACAGCAGCAGGCTGCTGCTGGCGGGTCGATGCACTCGCGTCGGCCCGAGACTTTGAAGATTAACATCTCAAAGTATAGGGGGGTCGAAGAAGACTCCCTCTTGAGATGGTTCGTCGAATTGGATGACGCCATAAGGGCGCGTCGCATCGACGACGGGGATATGCAAGTTGCATTTGCCCAGTCAAATCTGGCAGGACGTGCCAAGACTTGGGCACTGGGGCTCAAGCTGCACGACCCATATGCGTTTGGGTCGTTGGAAGTCTTCAAGTCGCGGCTCAGACAAACGTTTGAACCGCCTAGAGCTGAGTTCAGAGCTCGAACCGAACTCTTGAAGCTCAAGCAGGGTAAGCGTGATGTGCACGCTTACGCTCAACATATACGACATCTCACGAGTTGTATAAGTTCCAATCCGGTGGATGAACACACGTTGGTTTCGGTGTTCATGCAGGGTCTTGCGGATGGTCCCGTCAAGACTCACCTGTTCCGGCTTGAACTAGATTCACTAGAACAAGCCATTTCAATTGCGGAGCAGGAAGACTTCAGTCTGAGACAGGCTCGCGCCAGCTCGACATCATATCGTCAACCGAGACGATATGACAACGGAGGTCCAGAGCCGATGGAACTCTGTTATGTAGAGAGCGAGAAGGCTCGCTCTACAGGCTACAAGAAGTTGCAGAGATGCAACAGATGTCAAAAGACAGGACACTACGCTTACGAGTGTAGTGCCCCTCGTCCAGTGTCTCGCGACACTGGGCGTAGTGACCGTCCACCCATGAGAAAGGGGCAGGGACGAGGGTCCGCAGTTGGTGCAAAGACGCAACAACGGGATGGACCGTCAAAAAACGGACAGGATCAGTAGGTGCGGAGCACCCTACTGATCCAGCAACGTCAAGAGAATTTGTAGGCCTCTTGATGAAGGTTGCTCCCAACACACAGACATTGTGCGTTGCTGCTCTAGGTAATGAGATCTCACTCATTACCTTGAAACTCGAAGTGACGAATAAGTTGTCCCTTCGAGCTCTAGTCGATTGTGGGGCGTCCAACAATTTTGTGCGACGCCAATCGCTAGAAGATGGTCACTTTAAATTCAGTGAATGTGACACACCCCCTACGAGGATGACGGTACGTCTTGCGACAGGCGCATCCGTAACCGTCATGAAGCGTATAGTGAAGATTCACTATACGCTAGAAGATACCCAATACGACGATGACTTTATCGTATTGGATTTGGATGACAAATTTGATGTCATCCTTGGAATACCGTGGCTCAGAAGGTACGAACCACGGGTAAACTGGCAACATCGGACAGTAACGATGCCTGCCGCTTGTTCATCAGATGGCCATCTGATGAACGTTTTGGAGCGTCCACAAGCGTGTGGATGTACTACGAGTGAGTGCGATGGCCTCACTTGTGGTACGGTCGTTAGTACGACTGCACAAAACCTTAGTGTACCAAACGGTTACACTTCGGAGCAAAGTTCCGGCGGCTGTGAGGAAACACAGGCTGCGCCGAAGGTCCACCACTCGAATAAGTCGGGTGGACTGGGACAAAGATGTATCCCTAGAGGGGAACATCTAGAAGAGAAACAATCGATCGCTCAGGTTAAGCGAAACGATAATCCTAGATCGACTGGAGAGTCTTTCGTAGAGGATCTCGCTGTGGTTGCGCAACCCCAGCTAGAGGAAGTAAAGGGAATAAGTCCCAAGATTACAAATACGGCGGAAATAAGTTCCCCGAAACCCGCGGGAATAAGTCCCCGGGAAGACGAAGGAATAAGTCCTTCGAAGCCTGAGGGAATAAGTCCCCAGGAAATGACAGAGACATTGAATGTCATAGTCAATAACGGATCATGTGTAGGCGCTTATACACTTGATCTGATTGCGCCTCCGAAGTTAACTTCGGAGATCACTCAGTTGCCAACGCTCGAACATAAAAGATTCTTGCGTGATCTGCGTAGTGGCAAAGTCAAGCAGATCTGCATACTCGTCGCTGACGACGAGTATGTAACCGACATAAGGTCAGCAACAGTGTTTACTGAGAACGAGAGAGTTCTCAGTAGTTCATCTATGGACGAGAGTGTCCTAGATGAAAAGACACGAATTGAGCGATATGAGTCCCAATCATGGGAATCGCTCAAGGAAAATCCTCTCTATGAAGATTTGGTTGAATTCAAGGATGTATTCCCTGAAACTGTTCCGTGCGAATTACCGAAGGATAAAGGTATTCGACACGAAGTCGAGCTTAAACCAGGCTCGAAGTACTGTGTCATGAAACAGTGGCCACTGCCTCGTGAACAAGTACTTGCGATCGACAAGTTCTTTGCCGATCGTTTAGCAGCGGGCCATGTGAGGGAATCAACTTCCCCACATAGCTTTTTGTTGTTTATTGTTGTATTCGAGGAATCCGTTGTGAAGGCATAGCAGTGGGGGAATAGCTCAGTGGTAGAGCGCTGGATTCCAGACCCAGTGGTCGGGGGTTCGATCTCCTCTTCCCTCATGCGTTACTCTTTCACTGGTGCACTTGCACTTCGGGTCGAGCGCTGAAACAAGTAGACTACATAGTCATGTACCAGCTTCACGTGTCAGGGAACGAGTGGGCTTGTACAAGAATGCAACGAAAGTGCGATACTTCTCGATTTATGCGTGTCATCCTTGCGCAGGGGCCATGCTAATCTTCTCTGTATCGTTCCAATTTTTACGGATGACCACCGAAGTGGTTCCTATCTACAACAACACGACCATAACAGGTTGGGAGCCTGACTTATCAACAAAAGAAGGAGATCTGCGAGTCGCATGACGCAACAACCACCCTTAAATAGTTGCAGCTGGTAGATATGACGAAGCGCGAATTGTCTCTTCAAGACGCCAGTCTTTATGACAACTCCCGGTATCCTACGTGATCGCCAGTACACTAATTACGGTAATTAGTAAAGGAAAACTAAAGTTATTACTCGTTGAATAATGAGTACTGCTGTAACGCGGTAGTCCGTTACATGATTTTGACACCAAACGGTGTCAATAGGTAGATTGTCTAGCGTGACAATATCCTACCAACACTACCCAAGATAGGTGATATTGAAGGATATTACTCATTGAGATAATGTTCACGTGCTGCTCGAAGATTGGTTGATAAATACATATTAACCAAGGTTACCACCAATCGCTGCTAGACGCGCATAATGGGTGGTGAGCCGGTTGTCGTCATACCGCAATGTCGATTAATATAGATAGATAGAGACTGAAGTTATACTGATAGCTTGCCTACATTAAATACGGTTCTCTTTTTACCTTTACTCAAACTAGCAGTTTACGTAAATTAGCTTCCTCTGCACGTAAGAGTGTACGTGAAGTTTCGTGGAACCCAAGCGAAGGCTACACCGTTACAAGAAATGAAAAATTTATTAACTATTATAAGGTCTCAATCAGCTTTGTATTATTTAACTTAGAATGTCGTGAAAACTATTTATACATTTGGCCATCAAAACAAGTAACGTTTATCATGTGCATTAGTAGCCGTCTAATTAAAGTCCCGTGGTTGTAGTGAGTTGCCTGATTAAAGAGTAAGTACGCAGCAGTTCATGATTCCAAAAACAAATTAGGACGTTCTCACCTTCGTCTAAAGATTTACTATGCTTTTATGGGCGATCATTTATAGAGCAGACACGTCTTTAGACGTTACGGATCCGTAAATTTAGCATCCGTCAAAAAAAAAATTGTGAACGATCAATCCTTTTTCAACAGGTTCAATAGCCTGACGCATGTCTAGTAGAAATACTAGTCATTCTCAAGGGTCTAGTCAGGTTTTTCGTTGAGATCATTTTGCTGTTGGTATAACCTTAGACTCGTACGCACAAAATTTTTACTGCAGTCAATGACAACATAATTTGCAGGTCTATTTTTGGCTGGGCGTTATTGTAAATTTGACAGTAGCCTTCGTGCACGTCATACTTCTTATCAAAGTTTAAGAGATTGATGGTTATTTACAACCTCGTCGCAGACTTAAATCCTTGTTTTCTCGAGCCACTGCAGCCAAAACTAAATTTGTTTAGCTTCTCCAATGAACTGATTGATCTTAGATTTTGGGGCAGTGACATGCACCCAAAAAAACGGGTGTCGCATAACTGCACAATGTAGACGGTATACCGAATAACATTTTTTTGAGTGTAAATCTGCGTGTGTTTTTTCTAATTTTCGCCGCAATTTTGCAATTTATAATAATTAGAGATGATGATTCGGCAGGCAGTTAATTTCACTGCTAGATCTGCATTGGAAAAAGATTATATTTAAACATGAGGGCACTTGGCGTTCGAAATAGCTAGAAATTGGCCTCAATACGCGATTTTCTTTTGCATTGTAGTATATTTTGCTTTTAAAACCAGTGCACCTATCATTTGGACTATACTTTTTTGTTAGTGATGGTCACCATTCTTTAATGGCAAGTTAATGCCGATGCACTTGCATGCATATTAATATTGATAGTGCTTTTATAGATGCAGTCGCAGCTTTGTCGGTAATACTTGACATGAACAACAAACAAAAAACCAGAGGGACACACTAAGACTGTGCCCATACAAAATATTATATACAACCCACCGTCTTCACTTTGTAAACATCATCACATCGCCACAAGTAACGCAATTCTTGTTCGGCTATTCTTCGAAAGAAAAAAATGCTGGAACGATTTTCAGCAATGTTGCAGATTATCAGTCGCACGCATTATTTCAAACATGTCAATTTTTAAGACAATCTTCCTTGCTGCTGATGGTCGATGGGTGCGCGCTCAAATCGATTTGTTTAGTCCTCAGAAATGTTTTTCTGAGGAATAACGTACGTCAATTATATTTCACTCAGTACAGGTATGAGTGGAATTGAATTGTCGTAAGTTTCTAACGAGGTTTTTAAAAAAAAAATACTAGGTAAAGGTGTTATTTTGCGCATTAAAACGATGTGGTTACAATTTTAAATACAATTGCAAGCACGAATTGCGATTCTGTTAATAATTGTGCCCAAGGAGAATGCCAGACTTTAAAAGATTAGATATGTCCGTCCGTAAATTGCTTTCAAATAATTCAAGCTGTACTTTACAAATCGTACAAAATGCCATTTAGCCTGTCCGTTACACATAAGTTGATTTGCATCGTAGGATTCAATGTTTATTTATTCACTTATTGCGACCATGTAGAAAGTGTTACTCACGCAGACGCAATAGTGTCCGAACATGATTCGTTAGAAAGAGAGCAAGGGTTAACCGGGGGCAAGCAGGAAAATGTATATGACACTAAAGGCGGTGAATGTCTTGCGCCTTAAGTAGAATTAAATGTCAATTTCTTTTTGTCGTTTGTCTTCATGTGCTGTAATAGTAAAATGTTACGGCCACAAATTTATCGGTAGTATAGAAAGTTTCCTCAATTTCATTTTATTGATCACCAACTAATTATCGGCCGCACTAAATAGATAACGGCCTCAATAATCATCATTATTCGCCCCTCTCCCTTAATTTATATTCATCTCTTAAAAACATCAATAACTGTCGTTGACTTGGCGACATTTCGTCAGCACCTTCATATTTAAGAGACACAGCTAATTTTATTTTGTCTATATCATGTGAAAATGAATGGTGAATAGAAATCACTGATAGCGTCCTTGCAGAGAAACCTATATTTAAAGGGCGATCTACGGATAGTGCTTCCCTAGTATATCTGTGCTTCTGTCAGTGATAACATTTTTGGTGTACCTTGAGCGTGTCTCTTTGTGCGATCTAACACATCTCGACCTCATTCGGAGTTTTGCATTATCAAGTTTCAGGCCAAATTATGAGCAACGACCAGGTTTTAATCGATTTTTCGGCAGTAATCAAACGATGTCAGAGCCCTGATAACTAAGCAGTCTAATTTTATTGTTAAAGTTAGGTAATACATGACCACTCTTGCGCGACAAATTTAGACGAATTACGTACTTCAACGACGCACGATAAAGAAGAGAAACGCAACAGCCAAGACAATCTCGCTAAGCGTTTCAGTGCTTATAAACGCGGTATGTCGTGGCACACCGTTTGTGAATTGTTTTCCAAGATTCCAGAAAGAGAAATCTGCCGCCGCGATAATCAACAGAGCTCTGGTCTATCAATCAAGCGAACCAGACCACTACTCATTCTTTCAAAGCCAATTTAAGACCACTTCCGGGCGTTTATCATATGAATGCAGCAAGAGAGCCGCCCTCTTACGTTTGAGGTGATACACAGTAAATAATATTAGTAGTTATGCTTGCTCTACAGTCCCACGCAATCAGCTATATTCTTGTATACACACGGGCCGGGTGATTCTTTTTTCGAAATCTACGAAACCCACAATTCAATTCATGAATATTAAGTGATTTCACGTGCATGCGACCTAGTCCAACACGAAAAAATCAATTTATCTTAGAATTAGCTGGTCGTGCATTAGATTGGGCGCAAGCGCTCCAAAGACCGCCTGTTTAATATGCACGAGAAGGGATTTGGTAAAAACAACGAATACAAGAGGTTTTAACGATGTGCATACGTCACGTTTCATTTGAAAAAGTGCATCGACATTATTTTGCACCCGATGCTATTTTGTTCTTATCTATGCCTCCAGATCGTGATTGCTTTCATACCCATCCTACTTTTAGTCAAACGCTTGAACCGTGACATCCGGATAAATGCTGAGTCCCTGGTGCTTCAGTCGCCGTCGCTCCGAAGGTTATCATGAATCAAGTGATCTGCGTGAATCAGTTTGAATTCTAAGTATATATCGTACCCAAAAGCGTCTCTCGGCCACTTATGCTAGTCTGCGACGTCTGTGCTGCCATTACAGCAAGAACATTGTCGAGAGGCGATCCAAATGAAATGTTAATACTTTTCCTTCTTTCTAATTACAAACACACGTTTCACCGCTCAGATGTCTTAATGTTGATTATCTTTCAAAATAGCCTGCGTTGGTCATGGGGTGCTTTATATTAGGAAAAGTTAGGTCGAGCTTGACCGAGAAACACGCAATATCAATAGCATCGAGCGCGTGACAAATTCTGTGCTTTTCACGCCAGATACTGTAATTTCTGGATTTGCAAACACTGGCCTTGGCCAAACTCAGTACACAAGATGCGTGCACGCAGAGAAAGATACGATTATGGAGTAATTAAAAAGAAAAAGCGTACTAAGAAACCTAAGGCGACTAACAGTGCGTCAGAATCTACGTAAGGATGTACTCTTCATGCGCAGTACTTCGACCGATTTCAAAATGAAAGCGCACGACAGTTGATAAGATTGATCTCATCATTACCTAAGAACAGTTGCACCATATCGAGCATGAAATCTTGATTTTATGTTAAAAACTATAAACTAGCTTATCTGTAACGGGGTGAATCGTTACATAACAATTTATAAGAAATTGTTAATAGAATTTAACTATAAGAGTTATATTCTCAGAATATTGTCATAAGGACAAATATTCTGTAGCACTTACGAGTAATTCCTAATTGGTTGATATAGGCCATTATATCAACCAACGAAGACGCGCCATGACAGACGCACGCAATGAGTGGTGAGCAGATAATTGATTTACACATTTGTATATAGACATAGTTAGATGAAGATAAATAGTGATTTATTGCAGACATTAACTATACTAAATACAGTTCTACTTTTTACTCTAACCAAGTACTCGCTTCTTCTTACCGTCTTCCTCTGCACGTACGAGTGTACGTGAAGTTACGAGGCACCGCCTTATTCTGTCATCAGAATAAGTAGCTTGTACTGTCACCAGTACAAGCTTCAGAGTGCCCCGTTACACCTGGTAGCACTTCTTAGTCCGTCCAAGGACCGCGTTCACATCCAACATGAATATGTTGGATGATGAAGATGACCAAAGCTTTCACGCTACGCGTGACGGCTACTCCCATTTGAGCGATGTCGAATGGGATGCGGTTGAACGAATGGGCTCGACCATGGGCATCCATGCTGTTAGCGTCATGCTAGAGGCTCCCAATAGAGATGCCCAACATGCTACTATCGCCAAGTTCATTCAAAATGAACTTGACGCAGAACGCGAGAAAGTAGCCTTGCTTCACCAACAAGGTTCTCAACAAGCAGAGTTGTTGAGAGAACAGGGTGCTCAACAGTTTGGACTGTTGAGACAGCAGCAGGCTGCTGCTGGTGGGTCGATGCACTCGCGTCGACCCGAGACCTTGAAGATTGACATCTCCAAGTATAGGGGGGTCGAAGAAGACTCCCTCTTGAGATGGTTCGTCGAATTGGATGACGCCATAAGGGCGCGTCGCATCGACGACGGGGATATGCAAGTTGCATTTGCCCAGTCAAATCTGGCAGGACGTGCCAAGACTTGGGCACTGGGGCTCAAGTTGCACGACCCATTTGCGTTTGGGTCGTTGGAAGTCTTCAAGTCGCGGCTCAGACAAACGTTTGAACCGCCTAGAGCTGAGTTCAGAGCTCGAACCGAACTCTTGCAGCTCAAACACGGTAAGCGTGATGTGCACGCTTGCGCACAACATATACGACATCTCACGAGTTGCTTAAGTTCCAATCCGGTGGATGAACACACGTTGGTTTCGGTGTTCATGCAGGGTCTTGCGGATGGTCCCGTCAAGACTCACCTGTTCCGGCTTGAACTAGATTCACTAAAACAAGCCATTTCCATTGCGGAACAGGAAGACTTCAGTCTGAGACAGGCTCGCGCCAGCTCGACATCATATCGTCAACCGAGACGATATGACAACGGAGGTCCACAGCCGATGGAACTCTGTTATGTAGAGAGCGCGAAGGATCGCTCTACAGACTACAAGAAGTTGCAGAGATGCAATAGATGTCAAAAGACAGGACACTACGCTTACGAGTGTGGTGCCCCTCGTCCAGTGTCTCGCGACACTGGGCGTAGTGACCGTCCACCCATGAGAAAGGGGCAGGGACGAGGGTCCGCAGTTGGTGCAAAGACGCAACAACGGGATGGGCCGTCAAAAAACGGACAGGATCAGTAGGTGCGGAGCACCCTACTGATCCAGCAACGTCAAGAGAATTTGTAGGCCTCTTGATGAAGGTTGCTCCCAACACACAAACGTTGTGCGTTGCTGCTCTAGGTAATGAGGTCTCACTCATTACCTTGAAACTCGAAGTGACGAATAAGTTGTCCCTTCGAGTTCTAGTCGATTGTGGGGCGTCCAACAATTTTGTGCGACGCCAACCGCTAGAAGATGGTCACTTTAAATTCAGTGAATGTGACACACCTCCTACGAGGATGACGGTACGTCTTGCGACAGGCGCATCCGTAACCGTCATGAAGCGTATAGTGAAGATCCACTATACGCTAGAAGATACCCAATATGACGATGACTTTATCGTATTGGATTTGGATGACAAATTTGATGTCATCCTTGGAATACCGTGGCTCAGAAGGTACGAACCACGGGTAAACTGGCAACATCGAACAGTAACGATGCCTGCCGCTTGTTCATCAGATGGCCATCTGATGAACGTTTTGGAGCGTCCACAAGCGTGTGGATGTACTACGAGTGAGTGCGATGGCCTCACTTGTGGTACGGTCGTTAGTACGACTGCACAAAACCTTAGTGTACCAAACGGTTACACTTCGGAGCAAAGTTCCGGCGGCTGTGAGGAAACACAGGCTGCGCCGAAGGTCCACCACTCGAATAAGTCGGGTGGACTGGGACAAAGATGTATCCCTATCGGGGAACATCTAGAAGAGAAACAATCGATCGCTCAGGTTAAGCGAAACGATAATCCTAGATCGACTGGAGAGTCTTTCGTAGAGGATCTCGCTGTGGTTGCGCAACCCCAGCTAGAGGAAGTAAAGGGAATAAGTCCCAAGATTACAAATACGGCGGAAATAAGTTCCCCGAAACCCAAGGGAATAAGTCCCCGGGAAGCCGAAGGAATAAGTCCTTCGAAGCCTGAGGGAATAAGTCCCCAGGAAATGACAGAGACATTGAATGTCATAGTCAATAACGGATCAAGTGTAGGCGCTTATACACTTGATCTGATTGCGCCTCCGAAGTTGACTTCAGAGATCACTCAGTTGCCAACGCTCGAACATAAAAGGTTCTTGCGTGATCTGCGTAGTGGCAAAGTCAAGCAGATCTGCGTACTCGTCGCTGACGACGAGTGTGTAGCCGACATAAGGTCAGCAACAATGTTCACTGAGAACGAGAGAGTTCTCAGTAGTTCACCAATGGACGAGAGTGTCCTAGATGAAAAGACACGAATTGAGCGATATGACTCTCAATCATGGGAATCGCTCAAGAGAAATCATCTCTATGAAGATTTGGTTGAATTCAAGGATGTATTCCCTGAAACTGTTCCGTGCGAATTACCGAAGGATAAAGGTATTCGACACGAGGTCGAGCTTAAACCAGGCTCGAAGTACTGTGTCATGAAGCATTGGCCACTGCCTCGTGAACAAGTACTTGCGATCGACAAGTTCTTTGCCGATCGTTTAGCAGCGGGCCATGTGAGGGAATCAACTTCCCCACATAGCTCTCCGACCTTCTGTGTGCGAAAAGCAACAGGAGGGTGGCGGATAGTGCACGCGTTCAACAAATTGAACGCTGCAACGGTACCGGCTCAGACGCCGATACCGAGGAAGGACGTAATCATTGATGGTATGTCAAAGAGTACCATCTTTTCGTCCATGGATTTGATGGATGGCTTCTATCAAATCCTAATGCGGGAACGGGATATACCCTATACCGCAGTTAGCACGCCTCGCGGCATGCTCTGGGAATGGCTAGTAATGCCACAAGGGCTTAGTAATGCCCCTGCCACTTTCAACAGATGTGTATCACATCTGTTGAGACCAGTACGAGAATTCGCGCCGAGTTATTTCGATGACGTATTCATCCATAGTCGAGCTGTGGATGGAAAGTCGGACGTTGAGGTTCACAGGTACCACGTCCGACAGGTTCTTACAATCATGCGAAGCATCAATTGTATGCAAACCTCAAGAAGTGTATATTTGCAGCAAGCGAAATACCACTTCTTGGGTGCATCGTTGGTAAGAACGGTGTACGTCCTGATCCCGAAAAGATCAAGGCGATCACCGACTGGCCTGTGCCGGTTGATGTCAAAGGTCTTCGAAAATTCCTTGGGCTAGCGGCGTATTTGCACAAGTATTCACGCAATTACGCCGAGATGACTGTGCACCTCTCTCGTTTGTTGAAAAAGAACGAAAGGTGGTTATGGAACGCTGAATGTCAGCGCTCCTTTGATGGTATCAAGCAGAGCTTGATACAATCCCCAGTCCTAGCAATAGCCGATCAGGACAGGCCATTTCATGTGGTCTGTGATGCCAGCAATTTCGCAATCGGCTGTGCATTAATGCAGTACGATCTTGAAGGCGTTGAACGCGTCGTCTGCTATCAGTCGCGTCAGCTGCAACCAGCTGAGCGGAACTATCCAGTGCATGACAAGGAACTCCTTGCCATGAAGTATGCACTCGCGAAGTTCAGAGTCTATCTATTAGAAGATAGACCCTTCATTGTTTACACTGACCGTGCGTCATTACGCACGGCAGTGAACAGCCCGCACCTTTCACAACGAATGGCGCGGTGGTTGTCATTCTTTGCGGAATACAACTTTACGGTCGAGTACAAACCAGGACGACTTAATGTCGTCGCCGATGCACTCTCACGTCGTCCCGACTTTGAAACAGTCGCGAAACCCAACAGTGAGACAGTCACTGTTGCGGTTATGACGTCCTCAGTCCCATCTACAACGTCGTATGATGATGTAAGGCGGGCATACGCCCAAGATGGTGAGATAGTGAAGTTGTTGTCACATCTCTCCCAACCATCTCGAGAATCGTTGAAACGATTGTCGCCTGCGTATTGATCTGCATCAGATCGATACACTACTCGTAACGGTTTACTGTATTATACAGCCGTTTCTGGTGACACACCACGTGTTGTCATTCCAGATGATACTGATCTGCGTTTGCGGATCATGTTCGAGTATCACGATGCTCCTAAGGGGGAAATCGTGGGCGGGAGAAAACATATCTCACGGTGGGATTAGAGGGGGGGAGAAAAAATATCTCACGTAAGTCGAGACTTTTACTGGCCCCGCCAGTATCAGTTTGTGCGAAAGTATGTTCGCGCATGCGAAGTCTGTCAACGAGTGAAGTCAAGTCCTTCACTGCGTGCTCCATTACAGCTTCTACCGGTTCCGGCTGAGTGCTGGGAATCCATCTCAATGGATTTTGTCTTCGGGTTACCCAAAGACGCACGCGGGAATACGGGTATTCTCGTATTTGTTGACAGATTCAGCAAAATGGTACACCTCGTGGCTGTACCAGAGACAATCACGGCAAGTGGCTGTGCTTGTGTCTTTATTGACACCATCTTCCGACTTCATGGGTTGCCCCGTGAACTCGTATCAGACAGAGATCCACGATTCACTGCTGATTTCTGGCGTTCCGTGTTCAAATCACTCGGAACGCGCTTGAAGATGTCAACATCTGATCATCCAGAGTCAGATGGTCAGACGGAACGTGCCAATCGTGTCCTTGAAGAGATACTTCGAGGATACGTACACTCCTTTACAAGTTGGAGTGAGTTTTTGCCAATGGTAGAGTTTGCCATCAACAACTCGGTGCATGCGTCCACGACACATACACCGTTTTACGTGAATGGCTTGCGCCATCCGCGTGTACCCACCTTACTAGAGTGTAACTCTGGTTTAAGGGGGGGAGGGACTCGCGCGAGCAAAAACCGATTTGGTTCACGCTCATCGCGCTCTGACGAAGAAGTCATTGCGTTTGATGCCGATATCGATAACATCAATATCGAAGAAGATGATGCCAGTGAGAGTGCGGAAGCCCTCACTGAAGAAGATGATCCCAGTGAGAGTGCGGAAGCCCTCACTGAAGAAAAGGTTGATGTTGCTGCAGTGCGCTCACAGCACACTGAAGCTAACGAGTCATCAGATGAGTTCATACTGGCTCGTGAAACGGTAGTCCGTTTTGTGCAAGACTCCATCGCCGAAGCGGTGGATAAGCAAAAGCAAAACGCTGACAAGAATGGAAGGGCAAACACTCTTTCATTTAATAAAGGTGACTTAGTCCTACTGTCTACGGTTAATCTACCAAAGCATGTAGTGACTAACTTGGGTAGCAGTAAACTACTACCCAAGTACATTGGCCCATTTCGTGTATTGCACCGCCTAGGCAATGCATACACGATCGAGTTACCACGTAAGATGCGAACGCATCCCACGTTTTACGTTGGTCGGCTTAAGCCGTACCATCAGTACGCTGCTTCTTCCGATGAAGAACGCCCTTGCGCTCAAGCATCTCGCAGAGAGCCTTGTGCTCCCGATGGTGGGCATCAACAAGGGTCTGAAGAGCAGTTATCTCAGCCCGAGACCGATCAACAATCCCACGAGCTACCCTTAGCTCGTCACGAAGAGATGTCAGAGCTCTCTCGTTCTCGAGCTGAGCAAAGGCAAACTTATCTCGATGCTTCGAGGCAGTGTCCGCCATTTGGAGACGCCTATTCCGCTCATGTTCGAGATCGTCGCGTACCCCTTGCGTTACGCGATCAAAGAAGCTCTCGGGAACACACCGATCCACATGATCGTGTGGAGAGCGTCTTTCCTCCTGCTCCACCTCCATTAGAGGACTCTCGCGGTGGCCAGCGCTATCTAGTTGAGCAGTTGTTGAACCACCGCGACGTGAACGGACGTCGGACGAGTTATAAGTCCGGTGGCGCGGCTATCCCCCGTCCTGGGATTCTTGGGAGCCCCGCTCCCAACTGATGATCGACGTACTGGGTCTGGTTGAGCAGTACGACGCGGCACATCCTGTGCCGCAGAAGGACCGCCGGAGAAAGTCTTCCCGGCACGGTCGTAAAGGGATTTCAGATTGTCAATCCCTTCGTACATCTCAATAGAGATACGTACGCGCCACCACGGGCTGGTAAGGAGGTAAGCCTCCTTAGGTGCTCGTGCAGAGTTGTTCACACAACATGGGCACGAGTCTCCCCAAGAGAGGCAGGGTAACCCTTTTTCCCTTGACAGACGATGCAGCTTGTAGCGTGCACCTGTTGGGGTTCTCTTTTACAAACTTATCACGAGCTTTGATAAGTTTGTCGTTCCAAGCGTCACGACCTACATCCTCAAGGTTATGGATGTAAGCGTTCCACGCCTGAAGTAGTGAGGGACCATCACGTTTGTGATTCCCACTGTACCATCGATGTCTAAAGAAAGCATCGATGAAGAATTCATGTTCAGCGCGATAGTTTTTCGCGCTGGGGTCAAGGTGATGGATCCTTGACGAATCGAACAATCGTGTTCGATAACGATCACTCGTCGTCGCCGACAAGTGATCCATGACGGATTTTGGAGGCATCCATGCCTTCTTCTCAGGAGCGAGACGCAAGACATTGCGGTCCCGCTCTTCCTGCGACGTGCCGACAGAAGAACTGGCACCTCGCTGTGAAGTGGTGTCCATAGGAGAACCGACACCACTATTAGCGCCCGAGTCTCGCGACCTCGAGCTCCTTCGCTTCGGCCATGGTTCATCTGATTCATCAGATGAACCAAAGATGCTGCGACGCAAAGCATCGTCCATGCCACGCTTGGCAGGCGGCTTAGATTCAATCGCCGTCGATACGGATCCGTCATCCGTATCAGGAGAGTACGAGACACCGAGCTCGTACTCTGTGAAGACACGAGTGTCTTCATGACCAGCGCCTGCATCACCAAGTGACACAGGCTGGGTCGCTTCAGCAACCGATGAGACATCAGTTGCTGTTGTTTCTGCTTCGGCGTCCGCACAGAGACGTGCGGACGCGCTCTCGGCGGCCTTGCTCGCGCATCGCATGGGCTTGTTAACCATACGATGAGATGTTGGAAAGTGGACGCGGACCAACAAGTGCAAACCCTGTCCCAAATGATTTGAAACGAGTATCCATTTAGTCAATCAGTCACTAAAGTGACTGATGGTTAAGGGGGGGTGATGTAACGGGGTGAATCGTTACATAACAATTTATAAGAAATTGTTAATAGAATATAACTATAAGAGTTATATTCTCAGAATATTGTCATAAGGACAATATTCTGTAGCACTTCCAAGTAGTTCCTAATTGGTTGATATAGGCCATTATATCAACCAACGAAGACGCGCCACGACAGACGCACGCAATGAGTGGTGAGCAGATAATTGATTTACACATTTGTATTTAGACATAGTTAGATGAAGATAAATAGTGATTTATTGCAGACATTAACTATACTAAATACAGTTCTACTTTTTACTTTAACCAAGTACTCGCTTCTTCTTACCGTCTTCCTCTGCACGTACCAGTGTACGTGAGGTTCGGAGGCACCGCCTTATTCTGTCGTCAGAATAAGTAGCTTGTACTGTCACCAGTACAAGCTTCAGGGTGCCCCGTTACACTATCTGTAAACATTCAATGTTAAAGTTTCTCTAGCGTGTTCCATTGGAATCTTTCACTTCATATTGACAAAATATGATTTGCTGCAACAGATAGACACGGTCTTTATATTTCATCCAAAGCTATATCGAAACCAAAGCGACAAAAACGAAGTCTACAACAGTTTTTAGTTTTAGTATACGGATCCTGGGCATAACCGACCTCATACCTTCAACGCATCTTTTTTGGTCCAGGGACACTCATTGCGAGTGAGTGGAGAAATTAAGTCACAAAAGCACGGTTTGCCTCTAAGGTAAATAATAAACTCCAGTAGTAAGAATCATGTGGCCACCTTTCTCTGTATATGTCAGATTAGGCCCCTTACTTTAAATTCATACCTTCGTTATTCAGTTATGATGCCTTCGACCTGATTTGTTACTGACGGGTTTGCCTGGCAGGATTAGCCGTCGTCCCTTCACTGTTACATCAATCTCTGTACCGCGTCAACAACAATGATTGGATAGAGCACAGAGTACACAACAGAGTAGTGGAAATGAACACGAAGCAAATCCATTCCCAGCCGCCAACCTTCCAATATGATTAGACTAATTTTCGAACTTGGTCTTGTTGGACTGAATAACTTATTTAACGAGCGAACTTCCAGGCTTGCCAACTCCATTTTTTTCGATAATGTTCAAGGATAAATCGTGACAACTAAGCGTGCTGGTGATTAATGAAAGGTGGCATAAATCTGTAAAGAAAATTTAGTTGTATATTTACACACCCTTGTTATATGAACCACTAACCCCATTACTTACCAATCAGATGACTCGGATCCAAAACTCACAGCAGATTCAAACGACGTGACCGCGACCAAAACTGACCTTCCTTTTTTGATCATCTCATCGACCAGTGCGATACCATGTATTTTCGAAGCTATGCCTTTTAGATCCACCCATTGAGTCATCTCAAGTTTCAATTGGGACAGCCTCAGAGGAGCTCACAGCCCAATCAAAATTGGAAAAGTACGGTATCAAGGTACGTTGCTCTCGAACCGTGGGAAACAAAAGGGCAACTCCGTCAAGCACGTCGTAGTTCACTGCTAACATGGTGGAGTGCATGTATCAAAATGCATTTGTATCGATACTCAGAATCCTCCGGCACCGACTGTCCATTTCAGACTACACTTCATCAGAATGCAGATGATGGCAGTTTCACTCTGAAGGTCAAGTATGGTGGGCATAACCATGAAGCGGTCGAAGATACGGCGGCCTATCCGGTAGCAAGAACGCTCGACGCGGAACAAAAGATGCCAGATCTGCACCTAGCCAAATCTGGCATATCACCGAAGGCAACTCTCAGCACCTTACTTTAAAGCAATCCCATTTGCAAAAAAAATCTTTGCGATATCTATAACATCAAACTGAAGGCAAAGTACGCGTCTCTGGATGTACGCCACCTCTGTAAGCCTTCCTTGACAAGCTTGTTAAGAATCAGACCAGCCGCAAAATTTGACGCGATACTTCAGGCAGGATCACTCTTCTATTCGTTGTACTAAACTCTGCGCTTGCTGTTGCAAGGAGTTTTTAGCAAGTGATGTAGTTCTGTTGGATATCGCATACAAGACCAACAAATTTTGCATGCTGCTTTCGCACATAATGAGAATAGCAGCAACGAAACAGTCTCTTTCGCTTGCCTACTGCTTTATGGCCGGCGAACAGGAAGAAGATTGTCAATGGGCAATGAAACAACTGAGAGATGTCGCGGATCCGCTGAACACATCATACCATATGTTTTGTACGACAGATCAGGATCTCGCACTTATAACGCAATCGTACATATCTTTCCTGGGGCATAAAATCTTTTTTATCATTAAGCGTATCGAAAAAAAGTCATTACAAATCTAAAAATGCAGTTTGCGACGAACAAGAGCTGCGGGGGGGGGTTGTGGATGTAACGGGGTTACACGCAGTTGGGTACCTGGTGCCCTGTGTCTTAGACACAGGGATGATATCCCACTGAAAGAGATATACAATGTCTTATCGGTTTATAGGGGCTGACTGGTGTCAGCCACTAGATAAGAGAGATCTTAGTCGTACTAACTTCGGTTAAGATATTCTATAGGTGTCAATGTAAATAAAATTCAGTTCCCCTTTTGATCTTAAAGACACGTGCCTTGCGAGGCGTCTTTGGTCCTTGATCGTTGATCACTAAGAGTTAGAAACACCTCCCTGAGGTAGCTAGTTACTCTTGAGAACTAAGTGCTGTCGATTAATTGAATCGTTTGGTCCCCTGATACAAGGACCATAAGCTTTACGCTTATTGACTCATTGAGTCTAGTTCTTTAAAACTAAATTGCTCAATGATGTTAAGTCTTCCTCTGACTTAAGCAGCTGTGTAGCTCCGCTGCACTTGGTAGAACTTGTAGTCAAATACGCCTGAGTCTATTTAGACAGATCTTCTGTGAGGATGGATGTAGCGGAGCTACACAGCTCTTTATGTTCAGAGGAAGACTCATTTAACAAGCCAACGGCTTATGGCTGACAGCCTATTAGTTCTACGGAACTAACTTATCAAGTTAAAGAGTCACCCAGTTCTACGGAACTCGTGTGGACTCTACGAGCTAGCAGCTCATCCACTTAAGTTCTAAACAACTACACGCACAATGTGCAGAAGGGGAATACCGGAGTCTTAAAGACTCTCTAACCCACGAAAGTTTAAGGAACTGTCAAACGCGAGGTGCGAAAGGGGGGAGAGTCTAGGGACTTCTGCTCAAAATGAGAACAGAACTTTATCTAGATTTCATATCAAAAAAATACTATTTTGTGTACCCTATATTTTTCTAAATAAAAATATTAGTATTCGAACTAAAAGGATGGTTGCCACATCACTCAGTCATCAAATGATGACGGTACAAAGTGCGTAGATTGTAAGTACCGTAAACCTGGGAATATCGATCAATCGATATTCTCTTGCTGATACAAAATCTAAGGTCACACACATTCATCCATATCATGTATGGGTCTTTGACCAATTCGGCCAAAGGCTAGTGTGACCCCGTTACAATGGAAAACCTACTGCCCCTCTCTGAGGCTTAAAAGGTCGCGCTTGATAAGTTGATTGCATCTTTGGGTCCAGATTACGTGGAGTTACCGGTCTCACAAGGCCCTGAGGTGCTAAACGCTTGTTTTATTGGCTTAATGCAGTATAAAGCGACCCTTCTAGGGCAGGTCCAGGACCAATTAGCGTTGGCTATGCATACACGCTATGTGTCTTTACCAGACGAAGAGGCTAGGCCTCGTCCGCTTAGAGTGGATGTTTAAAAACACTCCGGAAAGGAGGGTATAAACCTCATCTTCTACATCCGTGAGGTTGAGATGTCCATAAGATCAGGCCTGATAAAGCTTGACCATCAAAAAGTCTCGCTGGTTATCTCAAAGCTCGATGGAAGAGCTAGATAATGGGCCTTGACGTGTAGCATGTCGGTTGACATAGCATTCCCCAAATGGTAGTCGCTTAAGTCAAAATTATTACAGAAACTTTCACCATTCACCAGACTCACCGCGTGCGTTCATGATTTTCTACCCACCAGGGTAAGAATGAGTTATCCAACTGTGTCTAAGAGCTAAGAACTTCCATAATGCCGTTTGACCCTCTGCCCCAGGCAGTTCATGTGACTATCTTCATAGAAGGTCTTCGTACTGGCATTGCCAGAACCAAGTTTTTCGGGTTTACTTCTCTATTTTCGAAGAGGCCGTGAGAATTTCTCTCAGACCTGAGCATAATTCCAAGTCGGTCAGGCTTGTCTGGAATGAGTACAATTCTAGCTCTACAAGAGCAAACTCCACGAGTGGTCCGGCCTTCAATAAGCCGAAGCCGATTAATCTCAGCTATGCTGAAGATAAAGGTGAAGTTGAACTGCAAGCTGCTGAGCACCAACGAGTCGTTCGACGATAAATTACATTCTTAAGCACAAAACACTATCGGACTGGTTGCCCGTTGTGTAAATAGCGTCAGGCTACAAGCCAACACTCCACCCCGAGCCAGAACTTGGGATGACTAGGGGAAATGCCGATGCCCAGTAGGCGCGGGGCGTTCTACTGGAGAAGAACTAGGTTCCGTTAAACAACTGGGACGTAAAGTTAAGCAGAGCTTATCCCCAAAGAGCTCCGCGCATGTTAGTATGGAGCGGGATACAAGTCTGTCTTGTCAGTCGGCGATGCAAAAATTTAGGACTTTGAGAGGCCTTGGTCGATATTGAACGACTTTGGGGCGTCTTGCACTTACACTCGATGTCGTTCCCTTGAGAGTAGTCAAATTTATACCAAGGCGCTTACAGCGCATGAGGATAATTCTATCACGATTAGTTTAGCGACTTGAAGTCGTGTTACTGTGCCTAAAGTTTAATTGAATTTAAGCACCCAGTTCTTAGTTTTTGACAGCATTAAACGCTGGCTTGTCCTTAATTTGGACTCGAGATATAATCTCATCCTTGGTATGGTTTGGATTGAACGCCATGAGACATGGATTTATTGGAGGTCGAAGAACTTAGGCGCCACGCGCAACGTTCCTAGCGAGGTTTTGGAGAGTCATAAATCTATCTTTGCTAGGCAACAGAAGCAATACTGGCGAGAGCCTTTGACAGAAGATGTTAATGTGCTGGACATTGGAATGTCTGAGTTGTCTAACTCCAATGTTGTAAACATAGATTCCGAGCGTAGTTCGTTAAATGTCAGTGATAAGGCACGTAGTCCGTTGAGTGTTACTCGTTGTGATAATGAGTCACTGCATGCTAATAGCATGCTTGGCCTAGGGCCGAATTATCAAGGATGTGGTTCCTGTGATGTGTGTGAGGTGGCACGTGAAAATTCACCGAGTGTGGGCGGCCGTGAGGGCACCACTCTCAATGTCGGTAATGGCATTGTTGGTGAAACGCCGATCAGCTCAGGGCTAGGCCCGCATATTGTACGTGGAGTGGCTCGTGGAAATCACTGGGTAAAAAGTTCGAGATATGTGACCCTTCACAGAATGTCGGCAAGACATCGGCTCTCGTACAGAGCGTACTACTAATGGTAGTAAAAAAGAGTCAGTAGTGTCCCAACCCATAAGGAATGTAGGTCTCCAAGAGACGACTTGGACGTCAGGTGACGACTGTAAAGCGCCAGGTGTCCACAAAGTCACTGAGTGATTTTAGTAATACGCTATATACGCTTGTGAATGGAAAGACCGGTCAGGTTATTGGCAATGTCGATCTTAAAATCCTTCTATCTTTAAATTCTCTGTGTGAGCTAGACGAAATGTCTGATGGCAAGTTTTTCCAGGCATCAAAAGCAGGAGATTTATCCGAATAAGTGGTCATTAGACCCGATGTCGAGTTAAACTCGTCCTCATTAATGAATGAGTCTGTCCTAGAGGACGTTAAGGCGGCACTCAGTGCGCGAAGTGGATCTTCGATCCTCATAGATCCTTTAGACCCATTTTATCCTTTAGTTAAGGAAATTTTAAGACGTGGTTTGTCACAAACCACCGTTTGTCTTATCACCTGGTAGAGGTGAACGTCATAATTTTAAATTAGTTCCGGAAATCAAAATTTGCGTAACAAGGCAGAGGCCTTTGCCTACGAAACGTTGTGACGTCATTGACAAGTTCTTTCGTGCTCAGCACACGGCTGCAATTGTTCGTGAGAGCAAATTTCCACATTCAGCGCCGAAGCTTTGTGTCAAAAGCCGAATGTCAAGTGGCGCATTTTGCATGCTTATGAAAAGCTTGTTGCAGCAGCTATACCGGCGCAAACGTCTATTCCTAGGAAGGATGTTCTTCAGAACAATATGGTAGGCTGTACATTGTACAGTGCACGACTTAGTCGACGGTTATAACCAGCTCCTCACGCAAGCGAGTGGCATTCTTCTAACTGCGGTGAGTACTCTGAGCGGTATGTTTTGGGAGTGGCTCGTTACGCCACTAGGGCTGTTGAACGCCCCGGCTACTTTTAAATGTATAGTGACACAATTGTTCCAACCTCACCGGGGTTACGCACAGACGTACTTTGACGACATTTATTGTCCATAGTCGTGCAACGAATGGTCGATCAGATGTGTATTAACAAATTGATCCTTTACGAGAGGTGTTCGAGTGCATGCGCACAATTAAATTGTACGCTGACGCGCTCAAGTGCTTTTTCGGTGCAGAAGAAATTCCCTTTTCAGGGTGCTTTGTTGAGCGAGGCCTTCGAGCGGACCCCGCTAAGGTAAAGGCCATAGTCGACTGGTCGGTTCCTCAGAATCAAAAGGACTTACATAAGTGTCTTGGCCTTGCCAATTAATTGCTTTAGTATAGTGCGAATAACGCAGACATGGCTAGTCCATTATCTAATCTCCCTAAAAAGGATGTAAATTGGTGTTGGGGTCATACCGAGAACGATGCTATCAATGGGTTAAGATGAGCCCCTTCACGCGCCAATTTTGGCTTTGCCTGATCCTGATCGGCTTTCAGTGTCGTCTGCGACGCATATGAATTTTTCATTAGCAGTCCTTTGTTACAAACAAATGTCCATGGACATGAGCGGGTCATTGCGAATGAGTCTCTCCAGCTAAAAGCTGCCGAAATGAGCTATCCAGTAATGTCAAAGAATTACTTGCAATGAAGTATGCTCTTGTCAAGTTCAGAATGCATCTACTTGGCTCCAAGCCGTTTGTAATCTACACGTATCATGCGTCGTTGCGCACTGCGACCCAGTCTCCTCATCTCTGGGCAATGTCTGGCTCGTTACCTTTCATTCTTCGCTGAGTATAACTTCGAGGTGAAGTGTAAAATAGGGTAGCAAAATTCTTTGGCCGATGCGTTATCATGCAGGGCGGATTATGAGCTTGCTCATGTTACGACTCTGTCGTCTCCTATCCCTGATTTAATCCGTGCGGCTTATGGCAAGGATGATCAGTGTGTCGCGTTGTTACGCGCACTCGGTTGTGACGAGTTTAAAGACTCGGACATAATTTTGTCGGCACGTTTACGTGCAAGGCTACATTGGTATTCTATCGGTAATGGCCTGTTGTGCTATCGCAAGAATGTTGAGGATACCCCTCGTATCGCTGCTCCTCATGATAAGGAACTGAAGTATCGAATCCTCTATGAGGCACATGATACCGCTTTAAGTGTTCATCTCGGTCGTGAGAAGACCTATGGCTCAGGGAGCCAGGCTTATTGGTGGCTTAAATTATATAAATGGGTGAGCACCTATGTGCTTTTTTGCCTAAAGCTTGGGTTAGTCATACCGAAGCTTGCGTTCGATACACAAATAAGCTACATTGGCACTATCTATCAGAGCAGATATACTGCTGAGGCGACGTATGCGGTGCACCCAGCGGAAGAAGGTATTGTCTTCTTCGCTCTAGGTTTCGACTGCAGACAAGAGAATGAGTATACTTTTAATCGGTGGGACCGGTGCACCACTTGCTTGCATATCAAGGCGTGTCTTGTATTGATCTTGGGTCGTTAGGTGAGGTTCCAGGAACTTCCCGCGAAGTGCCTGTCCCCTCGCCACCTCCTCAAGAGACTTAGGCCTGTGGACAATGATCCACATTGCCAACGATTGGCCTGCCGCTTGACGCAAGCGTTTCTCCACACTAGGTGGAATGAATACATTGTCACGTTGGTGCTCGAGCATTGCTAGCATTTGCGCATGGTGCCGCGTGCTGTTTCCTTGTTACAGTATTATTTGTTGTTGCTTATCGATCGAGTTTGTGATAATGTTATCATCCGAACCGGGGGTTGAGTGCGGTGCCATTTGTGAATTGTCATCGTCACGTTCAGGGAACGGACAGGGGGAAGGACGAAATAGTACCTCAGACATGATGTATTGGACATTATCCCTGCATCACTCGGGAAACTGGTCCCGCTACCATAGTCCAAAACCTCCCCAACTTCGCCGACAGTCTATGACTCGCTAAGTGATGAGGACATCGTGCTATAAGCTTCACGTTATCGTAATGAACCGCAAGTGCACTGAACTTGTAAAAGAACAAAGTTCGATGAGAAAGTTTGCTTGGTACGAGGTTCGATTAACGTTTTGGGAAACTTCAGTCTGGTGGGGGACGGTATAATAGGGTTACACGTTGTTGGGTACCTGGTGCCCTGTGTCTTAGACACAGGGATGATATCCCACTGAAAGAGATATAGAATGTCTTATCGGTTTATAGGGGCTGACTGGTGTCAGCCACTAGATAAGAGAGATCTTAGTCGTACTAACTTCGGTTAAGATATTCTATAGGTGTCAATGTAAATAAAATTCAGTTCCCCTTTTGATCTTAAAGACACGTGCCTTGCGAGGCGTCTTTGGTCCTTGATAGTTGATCACTAAGAGTTAGAAACACCTCCCTGAGGTAGCTAGTTACTCTTGAGAACTAAGTGCTGTCGATTAATTGAATCGTTTGGTCCCCTGATACAAGGACCATAAGCTTTACGCTTATTGACTCATTGAGTCTAGTTCTTTAAAACTAAATTGCTCAATGATGTTAAGTCTTCCTCTGACTTAAGCAGCTGTGTAGCTCCGCTACAATGGAATCCTGATAAGGCCTATGTAGTACGGTCACACTCCTGCAGTTTCTTAAACTTTAAAGAACGATGCAGTCAACTCTACCCTTGACAGTTACCTCGTTACTCGAAGAAACTAGGCTACTGCGCAACGATACGTTTTGTAAAGATGTGAACGCGACTTATTTCACATTACAAGATTGTTGTTACGTCTCGTTTTGAAAGAGGTCACGTGACAATGCAAGCTTAAATAAGGGTGTCCACTTGTGACCTATTAACATTCTACAAGAAGCTGACGCTGCATCATACCCAACAACGAGCCCAAATAGCCGCGACACTGCTTTTCGAAGGCTCGAGTGTTGTTGAACCTCAACCGTTTTTTCTGGTCCAATGTAGCGAAGAAGGTTACGGAACCAGCTTTAAAGACGCTCTCAGACAAAATCAAATGGCTCAAGATTTCACTGCGTATACTCCGCATTGCATAGGTATGTTCACAAATGTCATAGGGATCTCATGCGCGCATGCAATAGAGCAAAAAGTTGCCAGCACAAACAAGGACGGTTCACAATTTCCGCTCGCACTAGTGGCTTCAAAAGCATCCGTTATATTGTTAAATGCAATGCCATCCGACAATTTGCTAGGCATCGTTCTTTCCAATATTTCCGAAAATCACCAGGACCTTGCGCCGCACCAGCGACATATATTTTAAAAAGTAATCCGTGAAAACATTGGGCAAGATGGTGTGGCATGTGTGGTAAACCCGCAAGTAACCCGTACGCGCGGATGTACAAAAGGCAGCGACAGTTTCAAAACAGACAACACGACGTAAATAGATTTTTCAGCATTCGAGTACGTGAACGACAGATTTTACCGCCTGAAAAGAAGAGATGCAGCAAATGTCGCTCGTACGCGCATTGCATAAGGAGATGCAACTAGAACGCCGGAGTGAGATGCACCAAAAACGCCGGAGTCATAGAGGCGAAAAGGTAGAATGTCATCATCGAAACTTTCTAAGACTTTGTGCCATCATTTTTAATCGACCGTACACTTTTCGATGTTAGAGGCGAATGCAACTGAGACTTATGTGCAATTGCAAGTTTTTTAGACGGTCAAAATCCATCTGGGCGTTGATCAGGCGAGAACTGCATGCAAGGATTTGGGCGAACTTCGCCTTGTTATGAGTATATGCTGTATTTGGGTCTGACCAGGCAAACAAGTTGGCGTACTTGTTCAAAGAGCGAAGTCCGGTCGACAAACCATGGTGGATGGTAATGTCAGTGATGGATAATGGTATTGCAAACATACCAATGTACCGTCCATTAATTATCGGGCGTTGGTGCAACTATGAACTTCTTGCCGCTGACCTGTGGAGTGGAAGCCGACAACTGCCAATTGTTCTGCATTTAAGAACAAAATCACATTGTTGTGCTCGAGATAGATGAAAATTTACCAGCTTCACTAGTGGTCGCTTTCTGGCGTCGACGCGCATATCCTGTGGCGCAGTCGTGGACTGATCCAGAATAACTTCGTTTGTGGATGGCCACTATGCATGCTCCTACCATTACGACAGCAGATTTGGTTGGTGAAGAGGATGGTTCTAGTAGTGAAGAAGAGGAGAAAGACATAGATCTAGGTACGTTGAGCACTAAGGCAACTTGATGTAATTTTCGATTATGTTGGACGTTAATCATTAATCAATTGTCGCATTCTCCATATCAACTTACATTTCAAATTTTGTTTTGGTCACTTTTTGGTCATTTCTGCGGTCACGTCGTTTGTTTCTGCTGTTAGTTTTGGATCTGAGCCATCTGATTGGTCAGTAATTGGGGTGGTGGTATATGTAACAAAAGGGTGTGTTAAGGATAACACTAGCCGATAGATATTAATGTGATAATACAGGGATTAATATTAAATACCGATCATCGATCATTTGAACGTGCCCTTTCATTTCTATTAACCTAGAAGCGAAATGGCTGCATATTTGACATGACTTTTCAGCTTGGAAACTGAAGTTTGGTCCTTGCTTCAGCACATTGAGATATTGCACATCATGCTCGAATCTAGTTGTAATTATATACCTTTCAAATTCGATATGTACCGTGGTCGAAACGCATCTAATATAAAAGGTAATTCGAAATCTTGAAGGTGTTGATGCAATTAAGTCATGCTTAGCTTCCTCCACACCATTTAATTGATCAATTTGAGGGTGTCAGACAATTCCTAATCGCGTAGGCCCAAGAACTTTTACAGGTAGGTGCTACAGTAAAATTTCACCACTGTACCGTCATGATATCATCATTCCTGACAGTAGAGTAGAAGATAAGATCTAATCGTGAAACGAGGCTACTGGTGCTCACGCGAAGATATAGCTTGCGGCAAGGAAAACAAGAGAATTGAATGCGACAACCAACATTCAGCCTAACAGTAACTTTATATTAGACTTCTCTCTTCATTACTAATCAGTTTATTCTAGCCAAGAAGCCAGTCCAGAGATCAATATCTAGAATCTTGCATGGCCGCAATTAGATCCAACTTGTAAATGAATAACGATCTTGAGTGCAAACGAAAGTGGCCGCTCGTCGTTTTAGCCGTTGATAAAGAACATACGAATTGTTGGCTGCAGCGTCAGTTGAAACGTGTGATGTGGTGTAGCGACTTATTCATAGCAAAAAAACGGGTTGCAATGCTGAGCGGCCTTCTGGACGACTAGAAGCTGCCAGTTCCTACTAGCTGCGCTTATGCATTCCAGAAGATTCATCACTCGAATCAATAAGTGCCAATGGAGAGATCGGCTGTACGAGGGCTACGCCGGCACCTGACCTATAATTCAACATACATTACGCAGGCCTTTTTTATTGGCCTTGCACCCGACAGGACAATCACTCTGTCAAGTGGATGCTATTATAAAAACTCGCGTGATTATCATTTCTGCTAGCTACGCAGGTGGCTCAGCGATCTGTTCTTTGGACATGCACATGGCCTTAATGAATTCATAAGAAGACTGGTGACCATTTGGTTCTACAATCCGCAGTAAATAATGAGTGCGGATGAGGGGCGTTCTGGTCATGGCTAAATATCGTATATTCGACAAACATATGTACGTACACGCGCGTTTTCGTTTAACTTGACGGTGCTGTAGGTACAGCAATCGAAACGCCACTGCTCTAAGCATCTCTCACTTAAATCATATAATTCTCTTGACCTGCCAACACATCTGGCAAATGAAACCGCCATGGTTTTGAGGCAGAGCCAATTTTCGGATCCAAACTAACAAATTTTGATAAAATATGCTAATCGAGTTTCACATTTACCAACCATCGTGTTCTCTCCATACGTTTGTTCGGGTAGTCAGTGGATACAAGGCCAAGGGGGCTCCGAAAAATCAAGCAACACGCTTTAAACAACGACTTTTAAGCCTTTTAAGCGTGAAACAGCCAAAATATGAAATCTGAGTTGTCTGAACTACTAAATGATCAGAAAAGCTGTAGAAACTGATCTAACATCGAGATTTGCCCCAGCAGGCACGCGAATTATACTCGTACGAGCGTGAAGGGGTCGCAGCCCGACAAGAATATTAGCAATTACGACAAAATTAGCTCCTGTACGACGAAAAAGGTAGTAGCAATACGAATAGCGATAAAACAGTAGATGCTGATCATGCAGCCTGGGAGCCCCAGCAATATTGGTAGGCATGGCCATCAAAGAAGAGCCGCTGCCGATCGCGATTCTACCTACACCTGCGTCGTAGAAATAAGCAAGCAGGTGAGAGTACGGCACAGTAGTCCACTCTTGTCAGAAGTCATGGTCCACTTTTCGTTCTTTAAAGAAGGTGAACAAGCACGTAAGCACAGCCCAATCGTTTTGTTCACCTTTGTCTTAGAGCTGGTTCTTTACGTGTTCGGGTGCGATGGTGTCCTCCCTGCACGCAGGGCATCCACACCTTCCTTATAGCTGGAGGATGGTCCTATTTAGCCGACCTTAGTACAGCAATCGCAAAGCCAATATCCCACGCATACACATGAGCAGCTCTCTTTGCCAGCTCTAGGCTGTCATAGGTTCTACCGAAAGGGGATTAGAGGGAGACCATCTAGTGCTAATCATTATGGTGTTGAACGGAATGGTTTAAAGGAAGGGTCCGTGGAGGCAAGGATGTAAAGAAAGCGTGAATCGGCTGCTGGGTTGTAGGTATGAAGAGACGTGTACGAGCAAAAAATCATGTTTTTGGAGGCGATTCACAATCTTGTAGGCTATCCACTGATTTTGCGGCTATCCACTAGTTTTTTAAGCGAGTTGCTTGTTTTTTAGGATTCCCCGTTAGCCAATCATATTTGTCAAAGGGTATCATTTTTCTCAGGGATTGAACTAGCCAGATCTGGCTGTAGCCGCAACGTTCTGCCTAAGATGTCGCCTCGCATTTGCGAGCAGGAGTCTTCAGCTATGATCGATACAAGTTCCAACAAGAGCTACTTTATAATAAACCTTAAGATGCCTACAACGTCGAAAAGACAGTGTATCGACGTTAAGGATGGGCCCATCACATCGAGCTGAGTGCGCGACCGGGCTGTATGAAATGGAATTTGATACAAGAATGAATCGCCTACATCAATCCCGATTGATCCTGGATGCGCTGATTCAGAGCTGCTACAACACCGAGCAAAGCTTGCATCGAGCCTCACGCAATATATTCAAGTTGTCAATTGGCTGCTGCAACGAGCATTAAAGCTAGAGTGAAGAATGCTACTGCATAACGACAAATGTAGTGGAGCTACTACCTTACTCTAAATGCGGAAATCCTACTCAGTCATGTCCTTACATGTCAGTTTTGCGGTACGTTTCCCATGCACATGCGACCGGAACAACTTGTAAAATAGGCTCTGCAATGGACATAAAGATGTACCGTCACCAGGTGAGACAATATGCTTGAGCTAAAGCGATAACCAGCGAATGCCAAAGACTACGATTCCTACTTCAAAGTGGAACGTCACATCATTCATCTGGCATTTGTAGACTAACACACGATGCGACTTGCATAGGTGCTTCTTCTGCTTCAATTGATCAGCGAAAGGCTTATTACGTCCATGAGCGTCAAGCATTCGGCGCGCTTGCTTATTGTAATCGCGTACTCTACACTTTTGCATACAACTTGTACGAAGCACAACAGATGCAGGTTGTGAGTCATAGGGCTAGCCGTCGCAATTTAGTTTTCATGCTTCAACTGTGCTAAAGGCGCTGTGAGCTTATCGTCATCGTTAGATTACTCTGACGCGACAAACGCTGGCAACCGGAAGAACTACTACCGCCTTTACTGATGGAGAACTTACCAGTTCATCGTCGTCACGAAGGCCACTGGGATTTCGGTCGACAGTAACGTCTTTGATGAGTACAGTAATTCTGATGACGATGACGGACCTCTAGGGGAATGAATACAATTACCACAGTCGTGACGGTTACGACGCAGACAACATGGGATCACGTCCAGCCGCACATTGCCCCCTGCTAGAGCTGCGGTGGAAACCAGGCTGACTTGATTCACATCTCTATTTCTGTCACGGCAACGACCGCGACAGCTGCGACATACAGCGATAAACATGAACGCGACTTCAGGCTCAGTACAGCAACAACTACTGAGGCAGCGGCTATGGTATGGCTATAATCACTCCGGATTCTTCGGCTTGAGGCAGACAGCTTATACATGTATCGGCCGGACGAAAGAACGTACGAAAAAGGCTTGTAAACAGCATAAGACCAAGAAGGTGCGAAAGAAATGCGCGACTTCAAGCCTAGACGACGTCGCCCACCTGGCATGGATCGAGTGCGCCGACAAATGATTACGATACTAAATCCGTTGATTGTGCTTTGCGCTTTCGGATGTAAAGTCGTTGAAGCTTTCTGCCATGTCAGAGTGAACAACCTGGTTTCTACTGGATCCCCCTACCGACTTCCTCGCACTCAGGACGTGCGCATCGGATGAGAACAATGCCGAACAGTCAAGCGTCAAGACCTGTTCCGACCGTCTGTGTAATCCTGTAAAGAAAGTGTCGGGAGAGAGCTGAAACCCTATGGGAAGGCCGCGAGCGGCACATGGAATTGCTTTCCAGGTGAACCCTAATGTGCACTACTTGAGTCCGTCGGACTCATCTTTCGCTTTCAAGTGGTGCACGAGCCATCACATTGGAGTCATCATCAGCAAGTGGGGTATGGACCTCGCTGACGGGATTCGGTCAAAGTTGCGTAGCAGTGTCATCAGCACGAAGTTGTCTTTCGTTCAGATGATCTCACTCGAAATACGCTACAACTCTGTGAGAAAGAGATTGACCTTGATTATCCATGACCATCAGCGTATCATCCATTAAACTCCAGCCACCAAAGAACGAAGCGAAGTTCCGTTACATCAATGCGGTTGCGGCCTCCTGGGAGAGAAGGAATGGCTAATGATCGCTGTCATGCCACAAAAAGATGCCAGCTACAGTGGTATGCCCCCTTGATCTACTCTCGTGACTCCATGGTCCGCGCCCACTGTACGCACATGTAATGTCATGGCGAAAATTTCGCACTGCGCCGTCCGCTAAGTAAAATAGTCAGCGGGAGCGACCTGTGCACCTCTTTTTCGATTTCTCACTGCGATCTCCTTGCTTAGGTAAACCTCGGGCGAAAAGCCACGCACGTCGCCCCCTGCCGTACAGTATCCAGCAATGAGGGCTACAAAACATGCACCCATGACACGTCGTGCGAACACATTCACGCAGAGCTAGACAATCACTCAGGACGTGCCTGATTTTTTGTCGCATTCAACAGATGTGTCTGAGCGAGTCCCCACCTGTTTTCTCCATGGAAGGAAAAGAAAACGGCCAGTCCCAAGGCAAGCCCCGTCAACTTAGTGTGAGCGAGTGAGCACGATCGTCGAGCTCGACAAGCTGATGCGTTTTTTCAGATCCGGTGCGTCGCACGGATACAAAAAGCGTAAGCAATGGCCCGTCGTTATCAGAGCCGCGCTTGTCTCGAGCCAGAGGCCCTTTGACGGGCTCTATAACCACCTCGCGTCGTGTCGCAAACCTCATTTGACGTGTTAAAGTCGCGACACTCGCTCTCGTCCTCACGTTTAGTCTCACCGCACGGCTGCGTGACCATGAAAGGATTGAACAACGTTACAATTGAACCAGCAAACTCACTCGCTCGCTCGCTCTCTCTCTCTCTCTCGACCATCATTTCGCCCCGACGTTGATTACATGCCAGCCATACGCTCTGTTCGGAATTGATTGCATCGTTTACCCGAACCCATCGTGTCTCCAACGCTCCAGTCGTATTATGATGGTGGCGTACTTTATGCTCGCAAAGCCGGTGCGTAACACCATGTGATACAAAAGTCAAGACGATTGGACGCTCGCACTCACCAGTGGTTGTTTTCTCCGCCCGCGCAGACATCGGGCGATGGCTGCCCGACCAGACACCCCTGTCAAACTCGATATCGTCGGTCGCGGGATCTCAGAGGGCACTGCCCGCACACGTCGGGCCTATTTGTTGCGCACAGAAACGAGCCATGATTATTCGCTTCAAGGCCGTCAAGTTGTCTGCATCATCACCATTCGTTAATTTGCCTTGTCGACGACAAGACGCAAGAAGAGACAGAAAACAAGGCCCTCATCATCGCCTCTTTTCTTGCCACCTCGCCCCCCTGGCCTCCCCGTCCTCGCAACCTCTTCTTTACGTGAATCTTCAGCGCCAATGCACCTCCTCGCCCGTGAACACGCGCTGTCGAGCCACGACGTCTCGTCCAGAAGTAGCACTAGAAGTGACTTGCCTCCGGACCAAGCGTCGCTCACCCTCTCAAGCGCTCGTCTTCTTCCCTCCCGCACGTCCTTAAGTACCAGTCAAAGTAGTACCAGTAGTAGCAGTAGTACCAGTAGCAGTAGCCCTTTCATGCCTCGTGCCGCGTTTCCTCAAGACGACGACGACAAGAGCGACGACAAGGACCGACGCAACGCCACGGCCCATACCATTGTCAAGCTACTGGCTTGCAATAGCACTAGCAGCAACAAGTACTCTGGACACGGCACTAATTCAGGGCAGACGCTGCCTTCCCTCCGACAATCGGGTACCAGTAGCTCGAGCAGCTCCGGCGCTTTGCAGCAGAGCAACTTGAGACTCCCGTCGCTGCCCAAGTTGCTGATCCCGTCGCTCCGGTGCGACCGACGGGTGCTATTGCCAAGTACGTCGTCCTCGAGTTGCTTTGCCGCTCGCACACCAACGACTTCAGGCTGCGGGAGTCCCAATAGTCTATCGCCAGCTGCTCGTCCAATGGCGGTACTCCCTCTTGCAGCTGCTACTTCAGCTACTGCTGCTACCCCACCAGCATCCAGTGGCCCGAAACGAGGTCGCCCCGCGTCGTTGTCAAAAGTGGCGAATAACTCGCGGAAGCGACAGAAAGACGAACTTACGCGACTGCGTGCGCAGGTCCAAGAACTCCAGCGCGAGCTCGAGCACGTGCGACTTCGGATGCCACGACACTCATGTGCGATAACGTACCGGACTGCCGACCAAGGACGAGAGAGGGGGGAGCAGTCGTTGCAGTCTCCAGTTACGGGTACTTTAACTGCTACTGCGGGGACATCCGGGGAGCTGCTGGATACTGCTGGCAAGTCAACTTCTGCTTATTCTCGCCTTGTGGTCGTTCCTGTCTGGGAACGCATGGCACAGCATCAAAAGGAGGAGAAAAGCAAAGCCGAGATGGAAAATCTGCGGCTGAAGGGACTGATTCAAGAGCAGCTCAAGATCTCCAAGGGCCTTGAGAAGCTGTTGCGGAAGCGATGCAAGTCGTCCATGAGCTCGGGATCAGATGCTGAGACGTCGGCTACCGTGCTGGGAGGCAAGCGAATTTATACGAGCAAGGCGGAGGAATCGGCCGTGTTCGCGTCGTTGGCGTCTGGCTTGGAATCTAGATTAGCTGAAATGGACACGGTATTTGAGAAGGGTGGGCTGTCACGGGAGAAACAGGAACTGCAGGAAGCTCAGATGATCCTGGATGAGCGCCGGGGTCCTGTGATGGAGGTGAAGGATGCCAAAATTTTGCCATTTGACGTAAAGGCCTGCGCGGCCGCAGTTTGGCAATCGATGAAAGCCGAGTCCGAAGCCACGGTGGTGGATGGTGCTACGCGTGACACGCTCTGCTTTAAAAGCCGCTTGCCCCTCCGTCAGCATCGAGCACCTGAAGTCGAGCTCATTGTCCGATGCGTTATACGTCGCGCTGTCGAGAAAATCTCTGGTCGTTTCGTTTTTGTGTGGGAATCCGTAGCCGAGTGTCCCGATCGCATGCCACTCGTGAGCTGTAGTGCGAAAGGATTGGAGATTCGGGATTGTGGCTGGGGCCTTTTGGAGTCCTTGCGGACGTCGACTGGTGAGCAGTCGAGTATTTTGCAGCTCTGCTCGTATTTGGTACCCCAGCTCTGCGGTGTAAGCGCAGAGCAGAGTCGGCAGCATATTTCCGCACTTGCTGAGCTGGTCGCTCCTTGTTACCGGGGTTTGTGGAGCCAGCGTCAGCGGAATATGGAAAACAAGCTCATGAACGGTGCAATTAGCGCCAAGAAGAACCACGCTGCACTCAATATCGTGCTGAAGCAGGAAGCGGCTTGGTGAAACAAGTTGCAAGGTGTATACACTAGTAGTTTGAAGCAAAACCAGGACGTGTATCTGTTTGAAGTGCTGCTGATATGGATCGGTGTGATCACGATCGCTGTTGGATCACGGTGCAGATGTGGAACGTAATGGAGGTGCCTGAGTTCTGGCAAGTCTGTGAATTATTAGAAGTGCGCGAATAATGAATGATACAAGTTAATGTGGTGCCTTCTGTGTAGTACCAGCAAGTTGTTAGTCTATTTTGAAACTGTGGTCAAGTATTAACGATCGCTCCACATGACCAGGAATAGTGACGGTAGTATGGCCCAAAGCATCAGAATGCGTCACTTGCACTTCACTTTACAATCGAACTTCGTCGTTACCCTTGATCTTCGTATACACGAGCTTCGCGCCCGGACATTTCTAATAAAGTTAAGATAGGGGAGCAAGCATTGAAGCTTGTTCTTAGGTGTGAACTGGATTAAGCTGCATAACACTAAACAACAGCAGACTCTGAAGAATGAGTATGATGCTGTTAATGTCTGGATTAACACAGTACAGAATACTTGGGCAACGCGATGGGTCTTTGTGTAAGAGCGTCCACATATGCATATATACAGCATTTGCTTATATGGCAATTTTCACCGGCAGTCGATTTAAGCCAATCAGGTACGTGTATCACAATATTGACCAAGCCAGAGAGTGACACTTATTATGCTTATTTTTTTTCAGGCTAGCTCGCACTTAGTATGTGTAAGGTAAACCTAACCGCGTTATCAACAGACAGACACACACTGACAAGTGCGATTTAAAAGCTCGGCATTTAACCTTGTGCACACTTACTGATAGCTTCATCCTTCAGGCTCGCAATAAAACTCATTCCTCATGTTGCAATAAGCTACCAACGGCATGCTTACAAAAAAATTCGGCATTTGCACCCACTGTAACCGGGTGCCTCCGTTACACGATACTTTACACAAGGTAAATATCAAGTACGAATATCCAGTTAAGACAAGCAGAATATTCTCACAATATTGACTAAAAAAGTCCAGATAAGACAAGCAGAATATTCTCACAATATTGACTAAATACTGTGCTGCAAAAGTAGTACACTGCTCATTGGTTGACATGGATTATCGATATCAACCAATAAAGCCAAGTCACGACAGAAGAACGCAATGAGTGGTGAGCAAATAGTTACAACACATGTTTGTATTTATATATCGACAAATGAAGACTAAATCGGATTTATTGACAGGAGATTTACTGTACTAAATACAGTTCTACTCTTACGCTTCTCTCGTGTTATACTTTTCCTATTCACAACACATAAATTTGAAGTATCGAGGCACCACCTTACTCTGTGTTCAATGCAAGTAGTTTGTATTAAGACTTTACAAGCGACCGGTGCCCTGTTACTTCTGGTAGCACTTCGTAGTCCGTCCAACGACTAAAAACGTGTTGCATGATGAGGCGGCTGTAACGGGGTGAATCGTTACATAACAATTTATAAGAAATTGTTAATAGAATATAACTATAAGAGTTATATTCTCAGAATATTGTCATAAGGACAAATATTCTGTAGCACTTACGAGTAGTTCCTAATTGGTTGATATAGGCCATTATATCAACCAACGAAGACGCGCCACGACAGACGCACGCAATGAGTGGTGAGCAGATAACTGATTTACACATTTGTATTTAGACATAGTTAGATGAAGATAAATAGTGATTTATTGCAGACATTAACTATTATAAATACAGTTCTACTTTTTACTTTAACCAAGTACTCGCTTCTTCCTACCGTCTTCCTCTGCACGTACCAGTGTACGTGAAGTTACGAGGCACCGCCTTATTCTGTCATCAGAATAAGTAGCTTGTACTGTCACCAGTACAAGCTTCAGGGTGCCCCGTTACACCTGGTAGCACTTCGTAGTCCGTCCAAGGACCGCGTTCCCATCCAACATGAATATGTTGGATGATGAAGATGACCAAAGCTTTCACGCTACGCGTGACGGCTACTCCCATTTGAGCGATGTCGAATGGGATGCGGTTGAACGGATGGGTTCAACCATGGGCATCCATGCTGTTAGCGTCATGCTAGAGGCTCTCGATAGAGATGCCCAACATGCTACTTTCGCCAAGTTCATTCAAAATGAACTTGACGCAGAACGCGAGAAAGTAGCCTTGCTTCACCAACAAGGTTCTCAACAAGCAGAGTTGTTGAGAGAACAGGGTGCTCAACAGTTTGAACTGTTGAGACAGCAGCAGGCTGCTGCTGGTGGGTCGATGCCCTCGCGTCGACCCGAGACTTTGAAGATTGACATCTCCAAGTATAGGGGGGTCGAAGAAGACTCCCTCTTGAGATGGTTCGTCGAATTGGATGACGCCATAAGGCGCGTCGCATCGACGACGGGGATATGCAAGTTGCATTTGCCCAGTCAAATCTGGCAGGACGTGCCAAGACTTGGGCACTGGGGCTCAAGTTGCACGACCCATATGCGTTTGGGTCGTTGGAAGTCTTCAAGTCGCGGCTCAGACAAACGTTTGAACCGCCTAGAGCTGAGTTCAGGGCTCGAACCGAACTCTTGAAGCTCAAGCAGGGTAAGCGTGATGTGCACGCTTACGCTCAACATATACGACATCTCACGAGTTGTATAAGTTCCAATCCGGTGGATGAACACACGTTGGTTTCGGTGTTCATGCAGGGTCTTGCGGATGGTCCCGTCAAGACTCACCTGTTCCGGCTTGAACTAGATTCACTAGAACAAGCCATTTCCATTGCGGAGCAGGAAGACTTCAGTCTGAGACAGGCTCGCGCCAGCTCGACATCATATCGTCAACCGAAACGATATGACAACGGAGGTCCAGAGCCGATGGAACTCTGTTATGTAGAGAGCGAGAAGGCTCGCTCTACATACTACAAGAAGTTGCAGAGATGCAACAGATGTCAAAAGACAGGACACTACGCTTACGAGTGTGGTGCCCCTCGTCCAGTGTCTCGCGACACTGGGCGTAGTGACCGTCCACCCATGAGAAAAGGGCAGGGACGAGGGTCCGCAGTTGGTGCAAAGACGCAACAACGGGATGGACCGTCAAAAAACGGACAGGATCAGTAGGTGCGGAGCACCCTACTGGTCCAGCAACGTCAAGAGAATTTGTATGCCTCTTGATGAAGGTTGCTCCCAACACACAAACGTTGTGCGTTGCTGCTCTAGGTAATGAGGTCTCACTCATTACCTTGAAACTCGAAGTGACGAATAAGTTGTCCCTTCGAGCTCTAGTCGATTGTGGGGCGTCCAACAATTTTGTGCGACGCCAATCGCTAGAAGATGGTCACTTTAAATTCAGTGAATGTGACACACCTCCTACGAGGATGACGGTACGTCTTGCGACAGGCGCATCCGTTACCGTCATGAAACGTATAGTGAAGATCCACTATACGCTAGAAGATACCCAATATGACGATGACTTTATCGTATTGGATTTGGATGACAAATTTGATGTCATCCTTGGAATATTGTGGCTCAGAAGGTACGAACCACGGGTAACTGGCAACATCGAACAGTAACGATGCCTGCCGCTTGTTCATCAGATGGCCATCTGATGAACGTTTTGGAGCGTCCACAAGCGTGTGGATGTACTACGAGTGAGTGCGATGGCCTCACTTGTGGTACGGTCGTTAGTACGACTGCACAAAACCTTAGTGTACCAAACTGTTACACTTCGGAGCAAAGTTCCGGCAGCTGTGAGGAAACACAGGCTGCGCCGAAGGTCCACCACTCGAATAAGTCGGGTGGACTGGGACAAAGATGTATCCCTAGCGGGGAACATCTAGAAGAGAAACAATCGATCGCTCAGGTTAAGCGAAACGATAATCCTAGATCTACTGGAGAGTCTTTCGTAGAGGATCTCGCTGTGGTTGCGCAACCCCAGCTAGAGGAAGTAAAGGGAATAAGTCCCAAGATTACAAATACGGCGGAAATAAGTTCCCCGAAACCCACGGGAATAAGTCCCCGGGAAGACGAAGGAATAAATCCTTCGAAGCCTGAGGGAATAAGTCCCCAGGAAATGACAGAGACATTGAATGTCATAGTCAATAACGGATCAAGTGTAGGCGCTTATACACTTGATCTGATTGCGCCTCCGAAGTTAACTTCGGAGATCACTCAGTTGCCAACGCTCGAACATAAAAGGTTCTTGCGTGATCTGCGTAGTGGCAAAGTCAAGCAGATCTCCATACTCGTCGCTGACGACGAGTGTGTAACCGACATAAGGTCAGCAACAGTATTTACTGAGAACGAGAGAGTTCTCAGTAGTTCATCTATGGACGAGAGTGTCCTCAATGAAAAGACACGAATTGAGCGATATGACTCCCAATCGTGGGAATCGCTCAAGAAAAATCCTCTCTATGAAGATTTAGTTGAATTCAAGGATGTATTCCCTGAAACTGTTCCGTGCGAATTACCGAAGGATAAAGGTATTCGACACGAGGTCGAGCTTAAACCAGGCTCGAAGTACTGTGTCATGAAGCAGTGGCCACTGCCTCGTGAACAAGTACTTGCGATCGACAAGTTCTTTGCCGATCGTTTAGCTGCGGGCCATGTGAGGGAATCAACTTCCCCACATAGCTCTCCGACCTTCTGTGTGCGAAAAGCAACAGGAGGGTGGCGGATAGTGCACGCGTTCAACAAATTGAACGCTGCAACGGTACCGGCTCAGACGCCGATACCGAGGAAGGACGTAATCATTGATGGTATGTCAAAGAGTACCATCTTTTCGTCCATGGATTTGATGGATGGTTTCTATCAAATCCTTATGCGGGAACGGGATATACCCTATACCGCAGTTAGCACGCCTCGCGGCATGCTCTGGGAATGGCTAGTAATGCCACAAGGGCTCAGTAATGCCCCTGCCACTTTCAACAGATGTGTATCACATCTGTTGAGACCAGTACGAGAATTCGCGCCGAGTTATTTCGATGACGTATTCATCCATAGTCGAGCTGTGGATGGAAAGTCGGACGTTGAGGTTCACAGGTACCACGTCCGACAGGTTCTTACAATCATGCGAAGCATCAATTGTATGCAAACCTCAAGAAGTGTATATTTGCAGCAAGCGAAATACCACTTCTTGGGTGCATCGTTGGTAAGAACGGTGTACGTCCTGATCCCGAAAAGATCAAGGCGATCACCGACTGGCCTGTGCCGGTTGATGTCAAAGGTCTTCGAAAATTCCTTGGGCTAGCGGCGTACTTGCATAAGTATTCACGCAATTACGCCGAGATGACTGTGCACCTCTCTCGTTTGTTGAAAAAGAACGAGAGGTGGTTATGGAACGCTGAATGTCAACGTTTCTTTGAGGGTATCAAGCAGAGCTTGATACAATCCCCAGTCCTAGCAATAGCCGATCAGGACAGGCCATTTCATATGGTCTGTGATGCCAGCGATTTCGCAATCGGCTGTGCATAAATGCAGTACGATCTTGAAGGCGTTGAACGCGTCGTCTGCTATCAGTCGCGTCAGCTACAACCAGCTGAGCGGAACTATCCAGTGCATGACAAGGAACTCCTTGCCATGAAGTATGCACTCGCGAAGTTCAGAGTCTATCTATTAGGAGATAGACCCTTCGTTGTTTACACTGACCATGCGTCATTACTCACGGCAGTGAACAGCCCGCACCTTTCACAACGAATGGCGCGGTGGTTGTCATTCTTTGCGGAATACAACTTTACGGTCGAGTACAAACCAGGACGACTTAATGTCGTCGCTGATGCACTCTCACGTCGTCCCGACTTTGAAACAGTCGCGAAACCCAACAGTGAGACAGTCACCGTTGCGGTTATGACGTCCTCAGTCCCATCTACAACGTTGTATGATGATGTGAGGCGGGCATACGCCCAAGATGGTGAGATAGTGAAGTTGTTGTCACATCTCTCCCAACCATCTCGAGAATCGTTGCAACGATTGTCGTCTGCGTATCGATCTGCATCAGATCGATACACTACTCGTAACGGTTTACTGTATTATACAGCCGTTTCTGGTGACACACCACGTGTTGTCATTCCAGATGATACTGATCTGCGTTTGCGGATCATGTTCGAGTATCACGATGCTCCTATAGGAGGACATCGTGGCCGAGAGAAAACATATCTCACGGTAAGTCGAGACTTTTACTGGCCCCGCCAGTACCAGTTTGTGCGAAAGTATGTTCGCGCATGCGAAGTCTGTCAACGAGTGAAGTCAAGTCCTTCACTGCGTGCACCTTTACAGCCTCTACCGGTTCCGGCTGAGTGCTGGGAATCCATCTCAATGGATTTCGTCTTCGGGTTACCCAAAGACGCACGCGGGAATACGGGTATTCTCGTATTTGTTGACAGATTCAGCAAAATGGTACACCTTGTAGCTGTACCAGAGACAATCACGGCAAGTGGCTGTGCTTGTGTCTTTATTGACACCATCTTCCGACTTCATGGGTTGCCCCGTGAACTCGTATCAGACAGAGATCCACGATTCACTGCTGATTTCTGGTGTTCCGTGTTCAAATCACTCGGAACGCGCTTGAAGATGTCAACATCTGATCATCCAGAGTCAGATGGTCAGACGGAACGTGCCAATCGTGTCCTTGAAGAGATACTTCGAAAATACGCACACTCATTTAGAGTTGGAGTGAGTTTTTGCCAATGGTAGAGTTTGCCATCAACAACTCGGTGCATGCGTCCACGACACATACACCGTTTTACGTGAATGGCTTGCGCCATCCGCGTGTACCCACCTTACTAGAGTGTAACTCTGGTTTAAGGGGGGGAGGGACTCGCGCGAGCAAAAACCGATTTGGTTCACGCTCATCGCGCTCTGACGAAGAAGTCATTGCGTTTGATGCCGATATCGATAACATCAATATCGAAGAAGATGATGCCAGTGAGAGTGCGGAAGCCCTCACTGAAGAAGATGATCCCAGTGAGAGTGCGGAAGCCCTCACTGAAGAAAAGGTTGATGTTGCTGCAGTGCGCTCACAGCACACTGAAGCTAACGAGTCATCAGATGAGTTCATACTGGCTCGTGAAACGGTAGTCCGTTTTGTGCAAGACTCCATCGCCGAAGCGGTGGATAAGCAAAAGCAAAACGCTGACAAGAATGGAAGGGCAAACACTCTTTCATTTAATAAAGGTGACTTAGTCCTACTGTCTACGGTTAATCTACCAAAGCATGTAGTGACTAACTTGGGTAGCAGTAAACTACTACCCAAGTACATTGGCCCATTTCGTGTATTGCACCGCCTAGGCAATGCATACACGATCGAGTTACCACGTAAGATGCGAACGCATCCCACGTTTTACGTTGGTCGGCTTAAGCCGTACCATCAGTACGCTGCTTCTTCCGATGAAGAACGCCCTTGCGCTCAAGCATCTCGCAGAGAGCCTTGTGCTCCCGATGGTGGGCATCAACAAGGGTCTGAAGAGCAGTTATCTCAGCCCGAGACCGATCAACAATCCCACGAGCTACCCTTAGCTCGTCACGAAGAGATGTCAGAGCTCTCTCGTTCTCGAGCTGAGCAAAGGCAAACTTAGCTCGATGCTTCGAGGCAGTGTCCGCCATTTGGAGACGCCTATTCCGCTCATGTTCGAGATCGTCGCGTACCCCTTGCGTTACGCGATCAAAGAAGCTCTCGGGAACACACCGATCCACATGATCGTGTGGAGAGCGTCTTTCCTCCTCCTCCACCTCCATTAGAGGACTCTCGCGGTGGCCAGCGCTATCTAGTTGAGCAGTTGTTGAACCACCGCGACGTGAACGGACGTCGGACGAGTTATAAGTCCGGTGGCGCGGCTATCCCCCGTCCTGGGATTCTTGGGAGCCCCGCTCCCAACTAATGATCGACGTACTGGGTCTGGTTGAGCAGTACGACGCGGCACATCCTGTGCCGCAGAAGGACCGCCGGAGAAAGTCTTCCCGGCACGGTGGTAAAGGGATTTCAGGTTGTCAATCCCTTCGTACATCTCAGTAGAGACACGTACGCGCCACCACGGGCTGGTAAGGAGGTAAGCCTCCTTAAGTGCTCGTGCAGAGTTGTTCACACAACATGGGCACGAGTCTCCCCAAGAGAGGCAGGGTAATCCTTTCTCCCTTGACAGACGATGCAGCTTGTAGCGTGCACCTGTCGGGGTTCGCTTTTCAAACTTATCACGAGCTTTGATAAGTTTGTCGTTCCAAGCGTCACGACCTACATCCTCGAGGTTATGGATGTAGGCGTTCCACGCCTGAAGTAGTGAGGGACCATCACGTTTGTGATTCCCACTGTACCATCGATGTTTGAAGAAAGCATCGATGAAGAATTCATGTTCAGCGCGATAGTTTTTCGCGCTGGGGTCAAGGTGATGGATCCTCGACGAATCGAACAATCGTGTTCGATAACGATCACTCGTCGTCGCCGACAAGTGATCCATGACGGATTTTGGAGGCATCCATGCCTTCTTCTCAGGAGCGAGACGCAAGACATTGCGGTCCCGCTCTTCCTGCGACGTGCCGACAGAAGAACTGGCACCTCGCTGTGAAGTGGTGTCCATAGGAGAACCGACACCACTATTAGCGCCCGAGTCTCGCGACCTCGAGCTCCTTCGCTTCGGCGATGGTTCATCTGATTCGTCAGATGAACCAAAGATGCTGCGACGCAAAGCATCGTCCATGCCACTCTTGGCAGGCGGCTTAGATTCAATCGCCGTCGATACGGATCCATCATCCGTATCAGGAGAGTACGAGACACCGAGCTCGTACTCAGTGAAGACATGAGTGTCTTCATGACCAGCGCCTGCGTCACCAAGTGACACAGGCTGGGTCGCTTTAGCAACCGATGAGACATCAGTTGCTGTGGTTTCTGCTTCGGCGTCCGCACAGAGACGTGCGGACGCGCTCTCGGCGGCCTTGTTCGCGCATCGCATGGGCTTGTTTACCATGCGATGAGATGTTGGAAAGTGGACGCGGACCAACAAGTGCAAACCCCGTCCCAAATGATTTGGGACGAGTATCCGTTTAGTCAATCAGTCACTAAAGTGACTGATGGTTAAGGGGGGGGTGATGTAACGGGGTGAATCGTTACATAACAATTTATAAGAAATTGTTAATAGAATATAACTATAAGAGTTATATTCTCAGAATATTGTCATAAGGACAAATATTCTGTAGCACTTACGAGTAGTTCCTAATTGGTTGATATAGGCCATTATATCAACCAACGAAGACGCGCCACGACAGACGCACGCAATGAGTGGTAAGCAGATAGTTGATTTACACATTTGTATTTAGACATAGTTAGATGAAGATAAATAGTGATTTATTGCAGACATTAACTATTATAAATACAGTTCTACTTTTTACTCTAACCAAGTACTCGCTTCTTCCTACCGTCTTCCTCTGCACGTACCAGTGTACGTGAAGTTACGAGGCACCGCCTTATTCTGTCATCAGAATAAGTAGCTTGTACTGTCACCAGTACAAGCTTCAGGGTGCCCCGTTACAGCGGCAGACTTCCATTCAGCGCGAAGAGCTACCTCTCAATCGAGTCAAATCAAATGGGATGCTGTCGAACGCTTGAGTTCGACGATTGAGCCAAAAGCCGTGGGCGCAATACTGTCCGCCCTAATTCCAGACAGGCAACACGCCATTTTCACCAAGTTTATTGAGAATGAAATCTACGCTGAACGGGAAAGGTAGTCTTGCTTTTTAGACAAGGGTCTCAACAGGCAGAGGTTTTCAAGAGAACTGAATGCTTAACAGTTAGAGATGTTAGGAAAGAAGCAGACTGATGCCACCAGGTCGTCTCAATTTCATGGACCCTAATCAAAGAAGATTGACATCCCCTTAACAAGGCAGCTGAAAAAGATATCTTTTGGAATGTTTTTTTATCCATATGACTCCACAAAGGCTTGACACATCGTCGACGAGTACATACAGGCGCATTTGCTCGGTTGAACATGTCAGGGCGTACGGAGGCTTATTCATTGGGGCTCAAGCTACACGACCCATTTGTCTTTGGGTAGTAAAAGTCTCTAGGTCCCTGTAATGAAAAACTTGTGAACCACCGCGAGCTATGTCAGCGCACGATCTGAAATTCTGGATTTTAAACAAGGCAATTGTGCTGTACAATCGTACATTTATTACGTACGTCAGAGTCTGCACTGAACTCCTGGAACTTAAACGAGGCAAAATTGATGTAAACTCGCTAATTCAGTACGTACATCATCTTACGAATTACATCACGTCTAGTCTGCCAAATGAACGAATGTCGATTGCGTTGTTCATGCTGGATCTCACACACTGTGCAATCAGGACATTCTTTTAGATGAAATTTACCATCCTGGTGGAGGCAATCCAAGTTGCGGAACGAAAAGATTTCAGCGTGAAACAAGCTCACGATCGTTCACAATTTATTGTTTCCTATGAGGCGACAGGAAATCGGAGGCCCAAAACTGATGGACTTCTATGACGCTGAGCGTGATAGCTCTCGCGCTACCTTTAAGAAATGAAGACAGGCAATAGATGTCAAACATTAGGGCATTGTGCATACGAATGCAGTGCCCCGAGCGCGATACCACGTACCGCAGTTAACAGTAATCGTCAAGCGACCAAGAAGTGTCCGATCGTGGGTCCGAAGCTGTTACAAAAAACCAAACACTGTAAGGACTACCAATAAACGGTCAGGGTCATTAGGTGCGGAAAATACTACTGATCTTTTAACGTCAAGAGAATTTGCGGGTCTCTTGACGGTATTTTCTACCACAACTCAAATTTTGTGTTACTGCATCTGGTTATGAGGCATACCTCGTTGCCTTGAATCTCGAATTGGCCAAGAAAATTTTGCTAGGACCCATAGTTGATCGTATGTCGTCAAACAACTCTTTACGAAGCCACTCGCTAGACAACAGCAAGATTAAATACATCGAGTGAGAGATACATCCAACGAAGATGACGGTAATCCTCGCCACAGGCGAATCCGTAACACAGATAAATAGTTTAGTTGAATTTCATATACATTGGAAGAAGTCTAATACGATGATGGCTTCACAATTTTGGATTTGGATGACGAGTTTTTTGTTATCCTCGGGATACCGAGGCTCAGATGGTGCAAGACACAAGTCAGCTGGCATCGACGAAGCGTCATTATGACCGCAGCTTGTTCATCAGACGTCCATCTGATAAACGTCTTGGAATGTTCACAAGATTGTGGTATACTGCGAGTGGGTGCGATGGCGTTACGTGTTATTCGTTCGTTCATAAGACTGCGTTAGAATCACAACATGAATAACCATCAAAATAGGGAGCAAACTCCCGGTATATGTATAAAGATGTAGAAAGCGACGAAGGACCATCGCCCAATTAAGTCGAGCGGACCGGGTCATGTTTGCCTCTTTATAATACAACACTCTTGTCATGACCCATCTGATTTCCAATGATGGTCAGTTTTGGAATAAAATCGCCTAAAGAGGCTGTAGCAATATTAATTAGTTCCCAAAAAACAGTGTAAGTTCTAATGATAAGGCAGACACATAATATGTCTTGGTCAATAACGGATCAAAAACGGGTAGACCTATGCTTTATTTGATCGCTCCTCCGAAATCAACTTCGGATATCGCTCAGATACCCATGCTGAACCAAAGGATGTCCTTGCGTATTCTGCATAGTGGATAAGTCAAGCAGATCTGCATTATCGTCACGGATGATGAGTTTGTCAGCAATATCCGGCCTGCAATCTTATTTGACAACGATGAACGAGTCCTTAGTAGCTAGTTAATGGACGAGAGTGTCCCTGATGAGAAGAATCGTATTGAGAGATGTCCAATTCAATCGTGAAATTATTTCTCCGAACAAATTCTCTTAACAAAGATTTGATGGAATTTAGGGGTACATTCATAGAAGCATTTCCGTGCGAGTAAACGAGGGACAAAGGTACTCATCACGAAATGTACATCAAACCGGGCTTGAAGCACTGTGTCAGGAAGTAGTGTTCAATGCCTCGTAAACAAGAAAAAGCGATCAACAAATTCTTTGCAGGTGGCTTAGCAGTCAGTTATGTAAGGCAGTCCACCCCTTCACATAGCTATCCGAACTTCTACGCGCGAAATGCCACAGGAGGGTGGGGATATTCAACGCCTTCGACTAGTCGAATGCTGCCACGGTACTATCTCAAACACCAATACCAAGTAAAGATGCCACTATAGATGGTTTAACGTATTATTATATATATTTTCACGGATCTGATGGATGGCTTCTATTAGATACTTAATATTTAAAGGTACATTCAATATTCTGCGGTGGGCACCCTAAGCGATATGCTGTAAAAGTTGTGACTAATTTTACATGGGACAAGTTATTCCTTTACCACATTAAAAAGATGTGTGACGAACCTATTAGAATTCGTAAGAGGGTTCGCACCCAGTAACTTCGACGCAATGTTCGTCCATAGCCGAGCCATTGATGGAACGATGGATGTGGACTCCACAACCGGAAAGTTTTACAATAATACGCGAGCCTAAGTTGTACGCCAGCCGATAAAAGTGTTTATTTTCTGCTAGCGAATTACCACTTCTTGGATGCATCGTGGGTAAGCATGGCGTCCGGCCCGATCTAGAAAATGTCGAGGCGATCACGAACTGGCCGGTTCCTACCGACACAAAAGGACTTTAAAGGTTTTTTGGCTTGCTGGCGCATTTGCATAAAAATTAGCGAAACCACGCCAAGATGACATTCCATCTCTATCGTTTCCTAAAAAGAACGAGAAAGGGTGATAAAGTATTGGGTGTCAGCGCTCTTTTAAAAGTATCATAGCAAAGCTTGATACAATCACTATTTTGACAATTGCAGACCACGATAGACTATGTCACGTGGTATGTGATGCCAGAGACTTTGCAATAGTCTGTGCATTAATGCAGTTCGATGCTAACAGTGCTAATTGTGTGGTTTACTAACAGTAACGTCATCTGCAACCGGCTGAACAGACCAATAGGCCTATGGCAAATAATCCCTTGCCATGAAGTATGCTTTAAAGAAAGTCCAGGGTCTACCTGCTTAACGATAGAATTATCATAATTTCCACGGAAAATGCGTCCTTACGCACAGGCGATAACAGCTCACACATCTCGCAACGATTTGCAGTTGTCTGTCATTCTTTGCGGATTATAACTTCTCCGTGGAAGTAAGTCTGGACGACTGAATATCGTCGCTGATGCTCTGTTTCCCCAGCTTAACTTCGAATCAGTTGTTCAAAACCCGACACTAGTCTGATCACTGTTGCAAAGTATATGTCAAGTGTCCCGTCTTTTAATATTTTCGCAGGTACACGCAAGGCGTACGATCCGGCGATGTATTGTCTGATGGATCATATCTCGCAACCATCCAGTCAAATTATAAAGGGTTGTTCCCATACTATAGATTCTCCACGGATATATATACTATCTACAATATCACACTGAAGTATTCAGCCGTTGCCGGCGACACAACTCATGTCGTCGTACCATATAATGGTGGTCTACGACTGCGCATCATGCACAAGTACCACACCACACCTGTGGGTGTACATCGCAGTCGTGAGAAACATATTTACAGTGATTCGCAACTTATCCTGGCCCCGCGTAATTACGTTCGGGACTTTGAGATAGTCGGCGGGTAAAATCTATTTCTTCCCTTCGATTCACTATGCAGCCTCTTCCTGTACTTTCCGAGTGCTGTTAATTTGTCTCAGTGGCCTCTGTCTTTGGCTTTCCCGCAGATTTTCCTAAGAATGCTGCTATTCTTGTTTTTGTTGTCAGGTTCATCAAGATGGTATATCTGGTTGCTGTACACGATTTAATTAAAGCATCGGCCTGTGCCCCTGTCTTGATCGAGAAGGTCTTTCGATTTCGTGGGTTGCCTCGTGAGCTTGTGTATGATCGGACTTACCGATGAGGTCTAGCGTTTTGTGTTTAAAAACTCGGAACACGCTTAATGATATCCACGTCTGATCATTTTTTTAAAAGATGGTCAGACCGAACGCGTCAATCGTGTCCCCGAGGAGATCCATAGAGGATAAATTTTTTCATTACACATTTGAGTAATTTCCTGCTGATGGTGGAGTTCGCCATCAACAAATAGCTGCACGCGTTGACGACACACAAGCCGTTCTTCGTGAATGGCTTGCGCCATACAACACTGCCCAACTTTTCATAGTGTGGATCTTATTTGAGGCGAAAAGGAGGGCATTCGAGAGACCATCAATTAGGCTATAACTTGTCACGTGCTGACAATGCGGTTAATACGTTTGACGCCGATGTCGATTATTTCAGCTTGTTTGACGAAAACTAAAGCAAGAGGAATTACGCTCTTACTGGACACAATACTAATCATTCAGAATCACACCTAGTGCGTTCAAGGCACACTGACAGAGGCTATAAGCGATATTGCTAGAGTACGCTGCAAGAGTACTGCGTTAAAAGACAGCGTGTAAGCAATTATAATCATGCTAGATCGCGAAATGATTGTCCTTTCGTAAAAGACTCTGATACAGAGGAGGTAGATAGACAAAAACGCTGACAGCAATGAAAAGGCGTGCATTTTTGTTATGCAATAATGGCGACATAGTCCTCATATCTACGGCAAAACTACCTCGACACAAAGCGAATGATGTGGAAATCTATAAGTTACATCCCAAGTTTATCGATCTAATCAGTGTGATGCGCCGCCTAGGCAACGCATATACGATTGAACTGTCACTTAAGATGCGCAAGGATTTTACTTTCCAAGTCGTTCGCCTTAACGCGTGCTATCAGTACGCAAATTATTCCGGGTGAAAAGAACTTGCGCTCACGTATCTCCAGCAGAAATTGTGCTCACGATTCATGCTCTTAGCCCGCGTCTAAAGTATAGATATTCCCCACGAAGCCGAGATGTATTCTGACGAGCTTTCACTAGCTCGTCGCGAAGAAAACTCTGTTATTACTACTGCTCAGCCTTCCGGACAATGACATTATCTTCCCTCACCTTCTCCCAATCGAAGCTCAGACCATCAAATCCAGACGTCTTCCTCTCATGTGTATGGAGTCCTTGCGCAGCTCAATTTATGCGCACTTGAGCTTACTCACGGTAATAGACTGTAAGTGCAGTCCTTCTGAGAACGCTTTTCATCCTTTACCTTAACCTTTTATTGATAACCGCGGTGGTCAAAGCTTCCTCGTGGTTAAACTGTAAAGTACTGCAATTTTGAAAGACGTCGGTAAAATTATCTCGTCCGGTGGCGTAGCTATCCGCCCTCGGCGAATAGTTGGGAACCTCGCTTACAACTGATGGTAGGCGTGTTGCGGTTTAAAAAAAGGATGAAAAGGCATATCTGATATAGAATTACTGCCTATTAGCTTGTATAAAGATTGAAAATTGGTTATTCCTTGTACATCTCTGAAGGGACGCGAGCCCTCCACCAGGAATTAATTATTGAAACAGCTTCTTTTGGAGCTCGTGTCAAGATATTCACACAGCGCCGAAACGCATCACCCCAAGAGAGATATAATAACCCGGTACCTCTCAGTAAGCGATGCAGTTTGTAACGCGCACCGCTGGAAGTCTACTTATTGAACATGTTATGAGACATAGTCAGGTTTCCAAATACGCATCGCAACCAATCTTCTCAACGTTGTGGATGATGGTGTTCCATTCCTGGATCAGCAAAACACGATCAAGTTTTTGGTTACCGACGTGCCATCAATATTTGAAGAATGCATCGTTGAAGAACCCATGCTCGGTAATAAAGTCACCTGCCCTAAAATCAAGCCATCAATTTTTAATAGATCGAAAAGACTTATTCGACAATGATCACTTATCGTGTCAAACAAGCGATCCAACACTCTCTGAGGAGGCATTTACGTCTTCTTCTCTGGAAAATGCGAAGTACGTCGCGATCTCTGGATACCTGCGTGGCTTCAATCAAAGTACCGACACGGCGTTTAGCACGGTCGTCCCAATTGTGCACATTACTGCTTCTCCGTACCCAAAAAATTTCAGATGGCTTTTTCCACCACCTTGATTGCTCTCAACCGACTGACTCCGTTTCAAACACGACGCGTCCCCTCGTCGTACGATCTGAAGATTTCACGACGCTCAGCGAGGCAAATGGCGCTTCGCAATACCGATTTGCTCAGCTCTGTCGTTTCTACTTTCAGCTGTGTCTTTTTGGTAGCCTCCGACGACTCGCTGTCGCAACCTGACTCGTCAGGGAATGTCAGCTCGAGATCGTAACCTTCGAGGCCACGCGGTGCATAACCGCGAAGCCTACACCTAGAAGAAGCAGCACGCAATTGATCGCCTGCGACATTTACGGCTTTTGCCTCCTCTGACGCAGCGGATCGTAGTCTCATCGCTAGATTTTTTGCAGCTTTGTCGACAATCCCACGTGGACTTGTAAACATGCCGTGGAATGAAGAAATATTAGGAATTAACCAACAAGTAGTTTCCTATCCTAGAGTCACTTATAGGAGTCACTCATTTCTCAATTGGTCACTAATGTGAGTGATGATTAGAGGAAGGGTGATGTAACGTTGCGCCTCCGTTACAAGATGGTTTTCACAAGGTAAATATTAAATACGAACATTCCGTTAGGAAATGCAAAATGTTATCACAGTATTGACTAAATAAATATTATTGTTTTGCAGACTTAAGATGCACTGCACATTGGTTGACATCGATTATCGATATCAACCGATAAAATTGAGTCGCGACGAAGAACGCATTGAGAGGTGAGCGGATACTTAAAATACATATAGCGGAGCTAATTAGCGCCCCTTAACAGAGAGAGCCTTTGACTCAAAGAGCCTCTTAGTTGTAGCAATCTGATAACGACGTGCAGTCGCTCAATAGTACGAGCCTAACAGCCCCGGTTTCAAAGGGTTTACCATTCACAGAATCACGCACTAACAAGTCACTACTAATTAAACAAAAGTAAGCGCCTTCACAAGGCTAACACTCTAACAACACGCTATGTCTTGACCAGGCACTAGTGTCTAACTCTTCAATAGGGGAACTGAACTTTTTTTGCTCTTTAACTACGGCAATGAGACCATAAAACCTTGTCTGACTGACTTCTACATTACGATTCTGTAACAGAAGTCTGATTCCTTATCCATACTCGATAAGGTGCGGTATTACTCGATATGGTGCGGAATTACCGTGAGTACGTGGTACCAAGACTGTACCACTCATTTCATCAATCTTAACTTGGTGTGGACACACAACATAACCAGTTCAAATAACCGCGTGTAACCTCATGACAATACGTAGCTGTATTTAGACATAGTCAAATGAAGTTTGAATTTGATGTATTAATATGAGATTCACTGTGATAAATGCAGTCCTACTTTTACCCTACTTTCGTGTTATACCCTTCCTCTGCACGACACGTATAATTATAGTCTCAATGCACCACCTTACTGTGATTAGTGCAAGTAGCTTGTACTGAGGATTCCCAATTCTGTTGTCACTATGATTGTGAGTTCAGTAATCACAAAACGACATGTTCAATCATTGCAGCAAGCAACACCGGTCTAATAAGGCTCTCATTCAAGAATTGATTGATATGTGTAATGGAGCTTTAGACCTGCTTGATAATGTTGTAGGCTGCATAGCAATAGAAACTGTTTGACAATCGAAAGCTATTAGTGATTGAAGCTTTTTCATATCGAGTAGTGATGCTATTTCGCACAAGAAGAACCTTGCACTAAACACTTCATATGCACTTGCAAAGCTCCACCACCCATTCTCAAGCCAACCATTACGAATTATGTATAAACACCAACTATTAGGAATAAGTTTTAATCGTGCACATGACGTGCGAGACCTCGTCGTTTGGCGATAGGCATCGTTTGTCGACTTGATTTAAGTAGGCGGTGGACAGTGTTGCAACCTTTTAACGTTTGCGCGATAATTCAGGGTTAGGAAGCAAAAGCATATAAAGTTGGTCTAAATCAGTCCACACCGACCGATTAGAGATCATACGTGACGACATGTGCCAAAATAATACTTCTTAGCACGAGTTGTCGACTGTAATGGCCTTGGCTTAACGCAACCTAATTTGGACGATAGGAAGGTAAACAAATCTCTTCGTTTGGATCATATGTTCTTCTAAGACACACACGTGCGTAGTAGTTTCCAGAAGCGCTGCTGCTAAGCCTACACTATGCAACAGCACGTGAGAGTCGATTACGCAGTCTATGTATTCAGTTTAGTATCTGGTCGTGCTCTGGACGATCTTTCATAATTGTATTCCACCAATGATTTTATGTTATTCTCACAACCGGGGCGAAGCGTAAGCCGTGCCGGCGACTTTCATCCTTTGTAAAAAGGCTGGCATTTAGAATTTGTCAACATTTTTGTCGCTCTACACTCTGCGATACCATGTACGAATTACGTTACTAGTAATCGCAGCTATCGCGTGAAATTCTCGGTGCGGTGCACGATAGATGCCACCATACTTGTATAGAAATCTATTTGATGCCCGCGACGACACTGTGCAAGGTAGCCAAGGACAGTGTTCAAAATCTTGATTGTTGACCATAGGAAACTAAATCATAGGTCGAGCTGTACACCGACAAGCTAAGCAAGATGGTAGACTTGGTGCAGAAAAAATGACGTGGAATCGTTTCGCCATTTACGTACACCATTGACACTCTTCATGAACTGGACTGATAGCTAATCGTACCAATTTCCGTCTCAAGCTTTGTCGGCAGCTGCGTGATCGACGAATTAAGTGAGCTTGACAATTGATAATTGTTTTTGCTTACGAAAGTAGAAGCTAGGTGAAATGGGTGAACCGTTACATTACAATTTATAAGAAATTGTTAATAGAATATAACTATAAGAGTTACATTCTCAGAATACTTTCATAAGGACAATATTCTGCAGCACTTACGAGTAGTCCCTAATTGGTTGATACAGGCCATTATATCAACCAACGAAGACGCGCCACAACAGACGCACGCAACGAGTGGTGAGCAGATAGTTGATATGCACATTTGTATTTAGACATAGTTGGATGAGGATAAACAGTGGTTTATTAACAGACACTAACTATTACAAATACAGTTCTACTTTTTACTTTAACCGATTACTCGCTTCTCCTTACCATCTTCCTCTGCACGTACCAGTGTACGTGAAGTTACGAGGCACCGCCTTATTCTGTCGTCAGAATAAGTATCTTGTACTGTCATCAGTGCAAGCTTCAGGGTGTCCCGTTACACCTGGTAGCACTTCGTAGTGCGTCCAAGGACCACGTTCACATCCAACATGAATTTGTTGGATGATGAAGATGACCAAAGCTTTCACGCTACGCGTGACGGCTACTTCCATTTGAGCGATGTCGAATGGGATGCGGTTGAACGGATGGGTTCAACCATGGGCATCCATGCTGTTAGCGTCATGCTAGAGGCTCTCGATAGAGATGCCCAACATGCTACTTTCGCCAAGTTCATTCAAAATGAACTTGATGCTGAGCGCGAGAAAGTAGCCTTGCTTCACCAACAAGGTTCTCAACAAGCAGAGTTGTTGAGAGAACAGGATGCTCAACAGTTTGAACTGTTGAGACAGCAGCAGGCTGCTGCTGGTGGGTCGATGCCCTCGCGTCGACCCGAGACTTTGAAGATTGATATCTCCAAGTATAGGGGAGTCGAAGAAGACTCCCTCTTGAGATGGTTCGTCGAATCGGATGACGCCATAAGGGCGCGTCGCATCGACGACGGGGATATGCAATTTGCATTTGCCCAGTCAAATCTGGCAGGACGTGCCAAGACTTGGGCACTGGAGCTCAAGTTGCACGACCCATATGCGTTTGGGTCGTTGGAAGGCTTCAAGTCGCGGCTCAGACAAACGTTTGAACCGCCTAGAGCTGAGTTCAGAGCTCGAACCGAACTCTTGAAGCTCAAGCAGGGTAAGCGTGATGTGCACGCTTACGCTCAACATATACGACATCTCACGAGTTGTATAAGTTCCAATCCGGTGGATGAACACACGTTGGTTTCGGTGTTCATGCAGGGTCTTGCGGATGGTCCCGTCAAGACTCACCTGTTCCGGCTTGAACTAGATTCACTAGAACAAGCCATTTCCATTGCGGAGCAGGAAGACTTCAGTCTGAGACAGGCTCGCGCCAGCTCGACATCATATCGTCAACCGAAACGATATGACAACGGAGGTCCAGAGCCGATGGAACTCTGTTATGTAGAGAGCGAGAAGGCTCGCTCTACATACTACAAGAAGTTGCAGAGATGCAACAGATGTCAAAAGACAGGACACTACGCTTACGAGTGTGGTGCCCCTCGTCCAGTGTCTCGCGACACTGGGCGTAGTGACCGTCCACCCATGAGAAAGGGGCAGGGACGAGGGTCCGCAGTTGGTGCAAAGACGCAACAACGGGATGGACCGTCAAAAAACGGACAGGATCAGTAGGTGCGGAGCACCCTACTGGTCCAGCAACGTCAAGAGAATGTGCAGGCCTCTTGACGAAGGTTGCTCCCAACACACAATCATTGTGCGTTGCTGCTCTAGGTAATGAGATCTCACTCATTGCCTTGAAACTCGAAGTGACGAATAAGTTGTCCCTTCGAGCTCTAGTCGATTGTGGGGCGTCCAACAATTTTGTGCGACGCCAATCGCTAGAAGATGGTCACTTTAAATTCAGTGAATGTGACACACCTCCTACGAGGATGACGGTACGTCTTGCGACAGGCGCATCCGTAACCGTCATGAAGCGCATAGTGAAGATCCACTATACGCTAGAAGATACCCAATACGACGATGACTTTATCGTATTGGATTGGATGACAAATGTGATGTCATCCTTGGAATACCGTGGCTCAGAAGGTACGAACCACGGGTAACTGGCAACATCGAACAGTAACGATGCCTGCCGCTTGTTCATCAGATGGCCATCTGATGAACGTTTTGGAGCGTCCACAAGCGTGTGGATGTACTACGAGTGAGTGCGATGGCCTCACTTGTGGTACGGTCGTTAGTACGACTGCACAAAACCTTAGTGTACCAAACGGTTACACTTCGGAGCAAAGTTCCGGCGGCTGTGAGGAAACACAGGCTGCGCCGAAGGTCCACCACTCGAATAAGTCGGGTGGACTGGGACAAAGATGTATCCCTAGAGGGGAACATCTAGAAGAGAAACAATCGATCGCTCAGGTTAAGCGAAACGATAATCCTAGATCGACTGGAGAGTCTTTCGTAGAGGATCTCGCTGTGGTTGCGCAACCTCAGCTAGAGAAAGTTAAGGGAATAAGCCCCGATAGTACAAATACGGCGGAAATAAGTTCCCCGAAACCCGCGGGAATAAGTCCCCGGGAAGACGAAGGAATAAGTCCTTCGAAGCCTGAGGGAATAAGTCCCCAGGAAATGACAGAGACATTGAATGTCATAGTCAATAACGGATCATGTGTAGGCGCTTATACACTTGATCTGATTGCGCCTCCGAAGTTAACTTCGGAGATCACTCAGTTGCCAACGCTCGAACATAAAAGATTCTTGCGTGATCTGCGTAGTGGCAAAGTCAAGCAGATCTGCATACTCGTCGCTGAAGACGAGTATGTAACCGACATAAGGTCAGCAACAGTGTTTACTGAGAACGAGAGAGTTCTCAGTAGTTCATCTATGGACGAGAGTGTCCTAGATGAAAAGACACGAATTGAGCGATATGAGTCCCAATCATGGGAATCGCTCACTTTAAGGAAAATCCTCTCTATGAAGATTTGGTTGAATTCAAGGATGTATTCCCTGAAACTGTTCCGTGCGAATTACCGAAGGATAAAGGTATTCGACACGAAGTCTAGCTTAAACCAGGCTCGAAGTACTGTGTCATGAAGCAGTGGCCACTGCCTCGTGAACAAGTACTTGCGATCGACAAGTTCTTTGCCGATCGTTTAGCAGCGGGCCATGTGAGGGAATAAACTTCCTCACATAGCTCTCCGACCTTCTGTGTGCGAAAAGCAACAGGAGGGTGGCGGATAGTGCACGCGTTTAACAAATTGAACGCTGCAACGGTACCGGCACAGAGTACCATCTCACGTACCAAAGGACGACGTAATCATTGATGGTATGTCAAAGAGTACCATCTTTTCGTCCATGGATTTGATGGATGGCTTCTATCAAATCCTTATGCGGGAACGGGATATACCCTATACCGCAGTTAGCACGCCTAGCGGCATGCTCTGGGAATGGCTAGTAATGCCACAAGGGCTCAGTAATGCCCCTGCCACGTTCAAAGGATGTGTATCACATCTGTTGAGACCAGTACGAGAATTCGCGCCGAGTTATTTCGATGACGTATTCATTTATAGTCGGGCTATGGATGGAAAGTCGGACGTTGAGGTTCACAGATACCACGTCCAGCAGGTTCTTACAATCATGCGAAAGCATCAATTGTATGCAAACCTCAAGAAGTGTATATTTGCAGCAAGCGAAATACCACTTCTTGGGTGCATCGTTGGTAAGAACAATGTACGTCCTGATCCCGAAAAGATCAAGGCGATCACCGACTGGCCTGTGCCGGTTGATGTCAAAGGTCTTCGAAAATTCCTTGGGCTAGCGGCGTATTTGCATAAGTATTCACGCAATTACGCCGAGATGACTGTGCACCTCTCTCGTTTGTTGAAAAAGAACGAGAGGTGGTTATGGAACGCTGAATGTCAACGCTCCTTTGAGGGTATCAAGCAGAGCTTGATACAATCCCCAGTCCTAGCAATAGCCGATCAGGACAGGCCATTTCATATGGTCTGTGATGCCAGCGATTTCGCAATCGGCTGTGCATTAATGCAGTACGATCTTGAAGGCGTTGAACGCGTCGTCTGCTATCAGTCGCGTCAGCTGCAACCAGCTAAGCGGAACTATCCAGTGCATAGCAAGGAACTCCTTGCCACGAAGTATGCACTCGCGAAGTTCAGAGTCGATCTATTAGGAGATGACCCTTCATTGCTTACACAGACCATGCGTCATTACGCACGGCAGTGAACAGCCCGCACCTTTCACAACGAATGGCGCGGTGGTTGTCATTCTTTGCGGAATACAACTTTACGGTAGAGTACAAACCAGGACGCCTTAATGTCGTAGCTGATGCCCTTTCACGTCGACCCGACTTTGAAACAGTCGTGAAACCCAACAGTGAGACAGCTGCTGTTGCGGTTATGACGTCCTCAGTCCCATCTACAACGTTGTATGATGATGTGAGGCGGGCATACGCCCAAGATGGTGAGATAGTGAAGTTGTTGTCGCATCTCTCCCAACCATCTCGAGAATCGTTGCAACGATTGTCGTCTGCGTATCGATCTGCATCAGATCGATACACTGCTCGCAACGGTTTACTGTGTAATACAGCCGTTACTGTTGTCACACCACGTGTTGTCATTCCAGATGATACTGATCTGCGTTTGCGGATCATGTTCGAGTATCACGATGCTCCTATAGGAGGACATCGTGGCCGTGAGAAAACATATCTCACGGTGAGTCGAGACTTTTACTGGCCCCGCCAGTATCAGTTCGTGCGAAGGTATGTTCGCGCATGCGAAATATGTCAACGAGTGAAGTCAAGTCCTTCACTGCGTGCACCTTTACAGCCTCTACCAGTTCCGGCAGAGTGCTGGGAATATATCTCAATGGATTTTGCCTTCGGGTTACCCAAAAACGCACGCGGGAATACGGGTATTCTCGTATTTGTTGACAGATTCAGCAAAATGGTACACCTTGTAGCTGTACCAGAGACAATCACGGCAAGTGGCTGTGCTTGTGTCTTTATTGACACCATCTTTCGACATCATGGGTTGCCCCGTGAACCCGTATCAGACAGAGATCCACGATTCACTGCTGATTTCTGGCGTTCCGTGTTCAGATCACTCGGAACGCGCTTGAAGATGTCGACATCTGATCATCCAGAGTCAGATGGTCAGACGGAACGTGCCAATCGTGTCCTTGAAGAGATACTTCGAAAATACGCACACTCATTTAGAGTTGGAGTGAGTTTTTGCCAATGGTAGAGTTTGCCATCAACAACTCGGTGCATGCGTCCACGACACATACACCGTTTTACGTGAATGGCTTGCGCCATCCGCGTGTACCCACCTTACTAGAGTGTAACTCTGGTTTAAGCGAGGGGAGACTCGCGCGAGCAAAAACCGATTTGGTTCACGCTCATCACGCTCTGACGAAGAGGTCATTGCGTTTGATGCGGATATCGACAACATCGAGATCGAAGAAGATGATGCCAGTGAGAGCGAGGAAGCCCTCACTGAAGAAAAGATCGATGTCGCTGCAGTGCACTCACAGCGCACTGAAGCTAACGAGTCATTAGATGTGTTCATACTGGCTCGTGAAACGGTAGTCCGTTTTGTGCAAGACTCCATCGCCGAAGCGGTGGATAAGCAAAAGCAAAACGCAGACAAGAATGGAAGGGCAAACACTCTTTCATTTAATAAAGGTGACTTAGTCCTACTGTCTGCGGTTAACCTACCAAAGTATGTAGTGACTAACTTGGGTAGTCGTAAACTTCTACCCAAGTACATCGGCCCATTTCGTGTATTGCATCGCCTAGGCAACGCGTACACGATCGAACTGCCACTTAAGATGCGAACGCATCCCACGTTTTACGTTGGTCGGCTTAAGCCGTACGATCAGTACGCTGTTTCTTCCGATGAAGAACGCCCTTGCGCTCAAGCATCTCACAGAGGGCCTTGTGCTCCCGATGGCGGGCATCAACAAGGGTCTACTGAGCAGTTATCTCAGCCCGAGACCGGTCGATATTCACACGAGCTACCCTTAGCTCGTCACGCAGAGAAGTAGAGCTCTCTCGTTCTAGAGCTGAGCATAGGCAAACTCAGCTCGATGCTTCGAGGCAGTGTCCGCCATTTGGAGACGCCTATTCCGCTCATGTTCGAGATCGTCGCGTAACCCTAGCGTTACGCGACCAAAGAAGCTCTCGAGAACATACGATTCCCCACGATGGTTTAGGGAGCGTTTTCCCTCCTCCTCCACCTACCTCCATTAGAGGACTCTCGCGGTGGCCAGCGCTATCTGGTTAAGCAGCTGGTGAACCACCGCGACGTGAACGGACGTCGGACGAGTTATCTCGTCCGGTGGCGCGGCTATCCCCCGTCCTGGGATTCTTGGGAGCCCCGCTCCCAACTGATGATCGACGTACTGGGTCTGGTCGAGCAGTACGACGCGGCACATCCTGTGCTGCAGAAGGACCGCCGGAGAAAGTCTTCCCGGCACGGTGGTAAAGGGATTTCAGGTTGTCAATCCCTTCGTACATCTCAGTAGAGACACGTACGCGTCACCACGGGCTGGTAAGGAGGTAAGCCTCCTTAGGTGCTCGTGCAGAGTTGTTCACACAACATGGGCACGAGTCTCCCCAAGAAAGGCAGGGTAATCCTTTCTCCCTTGACAGACGATGCAGCTTGTAGCGTGCACCTCTCGGGGTTCGCTTTTCAAACTTATCACGAGCTTTGATAAGTTTGTCGTTCCAAGCGTCACGACCTACATCCTCGAGATTATGGATGTAGGCGTTCCACGCCTGAAGTAGTGAGGGACCATCACGTTTGTGATTCCCACTGTACCATCGATGTCTGAAGAAAGCATCGATGAAGAACTCATGTTCAGCGCGATAGTCTTTCGCGCTGGGGTCAAGGTGATGAATCCTCGACGAATCGAACAATCGTGTTCGATAACGATCACTCGTCGTCGCCGACAAGTGATCCATGACAGATTTAGGAGGCATCCATGCCTTCTTTTCTGGAGCGAGACGCAACACATTGCGGTCCCGCTCTTCCTGCGACGTGCCGACAGAAGTACTGGCACCTCGCTGTGAAGTGGTGTCCATTGGAGAAACGACACCACTATTAGCGCCCGAGTCTCGCGACCTCGAGCGCCTTCGCTTCGGCGATGGTTCATCTGACTCATCAGATGAACCAAAGATGCTGCGACGCAAAGCATCGTCCATGCCACGCTTGGCAGGCGGCTTGGATTCAATTGCCGTCGATACGGATCCGTCATCCGTATCAGGAGAGTACGAGACACCGAGCTCGTACTCTGTGAAGACACGAGTGTCTTCATGACCAGCGCCTGCATCACCAGGTGATACAGGCTGAGTCGATTCAGCAACCGATGGGACATCAGTTGCTGTAGTTTCTGCTTCGGCGTCCGCACAGAGACGTGCAGACGCGCTCTCGGCGGCCTTGTTCGCGCACCGCATGGACTTGTCAACCATGCGATAAAACTGATGGACTGCGGACGCGGACCAACAAGTGCAAACCCTGTCCCGAATGATTTGGGACGAGTATCCATTTAGTCAATCAGTCAATTAAGCGACTGATGGTTAAGGGGGGGTGATGTAACGGGGTGAATCGTTACATTACAATTTATAAGAAATTGTTAGTAGAATATAACTATAAGAGTTACATTCTCAGAATACTTTCATAAGGACAAATGTTCTGCAGCACTTACGAGTAGTTCCTAATTGGTTGATATAGGCCATGATATCAACCAACGAAGACGCGCCACGACAGACGCACGCAATTAGTGGTGAGCAGATAGTTGATATGCACATTTGTATTTAGACATAGTTGGATGAGGATAAACAGTGGTTTATTAACAGACACTAACTGTTACAAATACAGTTCTACTTTTTACTTTAACCGATTACTCGCTTCTCCTTACCATCTTCCTCTGCACGTACCAGTGTACGTGAAGTTACGAGGCACCGCCTTATTCTGTCGTCAGAATAAGTAGCTTTTACTGTCATCAGTACAAGCTTCAGGGTGCCCCGTTACTCAAGGTCCTTAAAATGTGTGCAACCGTATAAGTCTAAACGTTACCGCTAGAGAATTTTAGCACCACAGAGAGGTGATCTCTTAAAGAAGCATCAACCTTGGACAAAGAATTTTCGGGGGTTCCTGGACTAGCTGGCTCCCAGAGTATCTGGTGAGTTGGCCCCGACGAAAGGGACATTCTCGGGTCGTTAGTTTCACTAAATAACTATTACGTACGTACCTATTTTGTTTAAGAGGTAAGTAAGTGCGACAATGAGCTACAATATAGAGGTTATTCTGCTTGTGCTAAATGGAGTGTTCGGTGCAAAATTTGCGCCTTGCTGTGGGCCATGTTTGAAAAACATTGAGATCGGTGGATGCTATCGTGCAAGTGTATGAACATAGAGCATCGCAGTACTCTTGCTTTCAGGATCTATGTGTTAGGGTATGCTGAATTCATTTAGTAATATTCGATAGAAACAACTGGATGGATGGGCTCTTTATGCTCTTAACAACATCGAGTTATATACAAGTGAGCGATAGGACGCCCGGCACGACTGATTTTTTTGCATCGCGGATTAACTGTAGCTTCAAGGGTTCTAAAGACATACCGATCTCCAGTTCAGACGGTCTCAAGCCCTCCATATGTAAGACCCCCATCAATTTTGCTGATTTATCAGGGGACTCTATTTAAATTGATTACAGATCCTTGTCCGTCGAATTAAACAGTCATAAAGATCTAAATCCATTACAAAGATCAATTCTAAGACGAGTAATCACCGTTGTTACTTTTTTAGCTGGACGACGAGTCTTAAGCTCGTTTGTTGGGGCGTTGTTAGAATGTGCGTCCACAAGAAGGTAAAATGAATACTTAATATATTTGAGGTGTTAGCGACTTAAATTTCCTACTATCTTAACGGTGCTCTCAGTTCCCACATAACTATCTGATCCGTGCTAACTGTAACAGCATCTTGTCTCCTACAACGACCCGATATGGCCATGTCTCATAGCAGCACTAGTTCGGCATGTCTCTGACATGAATTCCAATCACAACACGCCCCTCTCGAAGAGCACTCTTCGGTCACACAAGAATACTGACACAAGGCAAGCGCATCAACTTTCGAAGGCGCTTCTTGTCAAGAGGCTTGGTAAGCATGTCAGCTAGATTATTTTCACCTTTGATCTTGTGCATATCAATAACACCCTTTTAAACTTGTTCCCTTACGTAGTGCCACCGTAGCTCAAAATGACGCGTCCTTCGACTGTACTTCGGAATTTTCGCCATAATGCAAGCCGCTATGTTGTCACTACCAATGCGTACTTTAATCTGGCACTGTGGTTGTAGAATTTCTTGTAGGATGTTGTATTCGGCCATAGCTTCCATGCTTGCTTTACAGGCAGCGACATAACAAGCCTCCGCTGTCGATAGCGCGATGACACTTTGGCGTCTTAACATCCATGCGACGGCACCTTCAGCCAAAGTGAAAACATTTTCTGTGGTCTCTTACGTTGCTCGGGATCATTGGCCCAGTCACTGACGCAAGAACCTTCAATAACTAGTTTCTTAATGTTATCTTGTACTATGTCTGTATTCTGTCGAACGTTCGTATTACCATCATGCAATGTGCCTGCCAGATACCGCAAAGATCGTTTCAATGTGCCAACATGCTTAAGTTGTGATGAGCATTGAGTTGACTTAGCTGGCCTATTACAATCGCTAAATCAGGTCTGGTACTAGTCGCCGGATGCATAATCATATCGATAGCTTCACGATGAGAAAACTCAGTAATTTTTATCTGCTCGTTGTTCGTGTTGTCGCCCATTAAGCGCATATTGACTTCTATAGCGTTTCCCACAGCACGTGCTTTTTCATGTCCAAACTTTATTAGAATCTCCTTTGCATACTGTTCTTGACTTCTCGTGATCCTTGTATCTTTCTGGTGTACGTCAGTGCCAAATACTGGTTAGTAATTCTAGGGTCTTTAATTTCCACAGGTGCCATTTTAGTCACATAGCAGTCTTTTCTTGTAGTTGGCATTGTTTGTTGCGATTAAAATGTCATTAACATGGTCCAGGACATACACGATCGTGTCTTTATGAAACAATAATTTAGACATGGCCCGGTCCGTGACAGCTGATAGTCATCTTCAAAGAAACACTGGTAAAGCTCCGAAATTAGATCATTTCTGTAACGGGGTGAATCGTTACATAACAATTTATAAGAAATTGTTAATAGAATATAACTATAAGAGTTATATTCTCAGAATATTGTCATAAGGACAATATTCTGTAGCACTTCCAAGTAGTTCCTAATTGGTTGATATAGGCCATTATATCAACCAACGAAGACGCGCCACGACAGACGCACGCAATGAGTGGTGAGCAGATAACTGATTTACACATTTGTATTTAGACATAGTTAGATGAAGATAAATAGTGATTTATTGCAGACATTAACTATTATAAATACAGTTCTACTTTTTACTCTAACCAAGTACTCGCTTCTTCTTACCGTCTTCCTCTGCACGTACCAGTGTACGTGAAGTTACGAGGCACCGCCTTATTCTGTCGTCAGAATAAGTAGCTTGTACTGTCATCAGTGCAAGCTTCAGGGTGTCCCGTTACACCTGGTAGCACTTCGTAGTGCGTCCAAGGACCACGTTCACATCCAACATGAATATGTTGGATGATGAAGATGACCAAAGCTTTCACGCTACGCGTGACGGCTACTTCCATTTGAGCGATGTCGAATGGGATGCGGTTGAACGAATGGGTTCGACCATGGGCATCCATGCTGTTAGCGTCATGCTAGAGGCTCTCAATAGAGATGCCCAACATGCTACTATCGCCAAGTTCATTCAAAATGAACTTGACGCAGAACGCGAGAAAGTAGCCTTGCTTCACCAACAAGGTTCTCAACAAGCAGAGTTGTTGAGAGAACAAGGTGCTCAACAGTTTGAACTGTTGAGACAGCAGCAGGCTGCTGCTGCTGGGTCGATGCACTCGCGTCGGCCCGAGACTTTGAAGATTGACATCTCAAAGTATAGGGGGGTCGAAGAAGACTCCCTCTTGAGATGGTTCGTCGAATTGGATGACGCCATAAGGGCGCGTCGCATCGACGACGGGGATATGCAAGTTGCATTTGCCCAGTCAAATCTGGCAGGACGTGCCAAGACTTGGGCACTGGGGCTCAAGCTGCACGACCCATACGCGTTTGGGTCGTTGGAAGTCTTCAAGTCGCGGCTCAGACAAACGTTTGAACCGCCTAGAGCTGAGTTCAGAGCTCGAACCGAACTCTTGAAGCTCAAGCAGGGTAAGCGTGATGTGCACGCTTACGCTCAACATATACGACATCTCACGAGTTGTATAAGTTCCAATCCGGTGGATGAACACACGTTGGTTTCGGTGTTCATGCAGGGTCTTGCGGATGGTCCCGTCAAGACTCACCTGTTCCGGCTTGAACTAGATTCACTAGAACAAGCCATTTCAATTGCGGAGCAGGAAGACTTCAGTCTGAGACAGGCTCGCGCCAGCTCGACATCATATCGTCAACCGAGACGATATGACAACGGAGGTCCAGAGCCGATGGAACTCTGTTATGTAGAGAGCGAGAAGGCTCGCTCTACAGGCTACAAGAAGTTGCAGAGATGCAACAGATGTCAAAAGACAGGACACTACGCTTACGAGTGTAGTGCCCCTCGTCCAGTGTCTCGCGACACTGGGCGTAGTGACCGTCCACCCATGAGAAAGGGGCAGGGACGAGGGTCCGCAGTTGGTGCAAAGACGCAACAACGGGATGGACCGTCAAAAAACGGACAGGATCAGTAGGTGCGGAGCACCCTACTGATCCAGCAACGTCAAGAGAATTTGTAGGCCTCTTGATGAAGGTTGCTCCCAACACACAGACATTGTGCGTTGCTGCTCTAGGTAATGAGATCTCACTCATTACCTTGAAACTCGAAGTGACGAATAAGTTGTCCCTTCGAGCTCTAGTCGATTGTGGGGCGTCCAACAATTTTGTGCGACGCCAATCGCTAGAAGATGGTCACTTTAAATTCAGTGAATGTGACACACCTCCTACGAGGATGACGGTACGTCTTGCGACAGGCGCATCCGTTACCGTCATGAAGCGTATAGTGAAGATTCACTATACGCTAGAAGATACCCAATACGACGATGACTTTATCGTATTGGATTTGGATGACAAATTTGATGTCATCCTTGGAATACCGTGGCTCAGAAGGTACGAACCACGGGTAAACTGGCAACATCGGACAGTAACGATGCCTGCCGCTTGTTCATCAGATGGCCATCTGATGAACGTTTTGGAGCGTCCACAAGCGTGTGGATGTACTACGAGTGAGTGCGATGGCCTCACTTGTGGTACGGTCGTTAGTACGACTGCAAAAAACCTTAGTGTACCAAACGGTTACACTTCGGAGCAAAGTTCCGGCGGCTGTGAGGAAACACAGGCTGCGCCGAAGGTCCACCACTCGAATAAGTCGGGTGGACTGGGACAAAGATGTATCCCTAGAGGGGAACATCTAGAAGAGAAACAATCGATCGCTCAGGTTAAGCGAAACGATAATCCTAGATCGACTGGAGAGTCTTTCGTAGAGGATCTCGCTGTGGTTGCGCAAATTCAGCTAGAGAAAGTTAAGGGAATAAGCCCCGATAGTACAAATACGGCGGAAATAAGTTCCCCGAAACCCGCGGGAATAAGTCCCCGGGAAGACGAAGGAATAAGTCCTTCGAAGCCTGAGGGAATAAGTCCCCAGGAAATGACAGAGACATTGAATGTCATAGTCAATAACGGATCATGTGTAGGCGCTTATACACTTGATCTGATTGCGCCTCCGAAGTTAACTTCGGAGATCACTCAGTTGCCAACGCTCGAACATAAAAGATTCTTGCGTGATCTGCGTAGTGGCAAAGTCAAGCAGATCTGCATACTCGTCGCTGAAGACGAGTATGTAACCGACATAAGGTCAGCAACAGTGTTTACTGAGAACGAGAGAGTTCTCAGTAGTTCATCTATGGACGAGAGTGTCCTAGATGAAAAGACACGAATTGAGCGATATGAGTCCCAATCATGGGAATCGCTCAAGGAAAATCCTCTCTATGAAGATTTGGTTGAATTCAAGGATGTATTCCCTGAAACTGTTCCGTGCGAATTACCGAAGGATAAAGGTATTCGACACGAAGTCTAGCTTAAACCAGGCTCGAAGTACTGTGTCATGAAGCAGTGGCCACTGCCTCGTGAACAAGTACTTGCGATCGACAAGTTCTTTGCCGATCGTTTAGCAGCGGGCCATGTGAGGGAATAAACTTCCTCACATAGCTCTCCGACCTTCTGTGTGCGAAAAGCAACAGGAGGGTGGCGGATAGTGCACGCGTTTAACAAATTGAACGCTGCAACGGTACCGGCTCAGACGCCGATACCGAGGAAGGACGTAATCATTGATGGTATGTCAAAGAGTACCATCTTTTCGTCCATGGATTTGATGGATGGCTTCTATCAAATCCTAATGCGGGAACGGGATATACCCTATACCGCAGTTAGCACGCCTAGCGGCATGCTCTGGGAATGGCTAGTAATGCCACAAGGGCTCAGTAATGCCCCTGCCACGTTCAACAGGTGTGTATCACATCTGTTGAGGCCAGTACGAGAATTCGCGCCGAGTTATTTCGATGACGTATTCATCCATAGTCGAGCTATGGATGGAAAGTCGGACGTTGAGGTTCACAGATACCACGTCCAGCAGGTTCTTACAATCATGCGAAAGCATCAATTGTATGCAAACCTCAAGAAGTGTATATTTGCAGCAAGCGAAATACCACTTCTTGGGTGCATCGTTGGTAAGAACAATGTACGTCCTGATCCCGAAAAGATCAAGGCGATCACCGACTGGCCTGTGCCGGTTGATGTCAAAGGTCTTCGAAAATTCCTTGGGCTAGCGGCGTATTTACATAAGTATTCACGCAATTACGCCGAGATGACTGTGCACCTCTCTCGTTTGTTGAAAAAGAACGAGAGGTGGTTATGGAACGCTGAATGTCAACGCTCCTTTGAGGGTATCAAGCAGAGCTTGATACAATCCCCAGTCCTAGCAATAGCCGATCAGGACAGGCCATTTCATATGGTCTGTGATGCCAGCGATTTCGCAATCGGCTGTGCATTAATGCAGTACGATCTTGAAGGCGTTGAACGCGTCGTCTGCTATCAGTCGCGTCAGCTGCAACCAGCTAAGCGGAACTATCCAGTGCATAGCAAGGAGCTCCTTGCCACGAAGTATGCACTCGCGAAGTTCAGAGTCGATCTATTAGGAGATGACCCTTCATTGCTTACACAGACCATGCGTCATTACGCACGGCAGTGAACAGCCCGCACCTTTCACAACGAATGGCGCGGTGGTTGTCATTCTTTGCGGAATACAACTTTACGGTAGAGTACAAACCAGGACGCCTTAATGTCGTAGCTGATGCCCTTTCACGTCGACCCGACTTTGAAACAGTCGTGAAACCCAACAGTGAGACAGCTGCTGTTGCGGTTATGACGTCCTCAGTCCCATCTACAACGTTGTATGATGATGTGAGGCGGGCATACGCCCAAGATGGTGAGATAGTGAAGTTGTTGTCGCATCTCTCCCAACCATCTCGAGAATCGTTGAAACGATTGTCGTCTGCGTATCGATCTGCATCAGATCGATACACTACTCGTAACGGTTTACTGTATTATACAGCCGTTTCTGGTGACACACCACGTGTTGTCATTCCAGATGATACTGATCTGCGTTTGCGGATCATGTTCGAGTATCACGATGCTCCTATAGGAGGACATCGTGGCCGAGAGAAAACATATCTCACGGTAAGTCGAGACTTTTACTGGCCCCGCCAGTACCAGTTTGTGCGAAAGTATGTTCGCGCATGCGAAGTCTGTCAACGAGTGAAGTCAAGTCCTTCACTGCGTGCACCTTTACAGCCTCTACCGGTTCCGGCTGAGTGCTGGGAATCCATCTCAATGGATTTCGTCTTCGGGTTACCCAAAGACGCACGCGGGAATACGGGTATTCTCGTATTTGTTGACAGATTCAGCAAAATGGTACACCTTGTAGCTGTACCAGAGACAATCACGGCAAGTGGCTGTGCTTGTGTCTTTATTGACACCATCTTCCGACTTCATGGGTTGCCCCGTGAACTCGTATCAGACAGAGATCCACGATTCACTGCTGATTTCTGGTGTTCCGTGTTCAAATCACTCGGAACGCGCTTGAAGATGTCAACATATGATCATCCAGAGTCAGATGGTCAGACGGAACGTGCCAATCGTGTCCTTGAAGAGATACTTCGAGGATACGTACACTCCTTTAAGAGTTGGAGTGAGTTTTTGCCAATGGTAGAGTTTGCCATCAACAACTCGGTGCATGCGTCCACGACACATACACCGTTTTACGTGAATGGCTTGCGCCATCCGCGTGTACCCACCTTACTAGAGTGTAACTCTGGTTTAAGGGGGGGAGGGACTCGCGCGAGCAAAAACCGATTTGGTTCACGCTCATCGCGCTCTGACGAAGAAGTCATTGCGTTTGATGCCGATATCGATAACATCAATATCGAAGAAGATGATGCCAGTGAGAGTGCGGAAGCCCTCACTGAAGAAGATGATCCCAGTGAGAGTGCGGAAGCCCTCACTGAAGAAAAGGTTGATGTTGCTGCAGTGCGCTCACAGCACACTGAAGCTAACGAGTCATCAGATGAGTTCATACTGGCTCGTGAAACGGTAGTCCGTTTTGTGCAAGACTCCATCGCCGAAGCGGTGGATAAGCAAAAGCAAAACGCTGACAAGAATGGAAGGGCAAACACTCTTTTATTTAATAAAGGTGACTTAGTCCTACTGTCTACGGTTAATCTACCAAAGCATGTAGTGACTAACTTGGGTAGCAGTAAACTACTACCCAAGTACATCGGCCCATTTCGTGTATTGCACCGCCTAGGCAATGCATACACGATCGAGTTACCACGTAAGATGCGAACGCATCCCACGTTTTACGTTGGTCGGCTTAAGCCGTACCATCAGTACGCTGCTTCTTCCGATGAAGAACGCCCTTGCGCTCAAGCATCTCGCAGAGAGCCTTGTGCTCCCGATGGTGGGCATCAACAAGGGTCTGAAGAGCAGTTATCTCAGCCCGAGACCGATCAACAATCCCACGAGCTACCCTTAGCTCGTCACGAAGAGATGTCAGAGATCTCTCGTTCTCAAGCTGAGCAAAGGCAAACTCAGCTCGATGCTTCGAGGCAGTGTCCACCATCTGGAGACGCCTATTCCGCTCATGCTCGAGATCGTCGCGTAACCCTTGCGTTACGCGATCAAAGAAGCTCTCGGGAACACACCGATCCAAATGATCGTGTGGAGAGCGTCTTTCCTCCTCCTCCACCTCCATTAGAGGACTCTCGCGGTGGCCAGCGCTATCTAGTAGAGCAGCTGTTGAACCACCGCGACATGAACGGACGTCGGACGAGTTACCTCGTCCGGTGGCGCGGCTATCCCCCGTCCTGGGATTCTTGGGAGCCCCGCTCCCAATTGATGGTTGACGTACTGGGTCTGGTCGAGCAGTACGACGCGACACATCCTGTGCCGCAGAAGGACCGCCGGAGAAAGTCTTCCCGGCACGGTCGTAAAGGGATTTCAGGTTGTCAATCCCTTCGTACATCTCAGTAGAGACACGTACGCGCCACCACGGGCTGGTAAGGAGGTAAGCCTCCTTAGGTGCTCGTGCAGAGTTGTTCACACAACATGGGCACGAGTCTCCCCAAGAAAGGCAGGGTAATCCTTTCTCCCTTGACAGACGATGCAGCTTGTAGCGTGCACCTGTCGGGGTTCGCTTTTCAAACTTATCACGAGCTTTGATAAGTTTGTCGTTCCAAGCGTCACGACCTACATCCTCGAGATTATGGATGTAGGCGTTCCACGCCTGAAGTAGTGAGGGACCATCACGTTTGTGATTCCCACTGTACCATCGATGTCTGAAGAAAGCATCGATGAAGAACTCATGTTCAGCGCGATAGTCTTTCGCGCTGGGGTCAAGGTGATGAATCCTCGACGAATCGAACAATCGTGTTCGATAACGATCACTCGTCGTCGCCGACAAGTGATCCATGACAGATTTAGGAGGCATCCATGCCTTCTTTTTCTGGAGCGAGACGCAACACATTGCGGTCCCGCTCTTCCTGCGACGTGCCGACAGAAGTACTGGCACCTCGCTGTGAAGTGGTGTCCATTGGAGAAACGACACCACTATTAGCGCCCGAGTCTCGCGACCTCGAGCGCCTTCGCTTCGGCGATGGTTCATCTGACTCATCAGATGAACCAAAGATGCTGCGACGCAAAGCATCGTCCATGCCACGCTTGGCAGGCGGCTTGGATTCAATTGCCGTCGATACGGATCCGTCATCCGTATCAGGAGAGTACGAGACACCGAGCTCGTACTCTGTGAAGACACGAGTGTCTTCATGACCAGCGCCTGCATCACCAGGTGATACAGGCTGAGTCGATTCAGCAACCGATGGGACATCAGTTGCTGTAGTTTCTGCTTCGGCGTCCGCACAGAGACGTGCAGACGCGCTCTCGGCGGCCTTGCTCGCGCATCGCATGGGCTTGTTTACCATGCGATGAGATGTTGGAAAGTGGACGCGGACCAACAAGTGCAAACCCCGTCCCAAATGATTTGGGACGAGTATCCATTTAGTCAATCAGTCACTAAAGTGACTGATGGTTAAGGGGGGTGATGTAACGGGGTGAATCGTTACATAACAATTTATAAGAAATTGTTAATAGAATATAACTATAAGAGTTATATTCTCAGAATATTGTCATAAGGACAATATTCTGTAGCACTTCCAAGTAGTTCCTAATTGGTTGATATAGGCCATTATATCAACCAACGAAGACGCGCCACGACAGACGCACGCAATGAGTGGTGAGCAGATAACTGATTTACACATTTGTATTTAGACATAGTTAGATGAAGATAAATAGTGATTTATTGCAGACATTAACTATTATAAATACAGTTCTACTTTTTACTCTAACCAAGTACTCGCTTCTTCTTACCGTCTTCCTCTGCACGTACGAGTGTACGTGAAGTTACGAGGCACCGCCTTATTCTGTTATCAGAATAAGTAGCTTGTACTGTCACCAGTACAAGCTTCAGGGTGCCCCGTTACAATTTCCTGATTAACGTAGCCCAAAGGAGGCCTTCTGAACGGCATTTACATGTCCAATTACTTTTCGTGGATGTTCAATGATCGATCGCTAATACTGATTTATGCTGAGAGGGGCGTTGAGGTACGCTGCGTTTATATCTCAGCCATAGATGCCAAGTTCGAGCTTGGATGCTAGAGCAATCAGTCGCCGAAACGACGACATCAGTGCCACAGGTGCAAACGTATCTTAAAAATCAAGGCCTGGTCGCTGATGGTTCCCTAGGGCCACAATTTGTGCTTTTTTTCAAATCTGATCACGTGGCCTTGTTGAAATGTTTTCACAGCGTATGCCAACACATTATTAAATAAGATTGCATCCTTTGTACCGTAGCACCATCAATTTCTGCAATCAGACCCTTAACTTTAAGTGCAGTCATTTTTTTTAACTCTGCTGCCAGAAAGTATTCTTCCCAATTCAATTGCAACATCTCATGAAGACTTCTGGGAAGCTTTATATCTCTCCCACAAATAGATTTTCCGGTTCAGTCCAAAACTTAAGATGCCGTAAGACCTATTTTCATTACGTGATTATCGAAAAAATACGGCTGTTTGCACTCTCGTAGTAAGAGAAGTCCAGTCCGTGTCCTCTTTGCATCAAATTTGTGTGCGTCCTGTTCGACACGATGCGCGGCCGATGGTATTTTATGCGACAGATGCGTTTTTTCGTTATGTGATCAGGCGGGCGATTATTCGTCACATAGTCACTAATTCGCATCAGTTCTCCATGCTTAAACAACATATCTGGACCGAATCCGCTCGAGACAGTCTGTAATCCGCATTCTGGATCTTCTTCATCGTCCTTACAGGTTACAGATCTTGGTTTTAAATCTATATCATCTATCTTCATGTCGTATGTATCATGCTCGGCGACGGCAGACCTGCATGTACCTACTACGTACTGCTCTTTAACGTCAAATGTATCATTAGTTTTAAGGCCTATCATTTTAATTCGATTGCTTTTCTTAGACTAAGTGATCAGGTGCATAAGCCATATCGGAAATGGCGTGACCGAAACCCTCGATGGCAAAAGTAGTTTCATAGTTGCTGAGAGCGCTCACCATATCATCATAAGTGTACGTAATCTGTGCTCTATCGCCTTGGCCAAAGTGAAGCAACGAAAGATCATCCTCTTCCACATTTACACAATGACGATCGAGATAGACAATATTCTCGGTAAATCGTAGATCCGAGACAAATTTGGCTGTGTGTTCGTCATAAAATAATACTTTGCACCCAACCACATCTTCTGCGTAGCCAAGAACAAACCCGAATCAGACAATCAAATCATGTTTCTTGCGTCCTAGTGATACTCATATATGCGCGTACGCAAGAGCCCCGAATTTTCTGATATACTGTGTGTCAGGTTTTGCTTCAAAAATCATCTCGTACGGATTTCCTGCGTACTTTTGTTGTATACTCGGTTTTTAACGTACACTGCATTACGCTTAGCTTCGGGCCACAGACTCTAAAGAAAGCCTGATTGGGCTATAGTCTATTTTGTCATGCCTATAATCGACTGACGTGTACTCTTGCAAAAATTTATCTTCGAGCTTTTTGGTCCAACTTAATGTGAACAAATCCTTTCGAGTATTACCGAGCCTCGGTCGCATCATTGCTAAACTCGCCACCGTTGTCGCTGAGTACTTGCTTTACTCTGTATGATCGATCGCTGAAGTGTCGACCTGCATGCCGTTTTTCCCATAAAACGCATTCTCGCATATGCTGATTTTATATCTTACTATTCTAATTTATCATAAACTTGGTTGTTATGAACCTCGAGTTACCATCCTTAATTACCAGCACTGCCTCATTTTTAGTTGCATTTGCCTGTCAAGGCATCAGCAGATCCGCATATACCACTTGATTAGTCTCATTTGTCGCGCGATCGAGCTTCTTCCAATAAGTTGTTCGCTTTTTCTTTACGAGGTGACATGCGTCGCACGTTTTGCTGTCGTTGTGAAAGCATCATACCCCGTACCAGCCCCCTGTCCATCATGGTTTTTGGAGATACTGTGGACAGGTATGGCAAAGTAGTTCATGTTAAAGTTTTAATGACCCTACACCTTCGGCCATAGTGTAGTTGCACAGCGCATTCCACTGTGGCAACTGACCATGCCGCTGAGAACAAAATACCACTTAAATCCTCCAAGTAGCGTCGTGTGGTTGCGCCACAGCCACCTCCTGGTCTTCCAATAAAACATAAAAAATCTTGCGTGGTGTTATTAAAATGGAAGTCAAAACCTTGGTAAATTGCGAGGCCTGGAGAGAATAAACCATATTCTGCTCATGGAATATGTACGACATTGTCCAAATAAATGCCATCGTTCTCCCTATCTCTTCGGTACCCAATACATCGGTTCCCGTACCGGCAACACGTGATAAAATATTTGGCGCCACGCCACATGTGCTTTGCGCATAAGTACCCACTGCCGAGAAAGTCAAATAAATCGCTTAATTCCCAGTAACATGTGATATTGACGCCGTGTCATAATACACATAGTTTCACTCTTATTCTCAGTATCCTTGGGGCTGACGTCTGGAACATCTTCTGCAGCTTCCCTTACTCCATGAAACTCATCACCATAGAACTCATGTGGCGTTGAAGATATACCTCTTAGTACTTCATGTATCGGGGCCCCCTTGGTATGGGGTTCCGCGAAACTTACGTACTCTAGTACGTGCAGAGGAAGCTAATCTGCTCAAATTACTAGTTTTATTTGTTAAAAGTAAAAAGCGAACTGTGTTTTGTAAAGTTAATCTATCAATATATCTTCAATCTTTATCTAACAGAATTAAACCACGTCGTCGTATGACGACAACCTGTTCACCACTCTTTGCACGCGTCTAGCAGCGATTGGTGGAAATCTATGGTTGATACGTCTTTTATCTACCTATTTTTGAGCAGCGGCACTATGTTATCCTACAAGGGGATGACATTCCTTCAATATTATCCATCTCGGATAATATTGATATAATACTGTCATGCTAGACAATATGCCTATTGACACCGTTTAATGTCAAAACCATGTAACGGGCTATCCCGTTACATCATCCCCCCCTTACCATCAATCACCCGTTGATTAAATATAGTTTATTGGGATAGGGTGACCACCGTTGGATCACCCTGGGAAAGGGAGCACTTGCTGGTCAAATTCTAAACTCATTTGCCAATCCAACGCATGGTTTCAAAGCCAAAGCGAGTTGCTACTGCAGCGGAAAGAAAGGCGGCTGCGCGCATGCGTGCAACCGGAGAGAGAGTACTTCTCACACCTCAGCAGCAGGTAGTTCGTCGCCTGCTGCTGCGAATATCCCACGTGGTGAGTCACCACGTGCGACAGATACATCCGCTGCGTCTGCAGCGGGTACCGCGAATCGTAATCCAGATGAGTCTGAAATAGAGATCATCTATTCTGGCGAGTCGGACGATGCATCCGACTCGAAGGCAACACCTCACGCCTCTGGATCACCCGGGGCGGACACTACAAGAGCCAGGTTGACTGGCTCTAGTCAACGTGGCAGTATCATGCTCGAGATCTTTGGATCGAGCGATTGTCCCGACGAATCCTCGCCTCACGCATGTCCATCCAGCGATAGGACGCGTGGGGATGGTGGTGCTGCACCTACACATCACAACGAGCAAAGTAACTCGAGAGATCGAGGTATCACTGGTGTCAGTGCTCATGCTGACACCAATCAACAGGCCAGGGACCGAAATGTCCTGCGCCACGCTCCTCAATTGGAGTCTCCTTGGATGCTGTCATCCAAAGAGTTGGACCGGTTGGCCGGCATGACTACCGATCGGAATCGAATCCCGTTGTTCGATTGTAGGAAGTTTTGCCCACCTAATACCAGCACGGAAACTATCCGTGCTGAGGAAGATTTCTTCACCGATGCGTTTTTTAAACATCGGTGGTACAATGGCAGACGTGTTCGAGACAGAAAGGCCTCGGCGCAAGGATGGAATACCCTCATCCAAAACATCGAGTGCATTGTCCGCGAGTCCTGGATCGGTAAAGTTGATGCAGCTCGCATCAGGTTCGAGAAGCGCAACCCAGTCGGGGTGCAATAAAAGTTGCACTGAATGTCAAGAGAGGCAGGATTACCCTGTCTCTCGTTGGGTAATTCGTGTCCAGGTTGCCTGGACAACTCGAACCGTGCCCCTAGGGAGGCCTTCCTCCGTAATGATCCCTACTGGAGAGCGCGCATCTCTTCTGAGATGGTCGAAGGGATTGACACTTCGAAATTCCTGTACTCACGTTCGGGGTGGTCGTTTTCCGACGGCCCTTCTTCGAACGCGGTTGGGTCTTGTCATACTGCTCGAAGAGACTTAGGACATCAACAATCAGCTGGGCACGATGCTCCCAGCTGTTCCAGGCCGGTGGATAGCCACGCCAGCGAACGAGGTAACTCGTCCGGACGCCGTTCACATTGCGGTGGTTCAAGATACGCGCCATTAGGAAGCGTTGACCACCAATTGAGTCCACCAAAGGATGTGGTGGTGGCGTAAACACCTGATCCGGTCCGAGGGTCGGATCAACTTGATGTTAAAGAATTGAACCGTGTAACGGAGCAGTTGCAAGATGACCTGGCTCATGAACGGACTCGGCGTTATGAGCTCCAGGATCTTGTACAGGATAATTACAATTCCTAGCGAACGGTCGTTCGAATGATCGCGCCGCGTTTGCGTTCACACAACTTCAAAGCGAACGTTCGATCGTTCTCCTCGTGACGAGCTGGCTGCGGCTCGTCAAGACAACGCTCAACTGCGTGAGCAGGTCGCTTCGCTAGTAGACCAGACTGGCTCTTTGGAACGGGACCACTCGAAGGTGGTCTCGGCTCTCGACCGCGGATGCGTTCTTCGCCTCTTGAAACGGGCTCGTACTGATAGTACGGGCGAAGACGTCTAAAGTAAAACGCAAGATGCGTACGCAGCTTACGGGGCAGTTCAATCGTGTATGCGTTGCCCATCCGGCGCAACACACGAAATGAACCGATATACTTGGGCAGTAATTTACTGCCGCCCACGTTTGTTACTGCGTGTTTCGGTAAGTTTACTGTAGACCGTAAAACTAAATCTACTTCATCAAATGAAAGAACACTTGTTCTTCTTTGTTTGTCTGCATTTCTTTTCTGCCTGTCTGGTGGATCTGCAATGTAGTCTTGAACGAAGCGGACATCCGCTTCGCGATTCAGCATAAATTCCTCTGCTGATTCATCCTTGTCAACAGCAGTGCGCTTCGTGTGAAGTGCTGAAAGAACGTCGTCTTCACCAGCGACGGCGTCATCGTCCTCACTGTGGCAGCCATTGGAGATGCTGAATATGCCAGTATCGTCGTCATCATCATCATCGACGTCGATGTGATTGACACCCATCACGTCGACACCATTGTCGACGGGTGATGAGCATGAACCAGATCGGTTTTTGTTCAAGCGATTCCACCCTCCTGAAACTATAATCACACTCTAAGACGGCGGGAAAACGTGGATGGCGTAAACCATTCACGAAGAACGGTGTATGCGTTGTAGACACGTGCACCGAGTTGTTGATGGCGAATTCCACCATCGGCAAGAACTCACTCCAACTCGTAAACGAGTGGGCGTACCCTCAAAGTATCTCTTCGAGGACGCGGTTAACGCGTTCCGTCTGATCATCCGTTTCTGGATGGTCAGAAGTCGAAATATTCAAACGTGTTCCAAGTGAACGGAACACGGATCGCCAGAACTCCGCTGTGAAGCAGGGGTCCTTATCAGACACGAGTTCTCGGGGTAATTCCTGAAGTCGGAATATAGTATCGATGAAGACACGAGCACAGCCCTGGGCTTTTTCGACTCCGGTACAGCAACAAGATGCACCATCTTGCTGAACCGATCAAAAAACACAAGAATAGCAGCATTCTTGTGAACGTCTTTGAGAATTACAAAGACGAAGTCCATCGATACGGACTACCAACACTCTGCCGATATCAGTAGAGGCTGCAAGGGTGCGCGGGATGAAGGACTAGGCTTCACCCGTTGACAAACTTCGCAAGCGCGAATGTATTTGCACACAAACTCATACTGGCGAAGATGGTAGAAGTCACGACTTACCGTTAGGTAAGTCTTTTCTCTACCGTGATGCCCTCTTGTCGGGGCATTGTGACACTCATACATGATGCGCAGTCGCAAATCATTACGAGCCGGAACGACGACACGAGGTGTGTCGCCGTTGACTGCTGTATAGTACAGCAGTCCGTCACGGACGGAATACCGTTCGGTTGAAGAGCGAAATTGAGACGATAAGCTCTTCAAAGCTTGACTGCATGGATTGGATACGTAATCCATCAACCGAAAAAGAGACTCATCTTCTGTGTAGGCTTTTCGCCCGTCGTCGAGCAGATTCGACGACGGAACACTCACTGTTAGTGTCGAGCAGTCGGATCCAAATTGGGCCGGCGCGAAAGAGCATCAGCGACGACATTAAGTCGTCCTGGTTTATACTCGACAGAGAAGTTGTACTACGCAAAGAAAGACAGCCACCTCACCATTCGTTGCGGGAGGTGTGAACTGTTTATGGCCGTGCGTAATGACGCATGGTCGGTATAAACGACGAAGGACCTATCTCCTAAGAGGTATACCCGAAACTTAGCCAGTGCATATTTCATGGCAAGATTTCCTTGTCATGCACCGCATAATTTCGCTCAGCTTCTTGCAGCTGACGCGATTGATAATAGACGACGTGCTCAACGCCGTCTGAGTCGTACTGCATTAACGTGCAGCCGATTGCAAAAATGCTGGCTTCACAGACCACGTGGAATGGTTTGTCTTGGTCTGCAATTGCCAACGCAGGCGATTGTATCAGACTTTTCTTGATACCTTCAAAGGAGTGCTGACACTCAGCACTCCATGAACACCTCTCGTTCTTCTTTAACAGACGATTTGGATGTACGGTCATCTCGGCGTAGATGCGCGAGTACTTGTGCAAGTACGCCGCCAAGCCAAGGAACTTTCGAAGTCCCTTTACGTCGACTGGCACAGGCCAGTCGATAATTGCCTTGATCTTTTCCGGATCAGGGAGTACACCGTTTTTACCCACGATGCAGCCAAGAAGTGGTATTTCGTTCGCTGCTAATGTACACTTCTTGATGTTCGCGAACAACTTACGCTCACGCATTAGTGTAAGAACCTTCCGGACCTGGATTCTATGAACCTCTACGTCCTTCTTTCCATCCATAGCCCGGCTATGGACGAAGGCATCGTCGAAGTAACTGGGTGCGAAATCGTGCACTGATCGCAACAGATTCGTAACACTTCTGTTGAATGTTGCAGGGGCGTTTCTAAGCCCCTGTGACATCACTAGACACTCCCCGAAAATACCACAGCGGGTCTCACTGCTGTGTACGGGATGTCCCGTTCACGCATGAGGATATGATAGAATCCATCCATCAGATCAATGGACGAAAAAATGGTACTTTTTGCCATACCATCTATGATTTACATCCATCCTCGGTATCATCGTTTGGGCCGGTACCGTTGCAGCGTTTAATTTGTTGAACGCGTGCACTATCCGCAACCGTCCTGTGGCCTTTTGCACACAGAAGGTCGTAGAGCTGTGTGGGGATGTTGATTCCCTCACATGACCAGCAGCTAAGCGATCGGTAAAGAATTTGTCGATCGCTGTGACTGTTCACGAGGCAGTGTCCACTGCTTCATGACACAGTATTTCAAACCTGGTTTAAGTTCGATCTCATGCCGAGTGCCTTGTCCTCAGGCAGCTTGCATGGCACGAATTCAGGGGAAACATCCTTGAATTCAACCAAATCCTTATACAAAGTATTTGTCTTTATAGACTCCCAAGATTGAGGCGTGTATTGCTCAATCCGGGTATTCTCATCGAGGACACTCTCGTCCATCAATGAGCAACTGAGAACCCGTTCGTTTTCAGCAAACACTTGTACCGATCGAATATCGGCGACGTACTCGTCCTCTGTGACGAGTATACAGATCTGCTTGATCTTGTCACTACGCAGATCTCGCAAGAATCTTTTAGATTCTAGTGTTGGAAACTTGATTACCTCCGAAGCTGACCTCGGAGGTGTAACCAGATCAAGTGTATAAGCGCATACACTTGATACGTCATTCACCAAGGAATTCACCGTCTCGGTGATTTCCTGGGAAAACACATCCGCAGATGTTTGGGGATCCATACCCTCAGCATAACTCTCTCGGGAGTTATCACTATCAGAAACGCTGGAACTTTCTTCCAATAGGTGCACTGACTGTAAGTAAAATACCACAGTCACGTCCTCTTCGATCGACTCCATTTCAGTCGATCGGGCTTGCTCTACGATCGAATCTCTGTTAGTCGATCTCGCTTCAACGTCTTGCTCATCCTGAACAACACTAATCTCTATTTTTGGTGTGCATTCGTGTTCCAGTCCACTCGATCTTTTCGATTGGTGAACCTTCAGTGAAGCCTGTGTCTCTACACAGGTGCCGGAGGCTCGTTCCATAGTGTATTGGCCTTCTACACTGTGATCTTGTGCAGTCATACTAACGACCGACCACAAGTGAGGTCATCGCACTCACTCGTAGTACAGCCACACGCTTGTGGACGCTCCAAGACGTTCATCAGATGACCATCTGATGAACAAACGGCAGGCATCTTCACGGATCGATGCTGCCAGCTGACCCATGGCTACTACTTTCTAAGCCATGGCAGAACGAGGATGATATCAAATTTTTCATCCAAATTCAGTACGATGGAGTCATCATCGTGCTGCTTTCCTTCCAGCGTGTAGTGGATTCACACTACACGTTTTCACTGTTGTCGATGCGCCTGTAGCAAGGCACACCGTCATCCTTGTTGGAAGGAACTCTCGCTTAACATAGTGGAGCCTAATATCCTCTGGCGAATGGCGTCGAATAAAACTGTTCGACGCCTCACAGTCATCTAGGGCGCGAAGCGACATTACACTTGTCACTTCAATCTTCAAAGTGATTAGGGACACCTCATCACTAGGGGCAGTAACACACAGCGACTGTGTGTTGGGAGCAATCTTCTTCAAGAGTCCTGCAAATTATGTTGACGTTGCACCGTGTTGGATCAGCAGGGTGCTCCGCCCCTACTGAACTGTCCGTTTTTTTGACGGCCCGATTTGCTGTAGCGGCTTAGCTACATGGTCGGACCCACGCCTTGGACCTTCTCTTGGCCAACGCCGGTCATCACGTCCTGTCTTGGACGTGTTGCGGTGCTTGGGACACTACACCCATGAGCGCAGTGTCTAATCTTCTGACAGCGATGGCATCTTGCCGTTCGCTTGTGACTCGGAGAGCAAGAGATCTCGCTCTCGATGTAACAGAGGTCCATTGGTTTGGGACCTCCTGGTTCCTGTCGTCTCGTCGGACGATAGTTTGACGAGTTATCCTGAGACTGTCTCAGGCTGAAGTCTTCTTGTTCCGCATGCCATATCGCCTTTTCCAGCGTATGGAAGTCCTCTTGGAACATGTAGGTCTTCACTGGCCCATCTACAAGACCGTAGATGTTCACATTGATGAGCGTGTGCTCATCAACAGAGTTCTCCGTGACGCTACTCGCAAGGTAGCGTAGCTGTTGTGCGTAAGCATGCACGTCACGCTTACCTTGCTTGAGCCTCAGGAGTGCAGAGCGCGCTCTGAACTCGGCTCTCGGCGGTTCAAACTTCTCTTTGAGCCGAGAATTCAAGATTTCTAACGACTCACACACGTTTGGGTCGTGAAGATTGAGCCCTAACGCCTAAGTCTTTGCTCGTCCTGTCAAATTTGACAGGGCGGAGGTGACTTGCATATCGTCACCCTCGATGTGGTGGTCCCTGTGGTGACGTCTAACTCGACGAACCATCACGAAAGGAATCTTTATCGGTTCCCTTGTACCTTGAGATATCCATCTTCACGGTTTCGGGTCGACGCATGTGCGTTGGCCCGCCCATCGACTGATGAGAGCCTTGCTGCTGTAGCAAGGCTATCTTCTGTCGCTCGACGGCAAGTTCCCCTTGTAGGAACTTGTTGATAGCAGCATGTTGCTGGTCTATGCTTAAAGACTCCAAAGTATCACTGATGGCGGGTTATCCCACGAGCACACTCGTGCGGTCGACTATCTCCCTTTCTGAGTCACTCACATGGAAGTAGCCTTCACGTGTGACGTGAAAGCTGTCGTCTTCTACATCCAACATGTTCATGTTGGACAAACACTAAGTAGTCGTTGGACGGACTACGAAGTGCTACCAGAGGTGTAACGAAGCACCCTCTGTCTAGGTGTCACGAAACTTCACGTACACTAGTACGTGCAGAGGAAGCTAATCTACTCAACAACGAAGCTTAGTAAAGGGTAAAAAGAGAACTGTACTTAGTACAGTTAAGCTATCAATATAACTTTAGTCTTTATCTGACTATATTAACCTTCGTCGTATGAAGACAACCTGCTCACCACTCATTGCGCGTGTCTAGAAGCGATTGGTCGTAGTCTACGGCTGATATGCCTTTTATCAAACGGCGTTTGAGTAGCACATGATTATATTCGAGATGGACCATATTTAAGATATATTGTACCGTTTTAATATTATATTTAATATCTTCCGACATACATAATTTTGGACGAACGTTATCCCCATGTAGGATAGTTTATATGCGCTGCTCAAAGATTGGTAGATAAAAGGCACTTCAACCATAGGTTACCACCAATCTATGCTAGATGCGCGCGATGAGTGGTGAGCAGATTGTCGTCATAGGACGACATAGTTTAAAATAGTTCGATAAAGAGTATTGATATCTTGATAGATTAACTTTACAAAACACAGTTCTCTTTTTACCCTTTACTCACCATAGTTGTTAATAAAATTAGCTTCCTCTGCACGTACAAGTGTACGTGAAGTTTAGCTGCACTCCGAACAAAGGGTGCCCCGTTACAAAGATTAAATCTTTTTTAGGTGTTAACGAATGAATTTTCCTACTAACTTAACGGTGTTCTCCGTTCCCAAATAACGATTCGATTCATGCTAACTGTAACAGCATCCTGTCCCCTACAACGACCTAACATGTCTACGTATCCTAGCAGCACAGGTTCAGCATGTCTCTGACATGGATTCAAATCCCAACAGGCTTTGCAGCAAAGCTTTGTTCGTAGGCGGCAGACTCCAAACGGATTGATAACAACGTTATTCACAACATCCGTCTTAGCAGCCATGACCCGGGCAGCAGTAGCAACTTAAATGTGTCGATTCATTATCTTGCTGAATGTGATACAGTAGCACGTAATCTTTTGTTCTTTAATATCCAGAGTTTCATCGTCCACGATTCGTGACCTGAACATTTTACGCACAGGGCTTCGAGAGCTAGTCTTTACTATTATATCTCTTTGCGAAGATGCCTCGAGACATTTGCACCTCAAACTGCGGAGACGGGCGACGATGATTTTAATCGCATCACCAACATTTGCGGTTGGGTCAGTTTGGATATGGCTGAACTGACCTTACGGCACCCGCCGCCTTTTCGGCGTCTATATTAGTGGACGCAAACTAACTACAATTTGGTAATAAGTACATGCCAGGACCATGTTTCCCCAATAGCTTGCCTAATAAAGTTGCGCCTGGGAGAGGACCGAATCCACTGGTTTCTGCAATGGGATATGCTGGCCTTGCGGTGTAATTCTGATAGCGAGTTTACGTACTGGCGACAACAAATCACACAGGGCCTGATATTTCTGGCTCATCTGTCTCTCCATCGACTCTATTGGAGTGTGCCGGAGAGAATCAGTAATGGACGAATTTTGACAGCAATTTACGGAGTGCATCTTAACATCATTATTGTCGGCTTTCTCCAGCTCTACAGAAATGGATGACTCGCTTCGAAGGTCAGACGCGGACAGACTTTGGCTCGCGGCAGTACACATCAAAGTCCCACACAAGTTTGGAATCACGCAAATAGTCTCATTGAGTACAAATGTGGACATTTTATCGCATATCTACCAACCAGGTGAATCTATTTTCACGCCGGTCGTTCCGTGGACCACAGCTGCAGAAAACTCGAGCTCTGCCATGAACGCAAAGAGACCACGACGTATATATAATGGGATTATTATACATCGAGAGCATGTTGGAGCATACTCATTCGGCATCGAACTGGAACGGGTGCAGGAGAAGCCGAGATCACATCTCATTTTTGACATTGTGCCCATCGTCGGGCTCCACCGCTACCACACTGTCGCCGCGTGCGTCTGTTCCATCACTTTCGGGACGATCACAAGGCCGCGGATGACGAATATCGATGCAACTGGTTCGTACTCTGCTCTGTATGCCAAGAGCATCTCTGGGTAGAGCGCAACGAGGCAGTATTCTGTGGACGGCTATCATCCACGGTTGGGAGTGCGTCTGCATTTTGGGAAAGCGGCCTGCGGCAGCTTAAGGCGATCGCTCTACGCGAACAACGGTCGGCGGTCACTTCTGTCAGCTGAGCGCGTCTCCTCGCCTGCATCAAAATAAGTTCGGCAAGATCCGCAAGGAGACACCCGACTTAATGTAACATCAGTCACGACAAGCCACCAACACCTGCGCTTGTATCCTGGCTCAGGACTTTTCAGACATCTTGCTCATAATAACATGTGAGTAGACAATATTGAAACTCCTCATCTTTTATTCTTTACTCTGCAGGAATTTGTTTTTTGGGCTCATGAATCGAGTTAACTACAATGGCCCCACAGCTAAGTCTAGGGACATTTACGGTCTCAAGAGGTGCTATCAGGTATTCGACAGCGATGGCAAAATTTTGCTCCGTTTAGATTTCCATATCGCATATAATACTTCAGCGAGAAATTAAAAAAAAGCTAAGCTTATCAGCCTGATGAACCATGAGAACGACAGGAGCGGTACAAGACACATTCTGCTGCTTTTGTGGATGATTCGACTGTCTTTTTGCAGGAGATGCATCACCCGTTCAGAGTTCTTGGCGCCGGGTAAGATTTAAGTGTCTGTAAGGCCTGGACGTACCACCAAACGAAGTCGATTGCTTGGAACTTGTCTTAGTCATGATGATAAAGTCCAGGCTCATCAGCGCCAAAGCATGGAGACACGAAGAGATGATCGGAAAACGCTGTGTGGACAAATGGGTTCTCCTAAGCGAATTGGATTGTTCGCACATGCATCGGTCATGGGCACTCGGAGCTGTGTCCAGCTTGCGACAACCATCGAGTAGCGAGTACTGATTTCAGTGTAATCATGCAGCTGCCGGTAAGGTATTCAAAATGTCAGTATCTGCAATCCCGCCACGAATATAACAACAGCTACGGAGATTAAATTGTAATTCTTTTAGCACCGCACCGTAGTAGCAGTATGTATTCTTCTTCCCATGAGATCAATTTAGCGCTTTTGTACACACCCTAACTATTGGTGACTATCGAGCTTGTAACGGGGTAGCCCGTTACATGATTTTGACAGCAAACGGTGTCAATAGGCATATTTATCTAGCATGACAATACTCAATCAATATTATCTGAGATATATTAATATTGAAGGAATAAAATTCCTTTGTAGGATTATATTCAGGCGCTACTCAAAGGTTGGTTGATAAAAGACATATCAGCCGTAGAGTACGACCAATCGCTTCTAGACACGCGCAATGAGTGGTGAGCAGGTTGTCATCATGCGAAGACGTAGTTAGATAAAGATTGAAGTTATATTGATAGCTTAACTGTACTAAGTACAGTTCTCTTTTTACCCTTTACTCAGCTTCGTTGTTGAGTAGATTAGCTTCCTCTGCACGTACTAGTGTACGTGAAGTTTCGTGACACCCAGACAGAGGGTGCTTCGTTACACCTCTGGTAGCACTTCGTAGTCCGTCCAACGACTACTTAGTGTTTGTCCAACATGAACATGTTGGATGTAGAAGACGACAGCTTTCACGTCACACGTGAAGGCTACTTCCATGTGAGTGACTCAGAAAGGGAGATAGTCGACCGCACGAGTGTGCTCGTGGGATAACCCGCCATCAGTGATACTTTGGAGTCTTTAAGCATAGACCAGCAACATGCTGCTATCAACAAGTTCCTACAAGGGGAACTTGCCGTCGAGCGACAGAAGATAGCCTTGCTACAGCAGCAAGGCTCTCATCAGTCGATGGGCGGGCCAACGCACATGCGTCGACCCGAAACCGTGAAGATGGATATCTCAAGGTACAAGGGAACCGATAAAGATTCCTTTCGTGATGGTTCGTCGAGTTAGACGTCACAACAGGGACCACCACATCGAGGGTGACGATATGCAAGTCACCTCCGCCCTGTCAAATTTGACAGGACGAGCAAAGACTTAGGCGTTAGGGCTCAATCTTCACGACCCAAACGTGTGTGAGTCGTTAGAAATCTTGAATTCTCGGCTCAAAGAGAAGTTTGAACCGCCGAGAGCCGAGTTCAGAGCGCGCTCTGCACTCCTGAGGCTCAAGCAAGGTAAGCGTGACGTGCATGCTTACGCACAACAGCTACGATACCTTGCGAGTAGCGTCACGGAGAACTCTGTTGATGAGCACACGCTCATCAATGTGAACATCTACGGTCTTGTAGATGGGCCGGTGAAGACCTACATGTTCCAAGAGGACTTCCATACGCTGGAAAAGGCGATATGGCATGCGGAACAAGAAGATTTCAGCCTGAGACAGTCTCAGGATAACTCGTCAAACTATCGTCCGACGAGACGACAGGAACCAGGAGGTCCCAAACCAATGGACCTCTGTTACATCGAGAGCGAGATCTCTTGCTCTCCGAGTCACAAGCGAACGGCAAGATGCCATCGCTGTCAGAAGATTAGACACTGCGCTCATGGGTGTTGTGTCCCAAGCACCGCAACACGTCCAAGACAGGACGTGATGACCGGCGTTGGCCAAGAGAAGGTCCAAGGCGTGGGTCCGACCATGTAGCTAAGCCGCTACAGCAAATCGGGCCGTCAAAAAAACGGACAGTTCAGTAGGGGCGGAGCACCCTGCTGATCCAACACGGTGCAACGTCAACATAATTTGCAGGACTCTTGAAGAAGATTGCTCCCAACACACAGTCGCTGTGTGTTACTGCCCCTAGTGATGAGGTGTCCCTAATCACTTTGAAGATTGAAGTGACAAGTGTAATGTCGCTTCGCGCCCTAGATGACTGTGAGGCGTCGAACAGTTTTATTCGACGCCATTCGCCAGAGGATATTAGGCTCCACTATGTTAAGCGAGAGTTCCTTCCAACAAGGATGACGGTGTGCCTTGCTACAGGCGCATCGACAACAGTGAAAACGTGTAGTGTGAATCCACTACACGCTGGAAGGAAAGCAGCACGATGATGACTCCATCGTACTGAATTTGGATGACAAATTTGATATCATCCTCGTTCTGCCATGGCTTAGAAAGTAGTAGCCATGGGTCAGCTGGCAGCATCGATCCGTGAAGATGCCTGCCGTTTGTTCATCAGATGGTCATCTGATGAACGTCTTGGAGCGTCCACAAGCGTGTGGCTGTACTACGAGTGAGTGCGATGACCTCACTTGTGGTCGGTCGTTAGTATGACTGCACAAGATCACAGTGTAGAAGGCCAATACACTATGGAACGAGCCTCCGGCACCTGTGTAGAGACACAGGCTTCACTGAAGGTTCACCAATCGAAAAGATCGAGTGGACTGGAACACGAATGCACACCAAGAATAGATATTAGTGTTGTTCAGGATGAGCAAGACGTTGAAGCGAGATCGACTAACAGAGATTCGATCGTAGAGCAAGCCCGATCGACTGAAATGGAGTCGATCGAAGAGGACGTGACTGTGGTATTTTACTTACAGTCAGTGCACCTATTGGAAGAAAGTTCCAGCGTTTCTGATAGTGATAACTCCCGAGAGAGTTATGCTGAGGGTATGGATCCCCAAACATCTGCGGATGTGTTTTCCCAGGAAATCACCGAGACGGTGAATTCCTTGGTGAATGACGTATCAAGTGTATGCGCTTATACACTTGATCTGGTTACACCTCCGAGGTCAGCTTCGGAGGTAATCAAGTTTCCAACACTAGAATCTAAAAGATTCTTGCGAGATCTGCGTAGTGACAAGATCAAGCAGATCTGTATACTCGTCACAGAGGACGAGTACGTCGCCGATATTCGATCGGTACAAGTGTTTGCTGAAAACGAACGGGTTCTCAGTTGCTCATTGATGGACGAGAGTGTCCTCGATGAGAATACCCGGATTGAGCAATACACGCCTCAATCTTGGGAGTCTATAAAGACAAATACTTTGTATAAGGATTTGGTTGAATTCAAGGATGTTTCCCCTGAATTCGTGCCATGCAAGCTGCCTGAGGACAAGGCACTCGGCATGAGATCGAACTTAAACCAGGTTTGAAATACTGTGTCATGAAGCAGTGGACACTGCCTCGTGAACAGTCACAGCGATCGACAAATTCTTTACCGATCGCTTAGCTGCTGGTCATGTGAGGGAATCAACATCCCCACACAGCTCTACGACCTTCTGTGTGCAAAAGGCCACAGGACGGTTGCGGATAGTGCACGCGTTCAACAAATTAAACGCTGCAACGGTACCGGCCCAAACGATGATACCGAGGATGGATGTAAATCATAGATGGTATGGCAAAAAGTACCATTTTTTCGTCCATTGATCTGATGGATGGATTCTATCATATCCTCATGCGTGAACGGGACATCCCGTACACAGCAGTGAGACCCGCTGTGGTATTTTCGGGGAGTGTCTAGTGATGTCACAGGGGCTTAGAAACGCCCCTGCAACATTCAACAGAAGTGTTACGAATCTGTTGCGATCAGTGCACGATTTCGCACCCAGTTACTTCGACGATGCCTTCGTCCATAGCCGGGCTATGGATGGAAAGAAGGACGTAGAGGTTCATAGAATCCAGGTCCGGAAGGTTCTTACACTAATGCGTGAGCGTAAGTTGTTCGCGAACATCAAGAAGTGTACATTAGCAGCGAACGAAATACCACTTCTTGGCTGCATCGTGGGTAAAAACGGTGTACTCCCTGATCCGGAAAAGATCAAGGCAATTATCGACTGGCCTGTGCCAGTCGACGTAAAGGGACTTCGAAAGTTCCTTGGCTTGGCGGCGTACTTGCACAAGTACTCGCGCATCTACGCCGAGATGACCGTACATCCAAATCGTCTGTTAAAGAAGAACGAGAGGTGTTCATGGAGTGCTGAGTGTCAGCACTCCTTTGAAGGTATCAAGAAAAGTCTGATACAATCGCCTGCGTTGGCAATTGCAGACCAAGACAAACCATTCCACGTGGTCTGTGAAGCCAGCATTTTTGCAATCGGCTGCACGTTAATGCAGTACGACTCAGACGGCGTTGAGCACGTCGTCTATTATCAATCGCGTCAGCTGCAAGAAGCTGAGCGAAATTATGCGGTGCATGACAAGGAAATCTTGCCATGAAATATGCACTGGCTAAGTTTCGGGTATACCTCTTAGGAGATAGGTCCTTCGTCGTTTATACCGACCATGCGTCATTACGCACGGCCATAAACAGTTCACACCTCCCGCAACGAATGGTGAGGTGGCTGTCTTTCTTTGCGTAGTACAACTTCTCTGTCGAGTATAAACCAGGACGACTTAATGTCGTCGCTGATGCTCTTTCGCGCCGGCCCAATTTGGATCCGACTGCTCGACACTAACAGTGAGTGTTCCGTCGTCGAATCTGCTCGACGACGGGCGAAAAGCCTACACAGAAGATGAGTCTCTTTTTCGGTTGATGGATTACGTATCCAATCCATGCAGTCAAGCTTTGAAGAGCTTATCGTCTCAATTTCGCTCTTCAACCGAACGGTATTCCGTCCGTGACGGACTGCTGTACTATACAGCAGTCAACGGCGACACACCTCGTGTCGTCGTTCCGGCTCGTAATGATTTGCGACTGCGCATCATGTATGAGTGTCACAATGCCCCGACAAGAGGGCATCACGGTAGAGAAAAGACTTACCTAACGGTAAGTCGTGACTTCTACCATCTTCGCCAGTATGAGTTTGTGTGCAAATACATTCGCGCTTGCGAAGTTTGTCAACGGGTGAAGCCTAGTCCTTCATCCCGCGCACCCTTGCAGCCTCTACTGATATCGGCAGAGTGTTGGTAGTCCGTATCGATGGACTTCGTCTTTGTAATTCTCAAAGACGTTCACAAGAATGCTGCTATTCTTGTGTTTTTTGATCGGTTCAGCAAGATGGTGCATCTTGTTGCTGTACCGGAGTCGAAAAAGCCCAGGGCTGTGCTCGTGTCTTCATCGATACTATATTCCGACTTCAGGAATTACCCCGAGAACTCGTGTCTGATAAGGACCCCTGCTTCACAGCGGAGTTCTGGCGATCCGTGTTCCGTTCACTTGGAACACGTTTGAATATTTCGACTTCTGACCATCCAGAAACGGATGATCAGACGGAACGCGTTAACCGCGTCCTCGAAGAGATACTTTGAGGGTACGCCCACTCGTTTACGAGTTGGAGTGAGTTCTTGCCGATGGTGGAATTCGCCATCAACAACTCGGTGCACGTGTCTACAACGCATACACCGTTCTTCGTGAATGGTCTACGCCATCCACGTTTTCCCGCCGTCTTAGAGTGTGATTATAGTTTCAGGAGGGTGGAATCGCTTGAACAAAAACCGATCTGGTTCATGCTCATCACCCGTCGACAATGGTGTCGACGTGATGGGTGTCAATCACATCGACGTCGATGATGATGATGACGACGATACTGGCATATTCAGCATCTCCAATGGCTGCCACAGTGAGGACGATGACGCCGTCGCTGGTGAAGACGACGTTCTTTCAGCACTTCACACGAAGCGCACTGCTGTTGACAAGGATGAATCAGCAGAGGAATTTATGCTGAATCGCGAAGCGGATGTCCGCTTCGTTCAAGACTACATTGCAGATCCACCAGACAGGCAGAAAAGAAAAGCAGACAAACAAAGAAGAACAAGTGTTCTTTCATTTGATGAAGTAGATTTAGTTTTACGGTCTACAGTAAACTTACCGAAACACGCAGTAACAAACGTGGGCGGCAGTAAATTACTGCCCAAGTATATCGGTTCATTTCGTGTGTTGCGCCGGATGGGCCACGCATACACGATTGAACTGCCCCGTAAGCTGCGTACGCATCTTGCGTTTTACTTTAGACGTCCCCGCCCGTACTATCAGTACGAGCCCGTTTCAAGAGGCGAAGAACGCATCCGCGGTCGAGAGCCGAGACCACCTTCGAGTGGTCCCGTTCCAAAGAGCCAGTCTGGTCTACTAGCGAAGCGACCTGCTCACGCAGTTGAGCGTTGTCTTGACGAGCCGCAGCCAGCTCGTCACGAGGAGAACGATCGAACGTTCGTTTTGAAGTTGTGCGAGCGCAAACGCGGCGCGATCATTCGAACGACCGTTCGCTAGGAATTGTAATTATCCTGTACAAGATCCTGGAGCTCATAACGCCGAGTCCGTTCATGAGCCAGGTCATCTTGCAACTGCTCCGTTACACGGTTCAATTCTTTAACATCAAGTTGATCCGACCCTCGGACCGGATCAGGTGTTCCCGCCACCACCACATCCTTTGGTGGACTCAATGGGTGGTCAACGCTTCCTAATGGCGCGTATCTTGAACCACCGCAATGTGAACGGCGTCCGGACGAGTTACCTCGTTCGCTGGCGTGGCTATCCACCGGCCTGGAACAGCTGGGAGCATCGTGCCCAGCTGATTGTTGATGTCCTAAGTCTCTTCGAGCAGTATGACAAGACCCAACCGCGTTCGAAGAAGGGCCGTCGGAAAACGACCACCCCGAACGTGAGTACAGGAATTTCGAAGTGTCAATCCCTTCGACCATCTCAGAAGAGATGCGCGCTCTCCAGTAGGGATCATTACGGAGGAAGGCCTCCCTAGGGGCACGGTTCGAGTTGTCCAGGCAACCTGGACACGAATTACCCAACGAGAGACAGGGTAATCCTGCCTCTCTTGACATTCAGTGCAACTTTTATTGCACCCCGACTGGGTTGCGCTTCTCGAACCTGATGCGAGCTGCATCAACTTTACCGATCCAGGACTCGCGGACAATGCACTCGATGTTTTGGATGAGGGTATTCCATCCTTGCGCCGAGGCCTTTCTGTCTCGAACACGTCTGCCATTGTACCACCGATGTTTAAAAAACGCATCGGTGAAGAAATCTTCCTCAGCACGGATAGTTTCCATGCTGGTATTAGGTGGGCAAAACTTCCTACAATCGAACAACGGGATTCGATTCCGATCGGTAGTCATGCCGGCCAACCGGTCCAACTCTTTGGATGACAGCATCCAAGGAGACTCCAATTGAGGAGCGTGGCGCAGGACATTTCGGTCCCTGGCCTGTTGATTGGTGTCAGCATGAGCACTGACACCAGTGATACCTCGATCTCTCGAGTTACTTTGCTCGTTGTGATGTGTAGGTGCACCACCACCATCCACGCGCGTTCTATCGCTGGATGGACATGCGTGAGGCGAGGATTCATCGGGACAATCGCTCGATCCAAAGATCTCGAGCATGATACTGCCACGTTGACTAGAGCCAGTCAACCTGGCTCTTGTAGTGTCCGCCCCGGGTGATCCAGAGGCGTGAGGTGTTGCCTTCGAGTCGGATGCATCGTCCGACTCGCCAGAATAGATGATCTCTATTTCAGACTCATCTGGATTACGATTCGCGGTACCCGCTGCAGACGCAGCGGATGTATCTGTCGCACGTGGTGACTCACCACGTGGGATATTCGCAGCAGCAGGCGACGAACTACATGCTGCTGAGGTGTGAGAAGTACTCTCTCTACGGTTGCACGCATGCGCGCAGCCGCCTTTCTTTCCGCTGCAGTAGCAACTCGCTTTGGCTTTGAAACCATGCGTTGGATTGGCAAATGAGTTTAGAATTTGACCAGCAAGTGCTCCCTTTCCCAGGGTGATCCAACGGTGGTCACCCTATCCCAATAAACTATATTCAATCAACGGGTGATTGATGGTAAGGGGGGGATGATGTAACGGGATAGCCCGTTACATGGTTTTGACATTAAACGGTGTCAATAGGCATATTGTCTAGCATGACAGTATTATATCAATATCATCCGAGATGGATAATATTGAAGGAATGTTATCCCCTTGTAGGATAACATAGTGCCGCTGCTCAAAAATAGGTAGATAAAAGACGTATCAACCATAGATTTCCACCAATCGCTGCTAGACGCGCGCAATGAATGGTGAACAGGTTGTCGTCATACGACGACATGGTTTAATTCTGTTAGATAAAGATTAAAGATACATTGATAGATTAACTTTACAAAACACAGTTCTCTTTTTACCCTTTACTCACCATAATTGTTAAGAAAATTAGTTTTCTCTGTAAGTACTAGAGTACGTAAGTTTCGTGACACCCAGACAAAAAGAGCCCCGTTACAGAGCTGGACTCCATCATGATAGCAGGCATAGGCTTCCAGGGAGCGACGCGGACCTGATTGGAGGAGCGTCTCTACTAGTGAGAGCACCCCGAGGTGCCTAGCATGTAACGGGGCACCCTGAAGCTTGTACTGGTGACAGTACAAGCTACTTATTCTGATAACAGAATAAGGCGGTGCCTCGTAACTTCACGTACACTCGTACGTGCAGAGGAAGACGGTAAGAAGAAGCGAGTACTCGGTTAGAGTAAAAAGTAGAACTGTATTTATAATAGTTAATGTCTGCAATAAATCACTATTTATCTTCATCTAACTATGTCTAAATACAAATGTGTAAATCAGTTATCTGCTCACCACTCATTGCGTGCGTCTGTCGTGGCGCGTCTTCGTTGGTTGATATAATGGCCTATATCAACCAATTAGGAACTACTTGGAAGTGCTACAGAATATTGTCCTTATGACAATATTCTGAGAATATAACTCTTATAGTTATATTCTATTAACAATTTCTTATAAATTGTTATGTAACGATTCACCCCGTTACATCACCCCCCTTAACCATCAGTCACTTTAGTGACTGATTGACTAAATGGATACTCGTCCCAAATCATTTGGGACGGGGTTTGCACTTGTTGGTCCGCGTCCACTTTCCAACATCTCATCGCATGGTAAACAAGCCCATGCGATGCGCGAGCAAGGCCGCCGAGAGCGCGTCTGCACGTCTCTGTGCGGACGCCGAAGCAGAAACTACAGCAACTGATATCCCATCGGTTGCTGAATCGACTCAGCCTGTATCACCTGGTGATGCAGGCGCTGGTCATGAAGACACTCGTGTCTTCACAGAGTACGAGCTCGGTGTCTCGTACTCTCCTGATACGGATGACGGATCCGTATCGACGGCAATTGAATCCAAGCCGCCTGCCAAGCGTGGCATGGACGATGCTTTGCGTCGCAGCATCTTTGGTTCATCTGATGAGTCAGATGAACCATCGCCGAAGCGAAGGCGCTCGAGGTCGCGAGACTCGGGCGCTAATAGTGGTGTCGTTTCTCCAATGGACACCACTTCACAGCGAGGTGCCAGTACTTCTGTCGGCACGTCGCAGGAAGAGCGGGACCGCAATGTGTTGCGTCTCGCTCCAGAAAAGAAGGCATGGATGCCTCCTAAATCTGTCATGGATCACTTGTCGGCGACGACGAGTGATCGTTATCGAACACGATTGTTCGATTCGTCAAGGATCCATCACCTTGACCCCAGCGCGAAAGACTATCGCGCTGAACATGAGTTCTTCATCGATGCTTTCTTCAGACATCGATGGTACAGTGGGAATCACAAACGTGATGGTCCCTCACTACTTCAGGCGTGGAACGCCTACATCCATAATCTCGAGGATGTAGGTCGTGACGCTTGGAACGACAAACTTATCAAAGCTCGTGATAAGTTTGAAAAGCGAACCCCGAGAGGTGCACGCTACAAGCTGCATCGTCTGTCAAGGGAGAAAGGATTACCCTGCCTCTCTTGGGGAGACTCGTGCCCATGTTGTGTGAACAACTCTGCACGAGCACCTAAGGAGGCTTACCTCCTTACCAGCCCGTGGTGGCGCGTACGTGTCTCTACTGAGATGTACGAAGGGATTGACAACCTGAAATCCCTTTACGACCGTGCCGGGAAGACTTTCTCCGGCGGTCCTTCTGCGGCACAGGATGTGTCGCGTCGTACTGCTCGACCAGACCCAGTACGTCAACCATCAATTGGGAGCGGGGCTCCCAAGAATCCCAGGACGGGGGATAGCCGCGCCACCGGACGAGATAACTCGTCCGACGTCCGTTCACGTCGCGGTGGTTCAACAGCTGCTCTACTAGATAGCGCTGGCCACCGCGAGAGTCCTCTAATGGAGGTGGAGGAGGAGGAAAGACGCTCTCCACACGATCATGTGGATCGGTGTGTTCCCGAGAGCTTTTTGATCGCGTAACGCAAGGGTTACGCGACGATCTCGAGCATGAGCGGAATAGGCGTCTCCAGATGGTGGACACTGCCTCGAAGCATCGAGCTGAGTTTGCCTTTGCTCAGCTTGAGAACGAGAGATCTCTGACATCTCTTCGTGACGAGCTAAGGGTAGCTCGTGGGATTGTTGATCGGTCTCGGGCTGAGATAACTGCTCTTCAGACCCTTGTTGATGCCCACCATCGGGAGCACAAGGCTCTCTGCGAGATGCTTGAGCGCAAGGGCGTTCTTCATCGGAAGAAGCAGCGTACTGATGGTACGGCTTAAGCCGACCAACGTAAAACGTGGGATGCGTTCGCATCTTACGTGGTAACTCGATCGTGTATGCATTGCCTAGGCGGTGCAATACACGAAATGGGCCAATGTACTTGGGTAGTAGTTTACTGCTACCCAAGTTAGTCACTACATGTTTTGGTAGATTAACCGTAGACAGTAGGACTAAGTCACCTTTATTAAATAAAAGAGTGTTTGCCCTTCCATTCTTGTCAGCGTTTTGCTTTTGCTTATCCACCGCTTCGGCGATGGAGTCTTGCACAAAACGGACTACCGTTTCACGAGCCAGTATGAACTCATCTGATGACTCGTTAGCTTCAGTGTGCTGTGAGCGCACTGCAGCGACAACAACCTTTTCTTCAGTGAGGGCTTCCGCACTCTCACTGGGATCATTGTCTTCAGTGAGGGCTTCCGCACTCTCACTGGCATCATCTTCTTCGATATCGATGTTATCGATATCGGCATCAAACGCAATGACTTCTTCGTCAGAGCGTGATGAGCGTGAACCAAATCGGTTTTTGCTCGCGCGAGTCCCTCCCCCCTTAAACCAGAGTTACACTCTAGTAAGGTGGGTACACGCGGATGGCGCAAGCCATTCACGTAAAACGGTGTATGTGTCGTGGACGCATGCACCGAGTTGTTGATGGCAAACTCTACCATTGGCAAAAACTCACTCCAACTCTTAAAGGAGTGTACGTATCCTCGAAGTATCTCTTCAAGGACACGATTGGCACGTTCCGTCTGACCATCTGACTCTGGGTGATCAGATGTTGACATCTTCAAGCGCGTTCCGAGTGATTTGAACACGGAACGCCAGAAATCAGCAGTGAATCGTGGATCTCTGTCTGATACGAGTTCACGGGGCAACCCATGAAGTCGGAAGATGGTGTCAATAAAGACACAAGCACAGCCACTTGCCGTGATTGTCTCTGGTACAGCCACAAGGTGTACCATTTTGCTGAATCTGTCAACAAATACGAGAATACCCGTATTCCCGCGTGCGTCTTTGGGTAACCCGAAGACGAAATCCATTGAGATGGATTCCCAGCACTCAGCCGGAACCGGTAGAGGCTGTAAAGGTGCACGCAGTGAAGGACTTGACTTCACTCGTTGGCAGACTTCGCATGCGCGAACATACTTTCGCACAAACTGATACTGGCGGGGCCAGTAAAAGTCTCGACTTACCGTGAGATATGTTTTCTCTCGGCCACGATGTCCTCCTATAGGAGCATCGTGATACTCGAACATGATCCGCAAACGCAGATCAGTATCATCTGGAATGACAACACGTGGTGTGTCACCAGAAACGGCTGTATAGTACAGTAAACCGTTACGAGTAGTGTATCGATCTGATGCAGATCGATACGCAGACGACAATCGTTTCAACGATTCTCGAGATGGTTGGGAGAGATGTGACAACAACTTCACTATCTCACCATCTTGGGCGTATGCCCGCCTCACATCATCATACAACGTTGTAGATGGAACTGAGGACGTCATAACCGCAACAGTGACTGTCTCACTGTTGGGTTTCGCGACTGTTTCAAAGTCGGGACGACGTGAGAGTGCATCAGCGACGACATTAAGTCGTCCTGGTTTGTACTCGACCGTAAAGTTGTATTCTGCAAAGAATGACAACCACCGCGCCATTCGTTGTGAAAGGTGCGGGCTGTTCACTGCCGTGCGTAAGGACGCATGGTCAGTGTAAACAACGAAGGGTCTATCTCCTAATAGATAGACTCTGAACTTCGCGAGTGCATACTTCATGGCAAGGAGTTCCTTGTCATGCACTGGATAGTTCCGCTCAGCTGGTTGCAGCTGACGCGACTGATAGCAGACGACGCGTTCAACGCCTTCAAGGTCGTACTGCATTAATGCACAGCCGATTGCGAAATCGCTGGCATCACAGACCACATGAAATGGCCTGTCCTGATCGGCTATTGCTAGGACTGGGGATTGTATCAAGCTCTGCTTGATACCCTCAAAGGAGCGTTGACATTCAGCGTTCCATAACCACCTCTCGTTCTTTTTCAACAAACGAGAGAGGTGTACAGTCATCTCGGCGTAATTGCGTGAATACTTATGCAAATACGCCGCTAGCCCAAGGAATTTTCGAAGACCTTTGACATCGACCGGCACAGGCCAGTCGGTGATCGCCTTGATCTTTTCGGGATCAGGACGTACACCGTTCTTACCAACGATGCACCCAAGAAGTGGTATTTCGCTTGCTGCAAATATACACTTCTTGAGGTTAGCATACAATTGATGCTTTCGCATGATTGTAAGAACTTGTCGGACGTGGTACCTGTGAACCTCAACGTCCGACTTTCCATCCATAGCTCGACTATGGATGAATACGTCATCGAAATAACTCGGCGCGAATTCTCGTACTGGCCTCAACAGATGTGATACACACCTGTTGAACGTGGCAGGGGCATTACTGAGCCCTTGTGGCATTACTAGCCATTCCCAGAGCATGCCGCTAGGCGTGCTAACTGCGGTATAGGGTATATCCCGTTCCCGCATTAGGATTTGATAGAAGCCATCCATCAAATCCATGGACGAAAAGATGGTACTCTTTGACATACCATCAATGATTACGTCCTTCCTCGGTATCGGCGTCTGAGCCGGTACCGTTGCAGCGTTCAATTTGTTAAACGCGTGCACTATCCGCCACCCTCCTGTTGCTTTTCGCACACAGAAGGTCGGAGAGCTATGTGGGGAAGTTGATTCCCTCACATGGCCCGCTGCTAAACGATCGGCAAAGAACTTGTCGATCGCAAGTACTTGTTCACGAGGCAGTGGCCACTGCTTCATGACACAGTACTTCGAGCCTGGTTTAAGCTCGACTTCGTGTCGAATACCTTTATCCTTCGGTAATTCGCACGGAACAGTTTCAGGGAATACATCCTTGAATTCAACCAAATCCTCATAGAGAGGGTTTTCCTTGAGCGATTCCCATGATTGGGACTCATATCGCTCAATTCGTGTCTTTTCATCTAGGACACTCTCGTCCATAGATGAACTACTGAGAACTCTCTCGTTCTCAGTAAACACTGTTGCTGACCTTATGTCGGTTACATACTCGTCGTCAGCGACGAGTATGCAGATCTGCTTGACTTTGCCACTACGCAGATCACGCAAGAACCTTTTATGTTCGAGCGTTGGCAACTGAGTGATCTCCGAAGTTAACTTCGGAGGCGCAATCAGATCAAGTGTATAAGCGCCTACACATGATCCGTTATTGACTATGACATTCAATGTCTCTGTCATTTCCTGGGGACTTATTCCCTCAGGCTTCGAAGGACTTATTCCTTCGTCTTCCCGGGGACTTATTCCCGCGGGTTTCGGGGAACTTATTTCCGCCGTATTTGTAATCTTGGGACTTATTCCCTTTACTTCCTCTAGCTGGGGTTGCGCAACCACAGCGAGATCCTCTACGAAAGACTCTCCAGTCGATCTAGGATTATCGTTTCGCTTAACCTGAGCGATCGATTGTTTCTCTTCTAGATGTTCCCCTCTAGGGATACATCTTTGTCCCAGTCCACCCGACTTATTCGAGTGGTGGACCTTCGGCGCAGCCTGTGTTTCCTCACAGCCGCCGGAACTTTGCTCCGAAGTGTAACCGTTTGGTACACTAAGGTTTTGTGCAGTCGTACTAACGACCGTACCACAAGTGAGGCCATCGCACTCACTCGTAGTACATCCACACGCTTGTGGACGCTCCAAAACGTTCATCAGATGGCCATCTGATGAACAAGCGGCAGGCATCGTTACTGTCCGATGTTGCCAGTTTACCCGTGGTTCGTACCTTCTGAGCCACGGTATTCCAAGGATGACATCAAATTTGTCATCCAAATCCAATACGATAAAGTCATCGTCGTATTGGGTATCTTCTAGCGTATAGTGAATCTTCACTATACGCTTCATGACGGTTACGGATGCGCCTGTCGCAAGACGTACCGTCATCCTCGTAGGAGGTGTGTCACATTCACTGAATTTAAAGTGACCATCTTCTAGCGATTGGCGTCGCACAAAATTGTTGGACGCCCCACAATCGACTAGAGCTCGAAGGGACAACTTATTCGTCACTTCGAGTTTCAAGGTAATGAGTGAGATCTCATTACCTAGAGCAGCAACGCACAATGTCTGTGTGTTGGGAGCAACCTTCATCAAGAGGCCTACAAATTCTCTTGACGTTGCTGGATCAGTAGGGTGCTCCGCACCTACTGATCCTGTCCGTTTTTTGACGGTCCATCCCGTTGTTGCGTCTTTGCACCAACTGCGGACCCTCGTCCCTGCCCCTTTCTCATGGGTGGACGGTCACTACGCCCAGTGTCGCGAGACACTGGACGAGGGGCACTACACTCGTAAGCGTAGTGTCCTGTCTTTTGACATCTGTTGCATCTCTGCAACTTCTTGTAGCCTGTAGAGCGAACCTTCTCACTCTCTACATAACAGAGTTCCATCGGCTCTGGACCTCCGTTGTCATATCGTCTCGGTTGACGATATGATGTCGAGCTGGCGCGAGCCTGTCTCAGACTGAAGTCTTCCTGCTCCGCAATGGAAATGGCTTGTTCTAGTGAATCTAGTTCAAGCCGGAACAGGTGAGTCTTGACGGGACCATCCGCAAGACCCTGCATGAACACCGAAACCAACGTGTGTTCATCCACTGGATTGGAACTTATACAACTCGTAAGATGTCGTATATGTTGAGCGTAAGCGTGCACATCACGCTTACCCTGCTTGAGCTTCAAGAGTTCGGTTCAAGCCCTGAACTCAGCTCTAGGCGGTTCAAACGTTTGTCTGAGCCGCGACTTGAAGACTTCCAACGACCCAAACGCATATGGGTCGTGCAGCTTGAGCCCCAGTGCCCAAGTCTTGGCACGTCCTGCCAGATTTGACTGGGCAAATGCAACTTGCGTATCCCCGTCGTCGATGCGACGCGCCCTTATAGCGTCGTCCAATTCGACGAACCATCTCAAGAGGGAGTCTTCTTCGACCCCCCTATACTTTGAGATGTCAATCTTCAAAGTCTCGGGCCGACGCGAGTGCATCGACCCGCCAGCAGCAGCCTGCTGCTGTCTCAACAGTTCAAACTGTTGAGCACCTTGTTCTCTCAACAACTCTGCTTGTTGAGAACCTTGTTGGTGAAGCAAGGCTACTTTCTCGCGTTCAGCGTCAAGTTCATTTTGGATGAACTTGGCGATAGTAGCATGTTGGGCGTCTCTATTGAGAGCCTCTAGCATGACGCTAACAGCATGGATGCCCATGGTCGAACCCATTCGTTCAACCGCATCCCATTCGACATCGCTCAAATGGGAGTAGCCGTCACGCGTAGCGTGAAAGCTTTGGTCATCTTCATCATCCAACATATTCATGTTGGATGTGAACGCGGTCCTTGGACGGACTACGAAGTGCTACCAGGTGTAACGGGGCACCCTGAAGCTTGTACTGGTGACAGTACAAGCTACTTATTCTGATAACAGAATAAGGCGGTGCCTCGTAACTTCACGTACACTCGTACGTGCAGAGGAAGACGGTAAGAAGAAGCGAGTACTCGGTTAGAGTAAAAAGTAGAACTGTATTTATAATAGTTAATGTCTGCAATAAATCACTATTTATCTTCATCTAACTATGTCTAAATACAAATGTGTAAATCAGTTATCTGCTCACCACTCATTGCGTGCGTCTGTCGTGGCGCGTCTTCGTTGGTTGATATAATGGCCTATATCAACCAATTAGGAACTACTTGGAAGTGCTACAGAATATTGTCCTTATGACAATATTCTGAGAATATAACTCTTATAGTTATATTCTATTAACAATTTCTTATAAATTGTTATGTAACGATTCACCCCGTTACATAGCAGGTTACTAGGATCGTGGCTGCCACAAACTGGAAGTACAAGTACAGTAAGAGATACAGATAATGACTTGTACTTGACTAACACCGGAAGAATTATTGCTGGAACTCGGGGGCGTTATTGACACAAATGGATTTAACCTCTCTTACCTTCTTTGAGTGACAGCTGGTGGCTTAAGTTTACAAGGAAGACATGTTCACGTTCAAAAGTTTATCACGACTAGGCCCTGTATTGCACAGCTACGAATACCTTAAATTGGAGTCTGAGGCTACTCTTAATTCCAGAGGTTGATCAACCACACACCAACAAATCGAGCTGCTCTTTATAAGCAAGCGACTACAATAAGCGAACCTAGAGATCGGACACTTGCAGCAGCTTCCAAGCTCATCATCGACTGTTGTGTCGCCACTAAGCGCAAACGACCAAGGCCTGCGCCTAAAGATCCTCCACGACGGGCCGCATCAGACAGATTGTGGCAAAATTGGACCAGCAGAGTATCATTATGGTATGGCGAAGAAGTTCGCAATTTACCGTAAGATATCCACGATAAAAAGAGAGAGCCGTCAACTGTGATCGAATGAGTGCCAGACGCTTTGACAGAGCCAAATTGATGCGGTCTGTAGTATCCGATGCGTATTTACTCATCTCTGGATTGTCCTTGAGCGCGCTCGACCATGCTGCAAATCTACACGTCGTTTCGACTTTGAAGAAACAACCGCTATATGGGTCCATAGGGTCGGGTAATTGCGCTAACTAGAAAAGCAGAAAAGTTCTGTGACGCAGCAAAAGACAGTGCGTAGTAAGCCACAGTATGTAACCGACGACAACAACAGTTTAGGCTCACAACTATAAGCTCACGGAGTACTAGATGTGGGGCATATACCGGATGACATTGCGGCAAGAGAATTCCGTATATGTTACAGGGGGAATAGATGCCACTTGGAGCTGGAAGTTGCAGTGCTGTTATTCGGGAAGCAGACGGTAGAGCACATCTCCCATACGAACCCGCATGATAATGAGGGGGCATATGTACATAGCTTGCTCAACGTAAGAGCGCTGGGAGCTAGAACGGATACGCGTCCTCCTCTTCTTTAAAATACACACAGAGTGGCACGGGAGCTATTAAAGCTACACACACGGGCCATCTATTTCGATAGTACGCACACGTACAAGAGATACTGTGGCGTGTTATAATCAGCGTTTGTATCACTTGCTTGTGGGTACGACGGTATCAAGAAACGTTCCTACACTAGAACATTTTAGTCGAGGCGGCGTCAACAAATTTTGTGAAATAAGCATGTGGCAACTCCGAGCTGTAGCAATACTTGGGAGCATTGGCGAGCCGATGAGGATACAAGGAGCACGTCCGCAATAAAGTCGGAGCCAAAAGAGCTAGATATTCTTGAAATCGTCACTAAAGGCTTTAAGTCTCGTACAACTACTGTGAGTCGCAAGTGACATTATCGTTTCTTACTTTCGGACAGATCAGATATCTGCAACCAAATTAGGTGAAATAGTCATACTAGCTGCTTTCCAGTATCAAAGCATGCCTCCGCTGGGTAACGAGCGCACCGAACTCTATGATCGTTAAAGATTTCTAAAAGTTATTGTAAATCAACGACTTACCTCCGGATAAGTATAGCTCTGAAGTGTCATGTACCAATTTATCGATCCTGATCCTGATGATCTCGGTGATTATGACCGTCACCGATTTGTAGGACCATTATGTGATGATCGGTCATTCACTTACAAATTTAGTACGCCCAGAAGTAGCTACGAAACAGTTCAGCTTCCATTACGCCCACGCACAAATTTTAACTTCGGGCTCGCAAATCTATCGTCCATTTATTGAAAGCATTTGATAAGAAGCAAGATGAATCTCCTACTCCATACTTCACCGCACGTCATCCCTTATCAAGGTAAGTGCACAATGTCCCCAAGAATGATTCTGTTCCAACAATATCGACGATCCACAGCAAATCTGTTTTAATACTGATGGCTCTGCCTATATTGAAGGAGTGGTCTTGAAGTTTCGTTGACATGACACTTGTGGCATGGTCCAGCCAGGCCTTTTCTCGAAGGTCCCTTCAGTTCGTCGAGTGCTCTTCTGAAGTGACAGCAATGTTTTCTGTACACGCTACGTTCCTTATCAACGAATTCTTCGACATCGTCTGTTTTTTGTTAAGGGTGTGTCCAAAAAGACGCCTAATTTTTTGTTTAAATCAGGCGTCTTTCTGAACACACCCTATGCAAAGGCTCCTGTCTTGCTTCTCTCTGGTCATATTTTTCTTTGCACTGATACGGTGTGTCTGCCATAGATGATGACGCTTGCGTCGATCCCATCATACATGGTCTGAGAAAAGGAGGGCAGAATTCGAGCAACAAATTACTGGAGTTAATTCATTCCCGATCGACGCACGCATTTGCTGTATCACGCGATCATTTATAGCCGGGACACCAGTAGGACATCATCACGTCGTGTCTAACCGAATACCAGATGCACCGAGTCGTCAGATACCGAATACAAGCTGTCACACGGAGAGGTCTTGCTAAGCTACTATTAAAAGTGTTGAATTCAGCAGGCGAGCCAGATCTATTCTAATGATATAGAAAGCGAGTGGCTCGCATCCTTCGTGACCATTGCGTGGAAAAGCCTGGACAATGATCAGCTCTCAACCATCCAATACCCGGCGTGCTAGTTCCGCAGTCACTCCCGCAATCATACAGTCATGCAGTACTTTCTACATACCACTCTACGCAACTTTTTACTCTCTGTCCCCTTTGCAGCTCAGTCTTCATTTTGCACTTCGGATCTCAAGTGAATCATCGACCATGCGCTTCTACTCATTCGTGCTTTTAAGTGCATTCATCGTCGTCACAGTTGCCCGAGCAGAGTTGGAATCGAACAATTCCGGTTCGATCTTCCCTACTTTGGATGATTCGTCAACTGCAAACCATTCCCAAGTCTCAGACCCGCAGCAACTACGAATCAACGCGATCCTTCCGCATGACGAGAATCGAGTACGTCCCCTCGGTGCAGCACTGAAGTCACTTTTCGACGTAGACAAGCACCTGTTTTGGCTCTTGCCGCGCAGGATGATTCGTTGGGTCAGAAAAGAAAAGCCAGCAGAGTACGTTCTTCGCAGAATCGTACCCAACCTGAAACAGCACGACGTACCTGTCTCCACTGGAGGGGACTCCCGACCCTTTGCTCCCTACGTGAAATCGAGACAGCAAGACGTACCTGTCCCCCCCTAAGGCTGTCGACGCTATTTTTATCTACGTGAAACTTGTTTCCGAAAAATACCCGGAGAAGGGGGATCTTAGCGCGGCAGGTGACATGTATAAAGAGTTAAAGAAACACTTTCACGATCGACAACTTGCGTCCATGTTTTACACAGCGGCAGAGGTCCCGGAGTTGGAGACGGCGGCGAAGAACTTGCAAGATGTCCAGATCAATTTCTGGCTGGAGAAAAATTTAACAATGAAAAAACTCTACGACTATCTAGGCGTGAAGCAAAAATGTCCAAAAGGTCGAGTAGACGGACCTCGATTGGCGTGGCGAGCATATGCCAAGGCGTACAACAACATTCATGTGACGTCCCCAGTAAATATCCCTAGTGAAGCTAACGTATAGCGCCAGTAGGTTGCACAGCGTAAACACATATTCTCTTTTTCATACGATCGGGTACCGCAAGTCGATATTGCTCGCCACTAAACATTAAATATGCACTTGATAAAGTTGTTCTTTTGTTCCACTTATGGCCGAACGCCACACAGCAGTGCAAGATGTGAAGGTACTCCGACGACGCTAACGTAAATACAATTTATGCTGATGAGCAGAATGCTGTCTTGTTGTAGTCATTATCTATACGCCTTGTAATTTCATCCAATCTGGGATACCGAAAGTTTAAAAAATCACTTAGGGACTGACGTAGCGGACCCCCCCCGTTTTCCTACACGAGCCACCTTGGATCAAAACTCAAAATCAATAATTTTAAATGGTTGTTGCCCTTTACGTACTCCATGGAGCAGTAGGGAGTACAAATCAGATTGTACTTCCCTCCTCCACGTATCACCTCACCACACCTTATACGCTTATAAACCGGTGGATCAACTAGTAGCTTTGTCCAGCTCCACACCAGGAGACGCTGAAGCAGCGTGTTATGACGCACTACCAAGAGATCTACATTTCTTAGTAAATGACTTAGAGAAACTGTAAAGGGGTTACACTTAGTTGGGCTATCTGGTACTTTGTGTCTTAGACAGACGGATGATACCTTACTGAAAGAGATATGGAATATCTTGTCGGTCAATAGGGGCTGACTGGTATCAGCCACCAGATAGGAGAGATCTTAGTTGTGCTAACTTGGGACATAAGTGTCTAGATTAGGTAATACTAAAATTAAGATATTATATAGGTTTAAAAGTATAAATAAATTCAGTTCCTCTTTTGATCTTAAAGACACGTGCCTTGCGAGGCTTCTTTAATCGTTAATCCTTGATCACTAAGAGTTAGCAACACCTCCTTGAGGTAGCTAGTTACTCTTGAGCACTATGTGCTGTCGATTCACTAAATCGTTGGTCCCCTGAAACAGGGACCGTAAGCTGTACGCTTGTAGACTCATCGAGTCTAGTTCTTTAGAGCTAAGTTGCTCGGTGAGCGTTAAGTCGTCTCTGACTTAAGGAGCTGTGTAGCTCCGCTACTGGAACAGTATGGTAAAGAAGTTATTTGATCGCGTCAGTACAAACTTTAATTTGAAGTTTCTCTCCGGAACCGACATCTACGCTTCAATAATTTAGTAGGTGCAAGTACCCCTTACTGCTATAGTAGTGCATTCGAGAGGTGGTACAACAACAATGAGTTACGCCAAGACACTTGCGTGACGGATTAGGTAAGAATAGCACGTCATGAACAAAGTACGTCTGGCGGCAAATTCGACCATGCTAACCACGCTACAAGTGGAGCCTTGTCCATATTTGCACACTAACATTTGACGAAGTCATCGTTGACGTCACACGTTTCACTTAAAAGAATTACTACATCCGTCCTGGCGTGTACACGACATGTCCACACTGCTTCATTGCACTATATCGCTTGCAGTCACATACGCACACGGCCCAGTCTTATGCACGTTTGTAACACTTTCGGGGGGAATTAATATGATGTAGCGTCAATTCCTTTGTTCAATGGGTTGTCTTCTTAGTAAATGCTGGATGTCCACGCATTCAGTACCGTATCATACTGCTCCTTCATGTTTTAAAGCTTAAAATTGATGTGGTCGAAATGCCATGGATCATCATGAGGCACAGCTTCTGTAAGCAATGAAGTGTTACGACCGCTAGAATTGATTACTTCGATCGGATGGATCTATTAGGTACTACTTCGCACCAATTCATTTGTTCTGGTTCATCTATTCATTGATAAATATGTTATATTGCATTACTGTGCTCCACGCCGCTATTATGTTCAGCCGTGCAAACGCTACCGCAAAAGGCTTACATTAGGAAGTGACGAATTTAGAGCGGTGTGTACACGGTAAATAGTTATATACGTATGCAGAGTGGTCTTAAGTTTGTATCGATAGACATATAACGGATCTATCTGAATTGTATCGAATTTTTTCAATGTATATCAAACATCAAACAGCTCCACGACACAGTACAGCGTTGAGATTACCGGTAAGCTGCAGGAGGGCGCATATGAGATCCAAGTAGAAAAATAACAGTATTTCTATAGGCAGTTTACACAAATAAACATTAGTTCGAGAATATCCCAAGAGCGCACTACGCCAATGCTTGTAAAAGCATACATTACAGCGCTTTGAGACTTTGCAAAATGGTAAGGCATCAATGACGTATTTTAGCAAAGTATTCTACATCAGCGTCTTACCCATACTTTTTACTTACTCCGTGTGCATTGCTTCACACGTCGTACAAAATAAAAAAAAGTTGTGCATACAAAACTAACCAGAAAAATATGTGCGTGTGCATTTATAGGTTCAAGTTATGGAGGAGAGAACATGTACAACTTATTGGTACCTACTAGTGGCAGCATGAAAATCGTATTACCATTATTTGAACCTGTAAATGTCGATCCTAATCTACATATGCTATTATCTGTACATACAAATGTATCAGTAATAATCGTGACCAATGGTAATTGTGCGTACATTCCCAAAACTACACTCAGCTCGCAGCCAGCAGCCAGCCCCTTTCATCCCCTCATTCCGAGCGCCCACCTTCGGCCATAACCCCTCCTTGCGGGAACCGAAGTTAGAGGAATTTACCTCGTGTATACTACTTGCGCATCCCAAGGTTGCGCGGGGGTAAACACGGGGAACTTACATCGGCGTCGTCTTCGCGCCACGCGTCACTACTTTGGCATACGCACACGTCCAATCAAGGGACCACGCAAACGGTATATGGGGGCAGTCACCAAATTAGTGTCCAGACACTCGCCACCTGCTGCCGCTTCGGCAGTCGCACATTGCAGATCAGCTGGCCGCGCTTGCGGTCAGCGATAGTATTAAAGTCTTTGTTGGCACCTTTCTATCCTCTACTTTACGGGGCAGCGATGTACTGAGAATGCTTGGAAGATAGGCTTGAACCTGGCCTAGTCGGCAGATCTCTTTCAAATGTTACCCTTTCCATAAGCTTCTCGAAGCACATACGTCGTCGACCCAATATTCGGGCTGCACCTCCTTGTAAATCCGGTTGTTATTTAGTCGCAGTAATGACGACCTTAACACAAGCACCATATTTATACGCAAAAGCTACAGAACTAATATCACGGGAAGGGAACCATAAAATGAATTGATGCGAAGGTATCAATTTTAATTATTTTCTTTATAGATAATCTTTAATCCACATCACTCGCGAAGAGGTGATCTTGACGGAATATTAACCTTGAGAGTTATATTTTGAGGTGCTCCACTTTTGGTTGATGTTGACACTACATCAACCAAATTACCCACCTATCGCTGCTGGACGAGCGCAATGGGTGGCGAGCAAGAAAACCACACGGGAGATTGTAGTCTAAGAGTTAGATCAAGACAAAGACTATTTACAAAGAAACTAAATGTATTAATTATAGTTTAACTTCTCGTGAGACAGAGCTCTTAGTTATGCTTACTTCTCTGCGCTTCCTCATGCCACGTGACGTGACGTCGGGAGCAAGCAGCCTTGTGTTCAGTCAATATAAGGTCTTATCAGCCATATGGTAAGGGCGTTCCCCATTACACTTGATTGTAAACACCAAAGCTTGTACATTAAGAAAAAGCATTTGATTGTAATAACATCTGTTTATTCCCTCTTCTCACACAGACACTGATATAAAAAGGACAGTAAGTGAGATGACTTAATTTTGTCGTGCAAAGTGCCACGTAATACGGTGTTGCTTCTGACAAAGAGAGCTTTACCACTAAATGGTACCGAACCTAATCGAAAACCTTTTGGTACTACTCCCTCTAGTCATCATCTATAAATAAGGATCACTTTTACCCTAGCCTTTTTCTAATTATTTTATGTTGTCCATTCTCCCCACAATCTTTGAATCTCAAGTCACATCGAATCTTTTCGTGAAGGGCCGTACACAACTTGACACGACATTGCCTTACAACTAATGCGATGATAGACGGCAGTGTTCACCTTCATATATCGAGCAGCATTAGTAGCCGCGACGACAACGATTATGATGTATTTGTGGCACAATTTACTTCAACAGCAGCTAAGTCCAATTGAAGATTTTAAAAGGGATTTAAATCATTCACTATAAGAGAACTGAGCTATTGAGATCAAAAGCTTGCTTGAGTGCCGAAAAAATCTTTAAAGACTGCAGCGGTAGCCTTATCTGTTTCGGCATTACATTAATGTCTTCTCGTCTTCAATGTCATTACTTTGGCTCCTCGTTGTCAGCAATATAATGATGCCACTAAGAAACAGAAGGGTAGGTAGAGAAGAAAGAAGGATACACTTTCTTTGCTGTTGGATGTAAGTACTGAAGGTATAAAAAAATGGATGGATATCTCTTTTCTCACCCAAAAATCTAAAGCTAGTTGCACATACTCGATTTATACAGGCACGTGTATCTTTAATTAGACCTTCTAATATTTTAAACTAAAATGTTGCCATGGAACGCATTTAAAAGTACATTTTTGAAAACGAATGCCTAATCCTCAAACGTAACACAAATATTTGTACTAGCAGGTCTTGATTAAGCCTCCTAAACTAATGTATTTGTACACATGCATGACTAAAGAAGAGTTGTTAGACATACTTGTACCTGCAAATCTGCGTTCAGCAAACGTGCGAAAATATCCTTGTGCCTACGCACAATGCTAATTACTATTACAATTGTTTGAGACCGTGCATCGACACTTGTATGAATAAATGTGTGCATTGCTTTACCAAACAGTCAGAGCCTTCAAGTTAATTAATTGTGTGTTAAAAAATTTAGGCTGCCGTTCTGATGTCGCATCTGCAATGTTTACCTCGTCGTTCGTCGTTATTGATCATGTTGGCTATAATCCCTTATTATGTGTACTCCCTGATATTGTTGGCAAGTTGTTAAGGTTTAATTGGGCACTAATGAAGTTCGGAAAAAGTTTTAAAAACACTAAAAGCATTCTTACTGCGCTTGTGCTCAGTGATAACGAGATTGATTTATCACGATCTGAGTACATAAACAATCCTTATTAAATGGCAGCCGGTATACCCAGACAGTTAGTGACGATGCGTTGCTCTACCCGGCGTTCAAATTTTGTGCTAGCAAGAACACTCGGAGTATGTTCTGTTTATATTGACCTTGAGCAAGATAAGCAAAGCATATATTTAGACTGACATGGATTGTGCCTTTGAAAATTTGATAAACTCAAGTACTCGGGGCCTTGCTATAGATCTAAGGACAGAAACTCGTTCAGTATAATATTATTTTTATATCACACTTCACTCGATGTTATTTTAACACCTTGGATCGATATACGTCAGAAGTTTGCACATTTAAATTTTTGAATATGCATAGTGCTCTTCTTCCATAATCCATTTCTACATCAGTCGCTTAGGCAACATTGTGACAATGGATAAGCGCTTTGACTGCTACGTTCTACGATCTCCAATTTTTAATTACAGTCGTAGGCTTCAAATCATGCGAATTTCTCTTAGTTTGCCCTTTTTATTAACGTTTCCGAATTGTACAATGGAGGCTCGTCAATAAGTCTATGTTATTTAATTTGCCAGTGTCTTTTAGAAACGAATTCTTTTCGTCACATTTGTTGAATACCGTAGTATACCCTTACATTCTTGATTAAAAGAAAGCAATTATAATCTTACCGACCTTGCAGAACAAAAGAACCACCCTTCTACAACATCTTTTTCCAGCTTAATATAGGCTACCTGGTTTATAGATAGTGGCTCTGGTCAGTAAGTGATCAGGAAGAGTTAGATCGCTGCTAAATTTGATGCATGTCTCACTCGAAAGCTGCAAGCTCCACGAAAAGATGCGCGCAAAATCGATGCTGCAAAATTAGGTATTAATTGCTATATTGTCGCCTACCCTCCCCCCTATATGATATATCGATACCGTAAAATGAGAATAATATTCCAACTTTGCATATCGCAGAAGCTTGCAGACTCATACTTGTCATCAAAATTGTAATTTATTCATCTAGCATGCCTAGAAATTCACATCTTTTATGATAAAAACGTTGGATTTCCTCCTGTTCATATACTATATTTTGATTGCTGATACAGAGACCCTTCGAGATCGTGTCGTTGCTTATTTCGAGTCATTCGATCTAAACATAAGTTAATATCATCTATATGGTGGGTAGTCTTTCCATAAACATACATGTGATACTGGAGCGGACTTTGTGATAGTGCAGTAGACTGCTCAATCAGATTGGTAGCTGTTGTGTCTGAGCTTTAAATATGCACTATGTTTTAGTACGAATGTCTTTGTGTTGGGAACGCTTGCCGCTATTTTAAATGTGTGTCATACATCATACCAGTTTTTAGCTTCCAGTGAATGATCATAACTCATGCAGCGTATAACAGCAAAGCATTTATGCTTGTAGCTTCTTCGATTGTATTATAAAAATTATACTCAATGATTATTTGTTCGGCTGGACAAACCAGTCGTATTCAAGGATTTCTTGCGTAGGTGTATTGTGCCACTTTGTACGCTCAAATAACTGTAACGGAGTGACTCAATAAGATATAATTAATATAGCATCATGACGGTTGATGGCGTTTGTGAATGGTACCATAACGAGTATTATTCTATGACTGTCACCATTTGTAAGTTACGGAATCGTATCCGCCATCTCTAGCGGTCTGATTTTTAATGTACGCACTCAACGAGTGGTTAGCAAGATTTAAGCATGCATTATTGTAGCTATATATATAAAGATATATATATTTACATGTATAATTGAATCAGGTTTATAACTTAAAAACATGTTTTAATTACTTGATTGTATTAAAATCATTTTACTTTTACCAGTAACTACTCAATTTCGAGCTGCTTTCCCTACCTCCTCATATTTTACGGAAATGTATTGCCACCGCTCACGCTGCTGCAGGTGATGATATTTCCACAATGGTCGTCAAGGGTGTTGTTCTGGTGCCCCATTACTAATTATAACACTATGCAGTCCGCATAAGAACCACAAAATCTGTTTTCCATAGAATGTTAGATCAAGATGGAGCCGACACCTTTCACGGTGACCGTAAAAGCTTACCTGTTTCAGTTTAGTCGCTTGAAGTACGATCGAACGAATGCCTTTAAATGTTGGCAAGGAAGGTGTCTGGTCTCCGCTATCTTTAGGAGATATATACCAGCAGCATTTCGTAATGAACAAGTTCTTGCAACGTGAATTTGACGCGTCGAGAGCTAAAGTGACCCTGCTACACCAGCAGACTCAGCTTTTAATACAGCAACACTCTCAGTCTGCTACTGCAGCATCGAAGCGTGAGCGTCGATGCGAGGCTTTAATGTTAGAAGCGTCTTAGTACCGAGGAGCCAAGAAAGCGTCTATTGAGACAATTCATCGAAGTGGACGATGTCGTTGATGCTCGCCACATTGACGAAGATAAAATGTAAGTTTTATTTATCAAATCGAATTTGACAAGGCGTGCGAGACCGTGGGCCGTAAATAGTAATTAGACTATACAAACATGCTTGAGTCGTGGATGTCTCTAAAACGCTGCTTGGCCATACGTTTATGACGACAAGAGCTTAATTTAGGACACTTCCAGGATCCTGAAGATCGAAAAAGGTAGACGTGACGTTCACGGGTACGCTCAGCACGTCCGTTACCTTGCAAGTCGCATGGTAGCGAACCCTAAAAGTAAATTTATGTTGATCTCGATATTCTTCCGGGGCCTTCCAGATGCCATTGCGAGAAATCAACTGTTCTGCATCGAGTTTATGTCACTTAATGAAACTACTGCAACTGTGTTGCGAAAGGACTTAGTGTGAGACAGGCTCATACTAGCGAGAACCCTTTTCATTCTTTTAAGACGAGGAGAGGCGGGAGTTCCAGAGACAATGAACCTCTGTAGTGTTATGAGCGAGAAATTTTGCTTTTAAACAATACGCTATTGCAAAATTGTAATTGCTGTCATTTTATAGGACGCTACGCTTTGGGTGTAGTGCTTTACGCCCCGCTACTTGAACCAATGAGTGAAAAGATCGAACTTCTTCTAAGATGTGCAACGTATTCGGGTCCGACACTTTTGTAAAGTCTTTACAGAGTGTTAGACTATCATAAAACAGTCGGGATCAGTAGGGGAGGATCGCTGAACTGATCCAGAAATCTCAATAGAATTGACAAATTATTGACACAGCTGCTTCAGACACATAATCATTGTGTGTCTCTGCAATCGGTGAGGACGAATCACCAATCACTTCGAACTTAGAAGTGGCATACGATTTGTTAATTCGTGCCTTAGCTGACTGTGGGGCGTCGAACAAATTTTTGTTAATAGTCGTTGAATGGTTCCCAAGCTTAATGTTTTGAGCGCGTTACTCCTCTATGAGGCTTAAGGTGCGCCTTGCAACTAAAGCATCGATAGCAGTGGTACAACGTGTAGTGGTGGAAGTTGAACTAGACGTTAGGATTCGAAATGAAGTAATGAATTCATCTTCTTTAACTTAAAGACGAATGTGATGTCAACTAGGTTTAACTTGCCTCTAATGCCAAGGGTAATCTGGCATATACGAAGTGTGCGGATGCCTGTCGTTTGGTCATCAGATGGCCATCTGATAAACGTCTTGGAGATCACAAGCGTGTGGATGTACTACGATTAAGGGCGATGATATCACCTTTGTTTCGGTGTTTATACGGCTGCACCAGATCACAGTATCACTAACTATCATAGGTAGGAGTAAGCTCCCGTTAATTGCATAATAATGCGGGAAGCGCCGAAGGCCTACCTCACGAGTAAGTCGAGCGGACCGGAAAGTAGTCGCCTTTTCAAAAGATAACACCCGGATAATGAGCAACCATTTGCCAATGATGGTCACCACGGATTTGGAAATTCTCAAGAGGCTAAAGCTGAAAGAACCTGTCCTAAATAACAGTCGAAGTAAGTTCCTATGAGATGGCTGATACATAGAAGGTCCTTGTCAATGAAGGATCAGGTATAGGTCTATCTATGCTCGATCTGTTCGCGCCTTCAAAAGCACTATGGATATCGCTCAGGTAATCACGCTGAACGTAATGGGTTCTTGCATGATCTGCGTATTGGATAAGTCAATCAGATCTGCATACTCGTCGCGGAGGATGAGAACGTTAGTAGTATCCGATCGGCAATGATATTTGCTAGAGATGACCTATTTCTCAATAGCTCGTCAATGGACGAGAGTGTCCCTGATGAGAAGACCCGAATTTAGTAATGTACATCCCGATTGTGATTAAAGCATAGAGCAAATCCTCTCTACGATAACTTGATGAAATTCTGGAATTTATTCCCAGAAGGAGTCCCGTGCGAGTTACCTTAGGACATATTTAATCGTCACAAAATCGACCTGAAACCGGTTTTAAAGTACTATGTCATGAAGAAGTAATGGTCACTGCCTCGTGAACAAGTAGTAGCGACTGACACATCACATGCAGATTGCTTATCAGTCGGCCATGTGAGAATTTCTATCTCTATACATAGCTCTCCAACCTTCTTTGTGCGAAAGGCCACCGAAGGGTGACGGATAGTAAATACTTTCAACAAGTTGATTGCTTCCACTAGACCGGCTCGATCAACAATACCACGGATAGACGTCATCATAAATGGTATGGCTACAAGTACTATATTTTTAACCAGAGATCTGGTGGATGGCTTATAATAAAAACTTATGCTTGAAAGGGACAATTCACATACTGCAGTGAGCACCATAAGCGGCATGCCTTAATAACTTAAAACAATTCCACAAGGGCTAAAAATGCCAATGCCATGCTCAGTAGATATGTGACGAATTTAAAATTCTTAAGAGGTTTCGCGCTCATTAACTTTGACGATATGTTCGTTCATAGCAGGGCTCTTGATGGACAGACGGATGTGCAAGTGCACCGACTCCACGTCCGCAAAGTTTTTATCATAAAATGCGAGCATAAGTTGCACGCCATCCTGGAATCGTGTCGATTTGCTACTAGTGAACTACCACTTCTTGGATGCATCGTAGGTAAGCATGGCGTTTTTTTCGATCCGAAAACGATCGAGGCGATCATCGACTGGCCGGTGCTTACCAACATAAAAGGACTTCAGACGGTCCTTAGCCTAGCGGCGTATTTTCAATAATTTATACGCAACCACGCCGATGTAAATGTTCATCTCTCTCGTTTATTGAAAAAAAAAGAGAAGTAGTAATGAACTACCGACAGCCAGCTCTCTATCTGAGGTATTGAAGCAAAGCTAAATACGATAGCTTGGTTTGTGTTTGCAGACCACGACATGTCATTTCACGTGGTCTGTGATACCAGATAATTTGCTATCAACTGTGCATTGATGCAGTTCGGTAATGACGGTGCTGAGCGTGTCGTCTTCTATCGGTCATGTCATCTGTAACCGTATGAATGGGCTACCCGCTCTGTGTAAAAAACTTGCTATGAAGTGTGCTTTAGAGAATTCCAGGGTCTACCAGCTAGGCGAAAGAGCCTTCATCGTTTACAAGAACATGCTCCCCTTGCGCACAAGCGTTAACCATCCACACCTCTTGCAACAAATGGCGAGATGGCTGTTATTCTTTGCGAAGCGTAATTTCTTCGTGGATTATAAGTCTGGACGACTGAATGTCGTCGCTGATGCTATGTCGCGCCAGCCCGATTTCATACCGGCTGTGCACCCCGACTCTCGTCCAACCACTGTCGCAGTTTTGACGTCATTTGTCCCGTCTTGAGCCTTATCTGAAGACATACGCAAGGCGTACGATCCGGCGATGTTGCATTTGATGGTTCATCCCTTGCAAACACCCCGTCAATCTCTAAAACGGTTGCCCTGATTATTTCGATTTTTTACGGATAGAGATTACAGTCCACCATGTCTGAATGAAGTATCAAACCTTTGCTGGCAACACGCCACGTGTTTCTGTAACAGATCATGGTGATTAACGACTGCGTTTCAATAATATGTACCACAACATAACTGGTCGTGGTCGTCGTAGTCCTGGGAAACAAATGTAACAGTAAGCCGTGACTTCTACTGACCCCGCCAGTAAATGTTTGTGAGCAGTTACGTTTGAGAATGTGAGGTCTTTTGTCACGTAAGAATCTAATTCTTCACTTTAAGCCACAACGCAGCCTCTGCTTGTCCCGGACGAGCTTTACTATATTGTCTTAGTGGACTCGGTATTTATTTTACCAGCAGACTCTCACAAAGAATACTTGTATTCTAATGTTCGTTGACGGCTTCACAAAGATTTTAATCTAGTTGCTGTACCCACAAAATAAACACAACGGCCTGTGCTCGTGACTTCATCGACACGGTCTTTCGCTTTCGTAGGTTTCTTAGTGAGCTCATGTATGATCAAAATCGCGGTTTACATCTGAGCTCTGTCGTTCCGTCTCAAAACACTCAGAATTCTTTTAGGATGTCAAACGTGACTATCCTGATCAAGATGGTCTGACCGAACGGTCCAGAAGTGGCCTTGAAGAAACCTTTAAAAATACATCCATTTTTACGAAATAAAGCGGACACCTGCCCAAAATGAGGATACGTCCATCTCTACGAAGCAAAGCGGATTCCTGTCCATAATGGAGTCCGCCATCAACAACTCGTCGCGTGCTGATCATGCGGGCACCACGTTCGACGCCGATGTCGATCACATCGAATTCAATTAGGAAGGCTACGGAAAGAGCGAAGATGCTCTTTTTGGCCACAATACTGATTAGATTTGCATCACGCCTAGTGCATTTAAAATACACTCTCTCAGTGACGACAAGTGATATTGCTACAGTACGCTCCAACAGCACTGCGGCTTCAGACAGGGAGTCAACAAAAGGATTCATACTGGCTCGAGAAACGTTTGTCCGTTTCATTCAAGACTCTGGCACAGAATATAAGGATCCAACAAAGAGAAATGCTGACAAAAACGAAAAGGAAAAGTCTTTTTACAGTGAAGGGTGTTACAAGTGCGATCTGAAGTATTCTTACTATTACTCATAGTGACTAATTTGGAAGGTTACAAGTTGCTATCCGAGTTTACGGGTCCATTTCGTCTGCTGTGCCACCTACGCAACTTCTGTACGAATGAACTGCCACGTACTATGCGCACGCATCCAACATTCTACGTCGGTCGCCTTAGGCTATAATATCAGTACAAGAATTCTGTCGGTGAAAATTCTCTTGTGCTCAAGCATTTCTAGATATACTTGTGCTCACGGTTTGGGCTCTCAGCTTGCGTCCGAAATAAAGGTATCTCCCCACGGAGCCGAGAAATATTCTGACGAGCTTTCACTAGCTCGTCGCAAAGAGATCGCTTTTACTGCTTATTCTCACGCTTGGTAAAAGCAGAAATTTAACCGATGTGTCTCCCGTTCCGAGGACAGGCGGTTCACACTGTCGACCAGACATAAAGATGTCTGCTCCTCTCGTGCTCGAGGTCCTCGATCACCTCACAAGTTACGCGCTTGAGCTGACCTAAGGTATAAGAATGGGCCTGCGAGTCCGATTGAAGCGTGTTTCTTCCTCCACGTCATCCATCAATTTATGCGCGCGGTGGGTTGCGCCTTCTGGTGGAACGCCTATGAAACCGATGCGATTTGAAGGGACGTCGATGTAGTTACCTCGTCCTTGGCGCCTGTATTGACCCTCGTTAGATTTCTAGGAGCCTCGCTCTCAACTTCTGCTTGATAATTTGGTCCTTATTAAGCAGTATGAAAGGCGCATTTGATACCAAAGAAGGCTTATCGAGAAACTAACACCCAGCACGCTTGTAGTGGGTGGCAAATCAGCTATATCCTCGTACGTCTCTTGAGGGATTTGAACCCTTTACCAGGGGTCAGGTATCATGTAAGCTTTCTTTAAGGCTCGTGCCAATTTTTTTATGCACTATTGATACGTATCTACCCAAAAGAAGCATAGCATTCCAGCCTATTTATATGACTAATGAAATTTTAAACTTGCATTGGTAGAGTCCGTTTTCCTACCTATTCGAGCTAGCAATAGCTTTTTGGTCAGACATCACGCCCAATTCACCAGTGTTAAGAATGAAGCGTTACATGCCTGCATTAACCAGGAGCCATCACGATGATGATTCCCGCTGTACCAACGATGCCTAAAAACGCATCGATAAAGAAATCATGTTTAGTGCAAAAAATTGTTCGCACTAAGATATAGTTTATAAAGGTTCATGAATAAGACAGTTATTCGATAACGATAACTCGTCGCGTCAGATAGACGAGCTAACACTCTCTGAGGATATATCCACCGATTATATCCAGAAACAAAGCAAAAGTTGTTGCTAACACTAGCTCTTGCCTGATGCGAACAGAAGTATGGATACTATGATCATACCGATCACCCGGACTATGATTTTTGATTACATCACTGTCAAGATCGTCCCGGTGGCCAAAGCCACCTCCTTTCTCGCTGTTAGCCAAACGACTTTGTATCGGAGACGAAGGGTATGACTCGTCGGGCGATCCGGAGATGTCAAGATTCTGAGGGGCTAAAAAGGTTTTCAGGAGACCGAATTGGTCGGCTTTGGTTGAGCAAATTTCGGCTTGTACTTGGCTTTCGTCTTTTTTGAGTCGGTTTCATCGTCTGAAACGCCAGAGTATATGAGCTCAAGGACACATTCTCCGATTTCACGCGGTGCTCACCGCGTACACCTGCGGCTAATGTTGCGACAGGCTGAGTCGTGGAAGCAGCAGAAAAATTTACGTCAGCTGCTTCGGGTGATCTTGTCTCCCTGTGGCAGTGAAGCGGAGCCTCATGGCTGAGTTCCCAACAGCTTATTTGCAAACCACATCGACTTGTAAACTATTAGATGAAAACAAAGATTGGATGGAATGATTAACAGGTGCTTCTTTGTCCCGGACCACTATAAAAGGTTTACTTAAATATTAATCAGTCACTAGTATGACTGATGGTAAAGGGGGGGTGATGAAACGGGGTGCCTCCGTTTTAAGATAACCTCCACATTCTTTTTATCAAGTATGAATACTTTTATAAGGACAGACAAACTATTCTCAAAATATAATTCTATAATACATATTTCTCCGTGATTGTTATATACTTTTCATTGGCTAATATTAGACCAATGAATCAAACAAAATAGTCTACCCACAACAGAAGCACGCAATAAGTGGTGCGCAAATATTTACAAAAAACTTGTATGTAGAAACAGTAAAATAAGGTCTGATATGTATTTGCTAAAAAATTAACTAAACTAGAAACAGTTCGTGCTTTTTGTCATCACTGTATACACTTACTTCGTATAGCAATCATCTTTTGCACTTGCGCGTCCGCGAGTAATCGACGCACACTGTAACGGGGTACCTTTAGCTTGAGTGTTACGGAACATTACTTACACTTGTACGTGCAGAGTAAGCTAATCTACTCAAATAGCTAGTTTAAGTGAAGGGTAAAAAGAGAACTGTATTTAATATAGTGAAGCTATCAATATATTGTCACTCTTTATCTAACTATATTAAACTACGTCTTTGTATGACGACAACCTGCTCACCACTCATTGTGCGAGTCTAGCAGCGATTGGTGGTAACCTTGGTTGATGTGTCTTTTATCAACCAATATTTGAGCAGCGCCTTAGTATTTTGCTAATAGGGGATAATATTCCTTCGACATTATTTTACTCGGATAAAATTGGTAGGGAATCGTCACGCTCGACCATCTCCCGATTGACACCGTTTGGTGTCAAAATCATGTACAAGCTACCCCGTCACATCACCCTCCCTAACCATCAATCATCCGTTGATTAAATTTTACTGATTGAGACAGGGTCAACATCTTTGGATCGCTCCGAGGAAGGAAGCACTTTTTGGTCAAATCTTATTCATTTGCCAATCCAGAGCATGGTTTCGAAAACCAAGCGAGCGCTACTGCAGCAGCAAGAAAGGTTGCTGCACGCATGCGTGCAGCCGGCAAAAGCACTTCTCACACCTAAAAAGCAGGTGATCTGTCGCCTGTTGTGAATCGTCCACGTGGTGAGTCACCACGTGCGACAGATACATCCGCTGCGTCTGCAGCGGGACCACGAGTCGTAATCCAGATGAGTCTAAAATAGAGCTCATCTATTCTGGCGAGTCAAAAGATGTTTCCAGCTCGATGGCGACACCTCACGCCTTCGGATCACCCGAGATGAACGCGGCAAGAGCCAGGTTGACTGGCTCTGGTCACCGTGGCGTTTTCACGTCTGAGATCTTCGGGTCGAGCGATTTTTCCAACGAAACCTCGCCTCACGCGAGTCCATCCAACGATAGGACGCGTGGGGATGGTGGTGATGCATAGGTGCATCACCACGAGAAAAAAAACTAGAGAGATCGAGGTGTCACTGGTACCAGTGCTCACGCTAGCACCAATCAAGAGGCCAGAAACCGACGTTTCCTGCGCCATGCTCCTCAAGTGAAGTCTCCGTTGATGCCGTTATGCAGAGAGTTGGACCGGTGGGCCGGAATGACTACCGAACGGGATCGAATTCCGTTGTTCGATTACATGAAGTTTTGCCCACCTAATTCATGCACGGAAATTATCCGTGCTAAGGAAGAATTCTTCATCGATACATTATTTAACACCGGTATTACAATGGCAGCCGTGGTCAAGACGGCAAAGCATTATGGCAAGGATGGAATGCCTTCGTCCATAAAGTCGAGTGCATTGGCCGTGAGGCCTGGCTCGCCAAACTTGATGCAGCTCGCATCAGGTTTAAGAAACGCAACCCACTTGGGGCGCGATACAAGTTGCACCGGATTTCAAAAGAGGCAGGATTACTCTATCTCCTGTGGGGTGATTCATGTCCGGGTTGCCTGGAAAACTCGAACCGTGCCCCTCGGAAGGTCTTCCTCCCAAATGTTCCCTGCTGGAGGTCGCGCATCTCTTCTATATTGGCCGAAGGGATTGACACTTTGCAATCCCTGTACTCGCGTTGGGGAAGGTCGTTTTTCGACGGCCCTTCTTCGTACGCTGCGGTTGGGTCTCTTCATACTGCTCGACGAGACCCAGGACATCAAGAATCAGCTGGGCACGAGGCTCTGAGCTGTCTTTAGTCGGTAGGTAGTCACGCAAGCGGACACGGTAAATCGTCCTGACGCCATTCACGTCGCGGTGGTTCAAGATAAGCGCCTCCAGAAAGCGTTGACGACTGCCAGAATCTACTAAAAGGTATGGTGGTGTAGGGAACACCTGATCCAGCTCGAGTGTCGGATAAGCTTGATGTCTAGGGAACTGAGCCGTGTAAACGATCAGTTACACCATCACTTGGCTCATGAACAGACTCAGCGTTATGGGTTCCACGATATTGCAGATGACAAATTACATTGTCTAAGCGCACGATCGCTCAACAAATTTTGCCGCGTTTGCGTTAGCACAACTTGAGAACGAACGTTCGACTCGTTCAGCAGCAACCGGCGAGTCAAGACATCGCTCAACTGCGTTAGTAGGTCTCATCTCTAGTCGACCGGACTGGTTCATTGAAGCGGGACCACTCGAAGGTGGTCTCGACTCTCGACCACGTAGGTATTATTCGCCTCTCAAACGGGCTTGTACTGATAGTACGGGCGGAGACGTCCTACGTAAGACGTAGGATGCGTAAGCATCCTTTGAGGTAATTCAATCTTGTATACGTTGCCCATCCAGCGCAACAAACGAAATGGACCAGTATACTTAGGCACTATGTTACCGCTACCCACGTTTGTCACTGCGTGTTTTAATAGATTTACTGTAGACAGTAAAACTTAATCTCCTCTATCAAATGAAAGAACATTTGCTCTTCCATGTTTGTCTGCATTTCGTTTCGGTCCGTCTGGCGCACCTGCAATAGAGTCTTGAACGAAGCGGACAACCGCTTTGCGAATCAGCATATATTCATCTACTGATTCATTTTTGTCAACAGCAGTGCGCTTCGTGTGCACTGCCGAAAGAGCGTTGTCGTCACCAGTGAGGGTGTCATCGTCCTCACTGTGGCAGTCATTGGCGATGCTGAATATGCCAGCATCGTCGTCATCATCATCATCGATATCGATCGCACCGACATCGGCATCCATCACATCGACACCAGTGTCGACGGGTGATGAGCAAGAACCAGATCGGTTTTGTTCGAGCGAGTCCACCTTCCCTTAAACTAGAGTCACAATCTAAAAAGGCGGGTAAACATGGATGACTAGGCCATTCACGAAGAGCGGTGTATGCGATGTCGACGCATGCACCAAGTTATTGATGGTGAAATCCGCCATCGGCAAGAATTCACTCCAACTCGTAAACGAGTGGGCGTACCCTCAAAGTATCTCTTCGAGGACGCGGTTAACGCGTTCCGTCTGATCATCCGTTTCTGGATGGTCAGAAGTCGAAATATTCAAACGTGTTCCAAGTGAACGGAACACGGATCGCCAGAACTCCGCTGTGAAGCAGGGGTCCTTATCAGACACGAGTTCTCGGGGTAATTCCTGAAGTCGGAATATAGTATCAATGAAGACACGAGCACAGCCCTGGGCTTTTTCGACTCCGGTACAGCAACAAGATGCACCATCTTGCTGAACCGATCAAAAAACACAAGAATAGCAGCATTCTTGTGAACGTCTTTGAGAATTACAAAGACGAAGTCCATCGATACGGACTACCAACACTCTGCCGATATCAGTAGAGGCTGCAAGGGTGCGCGGGATGAAGGACTAGGCTTCACCCGTTGACAAACTTCGCAAGCGCGAATGTATTTGCACACAAACTCATACTGGCGAAGACAGTAGAAGTCACGACTTACCGTTAGGTAAGTCTTTTCTCTACCGTGATGCCCTCTTGTCGGGGCATTGTGACACTCATACATGATGCGCAGTCGCAAATCATTACGAGCCGGAACGACGACACGAGGTGTGTCGCCGTTGACTGCTGTATAGTACAGCAGTCCGTCACGGACGGAATACCGTTCGGTTGAAGAGCGAAATTGAGACGATAAGCTCTTCAAAGCTTGACTGCATGGATTGGATACGTAATCCATCAACCGAAAAAGAGACTCATCTTCTGTGTAGGCTTTTCGCCCGTCGTCGAGCAGATTCGACGACGGAACACTCACTGTTAGTGTCGAGCAGTCGGATCCAAATTGGGCCGGCGCGAAAGAGCATCAGCGACGACATTAAGTCGTCCTGGTTTATACTCGACAGAGAAGTTGTACTACGCAAAGAAAGACAGCCACCTCACCATTCGTTGCGGGAGGTGTGGACTGTTTACTTTCAAACGGCCGTGCGTAATGACGCGTGGTCAGTATAAACGATGAAGGACCTATCTCCTAAGAGGCGTACCCGAAACTTAGCCAGTGCATATTTCATGGCGAGGCGTTCCTTGTCATGCACCGGGTAATTACGCTTAGCTACTTGCAGATGACGCGATTGATAACGGACGACGCGCTCAACGCCGTCTAAGTCGTACTGCATTAACGCGCAGCCGATTGCAAAAATGCTGGCTTCAAAGACCACTTGGAATAGTCTGTCCTGGTCTGCAATCAACAACGCAGGCGATTGTATCAGACTTTTCTTGATACCTTCAAAGGAGTGCTGACACTCAGCGCTCCATGACCACCTCTTGTTATTCTTTAGCAGACGAGATAGATGTACGGTCATCTCGGCGTAGTTGCGCGAGAACTTGTGCAAGTACGCCGACAAGACAAGGAACTTTCGAAATTCCTTAACGTCGACTGGCACAGGCCATTCGCTAATCGCCTTTATCTTTTCCGGATCAGGGCGTAAACCGTTTTTACCCACGATGCAGCCAAGAAGTGGTATTTTGCTTGCTGCGAATATACACTTCTTGAGGTTCGCGAACAACTTACGCTCACGCATTAGTGTAAGAACCTTCCGGACCTGGATTCTATGAACCTCTACGTCCTTCTTTCCATCCATAGCCCGGCTATGGACGAAGGGCATCGTCGAAGTAACTGGGTGCGAAATCGTGCACTGATCGCAACAGATTCGTAACACTTCTGTTGAATGTTGCAGGGGCGTTTCTAAGCCCCTGTGACATCACTAGACACTCCCCGAAAATACCACAGCGGGTCTCACTGCTGTGTACGGGATGTCCCGTTCACGCATGAGGATATGATAGAATCCATCCATCAGATCAATGGACGAAAAAATGGTACTTTTTGCCATACCATCTATGATTTACATCCATCCTCGGTATCATCGTTTGGGCCGGTACCGTTGCAGCGTTTAATTTGTTGAACGCGTGCACTATCCGCAACCGTCCTGTGGCCTTTCGCACACAGAAGGTCGGACAGCTGTGCGGGAATGTTGATTCCCTTACATGACCAGCCGCTAAACGATCCGCAAAGAATAAGTCGATCGCTGTGACCTATTATCGAGGAGGTGGCCACTTCTTCATGACACAGTCTTTCGAACCGGGTTTCAGTTCGACCTCATGCCGAGTGCCTTCGTCCTTGGGCACCTCGCATGGCAAGGATTCAGGGAAAACATCTCTCGATTTAACCAAATCCTTATACAAAGGATTTGTCTTTAAAGACTTCCAAGATTGAGAGGTGTATCGCTCAATCCGGTTCTTCTCATCGAGGCCACTTTCGTCCATCGATGATCTACTGAGAACCCGTGCGTTCTCAGAAACACTTGTGCCGACGGATATCAGTGACGTACTCGTCGTCTTTGACGAGCACGCAGATCTGCTTGATCTTCTCACTACGCAGATCTCGCAAGAATCTTTTAGATTTTAGCGTAGACAACTTGACCTCCTCCGAAGCTGAATTCGGGGTTGTAGCCAGATCAAGTGTATAAGCGCCTACATATGACCCGTCATTCACCAAGACATTTACTGAATCGGTGATCTCCTGGATAAACACATCCGCAGGTGGTTGGAATACTACACCCTCAACATAACTCTCTCGGGAGTTATCACACTCAAAACGCTAAAACTTTCTTTCATTACGTGTACTGACTGTGAATGCACTACCACGGTCACGTCCTCTTCGATCGACTCTCTGTTAGTCGATCTCGCTTCAACGTGTTGTTCATCCTGAACAAAACTAATTTCTCTTTTTAAGTGCACCCTTCTTGGTGTGCATCCGTGTTCCAGTCCACTCGATCTCTTCGAGTGGTGAACCTTCGGCGCAGCCTGTGTCTCTACACAGGTGCCGGAAGCTGGTTCCACAGTGTAGTGGCCTACGACTCTGTGATCTTGTGCAGTCGTACGAACGACCGTACCACAAGTGAGGCCATCGCACTCACTCGTAGTACATCCACACGCTTGTGGACGCTCCAAGACGTTCATCAGATGGCCATCTGATGAACAAGCAGCAGGCATCTTCACAGATCGATGCTGCCAGCTGACCCATGGCTGGTATTTTCTAAGCCATGGCAGACCGAGGATGACATCAAATTTGTCATCCAAATCCAATACGATAACGTCATCATCGTATTGTTTTCCTTTTGGCGTGTAGTGGATTCCCACTACACGTTTGTCCACTGTTACGGATGCGCCTGTAGCAAGGCACACCGTCATCCTCGTTGGAGGGAAATCTAGCTTAACATAGTGGAGCCTAATATCCTTTGGCGACTGACGTCGACTAAAACTGTTCGACGCCCCACATTCAACTAGGGTGCGCAGTGGTATTCCACTTGTCACTTCGATCTTCAAAGTGATGAGGACAATCTCATCACCAGGGGCAGTCACACACAGTGACTGTGTGTTGGGAGCAATCTTCGTCAAGAGTCCTGCGAATTCTCTTGACGTTGCTGGATCAGCAGGGTTCTCCGGCCCTACTGACCCTGTCCGTTTTTTGGCGGTCCGACTTGCTCTTGCGGATTAGCGACATGGTCGGACCCGCGCCTTGGACCATTCCTCAGACAACGGCGGTCATCACATCCTGTCTTCAAACGTGTTGCGGTGCTTGGGACACTACACTCATGAGAGTAGTGTCCAATCTTCTGACAGCGATAGCGTCTTGCCGTTCGCTTGTGACTCAGAGAGCGAGAGTTCTCGCTCTCGACATTACAGAGGTCCATTGGTTCGGGACCTCCTGTTTCCTATCATATCGTCGGACGATAGTTTGACGAGTTAGCCTAAGACTGTCTCAGGCTGAAGTCTTCTTGTTCCGCATACGCTATAGCCCTTTCAAGCGTATGGAAATCCTCTCGGAACATGTAGGTCTTCACCGGCCCATCTACAAGACCGTAGATGAACACGTTGATGAGCGTGTGCTCATCTGCAGGTTTTTCCGTGACGCTACTCGCAATGTGGCGTAGGTGTTGTGCGTAAGCGTGCACATCACGCTTACCTTGCTTGAGCCTCAGGAATGCAGAGCGTGCTCTAAACTCGGCTCGCGGCGGCTCAAACGTCTCTTTAAGCCGAGGCTTCAAGATTTCTAACGACTCACATACGTTTGGGTCGTGAAGCTTCAGCCCTAAGGCCCAAGTCTTTGCTCGTCCTGTCAAATTTGACAAGGCGCAGGTGACTTGCATCTCGTCACCCTCGATTTGACGGGCCCTGATGGCATCGTCTAACTCGACGTTCCATCTCAAAAGGGAATCTTCATCGGTTCCCTTGTACCTTGAGATGTCAATCTTCAAGGTTTCGGGTTGACGCATGTGCGCCGGCCGCCCATCGACTGATGAGATCCTTGGTGTTGTAGCAATTCTATCGTCTGTCTGTTGGCGGCAAGTTCTCCTCGTAATAACTTGCTGATAGCAGCATGTTGCTGGTCTCTGCTTAAAGACTCCAACACGCCATTGATAGCGGGTTCGCCCAAGAGCACTCTTATGCGGCCGACTACCTCCCATTCTGAGTCACTCAGATGGGAGTAGCCCCCACGTGTGACGTGAAAGCTATCGTCTTCTACGTCCAACATGTTCATGTTGGACGGACACTAAGTTGTTGTTGGATGTGCTACAAAGTGCTACCAGGTGCAACGGGGCACCCTTTGTCTGAGGTGCCACGAAGCTTCACGTACACTCATACGTGCAGAGGAAGCCATCTACTTAAACAACTTGTTTAAGTAAAGGGTAAAAAGAGAACTGCATTTGAAATAGTTAAGCTATCAATATATTGTCAATCTTTATCTAAATTTATTAAGCTTCGTCGTATGACGACAACCAGCTCACCACTCATTGCGCGCGTCTAGCAGCGATTGGTGGTAGTCTATGGTTAAAATGTCTTTTATCAACCAAAATTCGAGCAGAGCCTGAATATTATCCTAAAAGGGGATAATATTCCTTTAGTTTTATCCATCTTGGATCTTATTGGTAGGGAATCGTCACGCTGGACAACCTCTCTATTGACACCGTTTGGTGTCAAAATTATGTAACGGGCTACCCTGTTACATTTCCTGCATTCAATTCATTATTGACGTAGCGCGATGTGTCCTGCCCTGTATTGTCTGGTAGGTGGATATCATCGGATCATTCAAATAATATACGAGACCGTTAATTTTATTGACAAAAGGTTCACTTTACGTCAACGAGATACGCTGCGTCGAAAATAACGACATCTAGTCCATCTCACAAAAAGAGCAAGTGCTCAACAATGTTCTCGGCTAGTGACTTTTACGTATTAATACTTTTTGGGTTGCAAATGATAATTACAAAGCTATCATAGCCCCATCACGACCAAAATATGTACGACGACTATAATTAAAGGTGCGCAGGATATCGCGCTTGTACGGGTGACTATATTGACGTAGGGATTGACTTGCTGCTCTCACATGTGTATTTTGCTGCCTCGGCCATAAATTGATGCAGACATGATGACCGGTGCAGAAGAGACACGCGAATGCCACACCGCACAAGTTTAATACAAATAAGCGTGCTGATTGGCAAAAAAATTGCTAGAAAGTTTGCAGAGAGCATAGAAAACGAATACAAGTCATGTTTGGTCAGAGGTTGTACCGTGCCGCCATGGAAACTAGAGATGCAGCAGCTACTCACATTTGCACCACACGACAATTTGTATTCCAATAAGTGATAATACTAGATATTTTAGCACGTATCCATCCCGTAGAGATCTCTGACTTTTTGTTGCTTCCGAAGAGAAGATACATTCGGCGCGTTTTCAGAACTAATCCCGCCACATAGAGGAAGAAAAGCAATTTGTATTACAATGCCACATTACCGAAAAAGCCTGGATCTCTATTTCCAGTCACAACTGCTGGTCTAGTATCTGTATTTCGTCGAGTAGTCTTTCGGCGAGATGACGAGACCTCGCCCTTTCCGCGCGCCTCGGTAGACAGTCTCAATGATGTTAATCATCTCGAGCTTGTTGTTGAAAGCCCAGTTGATTTTGTTGTTGTTGCCCGTCCCGAGATCGATCATAATATGCTTATTCCGGAAGAAAAACATGACTGTACAGGGGTCGTAGAGCTCGTACATGGTGTTAAAGTCGGGCACTTCAGTGATGTCGACCACGTAAATCGCGGCGAAGTTCTTCACGTCCTCTGCAACGCCACACAGCACCTCGTCCATCTGCATGCACGTTGGATCATGGTCATGGCCAAAGCGGATAACCACGACGCGGTCGCCCTCGTTGAGAATCGCCTGGTCGACGGCCCAGCCGCTCTCAAGATGCGGCAGCAAGTACGACATACAAAAGAGAAGACGAAATGAAAGTTGTGACGATACGGGACGGTAGCAGCTGATGTCACTCGAATGAGGGGAGGGACGATCGGGCTTGTCTCACCGAAAGACAAAGCGACGAGCGCAACTCAGGTGGTACCCTCCCCTGTTTAAATCGATTCATACCATCGTCGACCTTTTGCTATTGCGACAGATTACTGTGCAAGTCGACGTGTGGTTTGTGATACTTGATACATTGGTCAGATAGTGACCATCACTCCGACTGTGCCCTGTAAAACTCCGTCAAAGATCTACCTACGGCAACGCAGACGGCATGGCCGCGTCGCCCGCTGCGCCTCGACAACTGCTGTTCGCGCTCCTCCTCCTCTCCAGCACCTGCAGCCGCTCTGTTTTTGCCATCGGCGCACCACACTGTGTCGACTTTCTCCAGCACTGCGCGTGGAACGCCAGCACGTCGTCGTGCGCGTTCAACCACTCGGTATCTTTTACCTGTGGCCCGCGCCACGTATCACTTTTGACAGGGAATTCAGTCCACACCAACAGTACACCAACTAGCGTCCCAACAAGCCGCACGACTTCTGACGTAGCAGTCGATGGCTTTACTTGCCATTGGGACGTCGCTGGCTCGCTCACAGTAGCTCCCAACGTCACTGTTGCCGTCCAAGGCGACGACTGTCTGCTGCACATTGGCGCTGGCCAAACGGTGTCCGTGGGCACCCACGCAGCGCTCCGTGCATCGTCCATGAGCATCGAGGCCTCGTTCGTGCACTTGGAAGCACAGGCGCAGCTCGCAGCGTCGTACAGTGGCGTGTTCCGTGCTAAGTACGGACTGTTTACCGGTACGGACGTGTGGGGCGCGAGCTACGGCGGTGGTGGCGGCCAGCGCCTCATTGCGAACGCGACGATGTTGACGGAGCAGACGGTGCGCGGGTTCTTTGATGTCCGCGGCCGGACGGTTCGTGTGGACCACTCTCAAGACGGGGTAAAAGCTCTGTTGCGGCAGAGCAGTGCAGGCTGGCAGCTCGCGGCGTTGTGGGCACAAGAAAAGGCGCTGCTGGCTGGTCCCATTGCTGAGAATGCTTCCGTTGAAACGTGTGACGATGCGAGTGCGTGGATGGCGCCGTTTCTTCTTGGGAGTGGAAGTCAAGCGAGGATTGGGGCTGGAGATGCAGTTACGGGTGAAAATGATACTGAAGATGTTGTGTCAGTGAGTGGAGGAGGTCGCATCCAAATTCGGGCGTCGAAAGACGTGACCGTGATGGAAGGCGCAACGATTCGAGCAAATGGAGCGTCTGCTGTTAATGGTGTCAGTGGTGGCTCGGGAGGGTCGGTTTATATCTCGGCCACTGCACTTTCACTGAGCGGAACCGTCCAGGCGAAAGGAGGAGATGCTTTTTGCACGGAGCACGCGGCATATCGTGGGATAACTGATTGTTTTCCTGCAGGCGGTGGAGGTCGTATACAGATTTCTTACATGTCGGGTCAGCTGGACATCAAAACAGTTGATGCAACTGGAGGAACGCTTCGTTCGGACCAGGCGAAGAATTTGTTAGCGATGAGTAGCCGCTTTCGTCATGTGCAGATTGCAGCACTCGCTGGTGCAGCGGGTACATACTACCAGGTGGTTCAGCATTTAGACGGCGTGCACGAGGCCCACCTTCTTGTTGATAACGGGATGCAGCGTCTGTGGCCAAATCGTGTGCAAGTCGATGACGGAGAAGCGATTGCGATCGACGGCACGGATGCAGTAATTGGCGGTGCGGTCACGAGTTTATATATCGACGAGGATGCAGCAGAGAAAATTGATGCATTGACAATCATGGATGGTGCTGTTGTAGCCACGAGCTGCCTGAAGCTGCCTGGTGGAGATTTCACGGTATCCAATGGATCGTTTCTGTTAAGCCCACTTCTAATGGGATTGACGGATCAACGGCTTGCATCAGTCAGCAACCAATCCAGTTTCGAGCCTCCTCTTCTACATATTCGAGTGCGAGACATGGTCGTTTCCAGTGATTCGCATCTTATCATGCCTACTAGCGCATTACTGCTGTCTGCTCGCTCTTTGTCAATGGATGCAACTACTGCTTTAGAGTTTGCAAGGAGCGCACGAATTGTTGCAAGCGAAAGCATTCACCTGGATGCCAATGTATCGAGTGCACTTGATCCAATCGCAGCCGGAACTGCACCAGTGAGTAAACCGAATGAGTTTCACGAAAAAGTGCTAGCTCTTGTGAGTGGAGGGGATGTGGTACTGGGCGGAACGATAGCTGTCGGAGCACTTTCTGTGTCATCAGAGCATTCCATTTCAATTAATGGCTACGCGGAGGCGCTCAACAATCCCAGCATAAAGTCGACATTCGGCTCTTGTGGAGAGCAACGATGGCCGTCCCTTCGTTCATTACGAGAGGATGTAGTGAAGAACGATACTCAATATGGATCCGACCAGGTGTCTACGGCTCTGAGTATCTTATCTGCGTCACTGATAGTAAGCAACTTTACGCTGGTTTTACATGCATTGGGCTCGATTTTTGTAGGTGGTCCAGAAGTGAAAGAGCTGCAACTCAACGGACAACTTTCAGAAAGCGATGAACTTTCTTTACAACACATTGGCTTCGTGCGCGGAGGAGCCGTCTTGTTGTGTGCTACTGACTCCGTCGAGATTTCTCAAGGGTCTATTGTCTCAGCAGACGGAACGGGAGAACGAGCGAACCAGGGCCCGGGCATGGGATCGTGCGTTGGCTCCATTGGCGGAGGGGCAGGATACGGAGGCCACGGAGCTGATTCGAGTGTAGTGACTACAACTGGTACTTATGCATCTGGTGGTCTGCCGTATGGAACTCGGTCCGGTGCAGGTATGCTAGGCTCGGGTGGCGGCTGTGTGGATGGTGGAAATGGTGGTGGTGTTGTTTTGTTGGGTGCAACAGGCCTGGTACTTAATGGTGAAATTCGCTGTAACGGTGATGGTGGCGCAAACGGTGCAGGGGGTGGCTCCGGTGGATTTTTGGGGCTTACTGTAGCACAATTTTTGCGTGGTCACGGACATATTAGCGCTGTCGGTGGTGGGTCGGAATGTACAGACACTGTCAGTAGTGTCGTGGGTGCCATGATACTAGAGGAACTAGATTTGTATGCTGGGACTATTCATTATGACGCTGCTGTCGGCGAACAAGACGGTATGGAAACCCCACCAGGTCCGACGGTTATTGCCCACCTTTGCGGCGGTGGCGGTGGTGGTGGCCGTTTACAGCTGACAGGCTGTGAGCTTAGTACTTTTGATCGGTGTACAAGGGATTTCGATGGTAACTACACAGTGGCGGGTGGGGCCACGTCGTACAATCCTGTCAGTGGTGATAGCGATGCAACGGCAATACCAGTTCCATCCCCTGCATCTACGGAAGCACCAAGTTCTCCAGTTCTAGCTGGCGCAATCGGCTCATTTTTTGGTTTTCCGTGTCCTCCTGGTTCCGGCGGGTTGTTCTGTCGATTGTGCGCTGTAGGGAAATATAAGTCTGAAAGCAACAGTGCAAAATGTGTATTGTGCAGCAATGCACCGTCCAACGCGCACTACGTTGGACGCGGCGCCACCAGCGCGCAGTGTGATTGGGCATGCGACCCTGGGTATTCCGGTTACCACTGTGTATCGCCTATTCAACAGCTACTGGATGCATGTGGTGGTGAAATTGGCTTTGCTCTTGTGCTGATGGGCATAGTGACCTTCTTTATTTCTCTGGGATACGCATGCCGAAACCGCAAAGAGCCGTCGTACACTCGCATGTACAATAGTCGGGATACCAAGGGTGAACGGCAGCATTTACTGTCATCGGCCGTAGCAAACTCACAGCGCAGCTGGTTTGTGTCAATATTTCGGTGTTTTTATTGGCCACGAGTTGGCTACCCGAAGCTCATGGAGCGTGATCTACCAGAGCACATGTCTCGTTTGTACTTGGCTGGGTACAATGATCCGGATTCACCTCTAAAGCTCCGGACGACTGTACCGCCGTCCCTCAAAAAAGTTTTGTACGATGTGGAGTTTAAAAACTTAGCCGACCGCATTAACCGTGTTTTGGCTTGGCAACGTGGTCCTTTCTCCAGCTGGGGGGAGGTTGTCTACTTTCTAGTGGCGTTAATATGCTACCCATTCGCATCAGAGGTGAAACTTTTTCGACGACACGTTCGTGTGAACGAGCTCAAGCGAATTGTTGCAAAGTATAATCACGCTTGTATGAAAGGACCTCGAGCTCGGGGTCTACTCAATGCCGTAAAGCTCGGCTATTGTGCTGATTACTCCCTTGTTTATATTGAGTTGCTGTACAAGGAAAGTTCGCAGTCCGTGTGTGTACCCACGACAAAGATTGGCAAGCCATCGCTGCCGCTCGTGCTACTATTTGCCGGTTGTGGAACATATTTCTCGCCATTCTACTTGGATCCAAACGATTTGCTGGTACGATCGATTCCACAGTGTCCCGAACTAACAGCTTTTATTGATGAACCATGGATTGAGTTCGTTGCTGAGCTAAACGAACTGCTGCGCGTCGTGCAGCGCGATGAGGTTTCACTTGTGGAGTCACTTCTGCCGGTTGCAGTTTATTTGGAAAAGCAACGCGCTCTATCTGCATTGGGGAGCAACTCAAGCAAGCTCGGGGGATTGCGCTTGTATCTTGGTAGATTCTACGTGCGAGATGAGCTAAATATGGGGGAGGAGTTCAAGCTTGGTCTCTTCCTTTCGACAGCAGAAGACTCATGCGACAACGTTAGCAACAATCGCAACCCCCAGCAATTGTCATCGATCTCTAGTCGGCAAAATTATAGCAGTCATTGCTTGAAAGATTCCGATTGCTACAATATCAATGATGTGTACGGTTATGGGCGAGGGGACTCACTTGATTATCCCGGACCTCACCGTAAAGACAGCTTTGGTAACGACGGCGTGCGTTACGATATAGATGGGCCTAGCACTGCCATAAGCAGCAGCGATTTGTCACAAGTGAGCAGCCGCAATTCCACTGCTCCTGGAAGCGGTAGCGCTCCAGTCCAAAATCACGTGAGTAGCATTCGAGAAGAGGCACTACGGATACGATCTTCTGGCTCACCTATAGATGGATTGGCCTGTAGTGGACATTCTGGGCGAAACGGAAATCCAGAGGAAGCGTTGGTGGGACCGGTCTCTGCAAAGAAGAGGAGTGCAAACAACGCGTCACATCGCACTTATTACGAAGGCTGGCTAGGACCTGTTGATGGTTCGCTGCCTGTGCCCGGTGTGCTGATATGCGCTGCCGAGCTGCGTGAACGTCTCGCTGCTCGGGCGCCACGTCAAGTTGTGATATCGTTTCTTCACCACCATCTGCTTCCTCGAAACTTGCCTCGTAGCAGTTCTCTCAACCTGTCGTGGATGCTAAGTATTTCATTGCTCACGCTCCTCATGGTTGACCTGGCAATTACCTTTGCCATATTAGTCAACTTGAAATGTGTCACCGACGGTGAAATCGATCACGACTGCAGTGCCTCTATCATGATCCCAGTGCTTTTAATTCCACCTTTCGCACTCGTCTTGTCGCCCGTCATGGGCATTGTATCACTTGCGCTTTCGTCTTCGACGTTTACACGTCGATTTTCGGTCTGGAACGCACTTTCAATGGTCAGTGTCGGGATAGCCATTTTCGCTTGCATCGCGCAGTCGAGCCGGCTCGTTGCGCCATGGTTTGCAGGTCCACTTCCTTTGCTGCCGTTGATTGCCATGAGTGTCAAGGCCGGTCAAGCTTACCTGGTAGAGTGCTACATCGCTTTTCAAGAAACCCAACGTCGACGTCGCGGCTGGCGTGGCATTATGAAGCGCCGGCTCTCGGACGCCAGCGTCCCCGCCGAGTCACCCTAGTAATGTGTTGATTTACTATTTTGGTGGGTTGGCGTCCATTGAAGTAGCAGTGTTGCCGTGCTGTGCATTTCGTCACATGCTCTTGGCCGAGCGAAATGCTGCAATGAAACGTTTCGTACTATAGTTGCCACGGTTTGAACAAATGTGAAGGCTGCTACGGTGAAAGACACCTCGATTATAGAGATAAACGCTTCCATGCCAAGTGATGATCAAAGAACTATCCAACAATGACTTGCACTGCTACATCCTGTTTGATCTTGTATCGAGATATTGACGAGGCCATTCCGTTGTTCTACTGTTCGAGAACCCTAGGGCTCTTGTTCATACGGGTGTTGCATCTGGACAAGAAATCGGTACAAGCCGGCACCAATTACACCGCCTACCAGCGGACCTACAATCGGGATCCAGAAGTAGTAGCTGTTTGCCGTCCACACCTTCGAGCCGTATCCGACCGCGTACGTCAAAAGACGAGGACCGAGATCACGAGCAGGATTCATGGCATACCCCGTGTTCATTCCAAAACTCATCCCAAGTGCCATGATCATGAGGGCAAACGCAAAAGGCGTGCCCACCGTACCAGGCGAGCGGTTGTTCTGATCCGTGATCGCATAAATGCACAGCAGCAGCAACCCCGAAGCCAAAGCCTCCGTGTAGAAAGCGGTATAGTTATTGATGTCGACGTTTGGGTGCGTGACAAAATTTGTCTGCGTCGTAGCCAAGGTGGGGTCAACCTGTTGGATCTTCTCGTAATGCAGCAAGTAAATGGCTGCAGCACCAACAAATGCACCCACGAGTTGTGCCAAGCAGTAACCCGGCAGCTTCCACCATCGCAGGCGTCCGTAGACAGCATGCGTAAATGAAACTGCTGGATTCAAGTGAGCGCCACTGACACCTTCCGAGCAGTACACGGCCATGAGGATGCCAATACCCCAGGCCATATTGATACTGAGCCACGTGCCGTGGGTCTCATTGGATAAACTCACTTGGTTGTTCACGCCCAAGCCGAAGCAGATCATGACAAATGTCGCTAAGGATTCGGCGAGACATTCGCGAGGATGCGAGCGTCTCGTGACGAACCACTTTCTTTGATGCTCTTCATTGGGCTGGTACTGGCTCCGGTTTGTATGATGGAGCGAACGTTCGCAGCGGTCAATGAAACGACATGCAGTTTGCGATAAACGGCTGAAGAACGTGTAGGCAGGTGTCCTCCCTTCCTCGTTCTCAGTGCTAGGCTCCATGTTGAAGTGGGCTACATCCTTTTCCCACACGTTGGTTAGACGGGAAAATTGGTTTTATTATCGATGGTATAGAACAAACGGCTCTGCATATATTGTAGGAGACAATTTGGACCATTGAAGCATGCATTATTTTTGATAAAGCCAAAGTTACCTGTCTTTTGGCTCGTCATTTATGCCCAAGTCTATGAGTCGACACTTATTATCATAACGGGTACGTGTAATCTGAGCGAGATACCGGTTCAGTAAAGTATCCAAGTGCATCCATCGGTCTTTACTACAAAGAACACGAGAGCAATAAGCAAATTGAATTCACATATCGATGAAAGAAACCTAGCACGCATAACGTTCGTATCCATTGTTCTTTATCCCATTTGTACATGTTTTTATTGAATCTAAGACATGCATAGCCTCCAATTAAGAAAATTGTGTTTTCAGTCGTGCTGAGTCTAGTTAATTGGGGGTAGTGGCTGATACGATGAGATCTGTTGCTACTAAGATGTGACGATTCCCTCGATTGATTTGGTCAATCCATCCATGTTTATCTTGGTCATGGTATGTCCACAATAGCATTATAAGCGCAACATAGAAACGATCCTCGCGCACGACTACGGTCAAGACTAAAAGAAGTCGCAGAATACAACGCAATCAAAGGGTCACACGATAAACAGGCACAAAGTCCAACGTTTCTTAAAAGCTGAGAAGACCTGAGCTAGGCATATCATGCATATGATTTTAACATTTGTTATCTCCGGTAACCTTGAACTTAAGTACGTAAATATAAGATCACTAGCTGCTTATCTTGCTATTGCCTCTGCCTACGTGTAAACTTGTGCACTACTACCTATCTGGTTAGTCACCACGTCGGTCAAACGAAATTATTCAACGAATGATATCACAAATGTAAACGTGGATAGAAGTGGACAGTATTGTACGTACTACTCCCCTGCTACTATATCTACAAATAGGCTATGGTGCATTTGATAGAAGGGTGTTGTTTACAAAACGGTGCCTTTAGCAAAATAGTATCAGTGATAAAGGTGCATATCGAATTTGCGAAGATGGGTTAAATTTGAGGGAAAAGAGTGTGATAATGTCAATTCCGATAATCAGTAGGTCTAAATTATAAAAAGATCACATCGAAAACAAAAACGATGATTTGAGTCTTGACACAGTGTTCATCGAAAGCAAATTCAATAAAGCAATTCATTGACCGTTGTTGTTTAGTAACGATTGCTATATTTACTCCTTTTTGCAACATGCATATAAAACGCCATGTGTTCCGCATGAACTCAGTCCCAACCTATCTGTACTCAATGACGCGAGATCTGTAGTACTTGACTTTGCAGCTTTGTGCTAGTACATTAGCATATCTTAAGTGCTATATCAAGTGATGAGAAAGTTGAGCAGCCGATTTGGCTCGCGGCATAGTGTGTTGATTTCGCTGACGTTAGTTGGGTCCTGTTGGCCATGTTAGTATCAAATACAATAATTGCTTTAAATTTAATGATTTTGAAATAAGCTCCGTTAACATACAGAAGGGTGTGATAAGTGTAACGGCTTCCTCCTGCTAATGCAAATGGTTTTCAAAGGCTACCATAATGTATTCACATACGGAAATGATCGTAATATTATAAGATCGCATCCAGATTACATTTAAAAAGTATGCTCCGTAATTATTATAGAAGTGATCGAACGAAATAAAAGTCATGAGTGTCCATTCCTTTAGTCTTTATGGTGTCAATGGTGCGAAAGGCTTGACCGCGCCTGGACCACCTTCATTTGGACGATACATATATACTGTTTGCAATATAATCTATTCATTGTCGTCGCGATATTACATCTTGTGAAACATACTTGCAAATTTTGCTGTCTCGTAAACCCTAACTAGTGTTGTGTGCATGATAATTGGCGCAAACATAAGTATTGGAACGGTATGTGAGGTAGTTTTTTAGGTCGTTGGCTTAAACGGGTTGGGGTTGAGCCTGTAAATTTTACAAAAATTGGGGGGAAATCTACTGCAATGTATACATGAGTCTTTAACTTCTGAAAAGCTGAAGTGTTTTTAAATGGTATAAAGACTAACCGTGACGAGGTATGCATATGAAGAACAAGATTGTTAATCTTGTGGTTAGCTTTGTTATCATTTGCATTATGCATTTTTTTAATCGCTGCATGGTACTGCTATGATGATGGCTGGTTCGGGTCTCGAGCAAGCACAATGTGCGACAACAAATTGATAATCCACTAAATCCGTTGTCAGAAAAATCTTGTAAATGACCACCAAACGGTGCAAAACTCCGTCATGATATCTATCCGCTGTCATGAAGCTGAAGTAGTGTGTCACAAATTGATATGTGTTGAACATAATTATCGTGTTAGGTAACATCGCAGCGGATGGCTCCTTTTCTGATTTTTACGGAGTAGTATCAGTGAATTAGAGTTAACAGTCGAGTACGTGTACATAACGTTCGTCCACGCAAATACAGGTATTTCGCATAGGAAATTAGTTTTAATCGTTCCACCTCCGTCTTCTTGACATGCGATTACATAATTGCGGGCCCGGAGGGTGAAGCTATTAGTTAGTGTGCGCAGGGTTGAATACCGACTATTCTTAATTGCACTAAAATGTCTGTGTGTGTCTGTCCGTCTGTAAATATCGTAGTTAGGTGTAGCTTGTAAGTAATAGTAAGCCTGTGCTCTTCTAACGAGCATATAGGAATATTCAAAGTCACTCTTTGGATAGGTCACTATTGCGGTGCAGTAGCGACCTAGCCCGAGAGTGGCTTTGAATGCTTGCGATTGGATAAAAATCAATCAGAAGCGAATACGAGCAACTGCTGGACGCTCATTAGCAGAGGCCAATTACGTTGCCTAAGTGTATACTGTACTAGTTTAATATAGACAGTAGCATGATCATACTCATTGTTCAGTGACTACCGTTGTAAATCGTTTTGCAACTTGACGCTGATCTAATAACTAAATTTGATATACCAAAGGGCGAGCTCCAGAGCTTGCTTTCCAATCTGAACAATTTTAAGGAAATTAATAATGGCTGTAACGTGGCACACCTTATTTAGCTAACTGCATAGAGCTTGCACTGCTTACAGTGCAATAGTGTGCGCTTTTGACAACATCAAGTATATTTACGTGCATATAAAGATTGTCATAGGGGGTAAGATTACTCGGTAAAGGTAAAAAGTAGAACTGTGTTCAGTATAGTTAATCTTCTAATAAATCTCTATTTGACTTCATCTAACTAAGTCTAAATGCAAACATGTCTTGTGACTACCCGCGTACCACTCATTCCGTGCTTCTGTCGTGGCTAGACTATATTGGCTTATTCGTGTCTTGTACTAACCAATGAGTAGTAAGTTGCACCTGCAAAGCAATATTTTCTATTAGGATAATAAAGAGAGATTATTATGTTTGCCCTAATCTAATATTCATACTTGATAATTACCTTACGCAATTTATCATATAACGGAGGCACCCCGTTAGAACCTATTCCTGATAGGCTAGTTTGACACACTCAGGCCAGCCGGATAAAAATGACCCGATAAGGATGGCCTTGATCTATTGAACAATCGCCAGAAAATTGCTTGCTTACGAACGGAAGGATACCGGTATTCAAATGATTGTGTCAAGGAAATTTTGGTTCGCTTTTCCATTACAAAATTTTCAGATATGGAGGACGACAGTGATTGCTCTGACGCTTTTGGAAATGTCGTAACGGGGTAGCCCGTTTACAGGATTATGACACCGAACGGTGTCAATAAGGAAATTGTCTAGCGTGACAGTCTCCTGCCAATATTACCTGAGACAGGTGATATTGAGGGAATATTATCCCTTTTAGGATAATATTCAGGCGCTGCTCAAACGTTAGTTGACAAAAGACATATCAACCATACATTACCACCAATCGCTGCTAGACCCGCGTCATGGGTGGTGAGCAGGTTGTCGTCAAACGACAATGTAGATTAATATTGTTAGATTAAGACTTAACTATATGTAATAAAGTTCTCTTTTTACCTTACTCAGACTAGCTGTTTGAGCACATTAGCTTACTCTGCACGTACAGGTGTACGTAAAGTTTCGTGGCATCCCAAGCAAAAGGTGCCCCATTACATATGTCGCTTACGCTTTATGACTATGAAAAGTGAAAGTAAGAAATTCTAGGAGCACAAAATAAAGGAGTGTCTGGACAATCTGATGTCCTTTGTTAACCAGCACATCTTTTTAAATCTATGTTGTTGCAGCGAGATCACAGGCGTCGCGAAGAAAGGTGAAGAGAAATGCAAAACGTACGCCCTCGATGCTGATGAGAGCTTTTACTACATCGCGTTATTGATTGCGTTCGTTATTTTAAACGACACTTCGCTTGACATTAGCTTGACTTTAGACTAAGTTCAATTTAAAAGGCTATGCCTCGTGAAGTCTTCACTATTGATTGAATTACATACTTGATCAGACAACTCAAACAAAATGTGTAGCGTTGGGTCTACTTTAGCACTAGGTAAAAGTTGTTACAGAAGAACAAGCGTGTATCTTGAGCCGGCATCCATTTCAGATTGCGTAGACCACGCCTTTACGATTGTAAATGTGTAGAGAAGTATCGGAAATGTGTAGAGAAGTATCGGAAGTTTGGTGAGTGGGAAGATATTCATGGGTTGCAAAGGCCAACTTGTTCGCATATTGGGTACGATTGCAGAGAAACACCGGGGTGTAAATTGAGTGCACATTAAGGTAACTGATAGATCAACAGTGGTTGCCTTATGGATGGGAGGATTTGATGTGATACCGAAATCAACTGTAAGCGGTCTGGTGTAATAAACGATGTATTTACGCCAGAACCTGTCCGCATGCGCTCAGTCTAATCTAACAGTGGATATTACAGTCTCTATAAGTGTGTACGGGCGCTTCAAGAGCTGGTGGGATGTGCTGATTGATCTCCTATCGCACGCTCATCAATACGTTTCGTTTTGGAGCAGATTGTTTGACACTAGAAGCTTCAATGCGATTTTTCAGCGCATGTCTGAAATTTACAATGCTACTGATTTGAATTCTCTATAGAAAGGAGCATGACGTACCACATGTATGTTTAGTTTCTCGGTACATTACTTCTCCTAGATGTCAACACTTCTCTGTGCATCATTTGCTGCTGTCAGAGAAGCGTTGTGTGTGTCCGTCACTATCATTGCGCGCGAAGAGAGTAAGAAAGTAGGCGGCGAAGCGAAACAGAACGAAACAGGCTGATATTAGCTGCGCAGCTTGGGTGCATTAAGCCCGCTGCTACTAGGCTCACTCGTTTGCAACAACCAATTGCACTGTCAATCCACCCTACAGTGCTCGCATCACTACTCATGTCGTAGTCGTTGCGACAAGTTCCGCAGGTCTTTGATGCGTAGGTGCCACTCTTTCAGCCCTTAACACGCAGTCTCACGATCCTGCGTGGATAGTCTGCTTGAGTCCAGGGGAGAAGACCCGCATACTTTAGAACTTTGAGAGCCGCATTTTTTAAGGCCTGAACCACGGCCAAGTCCGCAGACGAAGACGGTATCTTTGGCATTGTAATCATCTTGGCAGAGGGGACAGCGCCATAAGTCCTTTCTTCAACCTCGTTGTCGACGGCAGCACCGGCGGTCATGCCATCTCGTAGGAAGCGAGTTGCTTCATTGCCATGATCAGCATTCGCGTACGAAAGCGTTGGGGTTTGTTTGTGGGCGCCGAGGACCGGGGCAGCATCTGATATCGTGCAAACGAAAGGGGCCAAAACAGTGAATACGGCGATGGTGAGGCGCATGATTGGCCAGCCGGACTCTAACACTTGAGTGCAGATTGAGAAATGATAGTCCTAGTAGCTCTTGTAGCCATACCTGATGAGAACAAGTGCCTTGGATACTGTTGGACATCGCTGTCTTCCGTGTATTATTGAATGGGTCGTACCACGGGAGACTATAGCAAACACAACAAGTTTGCGCCCGAAGCTGTCCTGCTGACAACTTGTCTTCCGACGACACTCCACGCCAATAGATCCGCATCCGATGTCGCCGATCTATCGCTTGCGCATTGTACTACACGTCATAAATCAGGCTCAGGAGGTAAAAGGTTGTGAAACTGCGCAGACCTTCGTTGGCGGGAGAAAGGTGATCCACTAACAATCCTAGATTATTTTCCCAAGTCTGATGACGACAAAAGTGGACCTTCGCATATCGCTTATTGCACAAGGACGAGATCCCCGGTGCCGGATGTATACGTATTTATTTATTCCGTGCGGGTGCTAATTGCTTATGCCCGAAACTAAAGGCAGAACTTTCATTTGCATACATATACCGTCCTTGTGGGATGAACGCTATGCCTAAGTCTCCTTTTGTCGTCCTCAGGTATGCCTAGGTCCACTTTTGTCGTCATCAGACTTGCGGTTATAATGTAGAATAGTCAATGGATCAGCCTTCCCCCATCAACGTAAGTCTGCGCAGTTTCACAACCTTTTACTTCCTGAGCCTGATTTGTGACGAGCAGTACAATGCGCAAGCGATAGATTGGCGACATCGGATGCGGATCTATTGGCGTGGAGTGTCGTCGGAAGACAAGCTGTCAGCAGGACAGCTTTGCAAGTAGGTTCGATGCATTTTCTTTCGTAAATGGCTTGATCCACCATACGCGCTTGATATTTCCACGACACTACCCACACATTCCACTACCAACAATCATTATTCCAGTCCTACTTGAAAAAAACGCACATCCAACGTCGATATGAGTACGCAAAATGTATCAAGAAATTGGCCATTGGAACTGCTCGGAATTCACCAACTTCGTAATCATCTAAAAAGCCGGCGAAGAGCAACGTTCTGGTGCACACCTGACCTCTAAAATAATCAATAGAGTTCCAATTCGGTGCTTTAAGCAACAATAGCTCAAATCAAAGGATTGCCGGTTCGGATTCCTCTTACGACTATGCCAAGGTCGCTGAAAGATGTATGACGGACAGTGCCCACCCACCCCCAAGATTTTAGCGTTCAGTTAGGTGTGGTAAGCGCCATTATAGAATTTTGGTGGACACATTTCCTGTTGTTAGGAAATGTACTAAGATCTTGGTTGATAAAATCTTATACACAAATTGTGGAATGGATAATAGTTAAGAATAAAAAGCGAAACCTTCGCTGGATTAGGTGATGATGACTTGTACATATCCTTTGTATAGCAGGTCGCTAGACATTTGTTTCAGTATGAATAAGTGTGTATTAAATTGTGCAAACCGATTATGGGGGTGTTGTGGGTACCAAATTTGTATGCGCTTGTAGCTTAAACGGTCTCATGTGGCAGCATCACTCGTAAGGGTACCTGTTTAAGAACCGGTACGAGAATAAGATGAGGTTAAGCCTTAATGTCCTGGTGTTTAGGTTTTACCAGCGCTGCATGCCAAAAGTGACGTCCCCTACTCTTCAAATTGTGACATCGTTTAATAATTTTACGAAGAATATCGCTGCCTCAATCGTTGCCACATCAAAATAAGTGTACAGAATTGTGAACGCACTTAAACTAGGGAAAAGTGCACGCATTATTGAATGACTCTTCGTTTGCCATGTTGTCGTAATTTTTCAATTTGTTAGTATAATACACTTCATTCAGCATATCCACCCTTTGAATTCACTTTCACGCCTAAATTAAACACTCCCCAAATCTGGCGATTAAATTGATAAAAAAGCTCAGATATAACATCAAAGTGCCTTACTTTTCTTTCTAAAGTCTGGTTTAGGTGTTTTCATAAGGTCGTATACACGAAGACTTCCTGGTCGTTTGCTGAAGTTACTGTTTTTGTGATGAACAAGGTGTAAAATTGTTTTTGCCAGCTTCTAATTTTACTCTTTGCAACACACGCAGATGTTTCTAGCACACCTTTTATTTGCTCGAAGCCTAAGAATTCGCAAATCAAGGTATGTTTATTGCAGAACGATCCAGCAGTCTTTACCTGCATGGGCAAAAAGAGTTCAACCTTAGTAAGAGCTTGAATATGAATTCTATCAGCATCAGCATCACAAAACGTGCTGATATGGAGGATATGGACTGGAGCAGTCTCGCTGCTAATCACCAGTGCCTTGTCCCAGCACCCAACTGTGAGAGGGGCAGTGTTCATGTGGGTGCGACTGCGCCTCCATCATATAGTTATCCTCATCGGGGATCTGATATTTAAAAAAGCTCGAAGATACGCCAAATTCTTTGGAACCCCGGATAACAAAATTAAATTCTCTCGCCGGGAGTCTTCAAAATTTTCAGCAATGTCAAAAACTTTTTGTTATATGCATCCACTGGGGAAAAGAATCGGTTTATGTGTAGTCTTTGAAGAAGCTCCACCTAAGCTGAAGTTAAGTGTTGTCGAATTTTCTCCCCGAAATGCGTACAGCATAGATAAGACTGGTATGCCTGATTATTCTTCTGGCTAACACAAATTTACACTTTTTGACATAGTTGTACAGGACTTTTTTCTACAGCATGACATTGGATATAATGACCACAGAGGCAGAGGTAATAAGGCACAGTAAGTTTAAGGTTAATTATCGCAATTTGTGTTTTTGATTTAGTTGATGAATCATCTGCTGACACGTATTATGCAGACACGCATCCTGTAGCTTTTTCATCGAGTGTTGATGGATTCGATAGGCTGCATATATTCTTCGTCGTCCTGGCCAACAAACCGCGGTTCATTAACATAAAAGGCGGAAAACAGTTGAATTCTCTATGGCACAATGTAGAATTCATGGATGATCGTTCAGCCTTTTCAGGAATTGACATTTATTGTTGGTAAAGCAATGAGAGTGGTTTAAATATTTATTTATCTTCATTAGATTTGATAATTAGACAAATATCTGACACATATTTACGATCAAGACATAATTTGATCCTATTAATCAACACAGCGTTATCCCACATTGTAATCGACCAGCAGCTGGCTAACATAAAGGTCCAGCCTCCGCCTCCCAACCCGAAATAAAAATTTGAGCCAATGGGTGCTGGCATGATCTCCCTGTTACGAAGCGTTACCGACGCTACCATTGTTCAGCACGCTCAAGATTACGACGAAAGTGTAGAGATCAAATTTTTAGGTTCAACAGCTTACAGCTGTAGGCTGGTCTCTTTCTGCCTGAGAAAGGTTTTTGGCCAGCACGATCAAAAGCTGATTTAACCAAAAACGGTGTTTTAGCACAATAAACCAAATTTTGTATGTTAAGTGAGCAAACGGGGGACTCGGATGGACACGTGAAAGCTGATTATGATGAGGTAGATCTGGAGTAGGACCTGGAAACCATCTAAAACAACTGCCGCTTTGCAATCAGATGGCTGTTGAGGATCTTTTATATACCACCAAAGGAGAAGTGAGTTTTCAGCTAGAGATTCTGGACGCAGTGAAGGAGGAGGAGTAGAAAGGGAAAGGAGGAGTAGCAGCAGTGGAGAATGCAGTTACAGATAAAATCATCAAATTCGATAAGCCCGCCATCATTAGTTGTGCCTTTTATTTGCAAGGTCCGTCCAAGAAAACCCACCGATCTCCATTAAAGGTATATTGCAACTTACGTTTGGCAATACGCAGTGTTAATAAAATTAAAGCTATGTTTGATGTACGAGAAAAACAGGTCTGCAATCATATTCGGAACAAATTTTTATTCGGTACATTCATCTCGCTTCTCGGCTATTATTTGTAATTTATCGTAACAATCTCATTCTGTACATATGATCTCGTTTCTCAGCTATTAACTTTATTTCGTAAGTTTTTAACTATAAAAAGAACATAGCATGATCTTGATGGACGTCCATTCCCATAAAATAGCGAAGGTTACCACGGGAAAAAGTTAATTAAAGTTAGTACTATAGTCGGGACGATTCGGACAGGCTGGTCGTGAAGTATCCGATTATAAGCGGTAATTCCGAGATTCGGGTGCCACCAACTTTATACAAAGCAAACAATTGATACTTCTTACCATCATGGAATGCGCGAAATCAAATTTTTGGTACGCAGTTGGGAAGTTCGTAAAAAAAGAGCTTCTTCGTAACGTAAGTGAATGGTATCTAAACTTCTGATTGAAATACTACTTCTACGAGAGGTTTAACGAACGTCATTTAAATTACAGCACCTTAGAAAACGGACGTTGAGACGCACACCCATGTACCCAAACCCCTTAAACCGGTAACCGGAGAGTGTTATTGGTGACTGCGAATAAAGAAGACAGTTTCCTGTAATGGTACTGCCGCCACTGGATGAAACGGCTTATAAATCTTAACAAAAACAGAATACATTTTTTACATGTGTAGACTCAAGTAGTAGTGGTCAGATAGTATATTCAGCTTGGCTTTTGACCTGAATGCACGATTACATAAAGGTCCTAGGACAAGATACCAACCTTTACGGAAATTAAGGGTAGACATCGGCTACACTATGTAAAAGTAGTGAACCAACTGGTTCTCGTTATCCTTATTCAAGGCATGCATAAAGATTCACACCGAATATGAAGCCTTGACGTTTCGATAATCTTTCTTTTCGAAAGCTAGCATGATACTGACGCACGAAGTCCATATGCTTGCTAAATTTTGAGCTTGCACCGAGAAATGCTTTTCAGTTTGCAGCTGCATTTCTTCCTGCCCAGATCTTTATTGGCCGACTATGGCAAAAGTGTCATTGATCATTTCTACTCGTTCAAATCGCTCAACATCATTCCGGAACCAGTCGGCCAGAATCACCTTCCTACGTAAGCGTAGAATGTAGACTCGTGGTCTGGTACTTGCATCAAAAGAATGATTTTGCGTGCGCCGTCGAAGTGCTATTTACCCAGTCCAGTACGCGACCAGGTTTTCAAGATATATGCGGCTCTCTGACCTTTCTAAATCGATGAGCTATCAATACCTCACACCTTCGGCACCAAGGTAATGTTGTGGAGTATAGATAATGCATTCGACCTGCATGGAAAAGCTTGTGTTTTTTTAACGCAACCTGATACACTGTATGGACTTGTCAATATGAGAGGCTCTAACAGTAATTAACACTTGTCGTGGAAATTGCCGAGAAGCGCACAAGGTGAAGTCTACAATTCACCTATGCATATAATCATTCTGCTAATATTTGTAATTTTGCGGTAGTCAAGACAGGTGGTAGATCAAAGTACTGTATTCATTCATCAAAAGACGACTGTATTCTTCCCTATAGAACTGATAAAGTTTACGTCTTAACTAATCTTTTAAACTGGTCCATGGCGGTGGTACTAGCACAGGAAACTAGATCCGATCGTTTTACATGGGACTGGTACATAGGGTGTGGTGACGACGACTCGACATCGTGTAGATGTTTGTTCTCTTGTAGCTTATTAATGACATATTTAGCTTCTGCGTAGCAAATTCAAGATAGATTTTAACTCCCAAATCACCGCAAAATTTGCAGCTTAATAAAAGACGGTCGCCCCCACTCTGTGTTCTCGCAATTGCCGTGAGATCCCGCAAAGCTTAAATCCTTTCTTTCTAGACGTTTGATTATGATATTAGTAGCCACGTTACTATATACGTGTGTTGTTGCCCTTCAACTCCAAATAGCAACTATAGACCCGAGAATTGCACAAGCATTCCCAACGGTGCAAGGTAATGCGACGTATTAAAAATCAGTCGATTATCACGAAAATCTTTGCAACACACGTAATTTTATAAATGACTGCATCACAGCCGCGTGTGACGACCCGCGCTGGTTTTATCTTTCGGGTTCCACTACAAATGAGATATAAGTTTTCCTCAAAGCCAGAAAATTGGCTACGATGGACGCTGATACCCAAGAAAAACTAAACTTCATGTACATCAGTTTTCTTGCTTTTAGAAAAGCGTGCAGCGAGTAAGTGCCACACGTGGCTTGCAGGTGGAGTAATAAATCGAATAGCAGAGTTAATGTGATGATGAACATCGTGTTTGCGATAATTGGGTGAACGGAAATTTATGGTTTCTATCGCTGAACTATAGATAAGCTTAGAAAGTGTAAGGAGATGAATTTGGCTATAAAAAAAATTCCATAAGAAGCTACATAAAACGGATAATGATAGGTTCAACAAATGTTTTAACAAACTTTTAATAGGCATCAAGTGACTGCGATGTACCTTCGTGATAAATATGAGACTTGATGACGACATTACCTCGCGTTTATATGACCAGCAAAAGCATTAAAAGCATTAAGAAAGTATACATCCCATACACAGTATTTTCCTAGTGACATAAAATTAAAATATGATAACAGCACTTAGTTGGTGCAAAAAATGCAGACATCAGACACACTTTGGCTGTAATGGATAGTTAAGCTGTTCGAGTCATAATTAGTGAGCTTTCTTGAGCATTTTATCACACCACGCGATGTTCCGTCACCATCGTCACAACTTATAATATGCGGTAGCACAGCTACACAGCCTTGATCAAATGAGTGCTTGTGACTAAAAGCCACTTGGTTCGGTGACACTAAATACAAAGACTAAAGAGTTCACTATTTTATAAAACTTTAAAATGATTTAACATTTGACATGCTAAATCAGAGACAAAACAATTAAAGCTAGATCACAAGGTGCTATTAGCTACAAGTGCAAAGGTCTTGAGCTCTATTACTTAAAAGAGCGACTGGGCATCATCGATGAGTTTTTACGTACAATTCTAATATATGTGTGAGACTTAACGCAAGGCTAAATTGCTTGCTAATAAATTTTAGTATTCGTAGGCCTAAATTGTTGATAGGGACAAATATAATTGCAAAGTCAATTTGTATGTTTGATGTACTTCTAACTAAGTTTTGGTTGTGTCAACATAACCGATCCAGTACGGTATAACTATTAGCATGTCTGAAGGTCCACACGTTAATGCCTCCATAAAAAGTGTATCAAGTTTGTTTTCTATGATTTCGTCAACAATTACATAACTGGTGCGCGAATTTGTTCTCCTACAAATATTTTATTACCGCCGAAAATTCACTCCATTTGTTCTCTAACAACGCAATTTTTCGAGCATAAATTTTAAAGGTTGTTCATAGTGCAAATGTCGTTTTCTTCCAAAGTGTTAAGGCCCTTTCATCACTTTCTTGGTAGAACCTTGGAGAAAATACTGGGTGAAGATGGATATTTTTAGCACCACATGAATCCGTTTCCGAAACAATTAGCAGCTGATATAGCTGAGAAACATTTGCTGCCAGATATAAGGTCAACAGGGATCGCTACAAAACATCTGGATGAGCAGTAACAGCAGATGGTTGACAAGATAGAGCACCGCACTGATCTAGGATCATAAGTACAATTCTGTTTGAAGAGACTGTCTCCACTCTAACCGACATGACAAAACGTACCCGTCAGACGTCAGGTCAGTAGATGGTTATTAATTCAACTCAGAGTATATTACGCTCGTAGGGCTTTCAAAGCTATAGGTGTTTCAAGAAAGGCATTTTTTCTCACACGTTACACCACATTATCAACTAAAAGACACGAATTACGCATCAGAGTCGTAGTGCATCGTGATCTGTTATGTAAGGCATTACAAATTTTCATTTCGCGGGACTGGTGTGCTCGATGTTTTTCTTGACAAGATCTTTGAGATGACATTGCAAAGTTTTGTCCAAAAAGTCGCTTACAGTTGTTACTACCGTCTCGGTTTGCACTTCTGTTGACCATCACGATTGTGCTTTAATTTGCACTTGTGGCTGTAGCCTCAGCCAGATTTTTTACGTGTACCAGATCGATCCCAACAGCACTGCTAGATATGCGGCCAAAGGCGCAAGTTGACCTTGACTGCGACGTATATAATATTTCCGCAGTAAACAAGCATTTTATTAAGGTATTGTTCGATTCACCTTATTTTAGTTAAATTTACTCCCTTTTACTTTCGCTAAGTAAACAATGAACAAATACTTTGATTGGACAATATTGCATTTGAATATATTACATTTTCGCTAAAATGAATAATAAGTCCACATAATAATACCACACCTTAAAAGCGAATTTTGTACAACAACTTCCTGAGATCACTGACAAAATATGTACACAGGGCAAATATTCTCCTACAAAAAACTAATTTGATAGCCGTGAGGATCTGCTATCTGGAGCTTAATGTTGGGCTTTTGGCCATGGATATACAGTGACTATAAAAAGGTTAGTGTCTGGAAAAATCGTACAGCTTAAAATGATTGTGGCGGTGCAAAAATACCCCAAGAAAAAAAGGGAAAGACAACGATTCTACGTATTTACTGAACACTTCTACTCTCTAAGAAAATTCACATAATCGGAAAGTGGAAGCTGATAACAAAATTCAGCTCCCATGATCACGATCGGTCACCTGGCCCGTCTGAGTAACGGGGCACCCTTTGTCTGCATGTAAAGGCCTACCCCGTTACAGTCTGGACATAAAATCCCTAGAACGCTCGCGTAAGAGCAGAAAAAACAAGTCAAGCAGCAGAAAAACGCTAATGTCAAGCCGGTTGCAATTCTCTCTGCACTAAGGATGGCTGATGAAGGGGAAACCTTTGCAAATTTGCGCGCTAGATATATTGCGCGATTTTTGGTGCGCACCAAGCAGCTTCCAGGAAGATATCTAGTGGATACATTGCTTAATAATCTTTAAGAAACTATTTGAATGAATCTTGTTTGAGCGAACAAGACCGAACAAATCACAGGCCTATTTGAGAACACTACCAGAGAAACACGCTGTGGTAATGGACTGCATTGAAAGACCAACAGATATAGAGTGCTACTTCTTCACATCATCGGAATGAATGCGTTAGACATAACTTTCACATGTAGGGTTTTGCAATTTGGCCATGAAGAGAATCGAAACTTATGTGTGGGTAATGTCAGAATTTTCGAAAGTGTAAGACTATGGCTGCTTACCGAATGTAATTGTCACAGATCAAGAGCTGGCACTTGTAAATGCCATCCAGCATTTTTTTTCGTTGTCTAAATTTTTCTGTGCATTCTGGTATGTCAAAAAAACCTTTTCGCCCCATGCAAGGAATGCTATAAAGTTTAGGAGGTCTTTGATGCATTCATGCAAGTGTTGAATATATTGGTGTTTTTTACAAGTGAAGAAGACTACGAGAAGCAGGTTTGGAAACTTGCACAATTGTATTTCAAAAGCTGGAAGTGCTTAACTACGTTACGAAGACATGGCATGTTTACAAAAGCATATGTAAAGGCTCGGACTTTGAGGCATCCATATTTTGGATCTAATTCCTCGTCGCGTGCATAGAGAGCCCTTGCATATATAATACTGTTTAACAAGCCTCTACCGTAGACTTACTTACACTTTAAAACAAACTGAAGTTGGCGCTCGATCACCAATTTACAGCGGGGATGGATCGTAGAAGTAAAGAAACGATGCATGATTTGCTGAAGCTCAGATATTTTTGCACTAATAAGCAATAAACTCTCTTTGTTTGCTTTACAGAAATGTCTTTCGTAGCATGATAAAATCCGCCAAGATCCAATTGCTGCACCGATTTTTTTTACCTTAGAGATTGGGATTCCGTGTTCGCATCAGCTCGAAGCCATTAGTGAAGGTGGAGGTGCACTGACCGTTATACAAAAATCTACACGCATTGGCAACAGTACCAGAACTCAGAAAGTGTACGTAACGTGAAAGTTTTCGATGAGATTTTTCACTCATGCTTATTTCTCTAAACTTTATCAAAGTGAGAAGAATTTTATGATAAACACTGGAAAATGATTCAAGCGCGTATTTATTTGCTTCTAGAACAAAAACACGAGCGGGAAACGCTAAACGTTAAGAAGGTTCTCGGTGATCGGACCGCTTTTGTCCTTATTCAGCCGCCATAACTTAATTTGTCACCCCGCGGAATACCTGTCGGTGCCACAAATCATCCAGAGAAATACACGAAAAGGGATGTTTTAAGCATGCGGAGGACCTCTATGGAAAACGAAGGTGTTGGATACGTGAGCGTGTTAGGCACATCATACGTATTTATCCAACGGTTGATTGAAATGTGAATGATGTCAACGCTGCAATCCATTTTGACGAATTCTACCTGTTCGATGTGAGCAATGGCGCTAAGTGTACTTATCATCTCTTTTAACTTCGGACAGCACAATAGGTACAAAATTGCTTTCCAGCTAGTAACGAAGCAAATGTTATTTATTTACATTAAGATCATTTGTGGTACGAATAATTGTCCACATCGTCGGCGTTAGATTTTTGAAAATTCGATGCCACCTGCTAGAAGAAACATCTTTACCACTTTCATTTTCTTCTTGTACAGTTTGACCTTTGATGAAACTTCTTTGTTTGTTCAATGCCGCTCATAGCCGCACGTGACCGTCTTGACCTTTATCACTTGATGACTTCCTCATATTTACCGTCGATGTCGCCCAGCCCTGTATTGTCAATAGAGTACAGGCTAATAGAGTATTGATAAAGGGAAACAATGGCTACGCACTCACAAACAACTTGTTTACAGGAGGGAAACTTTTGGACTGAGTCTACTCAATGCATGTCTTCATGTCAGGAGGAATCTTCTACGAAATACCTTCCAGATAAAACCTTCCCTGGAAAAGGTATTGTCAACCGCCACCCTTTACTTCATTGTCCACCGTTGACTTGCATCCAGTTTCCAACACGCCCTCCTCCGTCAGTAGTTACTGCGGCAAAGCGTTCTTGGTCATCCCTATCATGGTGATAAGTGCCTCAAAACGCGCACTCACCAGGGGCTTGGTCATCAAGTCTGAGGGATTCACGTCTGTCTTTACCTTCCACAGTTCTACTGCTTTCTTCACATACTGATCTCGAACGTAGTGCCAGCGTAGTTCAATGTGTCGTGTTCTGCGACTGTAGGTCGGGTTTGTAGCCATCACAAAGGCAGCTTTATTGTCAATCCCGAGACGAAACTTCGACACCAACCTTGGTAATATCTCGATTAGAACCTGAATGAGACCCCTCCCTTCCATACAGGCCTCGCAAGCTGCTACATATTCGGCCTCAGCCGTAGATTGAGCCACGATACTCTGCCGTCGTGACGCCCACGATATCACACCTCCTGCCAAGCAATGTACATATCCAGTAATGCTTTTCCTCGTGTCTGGGTCGTTTCCCCAGTCCGCATCGCAAAATCCCTCAACGGTTAAATCACTTCTTAATTTTCCATCATTGTTTGCGTGGAACACAATTCCATGAGTCTTGGAACCCACCAGATACCTTAACACTCTCTTGGCTGCGCCAATGTGTTGTTGTGTTGGGCTTTGCACGTATCTACTAAGCTGCCCGACCACATACGCAAGATCTGGCCTCGTACATGTTGCCAGATACATCAATGAGCCAATTAGCTCACGATATGGAAATTCTTTGCCATTGTCAGGTATGCGTTTGGCCCTCGCGGTATCCGTATCGTTTACAGCAAGTCGTATGTTTGTTTCCATCGGAATTCTGCTAGCGTGCGCATCTCCAAAGTTAAAACGATTGATAACGTCTTCGCAGTATTTCGTCTGATGAATTTTAATCGCATCATCGCTTCTCTCTACTTGAACACCCAAATAAGTGCTAAGTAGACCTTGATCCTTCATTCCATAGACCTCGTCCAGACTCCGAAACATTTTCGTCTTGAACAATTCATTCTTGGTTGCACACAGAATGTCATCCACGTAGAGTAGTGCCAATACGAACTTAGAACCTGAATCGTAGTAATACAGACACGGTTCTGTAGTGCAACGCTTAAACCCATACCGTAAAAACCACGCATTTACTTCGGTGTTCCACTCTCGACCAGACTTTTTAAGACCATACAGTGCCTTGTGAACAACATATACCATGTCGTCAGTTTCAGAAGGATATCCATCTAGAGAGTCCAAGTACTGCTTGATCCCCAAGGGTGCATTCAGGTAGGCCGTGTTGATATCACCCTGGTAAATGGTCAAGTCCATCAATAGGCAAATGGCCACGAACATCCTGAAAGTCGCCATACGTGCTACAGGACTGAAGGTTTCTCCATAGTCAATTCCTGGGCGTTGTTTGTCACCTCGAGCCACAATTCTTGCTCGAAGACGGATAACGTTGCCTAAGTGGTCCGTTTTAACACTATAGACCCACATTGTCTTGATCGCTTTAGTGCCTTCAGGCATCTCTCGTTTCGAAATTAATGTGATCACTCCCTTGGACTTCATTGCTTCCAATTCTTCGTCCATAGCTGCTTTCCACTGGGTTGCATATTTCGAGCACATCGCCTGACGAAAGTTCTTTGGTGTCCGAATATCACTTGCGCGAGTACCGTACGCTTCGCTTTCAACGTTCTTTGGTGTTCTGAATGCAGCGTTAACCGTGAAATCTTTGCGCTTGTTCAGTATACATTGCTGATCATTCTTTCTCAATATGGGTAGACGCGGAGTGATCTTTGCTCTTTTGTGATCCTCTTTTATTCTTTTGTGCTCTCTACTTCGCCTGACTTCGACATCTCTGGGTCTTCTGTGGCCGATCAGCTGATCATTGGCAATGGTCAACGTCGTGGTGCCGTTCACAGCCTCCAACATGTCACTTGGATCGAATAAAGGATCGAATAAACAATCATAATTGCAGTCACTTGCAGCATAGACAGATTCATTTCGAGTCACTTCAGGGTCTGTTATATGTCCAGTATCAGTGAGCAGTCTCTCTTCACCTGAAGCTGTATCATCATCTGCGTCTGTATCATCATCAGCGTTATCAACGTCAGCTGTTTCCTCGTCATTGTGCGACTCAAGTCCGGATTCCGCATCGTCTTTATCGTCGTCATAAATATCCGAGTCATTTGCAACTGCTTTGTTGCTATCTGGAACAGAGTCACAATATTCGGCGCAATAATGTGCTGTGGAATCAGCTGGAGGATCCGATGCATCTTCTGAAAATTCTTGAGAAATGCTGTCACTGGGTGCTAACTCTTCCCCCGGCGTAGCATGTTCAGATAGTTCGTGAGAAACGCTGTCACTGGGTTCTAGCTCTCCCCCCTGCGTTTCACCAGAGTCGCTCTCCTGACCTTCTTCTTTGTCGCTACTGCTCGCACTGAAATATTGTTCGCTGGTTTGTCCTTGTGTCTGGACCACTTCTGGTAAAATACTATTGCGTAGCATGTCATTCCACAAGGTTTGGTCTGCCTCATTTAGAGTGTCGGGATCGGATTCAGCAGTCTCCATCTGAGTGGTACTGCTATTACAATCCATGCTTGCTACAATGTCAGTCAGATGTGACACCTCGGATTCTTCAGAACTAGAATCATTAAATGCGCCCTCCTCAGCGTATTCACTTAGTGTCTGGAGCCACCGTCTGACTTTTGATGAATATCCACTGTCGAAACGATCCTTATACTTTATAGCCTCATTTATCTTGACATCTGACACATATCCTTTCATGTGCTCTGTTGGGAAGTACACATGACAACCAACAATGTTCTCGTGATATCCAATGAGGAATCCCACTCGGCAATTTATGCTCAGCTTTTTCCGTTTCTCTCTTGGCGTGTGACAATAAGTGAGTGACCCAAACGCCCGGATGTGATGAACGTCCGGTCTCGAACCAAACATCAACTCATACGGAGTGCGTCCTGCCCCTTTGCAATACACTCTGTTTTTGATGTAGGCAGCTGTTACTAATGCATGCACCCAAAATGATTTAGGTAATCCAGACTGGTGCATCATGGTCTTCACCATTCCAATCAATGTCTGGTGTGTGCGCTCAACTAGATTTAGTTGGGACGCTTTGGGGCCGACTCTTGTATGCACTATGCCCCTTTCTTGATACCACTGTGCCATTGTACCATTGCAAAATTCCTGCCCTTTGTCTGTAAGGACTTGCCTCACGAGAGCTCCTTGGCTTCGTTGAGAATCTTCACTCAACTGATGAGTAATCACAGCCTCAACCCTCTTGCCAACTCGTCGTTCAGCCCAAGCAATATATTCCTGCATGAATTTGTTGACTTCATTCTCAGACTTAGACTTGAGCATGAAGACACTGACGTAACGTGAGTATCCATCCATAACGACTAGGACGGCGGTGTATGGGGATCCATTGCCTATTCCTGGTATCAGCAAATCGGCAAAAACAATGTCATTAACGTTCGCGATATTTCTATCTAACGCCTTTCGAAATGACTTTCGCCGCTGTTTACCAACATGACAGTCTACACAATCGAATTTCCCACGTCTCTTTAGCATGATACCTTTTGTCAGGCCACGATCAACCATCAACCGGATATATTCTGGACACGTGTGTGCCAGTCGTTCATGCCAGACATCGATATCTTCCACACCATCAGTCACTGCAAAGTTAGCAATAACTTGTCGCTTCGGGGTAATGTTTTTCTTGTGCTGTGCAGTATTATTTGCATTTTGAGCAGTAAACGTCCATAGGCGGTGCTTCCGATGTGTCCGTATCACCTCGATATCGTCTTTCGTCATAGTAAATATCTTAGCATTCGGGTCCCATGACATGCTGAATCCTTGATCCATAGCCAAACCAGGCGAAAACAAATTGCATCCAGCTTGAGGGACGTAGAGAACGTCTTCCACGAACACTGTTACCAATTCTTCATCAACAACTGTTGCAAGAATAATCGTACCAAATCCTTCAGCTTTTGCTTTCGCTCCATTGAGTGTGAATTCGGATATCATTGGATTCCAGTCACTGTCTTCCATACTCTGTAGTACAGTAAAGTATTCCTTGGAGGACACTATGTGGGCATTTGTACCCGTGTCGAAATACCAGTTGCTAGAAGTTGAATCCTTTGACGTCAACTTTGTAGCTTCTCCTATCACCACGTCACGCTTATCTGCTTGCACCTTGCGTTGCAATAAAGGCTCGCCCTTCTCTTCCATTTTCGTCTTGCTACCAGAGTTGGCGTACTTTGCGTGAGCACTTTTTCTTCCACGCGACTTCTCTTCATTCATCAATTGTGGACAATTTCTCTTGTAATGGCCTTTACCTCCACAATGATGACACTCAAAATCATGATTCTTGATTTTTCTCGTCTTATCGTCTCTCAAGGTTTGCCTCATGCCACCTCTCGTTCCAGTAGTTGGACCATTTGGCTTCTTCTTGCCTTGAGCGCTCCCGAATGCATAGCTTTCCCAGTCTTTACTGCGCGACTCGGCGGTGAATATCATCTCGCGAACTATCTCAGGCGTATATTTACTCATATTTGAGCTAAATAATACCTTTCTTCTGAGTTCATTATAGCACATCTGCGTCGGGAGACTGCGCAGCATCATGTCCACCATCTGTAAATCATTTACAGGAGAATTCAAGTCCTCGAGCTGGTCTTTGATGTCGAACAAAGTGTACAAATGACTTCTCACGTCACCATTTGGACGCAAATGGGTCCTGTGTAGCTCGCTTTGGAGGCGGTACACTTTCTGCGCTATCATGGCTGAGTTTTGCTTCCCTTCAAAAATTGAGCAGAGCTCGTGCCACATCTCGGTTCCTGTATTCTTCGACATCACCTGCTTGGCCAGCTTCATCGACAACGAGCCTTGAATAAGAATCTTCACCTCGGCTTGACTTTTCTTGAACTTGTCCTTCTTGGCTTGATTCCAGGATGCGTCCTCCACAACGCCTCCTGCTGCGATCTCATCGAGTAGGTTTTGCTCGAATGCGTTGAGCATCGCGTGCTTGTAGAAGGTCCAGTCTTCTCCATTCCAATTTACTGGAGTGCCTTGCGATCCCAACTTAATCTCCTTGTGTCTTTTCTCTTGCCGTCCTCAGAGTCCGATGAGGAATACATGGTATAGTTGTTGTAGTGTAGTCTTGTTTAGCGCTTCTCTTAATAGCAGGTCGTCTTTGGGCTCATAACCCTAATAGAGTATTGATAAAGGGAAACAATGGCTACGCACTCACAAACAACTTGTTTACTGGAGGGAAACTTTTGGACTGAGTCTACTCAATGCATGTCTTCATGTCAGGAGGAATCTTCTACGAAATACCTTCCAGATAAAACCTTCCCTGGAAAAGGTATTGTCAACCGCCACCCTTTACTTCATTGTCCACCGTTGACTTGCATCCAGTTTCCAACACAGGCTTCTATCCTCAACACCTTCCTGTCTGCAATTAACTGATGTCTTCTTACCTCTATTTATCTTAAGTATACCTGGCCTTAATTATTTGACGACAAGCTACGATTTGTGTAAGATCAATTTTACTCATAAAGTAGTTTCTAAAAGACGTAGGAAAGTATGTATCCATTTTTATAGTAAAAATCACTTCACTCAAAGTGCACCTTTTTAAGCTAAGCGCGAAATTCTCTTTAATTCCGCTATCATCGCTGTCCCGGTGGCGTCCCCGTAATCCAATCTTGTGATGATTGCAGTGGCAGCTTGATTACCGATTGATGTCATATAAACCTCGAAATTTGTGGCGCCCACGGGTGAGGGTGCAATTGGAAACCGAAATAAATCACACATAGCATTGGCCAATTAGAATTAATTGCTTTGAGCGTTCACTTTACAGGAAAAATACTATTAATCTAATTAAAGAGGGAGTAGATTCATTTATAATGATAGTATATTTTCCAACCCCCTTTTATTAAAGGACACCTTTTATTACACGAGGTCCGTAACCCAGAATACCCACATTTGTACAGCCGATTATAGTACAGGTGATGATAAAAGGGAATATACCAAATCCCCCTTACAAATGCCGAAAAGACAAAAATACCCTCATACATTTAAACATGACCACAGTGCATGACAAAATGCTCCTGGTATTGCATCAAATGCTGGAAAATATCTTTCCTTAAAGCGTAGTAAGATTCATATGCGCTCACGACAAGTCGAGCTATAATACACAGAATATGTTTGCATCTGCCGGAATGCACGGGAAGCTTCTCTGGACCTCACCCCTCTCCACGCGCGCGCTTTTTCTTTAGAGTTCCTGGTAGGCGCCGCAAACGCGGTGAGGATACACGCTCTTCTTATCCTCCCTTGTCTAAGACGCCATCCTGAATGCTTTCATCGCCAAGTGGGTGTACCGTTTCTGCGTACGTGCGCCGAAATGCAACTACCGTAAAGCATTTTTTTGCTTGCGGCCGCACATTCATTTGACACGATAGCATCATAGCTGGTGCATGGTAGAAAGGAGCATCTGTTGATAAAGATGTGATACTGTTAAAATGTCAAGTCATCAAGGATACGTTGCAGATTATGTCTGATCCACCTCACCTTAATACCTGCCACCGCTTGCACTAGCACTCATGTTGCCTAATATTGGCAGTCAATATTCCATTCCTCCGATGTCACCTCGAATTTATGATCAGCCGCACGTGGAAATCGGTAGTGTCTAGCGCGCTCGATGGCAGTACCCCGACCTTTCCTCAACTGAGGGATCAAGTAACGAGGGACACTCAGCTGCTTTCTGTTGCTGCTCATCGAACCAGACCATCAACTGCTGGCGGATCCTTTTCCGACAGTGTAAGAATAATTGATAGCGTTCAGAATGTGTATTCAAAATTTTTTTAGAAGACTTCATCAGCAACCTACTACTGCATCATCATTACGATTGGGAGCTCACGGGCCTCCAGAATCCAAATGTTAAGCGATTCCGCGATGTTTGAGGTCAGATGTCCAAATCTTTATCTTCAAACGCGCTGTTGGCTTAAGATTTTCGGCCATGCCCACAGTCCATCTTTCGCTTTAATTACAAATTTCTTTGACCTCGCTCATCCTAGCATCGAATCCCACGTCAGTCAATGCACAAGCGGCCTGCCACAAGAGCATCACCTATTAAACATTTTAATTACCTTTCAAAAGTTTTGCTGAGGTGCCGCATGTAAAAGCCATGGTCTGCATTGGAAAAAATTGAACTCCGTCAATCAGCCCTTTCTGAAGGTCGGAAAGGAAGTTCAGACGCTGCAGATTTGAAGCATCTGCTTCCAGAATCGTCCATAGGCTATGCTATAAACCAAAGCCAGTTCTCGTCGTTTTCAGCATCAACGACGACCATTGCCAGCGCAAAGGGACCGCCGTCGCCATCCACAGCCGTCGCCGCTAGGATCATCCCCAAAACGTTTGATCTAAGGTGGTTTCTATCAAGGCCCTAAAGAGGACGGCATTCAGATATAAATGCTGCTTTTGAAACTTGGTAGGAAATAAAAAGGAGCCAAAAATGATGTTTGGGCCCAGTCGTGTACACGGCCGCAACGCTTCCCGTTGCAGCAGATATTGAATCAGCAGAATGCTGAGATTTATCGGCAGACAAAATAAACGAACACCAACCATCCAAGACCCTCACCTAGGTTTGTCACATAAATGCCTGCAATACGCCGGAAGACATTCATAAGATTTTTCGTAGGAGCCTTGAATAGTTTCCAAACTCCTCGCATTTCCTCTCCAAGCTTCCTTGTATGAAAGAGTGATCTCATGCTCGTGATGAGTGTCTTGGATGATTTCCTTTGTTCATTTTTGGGAGTTGTCACGCAACCGGGCCTCGAATTCACTCGCAGCCCAAGAAACTGATGCCAGTTGGTGACCAAGGTGAGTCACATCTTGACAAGAGTGTTTGTCTCGCAGAGTTCTGATGGTGAAAGTCGGTGTTTCAGCAAGCTTTGCAGCGTGCTGCCTCCAGGAGCAACCTTCTTGCACGCAAGACGCTGCGAAGCGTCGATTGTCACTTTTGGTCACCGCTACCTCGAGCCGTTTAGCGATGGCACTCGCTTTGACTGCTTTGCGGTAGCTTTTCGCATCCGCAAACTCCGTTTCAACGGTAAGCTGACGTTCCGCTATAATTTGCGCGGAGAAGTAGTGAGGTAGGGGCGCGGTGGAGAGGTTAATCGATGTGATTATGGTATGCGCAACAGTTTTTTGTGTACACATATAGGCTAAAGCCAGGGGCATTTTGGTGATGTATAAAATTGCAGGGATAAAGAAAGCTATTTGCCAGCATTTAATGCCTAGGCTATCGCCAGAAGCATTTTGTTTATTTACAAAAGCAATGGGGAAATTGTCGTCTCTTCGGCATTTGTCTGGGGTATATTGGTACTTTTCTTATGATACATACAAAACTAAAGGAGCCCAATTACGAGATCTAAAAGTTTTTTATTGCCAAAAATTCTGGTGAAGGCCAAAATAATTGCAAAAGATCATGATGAATTGGTTCACGAACTAAAATTTCTCCTTGAGTATTTGTTTTTATTTTAACTAACGCGTGACAATTTTTGATACTCGTCTTCAGATGTTTCAGAGTAAGCGGCCTCGTATGGAGTGAGTCCAGACGTCCTGATATGGATGTAAGGCTGCTACAAGGCCTCCTTCCTCTCATTAGCACCTCTACATTCCTGTGGTGAAACTTCGTATGAAAACAAAGTAAGGCTACCTTAAAAATAGAGCAAAGTACCCAAATGGCGGATTAAGATTTGGTGTTCGTACGGCCTTTTGTACACCACAGCAAAGGATTTCATAAAGCGCGGACACAACTTCTTTGTAAATTCGGGATACCATACGTTTGCAGGTAGGCTGCTAGCATTAATTACGACGTTGTAGCTGAACTCATAGGCATCAATACAATTCCTCTTATTCGTACCTGCGATTTTTTACTTTAATTGTATATTATATTAACCATTACTTCACGCACATGCCGTAAGTCACATAATCGTGTAGCGGGATACCAATTTATTTGTATCGAGACACTAATCGTACCGATAACGGCGATCTGATCTATCACCTTTCCCGACCAAGACCTGGCTATCGGATAAAAGATCATTTAAAGTAAGCGCGTGCGCTCAAGGAGGATTGAATCGAACCGAATATAGCTAGAAGAAGCGAGTACCGAGTTTTTTACGCAAAATCAACACCAAGGAGCATAGATATATAACTCCGGGGCGTTATTCGCATATCTACTGCGCATTATCTCATAGGCGACGCCACTTACCCGTTACTTGCACCAATGATCGTGGATCATTTGCTGTAGGCAATATGACTAGAGTGCCAATCTACTGTTCAAAAGACTTTTAAAATTACTTGTAGAACGAAAATCTAACTCAGGGTATATTCAGCATGAAGTTCTTTTTTAGTGAATCGATAGATAGAAATATATCTGCGTGTACCTTTGCCATCAAACGAATCCTCTATAGCCGTTAAGTAGCCCATCTTAGTTAAACGGTCAACAAAGCCCTACATTGCCGTGTTAAAATGTAATTTTTATGATTTAACAAGCAATAAGAATATACGAATGAACACCAAGAGCAAGGGGGGTAAGGCAAGACAGCCACATGCACCTCCGTATGTGCCAAGGGTTTAATTGCTTGATTATAAAATGCAAATATGTTTGTGCTGACTCATTTATACTTGTTAAGCCACCAATATATTTGCTATGACGTCCATTTGTATTTTGATAGCTTAACAAAAACTAATGGCAGTATCAGGTATCACATAAAGAACGCAAAATTTTCTATCTACATTATAAATGAATTACACTACACTATGAATCCACATTATCATACAATAATATCACCGCTTCTGATCTTTTCTATTCAAGTAGAGAATATTAAGTACCAATGCCCAAGACTGATTAATTCAATCTTAAATGTTTCACTTCAGAGGGCAAGTGGAAATCTGAAAAAACGTTCATAATATTTACGGAGCATGATTAGGATCCGTTTTTAAAAAAATCAAGCCCTGACATTATCAACACCACAATGCCATTTTAACAGGGTTGCTAATGAGCCAAGAACGGTGCTAACCCAAAATATACTTCTTATCAGGTTTTTTTTTTCAGCATAGAAGAAATCGATCGGACTAATATCTGAGAGAGATGATATTACCTAATTGCAATGCAGAACGACTAAAAAATGGGTGTATAACCCACAGATTGGGTTTCTTGTATGTGCATTGATATCAAATACCGTCTAAATTGCGTGATTGCAGGAAAGACCATTAGGTACCACTGAGCTAGGCCTCTCGTCGAAGCATAAACGACCGAAATCGAATACCGGGGGCCCTGGAACAGCTAAACCTCTTTTTAATTTAGTAAATAATGGTCATTCGATAGGTGCTGTTTATAATCTGCACGAAGGTGTATTCTCGAGTGTGCAGTTCCGCTGGATGCCTGCAACATACCACATACAAACAAAACAAATACACCAGTAAAGTTTTATAGGCAAAATGACGAACTTTGAAAATGAAAAAAGAGAGCATTATCTCAAGCAGACGCTTGTCACGGATAAGCGAAAGGTTTTGATAGCTTTTTACCGGACGAGTTCAATACGAATAAAAGAGTTTTTATTTACGTCTGTTGTGGCATTGCACTGTCTAGGAATAGGTCAAGTGTATCACAGACGACACCGAAAGGCATGTGAGGACCGCGCACGGCGAATATGGAATTTTAGACACTATTTTTTTTAATTAAAGCTTATCATCGTTGGCGTACTTATACTATTCAGGATTTTATTAAAGAGATGAATATTGGCCAAGCAAATTTAGTGTACTTTGCGCTATACGAATGCGGGTATCTAAAAAGGTCACGTCATCTGCAAAATCCTTTTATCTTTGGTTAGGCTTTTAATTCACGATATATTCCTCTTCGCGTAACCCGTTCAAATGTCATATTTAAGATTGAATCATAAAAAATAGCATCTTCTTCTGCAAATGAGTCACTCCGATGCTTAAGCACACAGTTATTCATTATCACGCAAATTAGCACTGCTAAAAAAAATGTGAGTTATTATATCTTATTTTTCCGGTTTTTCTCAACTAGAGAATTTTTTTGCCAATAATGTATTTGCGTGGTCCTCAGGAGGGCGTAGGCTATTTTACATACTCAAATGGTTAAAACACCCCCGAGATGACCCGCTACTCTCTGAACATCTGCTTATAAAAATGAGTTCTTATGGACGAATTTGGCTTGATCTCATGAGCCATTGTCATAAACCATCAATTTAGTCGAGCACACTCACGTGATGCAAATCGCTCTTTCATAATTTAAACAAGCTTTTCCGTAAACTGTTGCTACTTTAGGACAATTTCCGCGTTGAAATTAATTTAAGCACAAAAAAGCGCCACTTACGATTAGGTTTTTCTACGGGAAGGTTAGTGCGGAGTGCTAAAGCTTGCTCTTGCGCACAATAGCTGGCGCATGCTTCATATGATAAAACTTGTCGATGACATCACAATGATTCCTTTTAAGGTATGCTGCCACGTAACGCAGTATAGGTACTCAATACCAAGTCAATTCCACGATGATGACCTTTCTCAGAAATAAATGCCGGCGACAGGCCTTTACAGATTACGGTTCTAAGTTTTCTTAATCGATAGACGTAAGAATCTAAAGAATACTTTCTGATTGTAGGTCCACTCCTTACACACATTATGTTCGAGAAATTTTTATCAAGTTCTGGCTGAAGGTCCACTCGGAACTATTTTAGGTTTTAAGGGTTCGACGAAACGGATCTGGACAGTTCTTTTGCTTTAAAAAAAAGATTAAGTATGGTAAAGTCAAGACTCATACTTTACCATTTTCATCACCAGTGTATCCGTTAAATGGGATAAAAGATGCTTGCTAGTACTACATGAAAATATAAGCTTACGATTCGCAATCAGCTGTTTATTGATGCCTTCGTCTTACTCACTAGAATACATCCTTTTCAGAGTTTATGACGTTACTTTGTACAAGTTATATATTACATCATTTATCAACCTTCCTTTTGCTCAATTCGAAATTATTACCGATACCAGTGAGGTGCTTTCGTTGACGCCATGGCTCTGCGGGTTTACGTTTGCCGCTAAACCCGCTTGAGAAGGATTAAAAACTAGACAGCCGTACTGTAATTCAGCATGATTCCATCATTCAATTTATTAGAGCAACTCCACTTGTCTCATAGAAGTATGTGCAGTGCCACCAAGTGTCAAGTTACTTAAATTTACAGTCCTATTACAAACGTCGCCTTTAAATACCTAAAAAGCTGGTATGCTTAACCCACTGATTGACTCCGTCAATTGCTCTCATCAATGGCGCTTTTGGTGTCAATCGAGCTTGAACTTAGTCTTGCCAAAATCCCGCCAGGTCCATTTTGCGTTGGGATTAAGTATTTGCACCTTTAATGAACTATTTGATCGTGGTATTTCAGTCAGGTCATACCAACATTGTATACAACTAGAGATGACTGTAACGTCGATAAATCTGTAAATCCGAAGGTACACAAATTTACATATAAGTTCAAGTAGCTACAGAACGGGTGACGTTTCCTGGCTGTTATATGTACAGTGATAAAACTAGCGTTTTTATCGTCTCATCATAACGCCTACTCGCTATCTATCAACGGTGTAAATGTGATGGCTCTGTGTCAGCAAAAAAATCGAATTGACTTGAGAATTTAAATCCCTACACTTTTGTAAACACAGCCAAAAATCTCGGTTTGTGATCAAGATAAGTGGTTAGTTCGAAAAAGAAATTTGGGACTAATTATGTTTTCCTCTACTATTGGAGTTTCTGTAGAACCCAGCCGATTTGCTTTCTACAGCTCATACTTTTTTTACTTTTTAGGGGCTATGTCACCTGCCACTCAGACCGTCGAAAGATGTACACAATTTTTTTTACTGAGGAGCCCTGTGCCAAGGCCTTTCATAAACATTGATTGTCACTGTAAAGGCCTTTACAAAGGAATGCTTATAAATAGCAGCAGTGATAGTCTTGAAGCATGAAAAGTGCTCTGGTAAGATTCCTTTAACTTGTAAAAAAGTAAGGGCCAGGAGCGTGCAAGAAAGATCGACTAATTAGGTATTGAGAGCAACCGAGACACTAGTCACTTGTATTTCTCACGTAAGATATTCAGCATCAATGGACACATCATAGTCCAGTGCTTATTATCTGGCCTCACCACCGATCTTACAAAAGGCCATGCTAAACATTCGCTACTCAGATTCGAGTATAGCGGCTCTCATAGCTAATACGGCTTTTATCATTTAAAGATGAAATTAATCCTCTTCACCCTCCAAAGTTTGAGTGCCCATAGAAATCAGACGTGGTTTTAAGTATTTTCCAATGGGATGCCGCGAGCTGGCAAAGCTTACGCTTGATAATAATGGATATAACAGTTCTTCGTGGCCTTCAAGTTCTTACAAGCCTCAAGACAACATTAACTATATCTGAAGGATGCGCCAACAATTTTTTATCCAGTCGATCTTAATTATTGCTGTGATTCTATCCAGCGATACGCGAAGAGACACAGAAAATTAAGCAGTACTACCATTCTTGGCAGAGAGTAACCGTGGATATATGTATATTATACAAGTGCAAAAAACGTAGCGTATCTATACAAATGATAAGTCAAAATGAAGACATGTCTCTACTGCTAATTTCTTTGTTTTAGCTAAATCAGCGACAGAAGAGATCACTCTATTTAAAAATACTCGAGATTAAATTAAATGTCAACAATACAAACTAGACCGTAGTTGATAAATAATCGCGAACGTTCTTATACAACAATTACGAAAGACTTAAAATCTCCAGCCCAAAATATGAGCTGGATTTTATACATAAGTTACGTACGGAAGTTAACATTTGCATAAGTTCCCAAAAAGGGCAGGTTTACTACTTTACTGACACCAGTAGGCATGAATAGTTGATAGGTGAAATGTCAATTAAAAATTATGATATTGTATTTTATTCCACTCTCTCATTTGTAGCAATATAACCTATCTAAGACGGTAATATAGATAGCATGTTTATGTGCTTACACTGTAAGGGCATAATATTAATTCTGCATCCTAATTTTTTTTACCAAGTACCTAGCCGTTTCCTTACCCCGTTACCCTTTTTTAAAAAACTGTATCGCGTCTTCAATTTCAAGGTCCCCGATCCTGCATTTTAATTACACGGCTAAACATACAAGTTTTAGCCTTTTTAAATAGCTCATTTGTTCCTGCTCAGAATGCTCGTGGAAGCTTGTGATGCGATGTGCTGTAGTTAAGAGTTTAAATTAACTAAATAAATGAAGCACGTGCCGCCGATAGTATAAGACTTGGATTAAAGTGATCTCATCGGCTAAGATGACGTATCGCTTTTATCATTTCTACCGGTTTTTCCTGTTGCTTGGCAGCTCGGTGCGCTTCTTTTAGTAGCGTGAAGTACCGCTTCTTGGATTCAAGACAGGATAATAATAATCTGCTCAGCCATCAAACTATTGAGGTACTACACAAAGGAGAGAATTATCGGCACCCGAAGTGTCAAACGGTCACATTTTACCAACCTGCCCCGGTCTTTGAGCTGCAAACTTTACGCGCGCAAATACAATGCACAGATATCGAGATATAATACAACATAAGTACGCGTATAGTCCCGCAAGCCCTAGTTATCTCACATCGTTTTATTTGCGGTTAAAAAGAGCTCCGATAGTGGATTTCTTTCCAGTAGACCAAAGCGAGAGAAGTCGCCTAACTTAAACACTATGAATTGCTTAGCTGCAGGAACTGCGTCGAGGACTCATTTACCGATAGATACGACTTCGTAGTTCAAAAATTGCCGCTAATACAAACCATCAAGAGCCGCACCAAATTTTTGGTGATGGATCAAAGGAAGACCAAATAAATGTCAAAGGCGCACGCGGGGAGTATTCGTAACATTGTGTTGAATTAACGCTATTATTGCTACAGTATACATGAGTATCACTGAAGTAGACTACATATTGGTAAGATATAGATGGCTGTACCGCAATTAGCCCAAAAGTGGCATTATGTCATGTTTATTAGACCCCTTAAGAACAAGAAGTCAAGACATACATCAATTTCTACAGCATGGCTTGATGAATGTATCAGCAAGCTAATCTGCTGATTTACACCACTCAATTTCGATCCGGACGTTTTTACGCTCATCAAGATAAAGTAAAACCATTCAAAAATGTTTTGACGCATTGGATACTACGTTGTTCTTGGTACTATGCATAGCACTCTTGATGTCAATATTTAATTGTGATTTGATTTCAGTCATGAAAATGTCTTGATTAAGTTGTCGAATCCAGCCGCAATCTGAAGTCCCTCGAGCTTCCGCTATAAAATTAGTCTCCATGATTGAAAGTGCAAGACTAGTCATTTGTCAGATCACCAAACCAAAAGTTATACGTTAACGGTGATTGCAAAACCACTAGTTGAATTTTTGAGCCTTTGTCCGGCCCAGTCTGCGTCCGACCAAATCACGATGCCAACTAATTTAGGCTGATAAATGTGGCTTCGTTATAGTGCGTGAGGCCGAAATTACGCGTGCCTTTGATGCATCCAATCATTCTTTAAACGAATTTCCAATTGCATATCCTTGATTCTTCATGGTGTCGTGCCGAAAACGTGACTGGGTATGCTATATCTGGTCTTTTCATGTTGTCATTCCAGAGAATCGTCCGATTCAATCACGAAATTCACGTATATCCTCATGTTGTTGATCGTCGAGGTTATTGTGACTCCTTTTTTTATCGGAGTCTCAACTATCTTAAAAAGATCCATATTAGAGTGAAAATAAGCCTTTTCATCCTGCGTAGCTGCTAGGCATAGAATAAATTGCTGCTGTACGTAATTTTTTTCCTGAAACCTTTTCACCTGAACCAGAGCTGATATCGTAGCGGTTGAGCAGTAGATGTGTGATCTACTTATGATTTCTGTTGCTATTTTAGCCATTAAAGGTGACCCGCGAATATTTTAAGTATAAAGTTTTCATCTTTAGTGTGAAGAACACAGATACACGTGTCAAAATTGCACCGTAAAATGTAAATTGACTTGTAATAGTTGTTCATGCAGATGTTCCAGCATACATAAGACTAAGTGAGGCCATAAAATCACTTCAGCAAGATTAGCACCTTGTATAGTGGCAACACGAGTTCCGGAGAAAAAAATTGTTGACTTTTTCTTTGAAATGTTACCTTCATGTATGCGTTTGGGAAGCCATCTATCACTACAAAAACGCAGCAGTTTCTTTCAACTGCGAACACAAAGGAAACGTTGTCAATCCGAATGAAAGCAGCAGAAACTTATTCTTATTACACTCCGTGGGTTTTGAGGCTCCACGTGCGATGAGGCGAATCTTAAAGCTTTTGATTACACCCGTGTGAATGCGCTGACATCAAATACGTTCTTGGTGAATTCCGCAAAGCGATTAACCTCCCGTGTTGGTTTGCAATTAGTGCTGGCAACTAGGTCTTGATCGCAGCTTGCCATTTCTCGCGTTTAAGTAATTTGAGCGTGTTAAAGAAGATGAGGAAGGAAGATAGTAAACTATGAAATAAGCAATCATTAGCTCGCAAACATTTACTGCTAATCGAAGTCTTCTAAAATCTTCTTCCTTCATGTTAGGAAAGCTTTATTGCGCATTACTAATGGTACGGAGTATGTAATTGTTCCCACATCGCGCATTACTAGTGATATGAAGTGTGTAAGTAATCACCACATCGTGCATTACTCGTGGTATAGGGTATGTAAGTAATCAGTGCTTTATCTCATCACTTCTACTTACCGTGCATTACCGGATTTTCTTTGTTCTGATGTCGCTTGCTTAATGAAGTATTTAATTTTGGTCCCCATGGCCTTGGTAAGCATATCTGCTTGTTATTCCACCGTCTACTTGTGCTAGACTGTTATGATGTCACGTGTCAGATTCTCTCGAATGAAGTGGTGACAGATGTCTTCGTGCTTAGTCCTGTAATAGTATCCTGCGTTGCTTGCAAGTCCAATTGCACCTTATTTATCCTTTCAGCTCCACATCGCCCCTACTGCTCATGACCGAGGTGCTTGCGCATCGCGCGGACCCACAGTACTTCTTGCGTACACAAGCTTGAAGCCAAGTACTCCGCCTCCGCCAAGCGTAATTCCACAGTGCGTTTATCTAACAAGGTAGCCCGTTACATCATACTGACACTAAACGGTGCCAATAGGGAGATTGTCTAGTATGACAATATCCTACCGTCATTACCCTAGATGGTTAATATATAAGGAATTCTTTCCCCTTTTGGATAATGTTCATACGCTGCTCAAAGATCGGTTGATAAATACATAACAACCATAGATTGCAACCAATCGCTGCCAGACGCGCGCAATGAGTGGTGAGCAGGTTGTCGTCATACGGCAATGTAGATTAATATTATTAGATAAGATTAAAGTTACATTGATAGCTTAGCTATATTAAATGCAGTTCTGTTTTTACCTTTTAACAAAACTAGCTGTTTGAGTAGATTAGCTTCCTCTGCACGTACTAGTGTACGTGAAGTTTCGTGACACCCAGACAGAGGGTGCTTCGTTACACCTCTGGTAGCACTTCGTAGTCCGTTTAACGAATGCTTAGTGTCCGTCTAACATGAACATGTTGGAAGAAGAAGACAATAGCTTTCACGTCACACGTTAAGGCTACTCCCATCTGAGTGACTAGGAATGGAGATAGTCGGCCGCATGAGTGTGCTCATGGGCGAACCCGCCATCAGGGGCAAGTTGGAGTCTCGAAGCAGATACCAGCAACATTCTGCTATCAACAAAGTACTTACGAAGGGAACTTGCCGTCGAAAGACAGAAAATAGCCTCGATACAGCAGCTAGACTCTCATCAGTCGATGGGCGGGCTGACGCACACGCGTCGACCCGAAACCTTGATGATGGTTACTCAAGGTACGAGAAAACCGATAATTTTCTCTTTTGAGATGCTTCGTCGAATTAGATGACGCCATGAGGACCCGTCACATCGAGGGTGACGAGATGCAAGTCACCTTCGCCCTGTCAAATTTGACGGGACGAGCAAAGACCTAAGCTTTAGGACTCAAGCTTCACGACCAAACGTGTTTGAGTCGTTAGAGACCTTAATGTCTCGGCTCAAGAGACGTTTGAGCCGCCAAAAAACCCAAGTTCAGAGCACGCTCTGCGCTCCTGAGGCTCAAGAAAGGTAAGCGTGACGTGCACGCTTACGCACAACACCTACGCTACCTTGCATGTAGCGTTACAGAAAGCCCTGTTGATGAGCATACGTTTATCAACGTGTTCATACACGACCTTGTGGATGGACCGGTGAAGACCTACATGTTTCGAGCGGACTTCCATACGCTGGAAAAGGCTATAGCGTATGCGGAACAATAAATATTTAGCCTGAGACAGTCTCAGGCTAACTCGTCAAAATATCGTCCGACGAGACGACAGGAAACAGGAGGTCCCGAACTGACAGAACTCTGTTACATCAAGAGTTCCCTCCAACGAGGATGACGTTGTGTCTGCTACAGGCGCATCTGTAAAAGTGAACAAAGGTGTAGTGAAAATCCACTACACGCTAGAAGGAAAACAGTGCGATGATGACTTCATCGTACTAGATTTGGATGACAAATTTGATATCATCCTCGGTCTTCCATGGCTTAGAAAATACCAGCCATGGATCAGCTGGAAGCATTGATCCGTAAAGACGCAGGCCGTTTGTTCATCGGATGGCCATTTGATAAACGTCTTGGAGCGTCCACAAGCATGTGGACGCAGTACGAGTGAGTGCGATGGCCTCACTTGTGATACGGTCGTTAGCACGATTGCACTAGCTCACAGTGTAGAAGGCCACAACACAGTGGAACCAGCTTCCAGCACCTGTGTAGAGACACAGGCTGCGCCGAAGGTTCACCACTCGAAGAGATGGAGTGGACTGGAACACGGATGCACACCAAGAAGGGTGCATCCGAGAAGAGAGATTAGTGTTGTTCAGGATGAACCACACGTTGAAGCAATATCGAATATTATAGAGTCGATCGTAGAGCAAGCCCGATCGACTGAGATAAAGTCGATCGAAGAGGACGTGACTGTGGTACTTTACTTACAGTCAGTGCACCTATTGGAAAAAAGTTCCAGCGTTCCTGAGAGTAATAACTTCCGATAGAGTTTTGTTAAGGGTGTGGACCCCAACCACCTGCGAATGTTTTTTTCAGGAAATTACCGAGACACTGAATGTCTTGGTGAATGGCGGATCAAATGTAGGCGCTTATACATTTGATTTAGTTACACCTCCGAAGTCAGCTTCGGAGGTAATCAAGTAGCCTACGCTAAAATCTAAAAGATTCCTGCGAGATTTGCGTAGCGACAAGACTAAGCAAATCTGCGTACTCGTCACAGAGGACGAGTACGTCGCTGATATTCGGTCAGCACAAGTGTTTCTGAGAATGCACAAGTTACCAGTAGATCATCGATGGACGAAAGTGTCCTCTCTGAGAAGACCCAGATTGAGCGATACATGTCTCAATATTGGGAGTCTTTGAAGACAAATCCTTTGCATGAGGATTTGACCAAATTCAGAGATGTTTCCCTAAATCCGTTCCATGCGAGCTGCCTAAGGACAAAGGCACTCGGCATGAGATCGAACTGAAACCAGGTTCGAAGTACTGTGTCATGAAGCCGTGGCCACTGCCTCGTGAACAGGTCACAGCGATCGACAAATTCTTTGCCAATCGTTTAGCGGCTGGTCATGTGAGGCAATCAACTTCCACACACAGCTCTCCGACCTTCTGTGTGCGAAAGGCCACAGGAGGGTGGTGGATAGTGCACGCGTTTAACAAATTGAGCGCTGTACCGGTACTGGCTCAAACGCCGAAACCGAGGAAGGACGTCATCATAGATGGCATGGCAAAGAGTACCATCTTGTCGTCCATTGATCTGATGGATGAATTCTATCAGATCATCATGCGTGAACGGGACATCCCGTACATAGCAGTGAGCACCCCCAGTGGTATGCTCTGAAAGTGGATAGTGATGCCGCGGAGGCTAAGTAACGCCCCTGCAACGTTCAACAGATGTGATACGAAACTGTTGCAATCGGTGCGCGATTTTGCACCGAGTTACTTCAACGATGTCTTCGTCCATAGCCGGGCTATGGATGGAAAGACGGACGTGGAGGTTCGTAGAATCCACGTCCGGAAGGTTCTTACACTAATGCGAGAGCATAAGCTGTTCGCGAACCTCAAGAAGGGTAAATTCGCATCGAGCGAAATACCACTTCTTGGCTGCATCGTGGGTAAAAAAGGTGTACGCCCTGATCCGGAAAAGATCAAGGCGATTAGCGACTGGCCCGTGCCAGTCGACGTCAAAGAACTTCGAAAGATCCTTGGCTTGGCGGCGTACTTGCATCAGTACTCGCGCAACTACGCCGAGATGACCGTACATCTATCTCGTCTGCTAAGGAAAAACGAGAGGTAGTCATGGAGTGCTGACACTTAGCACTCCTTCGAAGGTATCAAGAAAAGCTTGAAACAATCGTCTGTATTGGATTGCAGACCAGGACAGACATTTTTATGTGGTCGGTGACGCCATCGATTTTGCAATCGGCTGCGCGTTAATGCAGTACGACTCAGACGGCGTTCAGCGCGTCGTCTGTTATCAATCGCGTCAGCTGAAAGCAGATTAGCGTAACTACCCAGTGCATGACAAGGAACTCCTTGCCATGAAATATGCACTGGCTACGTTTCGTGTACATCTCTAGGGAGATAGGCCCTTCATCGTTTATAACGACCATGCGTCAGTACGCACGACCGTAAACAGGCCACACCTCTAGCAACGAATGACGAGGTGGCTGTCCTTCTTCGTGGATCACAACTTCTCCGTCGAGTATAAACCAGGACGACTTAATGTCGTTGATGCTCTTTCGCGTCGGCCCGATTTCGAGCCGACTGCTCAACCCAACAGTAAGGGTGATTACACTGTAGCAACACTAACAGTGAGTGTTCCGTCGTCGAATCTGCTCAACGACGTGCGAAAAGCATACGCAGGAAATGAGTCTCAGCTGCGGTTGATGGGTTATGTAGCCAATCCATGCAGTCAAGCTTTGAAAAGCTTGTCGTCTCAATACCGCTCTTTAACCAAACGGTTCTGTTCGTTATGGACTGCTGTACTATACAGCACTCAACGACGACACACCTCGTGTCGTCGTTCCCTTTCATAGTGATTTGCGACAGCTCATCATGTATGGGTGTAGCGATGCCCCAACAAGTGGGCATCGCGGTAGGGAAAAGACTTACCTCACGGTGAGTCGTGACTTCTACTGGCCCTGTCAGTATGAGTTTGTGCGCACATACATTCGCGTTTGCGACGTTTGTCAACGGGTGAAGCCTAGTCCTTCACCCCGCGCACCCTTACAGCCTCTTCCGATTCCGGCAGATTGTTGGCAGTCCGTATCGATGGACTTCGTCTTCGGGTTTCCCAAATATGCTCACAAGAATACTGGTGTTCTTGTGTTTGTTGATCGGTTCAGCAAGATGGTACATCTTGTTGCTGTACCGGAGTCAATCACAGCCCAGGGCTGTGCTCGTGTCTTCATCGATACTATCTTCCGAATTTACGGGGAACCTGTGAACTCGTGTCTGACATGGCCTTCGCTTCACAGCGGAGTTCTGGCAATCTGTGTTCCGTTCACTTGGAACTCACTTGACAATGTCGACTTCTGACCATCCAGAAACAGATGGTCAGACGAAGCGCGTCAACCGCGTCCTCGAAGAGATGCTTCAAGGGTAAGTTCACTCATTTACTATTTGGGGTAAATTCTTGCCGATGGCAGAATTCGCCATCAACAACTCGGTGCATGCGTCGACACGAATACACCGTTTTTCGTAATGGCCTACGCCATCAACGTTTACCCGCCTTCTTAGAGTGTGACTCTAGTTTTGGGGGGGGCCGCTCGAACGAAACCCGATCTGGTTATTGCTCATCACCCGTCGACAATGGTGTCGACGTGATGGATGCCGACGTCGATGCGATCGATATCGATGATGAGGATGAAGACGATGCTGGTATATTCATCATCTCCAATGACTGCCACAGTGAGGACGATGACGCCGTCGCTGGTGAAAACAACGTTCTTTGAGCAGTGCACACGAAGCGCACTGCTGTTGACAAGTATTAATCAGCAGAGGAATTTATGCTTACTCGCGAAGCGGTTGTCCGCTTCATTTAGGACTCAATTGCAGATAAACTTGACCGACAGAAAAGAAATGCAGACAAACATGGAAGAGCAAATGTTCTCTCATTTGATGAAGGAGACCGAGTCTTACTGTCTACAATAAATCTACCGAAACACGCAGTGACAAATGTGGACAGCAGTAAATTACTGCCCGGGTACATCGGTCCATTTCGTGTGTTGCGCCGAATGGGCAACGCATACACGATTGAACTGCCCCGAAGATGCGTACGTATCCTGAGGTTTACATCGGTCGTCTCCGCCCGTACAATCAGTACGAGCCCGTTTCGAGATGCGCAGAACGCCTCCGCGGTCGAGAGCCGAGACCACCTTCGACTGGTCCCGTTTCAACGAGCCAGTCTGGTCGACAAGCGAAGCGACCTACTCACGCAGTTGAGCGATGTCCTGACGAGCTGCAGTCAGCTCTTCACAAATGGAATGAATTGAACGTTTGTTCTCAAGTTGCGCAAGCGCAAACGCGGCACGATCGTTCGAATGATCGTGCGCTGAGGTAATGTAATTATCCTATACAAGGTCATGGAGCTCGTAACGCTGAGTCCGTTCATGAGCCAGGTCATATTGTAACTATTCCGTTACACGGTTCAGCTCTTGAACATTAAGCTGATCCGACGCTCGATCCGGATCAGGTGTTCCCGCCAACATCACATCGTTTGGTGGACTCTGGCGGTGGCCAACGCTTTCTAGTGGAGCGTATTTTAGACCACCGCAAAGTTAATGGCGTCCGGACGAATTACCTCGTCCGCTGGCGTGGCTATCCCACCGGCCTGGGACAGCTACGAGCCTCGTGTTTAGCTGATTGTTGATATTCCGGGTCTCGTCGAGCAATATGACGAGACCCACCCACTGCATTCGAGAAGGGCGGTCGGAAACGACCTCCCCGAACGCGAGTACAGGATTGTAAAGTGTCGATCCCTTCGGCCATCTCGGAATAGATGCGCGCCCTCCAGTAGGGACCATTAGGGAGGAAGGCCTCCCTAGGGGCACGGTTCGAGTTTGCCAGGCAACCTGGACAAGAATCACCCCACGAGAAACAGGATAATACTGCCTCTCTTGACAGTCGGTGCAACATTTACCGTGCAACGACTGGGTTGCGTTTATCAAACTTGATGTGAGCTGCACCAAGATAACCGAGCAAGGCCTCACGGCCAGTACACTCGATGATATGGATGAAGGCATTCTATCCTTGCACCAAGGCCTTACCGTCTCTATCACGTTAGCCATTGTACAAACGATGTTTGAAGAACACATCGGCAAAGAACTTTACCCCAGCACGGACAGTTTCCGTGCTGGAGTTAGGCGAGAACATATTCCTACAGTCGAACAGCAGAGATCGATTCCTTTACGTGGTGATGCCGACCACTCGATCTAACTCCTTGGATGACGACATTCAAGGAGAGTTCACTTGAGGAGCATGGCGCAGGACATAGCCGTCTTTGGACTCGTTAGTACTGTCATCATTAACGCTTAAACCGGAGCAGCTCGGTCCCTCGAGTTTCTTCTCTTGCGGTGACGCAAAGGTTTGTCACCACTACCACCACTAGCCCAGTAGATAGACTTGCGTGATGCGAGAATTAGTCAGACGAATCGCTCGGTCTATAGATCTCTGGCATAAAGGTCCCAAGATTCCCAGAGCCAGTCAATTATGCTCTTGCAGTGTCTGCCTCGGATGATATAGAGGCGTGAGGTGTCATCTACGAGTCGGATGCATCATCAGATTTGCCGTAATAGATGAGCTCTATTTCAGACTAGTTTAAATTGCTAGTCGCAGCTCCCGCTGCAGACGCAGCGGATGTGCCGTCGCACGTGGTGACTCACCACGATGTTCACAATAACAGGCGACGAATCACCTGCTGCTGCGGCGTGAGAAGTACTCTATCCGTCTGCAAGCATGCGTGCAGCCGCCTTTCTTGCTGCTGTAACTCGCTTGGGTTTCGATACTATGAGTTGGAATGGCAAATGAATGGAATTTGACCAACCGGTGCTCCCTTTCCCAGAGTGATCCAACGGTGGTCACCCTTTCCCAATCAATTCTAATGCGATCAACGGGTGATTGATAGTTAAGGGGGGAGGTTGATGTAAAGGGGTAGCCCGTTACATCATATTGACACCAAACGGTGTCAAGAGGGACATTGTCTAGCATGACAAATCCCTGTCAATAATATCAGAGATGGATAATATTGAAAAAATTATATTTCCCTTTGTATGATAATATTGATGTGCTGCTCAAAGATTAATTGATGAAGACAACCAAAGATTGCCCCAAATCGCTGCTATATGCGCGCAATGAGTGGTGAGCAGGTTGTCGTCACACGAAGATGCAGATTAATATTGTTAGATAAGATTAAAGTTATATTGATAGCTTAGCTATACTAAGTACAGTTCTCTTTGTACCTTTTGCTCAACCTAGCTGTTTGAGTAGATTAGCTTCCTCTGCACGTACTAGTGTACGTGAAGTTTCGTGGCACCCCAAATAAAGGGTGTCCCGATACATTACCCCTCTTCTGTGATGTAGATTCCTGTTGCATTAAATGTCTTGCTTTTGCATGTGATCTTAGCACTTGATTTCGTGGATGGGGTGCTGTGGAACCTCATGACGCTGCAACAGTCATAGGTGGTGCGCCAAACCCTTTGCAAAAAAGTTTCACTCTTTAATTATTTCGCTGATTGCAACTACGAAGTGTTTAATGCTCACATTCGCACCACTTCCTGCACGTAAGTGGAATATCAAATGATTAAGGGAGGATAGAGAGCTTTAAAGTAAATGCTTTACACTCAGGGGAAGAGAAATTCTCGCATGTTTCGCATACAGTAAGCTTAAGTAGATCCGACATACTTGATGAATTTATGGTCATGCTTTTCTAAATGTAGTAGAAACTTCTTCAATTAAGTTTTTTTCAATGTTAACAGTATATGTCGTCGACCGCAATATATGGTTGAAGGCGTTACTGGTCAGGATCATTCTTTGTTTCCCACATTGTCTCTTCAGAACAATAACGACATACATAATTCATGAAAATCTATAAGCACACAAAAATCGATCCATTTTTTAGCCGCTAACGACAGTCAGTTTTTTTCACTAATATCCCTGTCTGTCCACCTCGAATCTAAATCCTATAGATGAAGGAAGTTAAGCGCGTATAACTATATTATCTGGTTATACCTGTGACGAACATCCGTCCCGGGGTAAAACTGGATGCCATAGCCGAAGGACGTTATGTCACGGAGTGTTATAAGAGCTGACTGTACTTAAAATGGTAACTTGAATGCACATAACTTGATTAGGTTTTTAGGACTGACTTATTTGCATAAAAGGGCGGACTCTGGATCTTGCTTCCCATTATTGTAGGATGAGGCCTCCTAAACACACATAAACTTCAATCTGGCTGCGGTTCAAAACATAAATGCTGTTACTTCGTCGACCAGCCGTTCCAAGATCTACAAGTACGTATGCAACATTGTGAAAGAGCGGCAGAAAACTGTTCGGCGGTCGTATGTAACAATCCCGCCTGCATTATCAGTATAGTACCCTTTACCCACAATTTTTAAACGCGTATTCCATCGACATAGGCGCAATAAATTCGTCCATCTATTTTTTCGTACACTTGCACCTGTCATAAATTGCTACATATGTGATTAAAACAGACGTTGGTCATGCGTTTGTTCGGCTCTCCGTGCTGGGATAGTTTCCCAAGCTGACGACAATGACGTATTTGAAGCGTAACGAGTGCATATTTGACCACTGTGCGGCCAGTTGTATATCTAATCGTGGATGAAATGATTCTGTCTGTAATACAGAAGCATTGTCATAACTCGCAGACGTTGTGAAGGAAACTGAGGAGAAGTCTAAATTGTTCGAGAGGTTAGCTATAGAAGTTGTGGACAGATGATGACATATATAGTCATGTTGTAGAAGCGTTGGATTGTGGAGTATTGTTTATATTCCGTGTTGCTATTAAGTAGAACGCATGAAGCTGGCCTCGATAATGACACTGTTTCACCTCCTCACGATCATTCCTGACGATTACACACACAAACGCGCAGACATGTTCCAGGATAAGTCTCTTTTTAATCTGAATCCCCGATTACGAGATCAATCTCACATTGCCCCGTCAGGTGCGGTCCCTGTTAGCTAAATGCAAAGTTAGCTTGAAAAGGGTGTGGAAGTAAGGGGAGGGATGGAACTATTTACTTTCATAACTATTCTATGCAGAGAGTGAACATGAGTTACAAGGTGTAATATATGGTTTGTCAATAGCGGCGTGAATGTCAGAGTCGGTGAAAGGATCAAAGGAGAAGAGGCGTGATGAAAGCAGTTTCTTAAGCAAGAACTCTTGCATTCAGAACCACTTTTATGCGAAACCCTCGGCCAAAAATTGCTGACACTTTTTAGTGTTAAAGGTAAGTCTGCAACATATACGTATTCCTTAACAAAACCGTCGGTATCAACCAGAGCCAACTTCGTAAGTTCTCTACTGTGAGGACAACAATTACTCGTAAAGGACAACTTTGCAATAAGTTCTCGAATCGACGAGCCCGATAGACACGCGAAGCTTGGCTTTTCATTCCAACGTATTGGCTATGACTATCGTCTGCATGTATCGCGATTGGCAACATTCTAGCGAACGATTTATAAATCGCTACAGCAAAACGAGACCAAAGCTGGCGAGCACGTTAGTCCCATCGTCGGCAAGCGTACACTTCTTTTTATGGAATTGTATGATGAAAGTCGAATGCCTGATGAAAGTGATAGCCTTACTGCCGTCTAGGATAGCTATGATATGGTGCAGCGCATCACCGGCTCCACCAACAACATTCCAGTCATCTTGGTTTTCGTAAGCTCTCTTGCGCCACCAGCACCGCGGCGAGTGCAGCATTCCTATAGTGATGCATATCAATACGGATACCACCGTATCCGCATCTTGAAGTATCGTACCGCGTGCTCAGTGAGTTTATAGCGCCTTTCGTGGATCGTGGCGGCAAACAAAGTATGTTCCTTCCTTACTGGTCATCGCACTTGCTGGTCTATTATACGCAACAAAGCTGTAAATCCGATGAACCTGAGTGTATGAGCCTATGCCACTGTCATTACAAGCTTGAAGCCGCCAAACAATCGATAAGTTTATTGACTACATCAAAGTCTTACAAAGTATAGCCCCCAGCGACTTGCATCGAAACACTCAGCCTCAATCGTCATTCTGCCGTCAACCAGATTCTTTAAATGGCGTACTGCTGTAGAAGGCGGCTCGAATCGTCAAGGTGAGCGATTCCTTGTCAAGTGTCACGTGTTTGCTGCGGAAGCGTTGATGTCATTTACTAAATGTGTTTTGCTTGGTGTCATTATGTTTATTGCTCATGCCACTGCTAACTAAATCCGCGCTTGAGTCTGTTAATCAATCGCCTCCGACTTTACACCATCTATAATTTAAGCTTGTACTGAAATCTTGGTCAGCCATTCTAACATACACGCAGCCGTTTGTCTAGCCACGAATTAATCTTCGATCGAATCATCCGACATCTAACATGTCGTACTCCACACCAATTCGAAGTCTAGCATGAGATTTTCCAGCACACTTCGTGGTGTCATTTCAATTCGTTGAATCCCTGTAACAAGGACATGAACCACAGGGGAAGCGACGGAGAACACCGAGTGACAATGGAGGGTCATCGCTGCCACTCGCGGGAGTGAAGGAGCGTTCACTTTTAGACATTTCATACCATTCAGACGGAGGAAGTTCAAAGTGCTTTTATGACGGCACAAGAAACACACACCCGTGACAAGACGTCAACATTATGCTATCACTGTGAACCAGTGAAAGACTAAACAACACGTAAGGCCCCGCGCGTGGTCCTCAGATCGATGCTTACGCATCAGCCGTAAACAAATCACTAGTCAGGGTTGGTTGTCTACAGCTGCAAAGTCAGACAGCACCCTGATCCACGACCGAGTCAGCTGCTGGCGTATTTTTGTGCGCAAGTCACTACGTCACAGATTAGCAGCAAACTTTGCCTCTTCTCTTGTGGCGAAATAAGCACAAGTCGTCTCGACTCCCTGTCTTACGTGAGATAAAATTTGAGGAAGGCAAGGTCTACGTGCTTGCGAAATGGCGGGACAGCTAACAAGAGGTCGTCGTCATCGTGGTATGCGCAACGAAGAAAGGCTGGGTAAACATCCCACTCTCTGGATACATCAGGCAGTCGCTGGGAGGGAAGTGGCGCAATCACGCGCGCGTAGCTCGCAGGAGTTCTGTTCGCCAGGATTAGGTGCACGGGAAAGTTTCCATGCGACCTTCTCTATATCGTTGATCGCACATAGGACACGCGCCAAGTTCAGAAGCACCTCCCGTTTTGAATGATGTGGGACTTCAGTCGCTTGATGGAATAATATCGAATGGTTATGCGGCTAGGCAATGATCAGGCAGGCACGGACTGTATGAGCTCAAGTCAGCAATCCCGCTTGACCACGGATCGTAACACAGTCCTTCTGAGTCCTAACACGGTCCGTTTAGACGTGACCAGATCATGAAATCAGTTGATCTGTCCGAATGGAAGCACTGTAAAGACCCTGCCTGCCGTCTCGCTGCGATACAGGGTCTTCGCAGCGCTCCCATTCGTGGATTCCTTGTTTCATGCACGCAAATCTTCGCTGTCTTGTCAAGCGGATCCAATAGATCGGTAGATAGTACTCCTGCTGCTTTTAGTCGAGTAATTTACGTTTTCATCATCGACTGTGACGTTCTGAGATCATGGGGTGCCGCCGTGACGTGGCAATGAAGAACACCAAGACTTTGTCCACCGAATTGGACTTCACCAATACGTTCGCATCAGACCCACAGCTGACGTCAATGGCTTCTTCCATTTGTCGAGCATCTTGTCCGTTCAATACGACAGCATGCTGTCCTTTTGCTGCATGTAGAACACTATCTCCACGTCTTGAACTGCTAACCGCGCTTTTCTAGCCATCCTTGCATCACCGCTCCCATCTCGTCGTCACGAGGCTGCAACGATACATCCAGATTACAACTAGCATTGCAGCCAGCTTCGTATACATGCAGGCACCCTTTCAACTACTGCTCCGTCTACTCAGCCTCATCACACTCGAGTCTTCACGCTCTTAAGACCCACGTCGGGCTTGTTGCTTAACTCAAGACATTCTTCCACAAAAACCGAAGCGTATCGTTGCCACAGTGCCTTGTTGATCACAGCATACGAGCTCCTTGCCAACTTGTGACCGTGTCGATCGAGCAAGCGACACTGCATTTGCCATAGACAAACTGTCCTGGTCATCACCACCACAATCTTCGTCTGCACCATTAGACACGTCCAAATTTTCTTCAAATCGCTGCTCCACCGATGCCGACTTTAGTGCTATTTTCAGTGCATACGTGGTTATCTTGATTCGGCAGGGTGGTTGAAGAGCAGAGACGCGCTGCTCTCGCTCCCCCAAAGCCCGTGGGTGTGCCACTGTCGGGTCGATGCATTTGTGGTTGAGGCGCTGCGAAGTTAAGCAGCGCCTCTAAAATTAGATTGACTTAAACTAAAAGTCGATTCCTTTTCATTTAAGTAAATCTAATTCTAGCTCTTTTTAAATGTCTACACTTGATACTCAGAAGCTGCTACCAAGACAATCATTGCCTGCCGTCAAGCCCCTCCCTTCCGACTTGAGCTGCGCACCTGATCATGTAAGAACGAGCGCGTGGTCATGCTCCCGTCAATTATCTCGAAAGGCAGTATACAGAAAGCCAACGCCCATAGCCTTCATCGATGCGTTGATCCTCAGCTAGATCTAGACCCTCGACTACATCTATCTATCTGAGCCGAAGATAGGGGTTCAAGTGTAACCCTATAATAGTGCCATAATCCTTGATCTTGCCAGCCGACATGGTGCGGATCAACACTCTTTGCAACGGGTGCCAGAAAATCAGCACCGCGCCGACTAAACCCCAAGCAATAATCGCCTCGATCACTGTCAAGTGGACTATTCAATTGTAAACTGGAACAGCGTCGTCGATCGATTGATGATGCCACCAGCTGGCTGGGTACCTCCCACGCGTCCGTTCGTCAACCGTTCTGATTGGCTACGAGCCCTCAATAACCCTTTCCCTCGTCTTTCCAGATGATGGCAAGATCCCCAAAATCGCTGAACCGATGACGCAATCCGCTTCCCCTGAGCAGCTACTTCAACAGCTGCTCGTCTTGTCCATGTGGCAGCTTTTCGACATTTGGGAATTCCAGCTCGCCATCCTCATGACGGACTCGATCTTCCTCGAAGAAGTCTCGCACTTCCTCCACAGCTTCGACTGGGCGGTAGATCCTGGGAACGTGCTCGTCCAGGCACTGGACAAAGATCCGTTGGGGCTGTCTGCAGGGTCCACCACCGCATCACCAGCCGTGGCGAAAGACTTCCTGGATGAGTGTCCAGCCTCCGATGTTGTCCAAGAGCTCGGAAATCTCCACGAGAGTCTCAATGGCATGCGGAACAGTTGCAGTGACTACACTTCTACGGATACCGAAAGCGTCCGGTCCCCAGCGCCGTCTCCTTCCCATCCCGACGCGATCGAGAGTATCCGAACTCGAGACGCCATTCGCCGCAGTACGTACCGGAAAAAGCAGAAAGCTCAACGGACGGCTCTTCACGATCAAGTGAAGACGCTGTCGAGTCAATTGGCAATTTTGCAGAAACGGGTCAATGGTGGGACAGTAGTGCAAGGAGGGCCGCAGCAGGATCATCTGCTGATGTGGAAAGCTCTGGCGGATCGACAGTTGCAGGCCAAGCTGCTGGCTGAAGAACAGCATGGGAGATACTTGGAGGCAGTGGAGCACCAGTCGATGCTGATACGGGAGTTGGGTGCTCTGGTGCGAAAGAGACTGCGAGATGAACGGCAGGAAGGAAGGAAGAGCTGTTTGGTCAAGAAAGCGCGGTGCGAGTCGCCGGATCGGGCGCTCTATGAGACGTACATTAAGAAACTGGACGAAGTCCATGCTCAGACCGACACGATTCTGGAAGCTTCGGCAGTGAATACGTCGTTGAGTACGTCAGATGAGAACGATGAGTTGAAGGTTTTCTACTTGCCTTCGAAACGGGCGGTGAAGGATGCGACGTATCATGAGTTTGTGGGGAAATCGACAACGCCGTTCTCGTTTGATCGGGTGCAGGCTCACATCGATAGTGCCTGCAGGCTGGACAAGCTCACGGGGTCCACAGAAGTCGTGGGGGATTGGATCCCGAATAACACGACGATCTTGAAATATCAGGGATCAGTTCCTGGATGTCGCGGTAAGATCGTGCAGCTCCACGTTGCGCGCAAGTATTTCGAGGGTCGCCGAATTGTGATTGTCTGGAAGAAGTTTACAGAAGGGGAAGGCGATTGTGCTGGTATGCACGCTGATGAAACTGGCTGGTGCGTCCTTCAGCCGTCCTTCAGCAGTGTGGAGGGGTGTGCTGGCACTCTATTGGAGTCGGTCACTCGGTTTGTCCCCATGAATTTCAGCTTTGTGGTCTCAGGTGCGAAAGAGAAGCTGTTTGCTGACGCCATCATCAAGGTGGAAGAAGAGATATGCCAAACCTGTCTGAAAACGCTGGAAGAAGTCCTTTTGGATGATACCGTAGGGGTCTGCTGAAATGGACCACTGGACACGGGTGTTCAGTGAATCGATTGTCACTTTCAAATGGCCCAGCGATGTGTACCGTGCTTCTCTTGCCTCTCTGTAGCTCTCGTTTGTTTTGTTCATCAGCACGGACATCGAAAACTGCATTCGCGCTTCAGTGTGCAAGGTGCTGGTCCTCGCGGCTGTAAGTGTCGCGGCTATAATTTATTTGCACATGCAATGCACTGTCAGAAGCCGAAGTAACTCACCGGTTCGAATGTTCTTTTTGATGTTAAAGTGATCCCAATCACCAAACGGTCGTACCACGCGATGACTCGACTGCCTTCGATGCCTAACCCAGAACTCATCGCAAACGTTTCTTTCAGCCTGTACCTAAAACCAATCGCGTTGCTCTGCAAAAAGATAACACTGACGGTCTCTACAATAGCGTTCTCTCTAGGTTTTCTGACCTACAAAGTACTGCAACCTTGGAACACGGTGACTGCGATGCAAACACATGTTGTGCGTACAAAACTCACTCAAAAATCAAGTTCACGGAACAAAAGCGATTATTCACTTAAACTTCAAGCAGATAGAGGAGTGCCACTGCGTAATTTGCCTCGCAGAAAACAAAATAAACTACCGACATTGGTCACAGACGCATTTCCCACTCGACGTTGACTCGTTATTTAAACCGACTATTGGCAGTCGTCGAATGGTAATGGCCATCCGAGGAATACCAATTTTTGGTTTCAACATTGGGATCAGCTGCGAACTCACTCGCAGGAAGCGTTTATTCGATCACGTACCTGGACTCAAGTGGATACATAACATATTCGTGACACTAGCCACGCATTAAGGACACGTAACAATACTTGTTACAACGACCAGTTTGTAATCGATTCTGGACTATTAGCCATGGAGATTCTGACAAATTTTGTGATGAAAGAGTGCCTTTAGCTTAAAATGTTGCTTGGTTGTCACATGGCATAGCCGCTCGAGCGTACACCCACGATCAGCAAGTCGATCACTCGCATGATCTCCGTGAAGACTGCATGAGGCTCCTCTACCGAATTTCACTTTACGTGCGTACCAGCAAATGCACGGTCAGCATCCGTATACTTCGCACGTCCACTGATCGTTAGGCGTACTGCATTTTGATTTCACTTTAACAGGTCGGACTTTGGATACGATTCGTTGTTACGCTGTTGATAACGACGAAAGCACGGCTTCAAGGAGTCGCTGCATTAAAAGGCAACAATTTTATGCAGCGGACTTTGCAGTACAACACATGCGCGAATGTTTACATGCAGTAATGGGATAATGCTGCACGTCAAGTAGTGCTAGCTCGATTTCTGACATCCGTTGTTTCCGTTCATTATATTTTTCTGCAATACCAGTCTTCAATGCGTTACCGTTATTTTACAAGTTCCTCAGAGTAGATGCGTATTATTACTGTAGAATGGCAGGTGGTGGTTGCAGTAGTTGTTTGTGAGATAACGCGGAGAACACAATTACTATGTAAAAATAACACAGTCGTGAGTTCTGCACTAGCGAGTGAAGGCATGAGACGGAGATCATCCGGCATCACAGTCGACATACAGCATTACCAGGCAGCATGCTGCCAATGTTTGAACTGCCAAAACAGCACACATACGGAAGCATTTTGCGCCTTATCGTGGCAAGACAGACATGCTCATGGCTTTGATAAGGGCTATTCATAGCAACTGGTGCAGTTCTTAGAGCCGCCGGGTATGCCAAATTCCGTCAAACGACAGCGATAACACGCGCATCACGTCCAACGCACTATTATCAGGAGAAAACGAGCGATTCAAGATAACAACAACAGCCATGTCATCAATACCAGGCATTACGACAATACAAACGAGACCTAATATTAGCAAAGCAAACTGCTACTTCTTCGCCAACTTGGCACCTCGAGGACCTTTCCGTCGCCTACATCACGTCCGTACACGAAACATCAATCAGAACAACCAGACGAACTGCAAAATGTGCCCACGTGTTAAGTGTGCTCGTGACGTACGTGGTTCCTGCAGGGACAAGTCTCTTTTTCAGCAGCCCTGGTTTCATTGGTGCCGGTTCAGCATCAGAGCTCGAGGTATTTTGCAATGCCGTTGTTGTCCCATCGCTTTCACGATTGTGCGCTGCATTATTTCCAGCTGACAAACCACTGTGTTTTGAAGCAGACAACAAGCACTCCTTTTCCACATTCTCACTTTCCTCGTCTTCAAAGTGCTTCGGATATGGCGGCTTAGCATGAATGCTAGTCAACAATGCCACGAGGCTCACTGGGGCATCCGCTGCAACGACTGGTAGCCGAAAAACTCCTTTTCGACTGATTGTGGGGCTGAACTTGTACGTCAAGACCAAACGAACGTCTTTTACGGTCTCACTTTCAGTTGCAATCTCTACTCTCAAGTCGACATTATAACGCTTTTCCAGCGTTTTCTACACTCACATTGTCACGTGGTATCGAATAAATGAAGCAGCAACAACCATCGTCAACACAGCACCGATAATAAATTTATAATAAAATAACATCTAAAAGTTAGGTCTCCGATAGCGATTTACACTTTTTTGAGAGAAATACTCAGAACAGCACGACGTACGAGCAGCAAAGCCTTGACTTCAACTGTATCCATCTCGAGGCCAATCTCTTCGCCCTACAAAACGAGGACGGTACAATTTTTAGCCTCGTGAACCAAACTATCCTGACAGATTATAGCGCCCAAACCCACAGGACATAATTACAACAGTCGACCATAAAAACGTTTAAACAAATAGTAACAGCAATCGAAGTAGCAGTACGTGTTCCATCAACGCTGTCGCATCCACCGTCCGCTCCGCCACGACATTCTTTCCTCGTGAGACAAGTGCTGTAAAGATAACGTCGTCGGTATCTTTGTCCGTCCTTACGAATAACAGCCAGTTGACTCCAGCGTACGAGCGTGTAGCCATGTTAAAATCCACCACGATTTAATATCAGCAAGCCACCTAAAAATGAGGTTTTATTTTTGAGCGTCATGTCGTGGCGTTACCCACTGTCCGATCACTCTCAAAATTGCCCAAATTGACCGCTACGGATAACCGAACGATCCTATCAAATCTAATGAGCTCCGACGCTGTAATTGCTGACGTCGAGGCTGCGCTGCACCGTCTCTTGAACCCATCAACTCCTGCTTCAGACAAACTGCAGATTGAACAAGAGCTCACGGCGTTCAAGGACACGCCAGCGGCGTGCTTGCCCGTGCTTTTTACACTGCTGCGTACCTCTCAGAATGAATACTCGCTCTGGTTTGCGGCCACGACCTTGGAAGAGTATGTTGCTAAAAAATGGGTCCATTTCCCCATTTCGGAGCAAACAGAGATTCGTCAATTCGTGTGGTATTTCATCCAATCAACGTCGTCCATCGGGGCTGCACCCCATCAAGTGGCATTTGTGCACCGCAAACTACGCAAAGTCATAGCGGATATTGCAAAAATCCAATGGCGCGACTCTCAAAATTTATGGCCCGAGTTTTGGAGCCAAGTTGAAAGTCTCATTGTAACGGACCCGTCTCAGGAAACTGGACTCGAGCTCCTGCGGGTGATTGTGGATGAATTCAGACGAGAAGACGCGGTTGTACTCGCTACAATCAAGCAAGAAGCCAAGACCAAGTTGATAAGTCACTTGCCAGCTATTACGAACGTGTTGGCTACAGTATTGAGAAAGTGTAGCCATGACGTGCAAATCGGGGACCTGTACCTGATGAAAAAGCAGGACCGTGTGGCGAATGTGGCATTACTTACTTTTACTGCTCTTAGTGCGTGGGCTCCAGTCGCAGAACTCGTGACAGAAGCGTGGATCGCACTCTTGTTTGAACTTGTGGGGAACTGGGAGATGGTGCAAGGCCGAGGCTTGGGGTCGCATGATTTTGTGTCCAGTGCTACGGCTCTGCAGTGTCTAGCAGAACTCATGAGCAAGAGATTTGAGCCGTCGAGAGTGGATGCCATTGTCGCACAGGTGATGCTGATGTTGTGTCCGTTGTTGCAGAAGATCGTGAAGGACGAGGTTCTAGTCAGAGCGAAAGAACACTTTCTGGACAAACTGAGTGAGTTCGTCGAAGTGTTTGTGTCGCACCATCTAAAGAGACTGGAGCACCCGAAGTATGAGGCTACGTTGCAGACGTTTTTGCAGTGTATGTATGCCTTCACGACAAAACAGCCACATGCCGAAGGGTTTCTGAATTGTCTGGGTGTGTGGGATGTGGTGGTGTCGTACATCGAGGAAGTGGAACAGAATGTGGGCGCTGCCAACGAGCGAATGCGAGTCGTACTGGCCGCTTACGAGAAGGGTCTTGTTGCTGTGATGCTTCATCTGGTCGAGCGCGTAGCTTACGAGTCGAACCGAAACCAGTTGGACGAACTAGATGATGGAGACGATGCCGGGACACGTGGTGACCATGAGGGCGCAGATAATAGTACAGCTTTTGACTTGGAAAGCTCTGACGGAACTTATGGTGCAGGTTCGTTGCAGGATCTGGCCCAAATTAAAGCGAATGTTGCAAGTGGAAACACTTCGGGTGGGTCTACTACCATGGTGGAGCTTTCTGAACGAAAGCAGTTTGTCGTGGACTGCATTGCACTTGTTCGACGAATCGCGGCACTTCCGTCGTGTGCGCCTCCACTACTGGATCTCATGCTGCCTCGTGTTCAAGGCATTGCTCAGAAAGTATTGTTTTGCCTTCATGATATGCCTGTGATCACGCAGGATTCTGAACAGTGGGAACAGCAGCGATGTGCCATTCGCGACTTAACAGTCAACTGCGCGATTCTTTCCAGTGTCTGCGCCATCTACTGCAGTAGTAGCGATGACATGAATCAGCAAATGACTGGCTGGCAGATCTTGCACATGTTTGTCAGAATGTCTGAATACATGGTGCAGCACCGACTGCATACTCGCGGCGATGCTTTTGTTGAATTACAGTGTGAAGCGCTCACGAGCATCCGATGCTGCTTGAGCTGCGTCCCGTTCGTGATCAAGAGCGGTGCTAGACAGGACGTGCTAAATGCCTCGGAGAGCATTCTCCAGGTACTTCTCCAGACGTTTGATACGAGCATTGTACCATCTCCACTGGCTGTAATGCAGAACTCAACGCAGCTTCTAGCAAATCTCGGTTTCGTGTTATCCTATGACGACATGCTCGAGATTTCGGCCATGACCCAACTCGAGACGCACATTCACCAGTTCAGCTTGCACTTGCCACTGGCGATTCAGGGCGATCTCTACACTTCGATGTCAAATTCCATTCTGAACTCGGCGATATCTCTACGAGGAAACGGCGAAGCCTCAAATGGATTGCAAAAGTGGGAAAGCGGGTATGGATCGTTGTTGATTCCGCTTCGCGAATCGATCGATCAATCCGCCTTGACTCTGCGCCAGAATGAGCACCGCGTACTCGAGCAAGTTATGGTCGCACAGCTGAGGCGTGACTGCTACGTAGTGCGCTGTCTCGCTCGCTCCGTTGAAACAAAGCCGAAAATTGCAAAAGACGCGTTTTTCTCTGTGTTCCAGCCGTCACTGCCGTCGTTGATGACTCTACTGACGACTTACTTCACTACTATTTGCAAAATGGCGGCTTCAGGGACGCCTCAGTCGAATAATCAGGCCAAGAGTGCGCTCAAAGTCGTGAACGAAATCGTTCGTTTGTACGCTCAACTGCTCAAGTCTGTCCGGAAGGAGATGCGAAAGGAGACCGTGTCGGAGATAATGCGGACGTTTGTGGAGATTTTCAATAACCCGCAACTGTCAGGAGTGTACGTGATTGCTTGCACCTATACCGTCTACCATTCCTTGCAACTAATGTGTAGGTTGTTGATGTCTTGAACAGACTTTTTAGTCAAGGAAATACCGGATTGATGGTTCTCTGCGGCTTTTTGCAGCTGTTGAAGATTGTCGTCGAAGAACCAACTTCTGTCTTTACTTCGTTCACGCAAAACATCCTCGATCTTTGTTTCGGGCAGCTGAAAGAGGTACGATAGTCATGTTTTGCGCTGACACTCCCCATTGCTCGCCGGCTGATTGTGTGTATGCGGTGGTTCTATGCATAGCCGATCTTTTCTCATCCAGAAAGTGATTCTGTCATCCTGGGCTACTACGTGGCTCTAGTTGAGCAGTTGCTGGAAAAGCACTTTCGCTTTTTCATCGTCTTCTCTGGCCAATTTACTCAAGATGGTGCTCGTGAACGGGGGTACGCGTCCGACCAAGCGCGCACGTACTTCTTGTCCATTTTCCAAAGTCTCGCTAGCGTGTTGAGCCGTGAAAGCTCCAATTTGGCTCCGCGGATTTGTAATCAGGTACTTGGCCTGCTGGACCGGGTGGACAAAGCTCAAGGGCTATTCGCTTTTACAGGCTTCCAAAGTGAGCTACGCATGGGGTTCCTCTCGACACTCATGAACATTTTAACGCGTGGCGAGATGAATCTTCTTCAGGACGAAGTGATTCAGCTTCTGCATCGTGTTGCGGCTGTGGACTTTGCGTCGTTCTACCAGGTGTTTCTCCACCGCTACATCAAGGACATTCTCACGCCATCGCAGCTCGAGGCAGCGTCCAAGATGGAAGGTGAGTGTTTGCAGTGGAGCGGTCAAGTTGACCTTCCCACGTTTTCGCAAGAGGTGGTGGCATTTCTGAATGATCTGAAGGTGATCAAGGCACAGAACTAAGCTGTGGTGAGCATCGGGTTCTTTAACGAATAGAATTCGAACGATGTGCCTGGAGACACGGCGACGCTCATACGTGAGCTTATCGGAAGGCGTATAACTCAGTACCCGGCACCAAGTGAAGGCCGCTTTTCACGAGATTAGAGATGGCAGTCTCCGATATTGCGTAACATCTACTTTCGTGGACACTTGGTACCACTTTTCCTATCGAGATTGTTGTGCAGATTGCAGGCTCAGTTGTTCGCGTTACGAGACACCATCGTTCTTGACATTATCCATAACCAAACATCAACTCCCTCCGTTTCATTGTCTTTGTTTAGAATAAGTGATGAGTTTTCAAGTGTAAATTTCTCGGCTTGTAGCTACTGGAAAGGTACGTGACCAATACTAGCTGAAAGAGCGCAGAATGAGCTTCATTTTAAGGTGCATTACCCGATCAGGCTCTAAAACATCAGCTTATGTTTCGGGTTTTCTTGAAAAGGGGCAAACATGTTGAAACGGAGGGAGGACAAAAGATGAGATCAAAGGTGCTTCAACCACTTCTAGTTTCATCGTGCAACGCGATTGATCATGACGCCGTATAGCAAACGTTGAGACCTAGTGGTCTACTTTTGCTTCAATTGGTTGCAGTATACTAACTACGAGATCAATGGTGGCAACTTGTCACCTGATTGAACAGCAACTTCCAATTCGTGCTCGAAACAAAACGTCGCAACGAAACCAGTTCTGTTGCATGTGACGGCTTTCTCTTCCGACGTCCATATTCTTTAGTAGCAGATAACAGGATGCAATGAAGCCTACATGATGCAACACTCGCCTTCTGCTTCTTCCTCAGCTTCCTCCGTCTTGTCTTTTGCCATAGCCTCGCGGTGCTTCCTATGACTCAACGCTTCTTTACAAGGACACGGTAAACTTGCCACCACACCAGCAAAATAGCAGCGACCGCAGTCGTGGCAGTGCACATCACGATGGTCACAACATCGTCTACAAATGGCACAATGATTGCGTGGAGTGCGTTCGCTTGCTAGTAGCTTGCTCGTGCACCACGAGAAATCGTATCGTCGATTGCAGAGCTCACATGTGTAGCCCTGCACACACTCGACGACCTTGATCGTGCTGTCACAACACGGCACTGTAACTGGCTCTTGAAGCCGTTGCACCATTTCTCGAGTCTTGGACACGTTGTGCATAAAGCAGTTGTCTTTCAACAGGGCATTGATGTCAGCACCTGCAGCTTGAACCATCAAGTACGGGTTCTTGCAAGACGTGCATCGACACGAGACGCCACACATACCTCCTTCTTTGACACAGGCACAGCGTCCATTCTTGCACCCTCCAGTACATCGACACGAAATAGCACGATCAGCAACAGCCTCATGACACAAATGGTCGTTGTACACCGAGCCCGTCTGCCTATTACCCGTCAGCTCAATTTCGCCAGAACTTACAGCCATTGAGGCCGGCATTGTCCTGTCCTCCACCTTGGGTACAATATGCACCATCCGCTGAGGAGCTACTTCCAGTGGCATAGCAGACCCAGTCGTGCCTTGATTCAAAACATTCCAGTAATTCGGGATCGTTGACGCCGGTGGGAACTGCTGTTGGATCGCTAGTGGGTCCGTTGTTGTCATTGTCTCCTCGTACCGATCGCCGATTGTTACATGTTGCTTCAAGTCCATGTCCATCGTCTCATCTGCCATCTCCCCCGGCTCAAACGTCAACTCGATCGAGTCAGTAGGAGCAGAGCCCAACGCTTCAAGTGCAACAAGTTCCATGTCCGTGTCCAACTCGGTCTCAAATAACGACATCAACTGGTCGGCAGTGCCCACTCGCAACGGATCGTCGTCCTGATCCATTTCAGCCATTAGCGCGTCGAGCTCATTTTGCTGCTGGTCAAATGCCGGTGAAGCCACTTCGTAGATCTTGTCCACAGGTGCCCGACAGAGTGGACACGTTGGATTCGATCGGAACCATCGCAAGAAACACTGCGGATGGAACGTGTGGCCACAAAGCGACAGCTGGGCCGCAGCATTAGCACTGAAACACACGGAACATTCGTGGAACGACGGCGGTTTCGCCCGCGTCTCCTGAACAATAGCGTGACATGCTCGTGCAATCGCGACTTGATGGTCATCAACGCACTGGCTCTCTCCGGACGCAGCGTCTATGCCACCAAAAAGCGCGCAACGAATGTTCCCACGGAACAGATGGTTCGGTGGAACAGTTACGTGTGACACGTCAAAGTCTTTCGAAGCCAAGAAAGCGCGAGTCGGTTGCGGTAGCGACCGAGACGACGACGAAAAACTGGCGCTCTCGTAAATGTATCGCAGACTCGAGTCGGCGCAGAAGACGCTGCCTGTGGTCTGCTGGCCCCAGCCGTCAGCCAACACGCGATGTTGCTCGTGCTTCTTTGACGTCATGATTTTTTTCGAATCGGTTGATTTTTTGCTTCGAACGCAGTGGATGTATCTGAACAGACGGTAGCGCTAGTTCTTCGCAATTTCGACGCGCTGAAAGTTCTCAAATGAGGGGTCGGAGCGTCGTGGAGAAAGGAGAGAGAGTGAGCGCAGATGTTCTGAACCCGAATGATGCACTCCTGCGGCCCGTGATTGAGTTGTGTGTTAGTGTGGTTCAAAAGGCGCGAGGTGTGACAGGCTGCTGGATTTGTGTAGGCTTGTTCATTCGGTATTAGAGGTCAAAGTGGATAGGAGAAAGAAAAAGCGGCGTGCTTCCAATGCTCTGCAATCGATTGAGGGAGGAAACGTCTGTTCCCCCTCGTGGAAATGTCGACACGACGCTTTGGCCGTGAAAAATCCAGATCTACTTGTATTCCTACTCTTGCAAAGGCGCCTCGCTGTCCACAGCAAGAAATAGAACCTGCGGGCGAACGCACGGGCAGCTGACTTGAAGCTGTAGAACGTACTACGACATTGATGAATCCGTTTCATTCGCCGCCTTGTCTGTGGATGAAAAAAGAGGCTGAGGAATGTCAGACGTAACGATTCGTATTGTTAGTTCCGTTTGTCACTGAGATAGGCTAGAATACGAAGCTGTCGATAGCATTAGTCTTGACGGAGCTACGAGATGAAGACACGAGAGATGGGGTTTTCTTTGCGAAAAGCCTGCTTGGAGTCAGGCATTAACCCGGATACGAATGCCAATTCTCGATCGCAAGTTCAACGACTGATCAACTCGATATGCTGTTGTATATTCGACAGAGACTCTCGTGATTTAGCTAACGACATTGCTGCACCGGAAAGCGGCAGCAGTACACTTTCCAAGTGACGCGTAAGATAGGGGAGCAAGCTCTAGAGTTCGCCCTTTGATGTAAGTAATTTAGTTTGGAGAATTGAATCAAGTTGCGACACACTATACGAAAGCCATATACAATAGCAGCAGTCACTGAATGAGGATTATGATGCTGTAAATGTCTGTATCAACCTGGTACAGTTGGCGGGGGCCACGCGATCGGCCTTTGGTTCCGATTGTCCAGCATTTGCTCATGTGATCATATTCACCCTTTAATTGATTTTAAGCCAATCATGTGCGTGCATCACAATAGGGACCCTCCGGGCTCGCAATAAAAGGGGTGAGGTATCGTTTAGGGTGAGCTGCGAAAGGTGATGAAATAGAAAGGAGATGTCTTGTGATCGCTTGGAAAACGGGCTCAACTGACACGAAGACCTTTTGGACATTATCGACAGATCCTTCGATAACTGATAGATAGACAGGTCATACTGGAGACAAGTGCTGGATCGAGTCCGATGAGTTTTATCTAGAGATTGCAGGATCAACCACAGTTGATGTCATGGAAGAAAGGTGCTGATGGAACGGACAAAGTTGAGTGAAATACTTGACGTGATGGGTTTTAGATCCGTGATGGATTCACCGTTCCGACGCGCGAACCAGTCATGTCGCGAGGTGATTTTGTCCAACATCAACTGTGGTTTCAAATTACAATTACTCTTTGATTGCAGCATTGAGCCGCATTTGCTAACGAGCTTGATCAGATTGTCCAGCTCCAGCCCATTCCTGCTAATGGCAACATGAAGCATTGGTAGCTAAGATTGAATAGCAAAGATTGAAAGCTGCTACAGCTAACGGAGGAAGCTTATAGCAGCTACAAGGCGACACTACACGGAAGTTCTACGAGATCACTCTGGTGTAGACGGATGGTTACGTGAGGCAGCGAACGATCGCTTTCAATCCGAACTTGAATGAAGAGAAATACGGGTAGCATTTCAGCAGCTCTCGGTGGGATCAACATGCCACTGTCACTACTTTGTTACTCTCCTGCGCACATGAATAGAAGCTTCTCTCTATAAGAGTACGAGAGCTGGTGTGCTGATCTGAATATTCAACAATGCACGATGGTTGACAAAGAATCGACACGGAAGATGGCACACAAGCGCGTTTGCGGGTGAAATGCCTACCTGAAGAATTCCTCTTTGCTTTTGACTTACCAAATAGTTGGCGGCAATCAATTGAAGGGTGGATCGGATTTTCTTCCACCGGATGGCAGTACGCCGTATCTCCAGCACAAGATCAATGCCATACCGACTGTGCTGAACTACAATGTGCTACGAGAAAATGTTGGGAGCAACGCGGTCAGTATGCGATGAAAGCGAATGTATCGCCGATACGTTTCGGATGAGAGTGATATCGCGTGACTTGTGTTTGAGCATGAATTTTCTCAACAAACGATGCATGAATCGTTTCGTCGTGAATTCAAGATTCAAGGTACATTCGAAGTGGCCGTCAATGTCCGTGTCGTACTATAAGGACTGCATACGCAGCGTCGTATGAAACAAGCTGGCTGTACCAGTCAAGATAATGATATAAGCATCCCGCAACTCATACTAATGCTTCTGATCTCTTTCTTGATGCCAGTCGCATCCAAATTTATTGCATTGAAGCGTCGAACGGCTTTTTCTCCATACTAAATCCCTTTCTCCTGCACCATGTATCTCTCGACCAGATGAAGGAGTGACGTCGATCTGGACGACAGATGGTTTACCATGCGAGATGATAGGTGTTGTCTTAGGTGCAAGAAATGACGGTCGATCATTGAGCATTCAATACGAAATCTTGCGTACGAAGTGACGTTCGAGCAAGAGAGCGAGCAGCCTTCCGCTATTGACGTGCTGATCTGCCAATTGAAGAGCTTTGCGGAGAAGGAGAGCAAACAAATGGTTGCTACATTTTGATGTGCCAATTTCTGGGTTTGCAGCAAGCCCGGCTTCCGGTACATGCATCGTATCGCACTTACACTGGCACAAGTGTCTTCAGGACAGCCTGCATCCAGACACGTCTGCATCGCTGTCACTCAATGATCACGACTTATAAAAACGCAGTCACTGTGTCCTCGACATTGCCCCCGCAGTCGCACATGATATGCCACGTACAGCACTTACGGTTGCGCTACATCACTATTCGCACGTCAACAGTCGCAAAAGCTCATCGGCCGTACTCTTTTCACGGTTAGCGAGCGGTTTGCAGAATAAACATGACGCAAAAGCCCCCGACACACGTTACTCCCACAACAAGTGACTGACTTCGATGAACCAGAGTCTCATCAGACTTTGTTATAGCAACGAAATGATGCCCTAACGGCTGGACATGTCCAATACGGATCGCGTGAGCTTACAAAAGGGACATATCTTCGGACCGCATTTGCCTCGTGCGAGGGTTTATCTCTTGTTTTCGCTCAGACGTAGTACGCTAATGTCATTCAATTCATAAGCGGGCCACTCGTGTCGCTTGCGCTCTGCTTCCGCCTCCGGAGCATATTCAGGCAGCCGTCTCACTCCGCATCTCATGCGGACGATGCTCACATACACACAAAAAACGTGCTGTGTTGCAAAGCAAGGTGCCTGGATAGCCAGAACATTGATGATGTGTTCGTTTGATCTGCTTGCACTAAACTGCCGCACGTCTCATCTAATCGAGTCTGTCTCTACATTGATCCTTCCACCGAAATTTACAGAGTCTGCGAAGCCAGGCAGGCAGACTCGTCTACGCATCAGCATCGACTTTTATACAGCTCCACACAGTCGCCTCGACTTCGTTATGATTAAGGCAGAAGTGAACACGAATGCGCGAGCACTTGGTACTTCGATGCTGTCATATCAGCTTGTCTCTCCGTTGATGTTTCGTTGCGACGGAACAAAAGATATGACTTGTCTGCAAACGTGGACTGTTAGAGTACTGTATCGCTCAGTCCAGAAACACACACACCACCCTATTGATCGGCTGCTAGTGGGTGATATTTGTTGCTGATCGTAAGACTTTATCCCAAACATGGGTGACTCTCACAGCACGCATCCGAGAAACTGGTAAATATTCAGTCTCAAGGCCTCCCGACCCCTTCAAGTTCAAATCGATGGTACCCATTAGCCTACCAGCTGCTAGCTGTCACAGATTACACAGAGCTGGATTTCGCACTTATGTAAGTACTTTTGACGAACGCATGGCACTCGCCCCAATCCCAGCTGCTTTCGGCACCTCCAGAGTCGTACACCAGCGAGATGGGATGACACCTCTAACGTTCACACGAGGTCACTGCATGAAAATACCTTCGACCACTTGCGCCAATGCTACCGCTCCTTTAGGCTCATTTGAACTCGTGTCGATGCTTTCAATCACTGAAAGACGATGTGCTGAAGCGGAAGTCGGCTATAATCCCCCACTTTGCTGCTCTTTACACACGTGAGGTCGTCGAACGACGATCGAACATGTGCGCGCTTCGTATCGTTATATCAGTACATTACCGTGATCACCACCGCATACTTGTTACCCGTGCATCACGCAAGTAACAAATCTGCGACGTGACGGCAGAAGCGGCAACCCACTCAGTACTGAGATAGCATCACGAGCTCACCACTTGACGACACGAAGAACAAAGCCGACTCTCGTCACGCATTGAAAGCTGAAGAACGCGCACAGAAACGTCGACATGGACAGACGGGCCACGCTCGGCAATAAAAAAAAGCCAACCGAAAAGAAAAGCGGACATAGACCCGCCACTTGCATCAACGCCGGCTGTCCATCAGTCCATTGCGATTTGCGCCTGTGGCTCGTCCACTTGTCGTCACTTGCCGACTCTCGAGCAGCTCCAGCGCCGTGCAGCCCCGCGCCACCTCGTGGGACAGCCACTGGACTCCCCTTCCCTTCCCTCCCTTCCCCCCGCAGCGACCCGGCAACAGGAAGAAGCACCGGAACAGTCAAGTAGCTCATGACCACCGGCTCGACAGTCGTCGTCGTCAAGGGCCTCGTGGGCTCGGAACCCGATACAACCGCGAGCCGGAAGGACGCGACGCGAGCGCTGAAAGACGAGCCGGACGAGATGAAACCTGACGCGCTCGTCGTGTCGAACGATCTCGCGGCGTCGGTGCTAACCGCGTGTTTCCCCACTGCAACGTTCACGGACGTGGTGGGCGACTACCACGACCGACTGTGCAAACGTGACGAGCACGGACCCGTGACGAGCAACGAGGTCGTGCCCGTGCCTAAAAGTCGGCGAGAGCGAGAGGCGATTCGCAAGCGAGTGTACCATCAGAAAGTCAAGGACGAGCGCAATCGATTGCGGCAGACGGTCGACGACTTGGCCCGGCAGCTGAGCGACCTGCAAGCTGGTAAACAAGCACGAGCAGCAGCGGCGACGGACTCGTTGAGTCACTTGCAGCGGCGGTTGGCTCACGACGAACGGGAGAAATTGTGGCGAGCAGAAGAGCAGCAGAAGCGACTGCTGGCAGAAGCCGAGACGAAAGCAAATTGCATTGAAGCGCTGTGTAGACAGCTGACGTTGGAGCTGCCAAAGGGCAGTAGAACTGCTCTTACGACAACTGCACGATCTCGTTCGCGGGCATTGTCGTCTCGAGTGAGTCCTGAATTCGACTACACGATGTTTCGAGGTCATTTGAGGCGCGTGCACGAGAGCTACGCGATCGTTGATGAGATTTTTGACCGGGAAAAGTCCATGACGGAAGGAATTGTGAGTTCCGTCAAGCGGCGCGAGACGGATGGCGAGGTTGAGTACTTTGAGCACCGCAGCAACTATACGCAGCCGTTTTGTTACCCTCGCACGGAGCAGATTATGTGGAAACTTGCAAAGCTACTTCATCGACAGGACGACAGAGAGGAATTTGGAGAAGTCGCAGAGTCAGATGACACACTTGTCGTGAGGTTTCGTCTGCTGCATACGCTCACGTGTGGGTCGACAGTGTCTGTTTTACAGCGACAGGTCGGACGTCGGTTTGTCGAGAAGAACCGTACAATTATTGTCTGGAAATCGCACACGGAAGGAGAAGAGATTTTTCGAGGCATGCACGCGGATGAGACAGGGTGGGTGAGTCTTACGCCAGGCGCTGACGAAGGTACCACCGATGTAAAGATGTGTGTTCGTCAAGTCCCGATGAAGCTTATTCTGTCAAGCTCAGGAGGTGATGCACGAGTTGAGGAGTTCCATGATCTTCTCCAGAGCTCCGTGAGCGAAGATATATCGGAAGTAACTAGTGACCTAGATAAATTGTTGCTTGAAGATACGCTGGCAGGTATTGATATTTAGGTCTCGTAGACTGATGAAGGAGCTAGATGATGTAGACTCGGCGTGAATTAACTCGTGTTGTTACAGTACGTGCAGTAACAAAAGAGTTCACGAAGTCACAAAATAGTCGCAGTATTTCGATAGACCCCTTGTCTCAGAAGCAAGTCACCGAAACACTTCGTAGTGCAAATAAAAGTAGGTTGCCATGTTGTAAAATAGCTCACACTAGGCAGCTATGCTGGCGGCTCGCTGGACTGATCTACAATCGTGTCACCGAAAAAGGCTTGAATCTCAGACTTTGCTGCTTGAGAATGCGTCAAGATCATCGGGACATTGCTCGCTAGGGAAAGCAGATGAGCAGAACATCTTCAAAAAGGATAGGAAAAGTCATGACATACTTGATCGCGACGTCTGTATGAAAAAAAAGTTAACAGTACGTTGCTCTTCACAGCTACGAGTAGAACATACAGCAGCCCCGTTCATGATCGGTACCGCACCAGCATGACCTGCGACTTCCGCACATTGTAAATTAAGGACTCAATTTGATTTTGTATTGTATGACACGAAATCATAGAAGTACAAGCTGACAAGGTGCTCGACGAAGATGAACCAACACTTCTTGTCAGAATTGAACTGGTTAGACACTAGAAAGATGATATATCTCGAAGTGCGGCCAGGCAGTGATGCCACCGCAAGCGGTATTTTGACGACCAAGTCAGTAAGTGACTGCCCAAAATAACGCGTACCGAAGTTCGGAGTAGACGCGTCGAGGTCTGTTACCATCGACCACAGTCTATGCAAGTTTTTCACGATTAATACATGGAATTAAGCGTGTGACAACAGTTGACTAGCAATTACTTCACAAAACAAGCAACTTGAAGTGCTTGTCGAACATAATTTACACGGACCGAAGGCATTTCATTCACGACGTTTGCAGATCGAAGAACATACCGAGCAACACCTGACAAAAAAGTGCGCAATGAACCGATCTTCAGAGACAAGAGTAGAGAACGTGCGTATGTTAAAAAAAGCAAGGTTCAAGAGTATATGCGCTATCAAATAGTCGAGTTCAGCGACGTAGAGACCAACATACTTTTGCCGTTGATCCTCGTACATTTCAGTTGGCATTTTGCAGCAGCTAATAATTTCGGCATGTTTCATCACGCGTACTTGCACAGGAACCTTCTGATGATTAGCTGGAAAAAAGGACAGACTTGCGGTCGAGGGAACAATGTGCTGCCCTAGCATTTTCGATACTACCTAGAACTTCTCGCAATTGCCATAGGCACGCACTTGCAAATGCCTGTTGCACTCATTGCGTGACGACTTGAGAGTTTATAAGGTTGCTTTATATCTTATGTAGCCATCGACAGCGAGTTGGTGATGCTGGAAAAAGTAGTAGCTTCAACTAACTATGACTTGGCAAAAGTCAATAGTGATCTGGTATACACAGCTTGATTCGATAGCGAAACTCAGCTAGAAAGAAATCGCAAGTGTAATTTACATGTGCCTTAATGTCAGTGCGTACTTACCTTATTATTTTACTTCGTTATGTCACATCCTTGAGCTACTGGCAAGAGCGACGTTACAAATACATTCCGATCCTGTTGCAAAAGACCTTCATATCGATGCAAGCAAAACATGCATGCCACTAGATTATTTGCTTGCTCGAAGTATAGCCCGCCAAAACTTTCTGGTCACTACGTGCTGTAATTGATGTATGTCTATCAATCAGCTGAAACAGCATGGGAACGGTCAGACTGAACAGTATTGTATCAACTGACAGCAACACCCATGCAAATATACCCATGACGTTTAAGAGATGGAGTGAATCCATAGTGTAAGCGATTTTCAGTCAAGCAAGTAGCAATCAGAAGGTAAAGCGCAAGTGAACAAAATCGATTCGTTAAAAATCTTGCTCCACCAAGCGCCGCGCAAGTTGATGCTTGTGTACCAAAGATCCTCGTACTCAAACGGAAAACGACTGCCCTTTTGGATGATGAGCACTTGGGAAATCTGTACAGTTGTCATGAACGAGTCGGTTTGTGCACTATGCGCAACCATCGTCAGTGCGCAGAATCTAGCAATGGGTAATGGTTTATTGTATAAAGTAGCAGTTGTGACTCTGTGACAACGATCTCATCGGCTGATCACTCGTCTTATGAATTTGTACTTGGATATTATTGCTTTTACCCATTCATCCACAAAACCTGTCCGCTGTACTTGCTGTTAGGCGCCACTTTGACACACGTTGTAAGAAAAAGGGGACATTTGTCAGACAAATGCTGATGAATGCTAACTCTATCCGACAAATCGGCTGATATGATATGGATCTGTGTTGATACACATTCAGGAATTGTTCGTGTGGTGTTTTATCGATCGTACATTTTTGATCGCTAGCTCAATGAAATGAGAGTCGATCCGACCATCTTCTTTTCAAAAGAACTGATGCGTAAAAGTCAATGAATGCTGTGCATCCTTCTCATATAGTAAGGAGACTCGAGAGCCGCATCATTTGCGAGTACCTAAACATAGAATGACAAACAAAGTTCAGGATTGGGCTCACCATCTTGACAAGTGAGAATCGCGAACGTAGCGAGTACAATGCTTACATAGACAGGCTTACGTTTTTCCGCCTTACGCTGTTATCGATACCAAATCCAAATCTAATTTTTCGTGATACGTTGACACAATACGTATCCTCTTGTTCAAAGTTATTATGAATCTGTGCTGACCTTGTCCCTCGTTCCGCTTGCTTGACCAGGAAAAAAAGCGGTCCTTTCGGAGCAATGTTGTGGAGTACGCGGATCAAAAATCTATGACGATCATGCAACGTTCGAGTCTACAACTTTTATTGTAATTCTTGTATCGACGCATACGTGATTCTCTCTACTTGTGGAGCATGAGCAGCAAACGTCGTACTTGCCACGAAAGTCATCATCCATATATTCTTCGTAACACTCGTTGTGGTTTCACAGATATGACGAGATGCGATGGAAGAAGTCCCTTATTAAATTCTCTCTCTGACAGGACAGCTTTCGCGGTCTTCCTTGTTTACTTCGTGCTTGTTCAGCGTCTCCCCTCATGCAATTTTTTTTATTGCTGGACTCAAATCTCCCGTTTGCTAACGTCCTCACAGAACAGTCGAAAGAATCGAGTCTTATAATGACGTGAACTGCATAACGTTCGAATCGACAATTCCCTCGATCGCGAAGAGCATTACCTCGAGATGTGCATCGAGGTAGTGCCCCAAATCATTCTAGCGGGGCGGCGTGCCTCAAGCCACATAAATAACTCTAGATAGTTTAGAGACGCTCACAATTAAAGAGACGACACATTTGTAGTAGATAATGACTGTTTTTGTCGGACTCCAGGTTTGATTAAACGCGTGAATCATCACAGTTTCGTCTGAAAACGACGTTTGTATTGATATAAAGCCGACTGAAGTGATTGATTGCAATAAAAGCATCACGACAGCAATGAGCAAGATTATATCGACTAAAAGCTTTTATAGGCATGGGAAAATGAACGCTCAAAACCTCATTACGTCATCGGAGTTCAATTCTTCATTAATTTATGGAAAAAAGCTGGTCGTCAAACATGAACCGATTCTGCGCCATTACACTTCCAGGTCGAGCTCTGCATGATACAAAAAGCGCTTTTACCGCAGCACGAAGCTGCAACGTCTCGGAATATACCCCGACACATAATTATTGAGAGAAACATATCCCGTATTCGTACTGTCTCCACCGCCCACCCAGCTTTCTCCAGTACTATATTTCTCCCTCTCCCTCCCAATAGACATAAAATAGTCCTCACACTATCTCATCCCTCACGTAACCACCGGCCTAACAATGGAGAGTCGCCCCAAGAGCCTCGAAGACGACGACGCAGACGTCGAGCCCGACCAATTCCTGTCAGATCTGCCACCTCCAGATCGTTTGGAACTCCCAACCGCCTCAAGTTCCGCGTCTGGACTGCAGCCCACGCCGTCCGCTCCTTTGTCCGCTGCCTCGGAGCCGCACGAGCGACGTGCCCAAGTCGGAGCAAGTCCCTATTTGGCTCCGTTTACGCCGGGTGGTTCACCCCCTCCCTTTAAGGCCCCGGTCACTATCAAGGGACGGGGAGTCAATCGTAGTAATAGTAATATGACTACTGCGAGTAAGAGTGGTCCAAATATGACTATTCAGAATAATACCAGCAGGACCAGTCGAGACGTCAAGCCGTTGAAAGACGATACAGCGACTGCTGGATTCATGCATCCAGTGTTACTTCAAGACGACGTCATGAAGCACTTGCCGCCACGAGTACTGGAGACTCTCGTGGACATTGTCACGACATTGGACCAACTCACAAATGGGGTCGCGGATTTTCGACCGGATCAGCTCAATTTTCTCACGGCAAAAGCCACGCAGTACGTGGAGTTACTTCACCAAGCAGATCAAGCAGCAGCAGGTTACGATGCCGACATTCCGTTGCAAGTGCTACGGTACGCTCTCTATTTTTTATGATGATATTATGTGGATCGCAGCCGTTTTTTGTTGTTGCTATTGTTATTTTTAGGATTATTATTGGCATTGTTCAAATGGGGTTGTGTTTGCAGTACAAAAGTGGTGGAAGATAGGATGGATGTGTTTGTGATGCTAATGTGCTATTGTTGTTATTGTTGTTGTTGTTATTGTTGTTGCTGTTGGATAGGAATATGGATGCATCGGAAGACTCGAATCCCGAGTTGTTTACGAAGACGCAGTTGGAAAAGTGCCATGAAGAGAGTCAGCAAGCAGCAGCAAAGGTCGAGACACTAACGATGCTGAAAGGAGCGTTACAAGCTGGACTGAAAGACCTCTAGGCGAGAGGAAGAGGACGATGAAATGATGGAGAGAGAGAGGGTACGTGCCGGTGTTTCTTTCTCGTGTCTACGTAGACGGGATGCTGCTGAGTTCGAGCACCTGGACCGACGGTAAAAGTCGTGATGTTTGAATATTTACGAAACAGTCTGCAGCTCAAGCGTGGCTCTGCCGAGCAGTTCGTGACGGACCACTGGCTCATTGTGCACTCGTGTCTGGTCATGTAGCTTCTATATTGAAGTACGTCCCGCAGCATTGTCGGGCATCCCTGGATAGCAGGATTGTTGGCACAGGACCTCAGAACGTCTGTATAACAAGCACTCGTTGCAAGCACGGACATGACAGTAAGGTCGTTGTGGAAGTTGGTCGGATGCTGAGCACTCATTTTCTAAAATCCTCTTCCAGATTGATCTCCATTAGTCTTGATTACATGTCGTCTTGCCATTATGTAGAGCCACAGTGACTTTAAAGCTGCAATTTGGATTACGATGAAGCCATAAGAGAGGCTGGCGATGATAGCCCGCGCCTGGCGGCATACTCTTCGGTGTAGTAGCTTTTCGTTGCATGGTTTTAAGACGCACTACTTTTCTCGTCTTAGAGGGGACACCACTCGACTCTTTCGCTCAACGTGCGACTGTCAAAATGTTGCAGCTGGTCGACGAGTGAATTGATCATGGCACATGTCGTCGCTCTTGTACTTTTCTCGGGGCATTATCGCGTCTGGTGGGTGGCATGAGTCTCTGTCGATACGCAACTTTTTAAACTCGGAACTTGGATGCGACGCCAAGATATCTTGTCTCGGAATGGAGAGCTGAACCAAACTCAAAGGGACATTGAGTTTGTCGTCAACTGAGTTTTGTACTTCGCTATCACCTGAAGTGCCGCTTCAACTTTTTATTCATGCCACACCACCATTTTGTTCGACGGTGACTACGCCCTGGATATTTGTCAAAGCTCATCAAGTGTATCGTTATAAGTTGTTGGTTAAGGTGCAGCGGAACGTGAGCGGAATGACAACGATGCAAGTTTGTCCGCACAGGTGCATTTCTACCATAACGCTTCGGCAGCATATTGACTATGCGGAGGTACAATCCGTTGCACAACCTGACCACTCGATTGACGCACCGTTTTTTGTTTCTGCTGATATTATTCAGCTACTGTCTTTCTCGATGAGCGAGTTCTTTTCTCGTCTTCATCGCTTTGGCTTTCGATTGTTGTGCAGTCGCAAACGTGGCAATCGCCTCAGACGGTATTGAGCCCCACTAATCGATGAAGAAACCCCCTCTTTCCACAACTTAGACCACATTCGGACCTGTGCTTGATCCGTTATTACCACACTTCTAAACAGCGAACAATGTTTTGCTTCTTTCTTGTCAATTAGTTCAATCGAAAGCAACAGATCCCGTTGTACAACGTCATGAAGTGGCAGCGTGAATGTGGGTAGCCTATTGTATCAACTAAGTTTTATAGATACACACGAGTGCTCGCTTCACTAATTTGACAGCGTGATGCGATCCAAAGCGAGCAAAACTTTGTTTTTATATTTATCCTCACATGATTTATCAGTCCAGTCGATCGGAATATGCATGGAGTACTTGAAGCTAGTCTGTATCTTGCTGCACATTTGTAGTGCAAATATGTGAAAGCAGGACAAACGAGAAATGCTCAGGTCTTGTTTCGTTTCCTTATTGCGCTGCAACATCGACACGCTGGTATAACATCGTTCAACTCGTGACGTTGCCGCATAGGCAGCGCAATGCAATATTCGCTTCACTCAAATGAAGCGCTCGTTTTACTGCATGTGCCGTAGGATGTTGTTGCACGTAGAAGTAAGTTGAACACGAGTCGTGACGCTACTTTTGTGCAGCTTGCGTTGCAGTAAAATGTTGTGCAGCATAAGCGCCTTATCTCCTCTGTTTAGAGATTATTGAATAGGACTTGTAAGAAACAAGGGTTCAAACAGAGTCACTGTGCAAATATCGATCAGTTTACGAATAATTGTAAAGTCCATGGCTACTCCCGGGTCATCGTTGTCCTTTGAACTGCGCCATCGTTCCCGCGTAAACAGGCAATAATTGCAGTGGGGAGGAGACGAACGCTCGGCCACTTGTTACAATCAACTTTGTTCGGTTGTATTATCGCTAAGCAGGTCACCGTATAACTCATAACGAATACGATCAACTACTCGTCTTGAATAATCACAAGCGAAGTGCTGGTGCATCATATGACGCAGTGACGATGGGTGCATCCTGCTGATGAACTGTCAATCTTGTGATGCGGATCGGCGGTTGGTCGCTAGAGGTGCTTTCGGTAAATGATTACAGGTAATGGCGTTACGATTGAGCGCGCACCGAAACAATTGCAAATGAAGGCAGAACGAGTTGTACACAAGGCTGTGTCTATCGAGATGCGATAGACACGGACGATGTAGCAGTTTTAAAAGCAGCAAACTTTGAGCGGCAAGCACGCAATGTTGCTGCCAACCATACATTTTTCATGTAAATGTTCGACACGTTTTGATGTATGCCCCATCGCCTTTGGTTCCACAACTTACATGACGACCTGAAAGCACAAATGTCCGCGTCCAGAGACTGTCATAAAACCACACACACATGGGCGTGTACGCTTGGCACATGCTACTGCTACATTGTTCACGGCCTGCACCCTGCCCGCTTCTTTTTACTATTCTTTGAGGCTACAAAATATCTGGAACTTGCTCAATTTGACTAACTTGACCGATCCCGTAAGGATCAAACATTGATTGTGCTCAAGGTTTCGTATGTGGTTTAGTTTGCGCGAATCGCGCCCTCATTGCGAATAACTTTCTGTAACTATCTCCATGGACAGCATCATGGTGAGAGGTTATCGCTACAACGACATCTCGTCCCTTCCTTGACAATTGCACTTCCTAATTCACCATGTCCTGCTTTCACGATAGGCTGGTTATCTGGCACTACGCCTTGTAAATGTCCACGCCACTCCTCTTTCGTAAAAAGGAAGACTGAATGTGGTATCATCCCGGGATGTTGCAGAGGGGTAGACAAGCTTGTTCGCATGATGTCCTTGGAATCCCTTGCCAAAGGAGAATACGACGCATTGAAAAAGTCAGCTTTGCATTTACGAGGGACCTATCAAGGTGTTGCACAACATCAACCATTCTTTGTACATGACATCGTGTCGGTCTGGTCTGGAACAGGTATTCTCTTGTTCTCTCCACGTCCGTGCTTGTATTATTTCCAACCGCTGATTGTGCAATGACGATGATGACAGGTCGCAAAGTCGGTCCCGAACATGCTTCTGCGCGTAGAATGGCAGAACGAGCTGATCACCACCTCTTCCATCGATGGTCACTCGTTTTCTGGCATAGTGGTAGAGTCCGTGAGCCGGTAACATCTTCGATTGACTTCGATAGCTTTTCGGCAGTGATTTCAGCACGAATGTCATGTGCAGCGCACGTACATGTTCGCAAGGAATGCAACAGCGATCTCACTCGTGGTATCTTATTGCATCGTCTAAAGTATCCGAGGATTCACAGAACTAAAAAAGAGTGTGCCTAGCAATGCTGCATGCAATGCCACCGCGATCTCGCGCGTACTAAATCTTGCACCGACGAATAGCTTCAAGCGTCGCTGCAGCGATCGTCTACGCCGTCAACAAGTACGTGAATCGTAATTCAGACGTGGCTCACGAGCTACTTGGCAGTAACAAATGCTTCCACATCTATGCGCTCTAAACGGTCTCCACTTTCCGGGTTGTTGGCAGACGTATGCGTGAAGGCGCTTGAAGCGCGCGAAGAAATGGCGCTTTGTGCGGTACACCATATGCGTTTATGGCGTTTTCCAATAGGGTGACAACATGACTGCTTTGTAACCAGCGGTTGATGCGATATATCACTTGTCATCACTTGTCGATGACATCGACTACTAGACAAAACCTATCCTGCTGTCTATATGAGCGCAAGCATCTCAACCACTCGACACGGGCACTGCCTTCGGGCAAACTTAGCTCATGCACTCGCTTCGCTCTTTTTGTGACACTACATTCTGCGATAAGGTAAAGACAAACGTCGATAATCTATGCATCGCTGGCACTTGCTGGACGGGAATCCGGGTATATAGAGCAGCCACACCGGGCAACTTCAGGTTGCATCCTCACATAAGACAAGGTGTCGAACTTGACGTGACTTCGGGAAAATGGCCCGAGGCTGTGCTCGGTAAGTCGGCCGAAGAGCGAATCGACCGGTCTCTGGCAGAGATGGGTTGTATCCATGCAGTGCATGACAAACAATCGTAAACCGTACCTAAACTGCCATCCTTCCTACGTATCAGCTAATACAGACTCCACCGAGTGTACATCTCACCGTATAAGCTGCAAAAGTAACGACAGTGCAATACTTCCAGACCAATGAAAAAAGATCGTCAGGCTGCCACCTTGTCACACTGTTGTGATTGGTGGAAAGACTGCTACCTTTTTTGCAACCGTTGTCTATTTTGCTTGCAGTAGCAGATATGCACTTGCTTCTGCGGTTCGTGATTGCGTAATCAAAGCAGTCGCGGAAATAAAGAAAAGCAGCGATAGCTGATCCAAAGAGCAGTGCGTCTCGTGTAGCACTATCAAGAATGATTGCACCGTCCCGTCTGACGGACACACGGTGTTCGTAATGTGCCCGATTATCAGATGGTGCGGGAATAACTGGTTGTGGCAGCGTCTCTTTTAACGATGTAAAGTCTCACGTCATGGCCCTTCCGTCGTCCTATTGGCGGCCAATGCATGAAGTCACCATTGACTAGCCGTGAGCACAAGCTTCTCTCTACCCATTCAGAAATAGTGGCATAATTTTTTTGACGAGCAGCTGAATCATCGCGTGCACTGAAATCCTCGCTGACTTTGGCGTTCTAACAGTAAAGTCGTGCATGATGGGGGAAGAAAGAAAGGTGCTTTGGCGTGGTGTGGTACGCACCAAATTGGACAGAGTTTGGTGTGCGGTATAGGAAGGCCCAGTGATCCCACCAGTTGACCGTCTCGTTTCTGTAAACATCGTGCGAAGTCGATAAACTGAAGAAACTGTCGCAAATTACAGTATCGGTCCTTTTCCTAGCCGACCCAGTGCTCGGGCCGGTCTCTGTCGCTAGAATATAAACTATACGAGGTATAATAATATGCCCAATGACAAGTTTCGCGCGAAGGGGGGAGCCAAGTGGCTTGACGGTGACAGAGCAAAACGAGACTGAATTTTGGCGTGAGAACCGAGTGCCTTTGCGTTCTGTTCTGTGAAATCACGTCGTCGGTACCTCGTGCGTTGCCAGGCGAGAAACAGAACGACCGCGTTGCTGTGCGACACCTGTCGATACTCTCGCGCGTTGCCGTGTGTTACTTCTATAAATACACTTCACTTTGCGTCGTGTGTATCCATCAACAGAGTGGCCGGCACGAGGTCCCCCTGTCGCTTTAGACACTCTGGCCGTACCTGGAAAGAACCCAGCGACACATGTAAGTAGTTTTCGAAACAAGGTGGTTTTTTACTCCGGGTTTTAAACACGCGTTTTTTTGCAGTCGGTTGCAGGTCACTTTCTGTCCCGTTTTTGCAGGTGACATGAGCTCCTCGAAGTCACAGTTGCCGCCGACCTTGCCCTTGGCAATCAAAAAAGAACCGAAGGAAGAAACGCCACTGTTCGCAACTTGCGTCACCGCAGGTCCAGTAGCCAGCGGCAGCAGCAGTACCAGCATTCCGCGCAAAGATTCGATCGGCTGGGGCGCCGACGATTTCTTGGGCATGATTTCTCACACCCCTCCGGCATTTTCGCCCGGTAGTTTAACAATGCCAATGACGAAACGAGGGCGTAGTGGGAGCGTTTCTAGTCGTCTCTTAAGTGCGTCGGAGTTGGAAGAGCGTGGCTACATTGACCGATACCAAAAGGGTGTACTGAAGGTATTGGATACACGCACGCTCTCTTCGGTTCTGCTGTTGTAGATGTTGCTGTTTCGGTTCTATATACTTACTCTGTACCTTCTGCGTGTTTCTAACGATATTCGATACAGGACTTGATTATTAGTGGAGACGAAGCACTGCAAAAAGCTTTGGAAAAATTCGATGCTGGCGACCCGACGACGCTGGAAGCAATGCTGGACAGTGGCGCGCTTAATCGGAAATCCTCGTCGATTGATTTATTGGACGACCTCGATCTTGGGTTTCTTAATGTCGGCTCGTTGGGTGATACACCGAAAGACGAGGTTGGCGTGTGGATATGCTGCCGTTTCCTTCGTTTCTTTGCATTTGGTTGTTATGGTTGAGACCTTAGTTGTGTGTCTTTGTGTATGCGTGTGTGTGTTTTTTTAGTTTCCATCGGGGGCACGAAACCAGTCACTAGACGAGTGGGATGAACTCGGTTTTGACTCGTCATTTGCTGACGTGTCAGCTCGTGATATTTTGGACGGCGAGTTCTACAGCTCATCACTTGGTGCTTCGTTGCCCAACTCGTTGCCATCCATGGGTCTTGGCATCACTCCGCCCGCAGGTTTTAGTTTTGCAGAGGACTTTTTAGATAAACAGGTGAAAACCGAGCCGGGAGTGAAAGTGGAAGGGAGAAGTAACGGTCCTGGGGGCAAGTCCAGCATGACCTTATCTGGTGCCACTACTTGTTCAACCGGCTCGTCTGCAGCGTCATCGACCGCAGTCGCGTCAAGTGTGTCTACTTCTCGTCCAATCGGCATTCCAGGAGCTGCTGGGGTTGCGGGCGTTACGCGAACGTTCGGTGGAATCGACACGGCAAAAGGTAAAGACGGACAAAATCAGAACTTTGTGGGCGCCTATTCGCCAGATTCTAGACGGAAACGTATTGAGAAATTTCTTGACAAGCGGCAAAAGCGCGTATGGCGGAAAGAGGTCAAATATGATGTGCGCAAAAATTTTGCTGACTCGCGACTGCGGGTGAAGGGTCGGTTTGTAAAGAAGGAGGACGAGCAGTTGCTGCGCGAGTTGCTGAGTTTTACCTAAGTAAATGTCGACGCGGCGCTACCGATTGATACCAGAGACGTACCGTAGCAGGTGGGTTGCCTTGTGGAGTCAAGTCTGGAGCGTTTTGTTCGTGACGGTCCGTTTAGTTACTTCGAGCATTTGTTTACGCGCACGTCACATGTGGGACGTGACGGAGTACCGCTGATGAGTCGGTGACGTTGACGGTGGAGACAGAGAATGGGGCAGACGAGACGGGGTCTGGTATTTCAAGGTGTATTACGATCTGCTGCGTGAGACGACTTGGTCCATGGATATAGACGCAATAATTAAGGAAACGAACGAGCAAAGGAAGTCTGGGGTGTCGATCTGGTGCAGGAGCGAAAGAGAGGTGGGGATGTGTATAAAGCTAGTCGGGTCAGCCGTTAGGGTTGAACTTGGTCGTCTCGATAGTAGACGTTGCAGGCCGTTGTTTTCATTTCATTCTATAGGAACAGTTTAGAGTCATTCATGAACACTAAATGAGCTTCTTGATGCTATTGAGCCGACGAAGGCGTGTCTAATAAAGGTCTCTATTTACGAAAGTGAAAGAACGTTACGGTTGCATTACCCAATCAGTGATGTATTAAAATGGCATTTTAATGGAATACTTCCGATTGAGTGCGCGAGCGGTAACGGCAAAAGTCTGCACTATGCTTAACCCGCCTCGTCTTTAGCACTAGCTCCTTGCCCTACTACCGTTTTTCTGGCTCAACGCGACCAAATAGATGCGAACAAGTGAGATAGCGTCGCAAACCATCGCACCTGAAACGCTTTATCTGTACACGGAATGCTTCCTGCCAATCTTAGAGGTATCACGTACACATAACAATCATAAAAAAGAGAGCCTCAACAAGAACTGGGCATGAAAATCGCGTGTGATTGGCCACCATCGAGCATGTCACTGAAAATGACGAGCCTACGTCAAGATGGATCATTCAGTATGTGCAAGGCCATTTTAAGTTACCGGTTGTGGCATAGCAAGCACAAAGATACTCCTCTTACAGCCCCTTATCAGTGAAACTGCTACAACCTACTCATAAGCTAAGCAAGCAACATACTATTCGTCCTTGCGCGCGATGCAAAAGTAAACATTTCGGAGCTGGCGAAAGCTCACATATTTTGAAGAGTCGCTGCATGACATAGGGGCGTAGTTGTTGCAAGCCCGAAGGGTGAAGCTATTAGTGAGTGAGCGCAAGCTTGAATGCCGATTTTTTAAGTTGTACTTATTTGTCCGTGTGTGTCGGTAAATAACGCAGTTAGGTGTAGCTTACACGCATCAAGTGCGAGCTAGCCTGTCCCCCTCAAAGGAATATAGGCACCTCCATAGTCACTCGTTGGCTATGTCACTATTGTGGCACACACATACGTGATTGGCATAAAATTGATCACAGGCAAATATTTTCACATGAGCAAATACTGGACGCTCGTAAGCAAAGGTTTATCGAGTTACTTGAGTATGCCGTACTGGGTTTATACATACGTGAACAGCACCATACTCATGGTTCAGTGTTAGCTGTTGTCCAACTTGATTCAGCTCTCCGAACTCGATTACTTACATCAGAGAGCGAGCTTTAGAGCGCGCTCCCCTATCTTTATCGGTAGGCTAGAAAAGTAATCTGCCGCCGATGCCGTATCGGTCATCATTTCTCCTGAGCTTTCAAAGATGGCGCAAAAGCCATGCCCTGTGTGATAAGTAGAACTCTTTCGCCAACACTGCTGTCGAATGGGTGACTACCGACCTGCGCTATACTTTATCTTCTCACAACGTGACGACGTGGCATTTATCTTGATGCGAAACGAAACACGTAGAAAGAGATTTGAATACGTACATTAGCACCATTGACGGCTGCTCGGCTGCAGCAACATGGAATACCGGTCCGACCTGATCAAAATTATGCTCCTAGGTAACAATCGATCTGGATTTGTCCGTTTTTTTAAATACTTGCAAAGGACGAGCAGCGCAACGCGAACACCTGCCTTTTGACCTGACTACGTACAGCAAAAGTACAGAGCTGCGAATTCTCTGACGAACCATGTCGAGCGCACACACAGCAGATCGATAAACTACCGATCGCTACTAGATACTGCTTTTACCTGCTCGACAGCTTATTACCACGCTTCACGTCCTCATTTGATACAGCTTCAGCTGATTTTGTGCTGGTTCTCTCTTATGCGCTTGAAATCTGACGGCGCTTACTTACTACTCTTGCTGTCGCTTTCATTGTATATATTTTTGATAACGTCCACGAAGCTGGAAGCCTGATTGATGCGCTTCAGACTGCTTGCTAGGTGAAATCTGTCTACACCCCTTTGGATACAATACACGATAAAATCGTTTCGTTTTCACCTACTTGGACTGAATTCACCAGTCACCTCACTGGTTTCGCACTGGAACTTGTGTAAAACGCAAAGGTCGTTCGACTGCGACAATGCGCGCCCATCGGCTTTTACTTCTTTGTGTAGCAAGCTTCAATTACAGATTTCAGACGTTACGGATCCCAAAAGCATATCCTCGACCGCAAAAAAACAAAGATGTCCGCTTGTCATAGTTACAGCAAAAGAAAAACAGGATAGCAGAAGCAGCAAGAGGCCCAATGGAGCACTCTTGCACTGTAAGCGCGTCTGTCATTAAACTTGGAATTGCCCTTCAAGCTGTCAAGAAGAATCTTCCATTGTACAGCGAGGACGGGTATCGCGGACTATCTGGTTAAACTGACACCAGTCGCTAAGTGTGGATGGCTGCAAATTGACAAGATTATCGTCGTATAATGTCGAAGATAAGCATCTCGTTTTTACATGAACGATACAGCATATATGAGTTACAAGGTGTGTTTGTCCGAATGCATCTGTGCAAACATATGTACAAGCCCGGTCATCTCAATTGCTCATTTGACGGTGATGTGAACGAAGCAGCTCATACGAACCATGCGAGCGCCTTGTTCCTTCTCTCTTCGTTTTTATAGCCCATCCAAATTTATGCACTCAGCTTCTATGCCCGTCTCACAATATGCAGGCGCGACGATCCCGATATGAGGCACAACAGATATCATGCAGATGCCCTTAAGGTGGAAGACTGCACATAGCTAGAAAACAATTGAACTCGTCATCTTGTCGAAAGTATTCACCGTTGTAGCATCAAAACCGGGTATCTCGCCTGATAGACACACACCGTCTAAGCATCGACGCTCCATGTAATATGTAGGAACGATGTCGTTTACTGATACAGTTTAACATCCGCGCTAAATCATGCGACAAGTTGTATGGTTTCATATCGCTTGATTCTGGAGGCCAACATGACAAATAGATATGCGCTCGTATTACAACTGTGCCGTAGGCAGATGCGAACGTCGCTTTTTAGTATGGTGCTTTGATAGGATTGAGCTTGACTGAGAGTGGTGGTGTCGCCTCGGTCAATTGTGCACTTGCCCCTGATACTCGTGTTGAGCCAAAACCATTGGACCGTCGGGAATGTAAGCAACCACACGAGCACCACAATCGTCGTTTTCGGATCCTATTCCCTAGAGGTTTTGCACAACGAGAATTATACGCGTCGCCAGTAGTATCAAAGCATGAACTAGCGACACCATGATAGGACCTGTGTACCATGTCTTTTGTCGTGCGATTGAATATGTTTTGCTCAAGCTCAAGGTCTGTAACTAGTAGCAACTTTTAATTGCACAATGCGACAATGTTATTATGTCCTTCAGCCGCAAAACATCCATCGTTCGCATAAGGCTCTCTATCCACAACTTTGGTAACTCTGTTGATTCATCAGTACATTCGGCAGCACGCTACTGTCAGTACAAACGTGCGCTATAGTTGATGTTTTTCATAAACGCTAAATCAATTGATCCGAGTCAAGCAAGCTTCATGACGAGAGAGCATGAGGTAATTTCCATGCTTTACCTTTCAACGTCCGATGACGGAGGATATAGCCAAATATCTTTTTTGCAGTACCCCCCATTGCCACGCAGTGCAATGCCCATAAGTTTGGGATCGTTTTTTGCAACGTTTGCCGTACAAAAGTTATCTTCAGCCGTCCCGGACGGCTTCTTATCGTGATGTGACTTGTTTCCATTGCCACGTCTCTTTACTGCGGCAAACGCTATTTACGTGACCTCCTGCTAATGTCGTATTGCAAGGGCACCGCGTATGCGCTGGTTGGCGAGACATCATAATGACAACGAGGAGAAAACAATCATTGTACAGCGTAATCTCGACTACGACCGACGGGAGAAACGGAGTAAAGGAAATCAAAGTCTCCTTGACTGATCGAAAGACGAAGTCTAAGGATAGTGAGCAAACGAAGGCAGCCGCACAATCAGATTTGTAAAAGTTGACGTAAGAGATCACTGGAATGACGCAGACATCATCGGACTTTTGGGTAATATTTTGTAAGTCACCTCTCACCTACGAGCTTGACAAGGCAAGATCCGGCAGCTACTCGACTTTACAAGTGTATACTTGAACAGCAGTTGCATCCAAGTTTGGTTCTTGTGGCTTTGCATCTTCTATAACTGCTCGTTAAGCAGCCATTACGTTCTCTAGGAACGCCAAGGCTTTACGCATTTCACGTTCTTTCATTCATTGTTATCAGCCATGCCTTCTGTCTTGCACCCTTTGTCGTTCGTTACACGTCGTCCACTCTTTAATTGAGGATTGATCGAGCTCGTTCTCTCGTGTGATGAAGAATAGCGGGCAATATTCAGCGACGGTGTTCATATGACAGTAAGTCACGCGTATACACTGGAGACGCCTACGATCACCCGCCCATGAGACGTTTGTGTACTCGATTCAGGTGATTGAGCTGCAGTTATCTGTGCCGCGCGATACAGAGTCAAATGAACTAGAATCAAGGTACAAACGAAGTCAGGCAAACCGCTTTTTTCTTGATTGTTAATATGATGCAAATAGCTACGACTACTTAATCGTCGCCTGACACGACTTCATAGTCATACCGACTCGTCAACAGCAAATACGCGAGCGATGAGGGGGAGAGTCTAGCCCCGTACCCTCCTTAGACCCTCAAGCACAAACATGCCAAAAAACAGCGCCACCAGGATGAGGTAGTAACGTGGAACGCTGCAGGTTTCGTCGCTAAAAAACGACAACACGCTTCTCGGATTCTCGACAACCCCAGCTTCATTGGCAAGTTGCCCTGCCGAGTTAGCAGGAGGCTCCGGATGAATGCTGGCGGCAACATTTTTTCGTAGGATTAACTGGGAGAAAGATTCCCATAGTCCCCTCTCCTCAGGAACGACACTCGCGAGGCGGACACGACGAGTCGTGGGGCTCCCTTTAGTCTGGCCTTCTACAGAGGAATGACCCGCACTCGTGAGGCAGACAAAGCTGAAAACGAAGGTCACTGCAAACAGAGCAGTGGAGAAGCGGGCATGCATGGTCGGAGTTTCAACAACTTCTCAGTGAGGCAGAGCAAGTTCACGAATAAGCAGCATGCAGGAGGCAAGACGAGGGGCCAAACTGCGCGAGAAACGGCGATCTTTGGCGCGGATATATGACGGACATGGCACTACCATCCATTGACTGAGCGATCGGCATTCTATTGAACGCCTTCGATCCAGAAAATTGTGTCCGGAAGATTCGGATTAGAGATTGTTTCAGCTGACACTTGAACAACGGAAGGCATTACCTGCTGCATGGGTAGGCTCGTTTGCTTCATTGTCACCGTCGCGATCTCATGCTGTACTCAAACAAAATATTTCGAATGATGCTGACAGTCAAAATAGGGAATTGCTAGATTCACACCCCTTTTCCTTAGATTCACACCCTTCCTTCTAAATCTTATATATAAAATCCCTATTCATTTTATGATTTGTTTTCTGACAAAGGTATTACTCGATAAATCGAATGTGAACAGATCGTCAAAGGGGTCAATGAGGTGACGACGTTGTGTGCTTACAATGTGACGTCGAGTCACAGAAGTCACGGTAAGTCTCTGAGTTGCTAACGGTATGTATCAAATCCTAGAAGTCACGGGAAGTCCCTGAGTTGCCGACGGTATGAGACTCCGAACACCGGTCGCTAGTGAACTCGCACGGAAATATATGCTTTTAGTGCGTATATGTTATTGAGCTGGTCGCGTGGCTCGCCATGATGTTTATGTGGCTGATGAAATGTACTGTGGTATATTTGAATTCGTGACAAACGCCTCTCAGATTTTCATTTTGGTGAAACTGCTTAAGCGTGATTGATCCTGCACTTCCCGATACTGAAACCAATGCAAGTGTGATGCCACGTGATGAAATGGAAACCGTGGCAGAGTATCAGATTGTAAGCAACGCGGAAATCCAGCGGCGACAAGTCCGTCGTGCGAAAACACTGTTGGTGGTCTACTTACATGTAGGCAGTACAAACTCCGGATTCCACATTGTATTACCTCGAACCCGATCAAACAGAATCCGCTGCCTCAAGTTCGACAAGGCACATACATCCTCGAACGCTTTGTTTAACTTGCTGAAGAACATGTCAAGATCTACTAGACGTCATCATCCACGAGCTTTGTAGAATTGCTCCCAAAGTAAGCTAGCAAGATAAACTGTCGTATTAGCAAACCTACTCGAGTCTGCGTCTATCGCAAGTTAGATCCTTCGCCGTGTAATAACAGCCACACCTCTGGACGCCGTCTGTAACGGGGTGAATCGTTACATAACAATTTATAAGAAATTGTTAATAGAATATAACTATAAGAGTTTTACATTCAGAATATTGTCATAAGGACAAATATTCAGCAGCACTTACGAGTAGCTCCTAATTGGTTGATATTGGCCATTATATCAACCAACGAAGACGCGCCACGACAGACGCACGCAATGAGTGGTGAGCAGATAGTTGATATACACATTTGTATTCAGACATAGTTAGATGAAGATAAATAGTGATTTATTAACAGACATTAACTATTATAAATACAGTTCTACTTTTTACTTAAACTAAGTACTCGCTTATTCTATCGTCTTCCTCTGCACGTACGAGTGTACGTGAAGTTACGAGGCACCGCCTTATTCTGTCATCAGAATAAGTAGCTTGTACTGTCACCAGTACAAGCTTCGGGGTGCCCCGTTACACCTGGTAGCACTTCGTAGTCCGTCCAAGGACCGCGTTCACATCCAACATGAATATGTTGGATGATGAAGATGACCAAAGCTTTCACGCTACGCGTGACGGCTACTCCCATTTGAGCGATGTCGAATGGGATGCGGTTGAACGAATGGGTTCGACCATGGGCATCCATGCTGTTAGCGTCATGCTAGAGGCTCTCAATAGAGATGCCCAACATGCTACTATCGCCAAGTTCATTCAAAATGAACTTGACGCAGAACGCGAGAAAGTAGCCTTGCTTCACCAACAAGGTTCTCAACAAGCAGAGTTGTTGAGAGAACAAGGTGCTCAACAGTTTGAACTGTTGAGACAGCAGCAGGCTGCTGCTGGTGGGTCGATGCACTCGCGTCGACCCGAGACTTTGAAGATTGACATCTCCAAGTATAGGGGGGTCGAAGAAGACTCCCTCTTGAGATGGTTCGTCGAATTGGATGACGCCATAAGGGCGCGTCGCATCGACGACGGGGATATGCAAGTTGCATTTGCCCAGTCAAATCTGGCAGGACGTGCCAAGACTTGGGCACTGGGGCTCACGTTGCACGACCCATATGCGTTTGGGTCGTTGGAAGTCTTCAAGTCGCGGCTCAGACAAACGTTTGAACCGCCTAGAGCTGAGTTCAGAGCTCGAACCGAACTCTTGAAGCTCAAGCAGGGTAAGCGTGATGTACACGCTTACGCTCAACATATACGACATCTCACGAGTTGTATAAGTTCCAATCCGGTGGATGAACACACGTTGGTTTCGGTGTTCGTGCAGGGTCTTGCGGATGGTCCCGTCAAGACTCACCTGTTCCGACTTGAACTAGATTCACTAGAACAAGCCATTTCCATTGCGGAGCAGGAAGAATTCAGTCTGAGACAGGCTCGCGCCAGCTCGACATCATATCGTCAACCGAGACGATATCACAACGGAGGTCCAGAGCCGATGGAACTCTGTTATGTACAGAGCGAGAAGGCTCGCTCTAAAGACTACAAGAAGTTGCAGAAATGCAACAGATGTCAGAAGACAGGACACTACGCTTACGAGTGTAGTGCCCCTCGTCCAGTGTCTCGCGACACTGGGCGTAGTGACCGTCCACCCATGAGAAAGAGGCAGGGACGAGGGTCCGCAGTTGGTGCAAAGACGCAACAACGGGATGGACCGTCAAAAAACGGACAGAATCAGTAGGTGCGGAGCACCCTACTGATCCAGCAACGTCAAGAGAATTTGTAGGCCTCTTGATGAAGGTTGCTCCCAACACACAGACGTTGTGCGTTGCTGCTCTAGGTAATGAGATCTCACTCATTACCTTGAAACTCGAAGTGACGAATAAGTTGTCCCTTCGAGCTCTAGTCGATTGTGGGGCGTCCAACAATTTTGTGCGACGCCAATCGCTAGAAGATGGTCACTTTAAATTCAGTGAATGTGACACACCTCCTACGAGGATGACGGTACGTCTTGCGACAGGCGCATCCGTAACCGTCATGAAGCGTATAGTGAAGATCCACTATACGCTAGAAGATACCCAATATGACGATGACTTTATCGTATTGGATTTGGATGACAAATTCGATGTCATCCTTGGAATACCGTGGCTCAGAAGGTACGAACCACGAGTAAACTGGCAACATCGGACAGTAACGATGCCTGCCGCTTGTTCATCAGATGGCCATCTGATGAACGTTTTGGAGCGTCCACAAGCGTGTGGATGTACTACGAGTGAGTGCGATGGCCTCACTTGTGGTACGGTCGTTAGTACGACTGCACAAAACCTTAGTGTACCAAACGGTTACACTTCGGAGCAAAGTTCCGGCGGCTGTGAGGAAACACAGGCTGCGCCGAAGGTCCACCACTCGAATAAGTCGGGTGGACTGGGACAAAGATGTATCCCTAGCGGGGAACATCTAGAAGAGAAACAATCGATCGCTCAGGTTAAGCGAAACGATAATCCTAGATCGACTGGAGAGTCTTTCGTAGAGGATCTCGCTGTGGTTGCGCAACCCCAGCTAGAGGAAGTAAAGGGAATAAGTCCCAAGATTACAAATACGGCGGAAATAAGTTCCCCGAAACCCGCGGGAATAAGTCCCCGGGAAGACGAAGGAATAAGTCCTTCGAAGCCTGAGGGAATAAGTCCCCAGGAAATGACAGAGACATTGAATGTCATAGTCAATGATGGATCAAGTGTAGGCGCTTATACACTTGATCTGATTGCGCCTCCGAAGTTAACTTCGGAGATCACTCAGTTGCCAACGCTCGAACATAAAAGGTTCTTGCGTGATCTGCGTAGTGGCAAAGTCAAGCAGATCTGCATACTCGTCGCTGACGACGAGTGTGTAACCGACATAAGGTCAGCAACAGTGTTCACTGAGAACGAGAGAGTTCTCAGTAGTTCATCTATGGACGAGAGTGTCCTAGATGAAAAGACACGAATTGAGCGATATGACTCCCAATCATGGGAATCGCTCAAGAAAAATCCCCTCTATGAAGATTTGGTTGAATTCAAGGATGTATTCCCTGAAACTGTTCCGTGCGAATTACCGAAGGATAAAGGTATTCGACACGAGGTCGAGCTTAAACCAGACTCGAAGTACTGTGTCATGAAGCAGTGGCCACTGCCTCGTGAACAAGTACTTGCGATCGACAAGTTCTTTGCCGATCGTTTAGCTGCGGGGCATGTGAGGGAATCAGCTTCCACACATAGCTCTCCGACCTTCTGTGTGCGAAAAGCAACTGGAGGGTGGCGGATAGTGCACGCGTTCAACAAATTAAACCCTGCAACGGTACCGGCTCAGACGCCGATACCGAGGAAGGACGTAATCATTGATGGTATGTCAAAGAGTACCATCTTTTCGTCCATGGATTTGATGGATGGCTTCTATCAAATTCTTATGCGAGAACGGGATATACCCTATACCGCAGTGAGCACGTCTAGCGGCATGCTCTGGGAATGAATAGTAATGCCACAAGGGCTCAGTAATGCCCCTGCCACGTTCAACAGATGTGTATCACATCTGTTGAGACCAGTACGAGAATTCGCGCCGAGTTATTTCGATGACGTATTCATCCATAGTCGAGCTATGGATGGAAAGTCGGACGTTGAGGTTCACAGGTACCACGTCCGACAAGTTCTTACAATCATGCGAAAGCATCAATTGTATGCAAACCTCAAGAAGTGTATATTTGCAGCAAGCGAAATACCACTTCTTGGGTGCATCGTTGGTAAGAACGGTGTACGTCATGATCCCGAAAAGATCAAGGCGATCACCGACTGGCCTGTGCCAGTTGATGTCAAAGGTCTCCGAAAATTCCTCGGGCTAGCGGCGTATTTGCACAAGTATTCACGCAATTACGCCGAGATGACTGTGCACCTCTCTCGTTTGTTGAAAAAGAACGAGAGGTGGTTATGGAACGCTGAATGTCAGCGCTCCTTTGAGGGTATCAAGCAGAGCTTGATACAATCCCCAGTCCTAGCAATAGCCGATCAGGACAGGCCATTTCATGTGGTCTGTGATGCCAGCGATTTCGCAATCGGCTGTGCATTAATGCAGTACGATCTTGAAGGCGTTAAACGCGTCGTCTGCTATCAGTCGCGTCAGCTGCAACCAGCTGAGCGGAACTATCCAGTGCATGACAAGGAACTCCTTGCCATGAATTATGCACTCGCGAAGTTCAGAGTCTATCTATTAAGAGATAGACCCTTCGTTGTTTACACTGACCATGCGTCATTACGCACGGCAGTGAACAGCCCGCACCTTTCACAACGAATGGCGCGGTGGTTGTCATTCTTTGCAGAATACAACTTTACGGTAGAGTACAAACCAGGACGACTTAATGTCGTTGCTGATGCACTCTCACGTCGTCCCGACTTTGAACCAGTCGCGAAACCCAACAGTGAGACAGTCACTGTTGCGGTTATGACGTCCTCAGTCCCATCTACAACGTTGTATGATGATGTGAGGCGGGCATACGCCCAAGATGGTGAGATAGTGAAGTTGTTGACACATCTCTCCCAACCATCCCGAGAATCGTTGAAACGATTGTCGTCTGCGTATCAATCTGCATCAGATCGATACACTACTCGTAACGGTTTACTGTATTATACAGCCGTTTCTGGTGACACACCACGTGTTGTCATTCCAGATGATACTGATCTGCGTTTGCGGATCATGTTCGAGTATCACGATGCTCCTATAGGAGGACATCGTGGCCGAGAGAAAACATATCTCACGGTAAGTCGAGACTTTTACTGGCCCCGCCAGTATCAGTTTGTGCGAAAGTATGTTCGCGCATGCGAAGTCTGCCAACGAGTGAAGTCAAGTCCTTCACTGCGTGCACCTTTACAGCCTCTACCGGTTCCGGCTGAGTGCTGGGAATCCATCTCAATGGATTTCGTCTTCGGGTTACCCAAAGACGCACGCAGGAATACGGGTATTCTCGTATTTGTTGACAGATTCAGCAAAATGGTACACCTAGTGGCTGTACCAGAGACAATCACGGCAAGTGGCTGCGCTTGTGTCTTCATTGACACCATCTTCCGACTTCATGGGTTGCCCCGTGAACTCGTATCAGACAGAGATCCACGATTCACTGCTGATTTCTGGCGTTCCGTGTTCAAATCACTCGGGACGCGCTTGAAGATGTCAACATCTGATCATCCAGAGTCAGATGGCCAGACGGAACGTGCCAATCGTGTCCTTGAAGAGATACTTCGAGGATACGTACACTCCTTTAAGAGTTGGAGTGAGTTTTTGCCAATGGTAGAGTTTGCCATTAACAACTCGGTGCATGCGTCCACGACACATACACCGTTTTACGTGAATGGCTTGCGCCATCCGCGTGTACCCACCTTACTAGAGTGTAACTCTGGTTTAAGGGGGGGGAGGGACTCGCGCGAGCAAAAACCGAATTGGTTCACGCTCATCACGCTCTGACGAAGAAGTCATTGCGTTTGATGCCGATATCGATAACATCGATATCGAAGAAGATGATGCCAGTGAGAGTGCGGAAGCCCTCACTGAAGAAGATGATCCCAGTGAGAGTGCGGAAGCCCTCACTGAAGAAAAGGTTGTTGTCGCTGCAGTGCGCTCACAGCGCACTGAAGCTAGCGAGTCATCAGATGAGTTAGTCCTACTGTCTACGGTTAATCTACCAAAGCATGTAGTGACTAACTTGGGTAGCAGTAAACTACTACCCAAGTACATCGGCCCATTTCGTGTATTGCACCGCCTGGGCAATGCATACACGATCGAGTTACCACGTAAGATGCGAACGCATCCCACGTTTTACGTTGGTCGGCTTAAGCCGTACCATCAGTACGCTGCTTCTTCCGATGAATAACGCCCTTGCGCTCAAGCATCTTGCAGAGAGCCTTGTGCTCCCGATGGTGGGCATCAACAAGGGTCTGAAGAGCAGTTATCTCATCCCGAGACCGATCAACAATCCCACGAGCTACCCTTAGCTCGTCACGAAGAGATGTCAGAGATCTCTCGTTCTCGAGCTGAGCAAAGGCAAACTCAGCTCGATGCTTCGAGGCAGTGTCCGCCATTTGGAGACGCCTATTCCGCTCATGTTCGAGATCGTCGCGTAACCCTTGCGTTACGCGATCAAAGAAGCTCTCGGGAACACACTGATCCACATGATCGTGTGGAGAGCGTCTTTCCTCCTCCTCCACCTCCATTAGAGGACTCTCGCGGTGGCCAGCGCTATCTAGTTGAGCAGCTGTTGAACCACCGCGACGTGAACGGACGTCGGACGAGTTATCTCGTCCGGTGGCGCGGTTATCCCCCGTCCTGGGATTCTTGGGAGCCCCGCTCCCAATTGATGGTTGACGTACTGGGTCTGGTTGAGCAGTACGATGCGGCACATCCTGTGCCGCAGAAGGACCGCCGGAGAAAGTCTTCCCGGCACGGTCGTAAAGGGATTTCAGGTTGTCAATCCCTTCGTACATCTCAGTAGAGACACGTACGCACCACCACGGGCTGGTAAGGAGGTAAGCCTCCTTAGGTGCTCGTGCAGAGTTGTTCACACAACATGGGCACGAGTCTCCCCAAGAGAGGCAGGGTAATCCTTTCTCCCTTGACAGACGATGCAGCTTGTAGCGTGCACCTGTCGGGGTTCGCTTTTCAAACTTATCACGAGCTTTGATAAGTTTGTCGTTCCAAACGTCACGACCTACATCCTCAAGGTTATGGATGTAGGCGTTCCACGCTTGAAGTAGTGAGGGACCATCACGCTTGTGGTTCCCACTGTACCATCGATGTCTGAAGAAAGCATCGATGAAGAATTCATGTTCAGCGTGATAGTTTTTCGCGCTGGGGTCAAGGTGATGGATCCTTGACGAATCGAACAATCGTGTTCGATAACGATCACTCGTCGTCGCCGACAAGTGATCCATGACGGATTTAGGAGGCATCCATGCCTTCTTCTCAGGAGCGAGACGCAACACATTGCGGTCCCGCTCTTCCTGCGACGTGCCGACAGAAGTACTGGCACCTCGCTGTGAAGTGGTGTCCATTGGAGAAACGACACCACTATTAGCGCCCGAGTCTCGCGACCTCGAGCGCCTTCGCTTCGGCGATGGCTCATCTGATTCATCAGATGAACCAAAGATGCTGCGACGCAAAGCATCGTCCATGCCACGCTTGGCAGGCGGCTTAGATTCAATCGCCGTCGATACGGATCCGTCATCCGTATCAGGAGAGTACGAGACACCGAGCTCGTACTCTGTGAAGACACGAGTGTCTTCATGACCAGCGCCTGCATCACCAAGTGACACAGGCTGGGTCGCTTCAGCAACCGATGAGACATCATTTGCTGTTGTTTCTGCTTCGGCGTCCGCACAGAGACGTGCAGACGCGCTCTCGGCGGCCTTGCTCGCGCATCGCATGGGCTTGTTTACCATGCGATGAAATGTTGGAAAGTGGACGCGGACCAACAAGTGCAAACCCTGTCCCAAATGATTTGGGACGAGTATCCATTTAGTCAATCAGTCACTAAAGTGACTGATGGTTAAGGGGGGGTGATGTAACGGGGGGAATCGTTACATAACAATTTATAAGAAATTGTTAATAGAATATAACTATAAGAGTTATATTCTCAGAATATTGTCATAAGGACAAATATTCTGCAGCACTTACGAGTAGTTCCTAATTGGTTGATATAGGCCATTAAATCAACCAACGAAGACGCGCCATGACAGACGCACGCAATGAGTGGTGAGCAGATAGTTGATATGCACATTTGTATTTAGACATAGTTAGATGAAGATAAATAGTGATTTATTGCAGACATTAACTATTATAAATACAGTTCTACTTTTTACTTAAACTAAGTACTCGCTTCTTCTTACCGTCTTCCTCTGCACGTACGAGTGTACGTGAAGTTACGAGGCACCGCCTTATTCTGTCATCAGAATAAGTAGCTTGTACTGTCACCAGTACAAGCTTCAGGGTGCCCCGTTACACCGTCTTGTCCCCGGGCACAACACGAGGTCACCAGAAAGTAGACAGCACAAACTACTTGCTAGCCGAACAACACTGCTATCTCAAGCCAGATTCACAAGCCCTTTACTACGCACATCCCTTTCCAAACTATACTAGTATCCATTGACGCACTCACATTCGTGGCAACTCTAGTCAATGTCATGAGTGCAATGTGTAACGGGGCACCCTGAAGCTTGTACTGGTGACAGTACAAGCTACTTATTCTGATAACAGAATAAGGCGGTGCCTCGTAACTTCACGTACACTCGTACGTGCAGAGGAAGACGGTAAGAAGAAGCGAGTACTTGGTTAGAGTAAAAAGTAGAACTGTATTTATAATAGTTAATGTCTGCTAATAAATCACTATTTATCTTCATCTAACTATGTCTAAATACAAATGTGTAAATCAGTTATCTGCTCACCACTCATTGCGTGCGTCTGTCGTGGCGCGTCTTCGTTGGTTGATATAATGGCCTATATCAACCAATTAGGAACTACTTGGAAGTGCTACAGAATATTGTCCTTATGACAATATTCTGAGAATATAACTCTTATAGTTATATTCTATTAACAATTTCTTATAAATTGTCATGTAACGATTCACCCCGTTACATCACCCCCCCTTAACCATCAGTCACTTTAGTGACTAATTGACTAAATGGATACTCGTCCCAAATCATTTGGGACAGGGTTTGCACTTGTTGGTCCGCGTCCACTTTCCAACATTTCATCGCATGGTAAACAAGCCCATGCGATGCGCGAGCAAGGCCGCCGAGAGCGCGTCCGCACGTCTCTGTGCGGGCGCCGAAGCAGAAACCACAGCAACTGATGTCTCATCGGTTGCTGAAGCGACCCAGCCTGTGTCACTTGGTGATGCAGGCGCTGGTCATGAAGACACTCGTGTCTTCACAGAGTACGAGCTCGGTGTCTCGTACTCTCCTGATACGGATGACGGATCCGTATCGACGGCGATTGAATCTAAGCCGCCTGCCAAGCGTGGCATGGACGATGCTTTGCGTCGCAGCATCTTTGGTTCATCTGATGAATCAGATGAACCATCGCCGAAGCGAAGGCGCTCGAGGTCGCGAGACTCGGGCGCTAATAGTGGTGTCGTTTCTCCAATGGACACCACTTCACAGCGAGGTGCCAGTACTTCTGTCGGCACGTCGCAGGAAGAGCGGGACCGCAATGTGTTGCGTCTCGCTCCAGAAAAGAAGGCATGGATGCCTCCTAAATCTGTCATGGATCACTTGTCGGCGACGACGAGTGATCGTTATCGAACACGATTGTTCGATTCGTCGAGGATTCATCACCTTGACCCCAGCGCGAAAGACTATCGCGCTGAACATGAGTTCTTCATCGATGCTTTCTTCAGACATCGATGGTACAGTGGGAATCACAAACGTGATGGTCCCTCACTACTTCAGGCGTGGAACGCCTACATCCATAATCTCGAGGATGTAGGTCGTGACGCTTGGAACGACAAACTTATCAAAGCTCGTGATAAGTTTGAAAAGCGAACCCCGACAGGTGCACGCTATAAGCTGCATCGTCTGTCAAGGGAGAAAGGATTACCCTGCCTCTCTTGGGGAGACTCGTGCCCATGTTGTGTGAACAAATCTGCACGAGCACCTAAGGAGGCTTACCTCCTTACCAGCCCGTGGTGGCGCGTACGTGTCTCTACTGAGATGTACGAAGGGATTGACAACCTGAAATCCCTTTACGACCGTGCCGGGAAGACTTTCTCCGGCGGTCCTTCTGCGGCACAGGATGTGTCGCGTCGTACTGCTCGACCAGACCCAGTACGTCAACCATCAATTGGGAGCGGGGCTCCCAAGAATCCCAGGACGGGGGATAGCCGCGCCACCGGACGAGGTAACTCGTCCGACGTCCGTTCACGTCGCGGTGGTTCAACAGCTGCTCAACTAGATAGCGCTGGCCACCGCGAGAGTCCTCTAATGGAGGTGGAGGAGGAGGAAAGACGCTCTCCACACGATCATGTGGATCGGTGTGTTCCCGAGAGCTTCTTTGATCGCGTAACGCAAGGGTTACGCGACGATCTCGAGCATGAGCGGAATAGGCGTCTCCAGATGGTGGACACTGCCTCGAAGCATCGAGCTGAGTTTGCCTTTGCTCAGCTTGAGAACGAGAGATCTCTGACATCTCTTCGTGACGAGCTAAGGGTAGCTCGTGGGATTGTTGATCGGTCTCGGGCTGAGATAACTGCTCTTCAGACCCTTGTTGATGCCCACCATCGGGAGCACAAGGCTCTCTGCGAGATGCTTGAGCGCAAGGGCGTTCTTCATCGGAAGAAGCAGCGTACTGATGGTACGGCTTCAGTCGACCAACGTAAAACGTGGGATGCGTTCGCATCTTACGTGGTAACTCGATCGTGTATGCATTGCCTAGGCGGTGCAATACACGAAATGGGCCAATGTACTTGGGTAGTAGTTTACTGCTACCCAAGTTAGTCACTACATGTTTTGGTAGATTAACCGTAGACAGTAGGACTAAGTCACCTTTATTAAATAAAAGAGTGTTTGCCCTTCCATTCTTGTCAGCGTTTTGCTTTTGCTTATCCACCGCTTCGGCGATGGAGTCTTGCACAAAACGGACTACCGTTTCACGAGCCAGTATGAACTCATCTGATGACTCGTTAGCTTCAGTGTGCTGTGAGCGCACTGCAGCGACAACAACCTTTTCTTCAGTGAGGGCTTCCGCACTCTCACTGGGATCATTGTCTTCAGTGAGGGCTTCCGCACTCTCACTGGCATCATCTTCTTCGATATCGATGTTATCGATATCGGCATCAAACGCAATGACTTCTTCGTCAGAGCGTGATGAGCGTGAACCAAATCGGTTTTTGCTCGCGCGAGTCCCTCCCCCCTTAAACCAGAGTTACACTCTAGTAAGGTGGGTACACGCGGATGGCGCAAGCCATTCACGTAAAACGGTGTATGTGTCGTGGACGCATGCACCGAGTTGTTGATGGCAAACTCTACCATTGGCAAAAACTCACTCCAACTCTTAAAGGAGTGTACGTATCCTCAAAGTATCTCTTCAAGGACACGATTGGCACGTTCCGTCTGACCATCTGACTCTGGATGATCAGATGTTGACATCTTCAAGCGCGTCCCGAGTGATTTGAACACGGAACGCCAGAAATCAGCAGTGAATCGTGGATCTCTGTCTGATACGAGTTCACGGGGCAACCCATGAAGTCGGAAGATGGTGTCAATAAAGACACAAGCACAGCCACTTGCCGTGATTGTCTCTGGTACAGCCACAAGGTGTACCATTTTGCTGAATCTGTCAACAAATACGAGAATACCCGTATTCCCGCGTGCGTCTTTGGGTAACCCAAAGACGAAATCCATTGAGATGGATTCCCAGCACTCAGCCGGAACCGGTAGAGGCTGTAAAGGTGCACGCAGTGAAGGACTTGACTTCACTCGTTGGCAGACTTCGCATGCGCGAACATACTTTCGCACAAACTGATACTGGCGGGGCCAGTAAAAGTCTCGACTTACCGTGAGATATGTTTTCTCTCGGCCACGATGTCCTCCTATAGGAGCATCGTGATACTCGAACATGATCCGCAAACGCAGATCAGTATCATCTGGAATGACAACACGTGGTGTGTCACCAGAAACGGCTGTATAATACAGTAAACCGTTACGAGTAGTGTATCGATCTGATGCAGATCGATACGCAGACGACAATCGTTTCAACGATTCTCGAGATGGTTGGGAGAGATGTGACAACAACTTCACTATCTCACCATCTTGGGCGTATGCCCGCCTCACATCATCATACAACGTTGTAGATGGAACTGAGGACGTCATAACCGCAACAGTGACTGTCTCACTGTTGGGTTTCGCGACTGTTTCAAAGTCGGGACGACGTGAGAGTGCATCAGCGACGACATTAAGTCGTCCTGGTTTGTACTCGACCGTAAAGTTGTATTCTGCAAAGAATGACAACCACCGCGCCATTCGTTGTGAAAGGTGCGGGCTGTTCACTGCCGTGCGTAAGGACGCATGGTCAGTGTAAACAACGAAGGGTCTATCTCCTAATAGATAGACTCTGAACTTCGCGAGTGCATACTTCATGGCAAGGAGTTCCTTGTCATGCACTGGATAGTTCCGCTCAGCTGGTTGCAGCTGACGCGACTGATAGCAGACGACGCGTTCAACGCCTTCAAGGTCGTACTGCATTAATGCACAGCCGATTGCGAAATCGCTGGCATCACAGACCACATGAAATGGCCTGTCCTGATCGGCTATTGCTAGGACTGGGGATTGTATCAAGCTCTGCTTGATACCCTCAAAGGAGCGCTGACATTCAGCGTTCCATAACCACCTCTCGTTCTTTTTCAACAAACGAGAGAGGTGTACAGTCATCTCGGCGTAATTGCGTGAATACTTATGCAAATACGCCGCTAGCCCAAGGAATTTTCGAAGACCTTTGACATCGACCGGCACGGGCCAGTCGGTGATCGCCTTGATCTTTTCGGGATCAGGACGTACACCGTTCTTACCAACGATGCACCCAAGAAGTGGTATTTCGCTTGCTGCAAATATACACTTCTTGAGGTTTGCATACAATTGATGCTTTCGCATGATTGTAAGAACTTGTCGGACGTGGTACTTGTGAACCTCAACGTCCGACTTTCCATCCATAGCTCGACTATGGATGAATACGTCATCGAAATAACTCGGCGCGAATTCTCGTACTGGCCTCAACAGATGTGATACACACCTGTTGAACGTGGCAGGGGCATTACTGAGCCCTTGTGGCATTACTAGCCATTCCCAGAGCATGCCGCTAGGCGTGCTAACTGCGGTATAGGGTATATCCCGTTCCCGCATTAGGATTTGATAGAAGCCATCCATCAAATCCATGGACGAAAAGATGGTACTCTTTGACATACCATCAATGATTACGTCCTTCCTCGGTATCGGCGTCTGAGCCGGTACCGTTGCAGCGTTCAATTTGTTAAACGCGTGCACTATCCGCCACCCTCCTGTTGCTTTTCGCACACAGAAGGTCGGAGAGCTGTTGTTGTTGTCGCGCGGTGAAAGGTGAATGGAGAAGCGCTTCGACCGCAATCATGTTAGAATGAGCCGATGAATACGAATCCTAGGTCGTTTACTGTAATCGACGGCTGCACAACACAGAGGGTTTTCACACCTCTATCATTTGATCTAAGTTTTAGAATATGATACAATTACGTTATTCGGGTCATATTGAATTTGGTAGGTTTCCTCGTATGATGAAAAGCCGGAAGTCTTGACATATCTACGCAAAATGAATATCACACTCTTTCACACGTCAGGTGTGCTGGGAGGAATCTCTAGGGATCTAACTTCATATTACGATTGAAAAGCATGAATTTGGGGGTCGCCTCCATACATCCAGATACTAAAAGATGGTTGAAGGTAAAGTCCTGGCTACACCTTAGCCATAAAAAAGAAGAAAACACACTGCGTAGTGAGGACCATATGTATTTTACAGCTAGACATAAATCTGTCACCTAATGCATTTCTCTGTGGTGCAATGTCATCGTTTAGTAGCGAGGTCGCTGCCTCACGTCAAAAGCTCTGTAAACGTGTGGTGTTGGATTAGACTCAGCATATTAAGATCACTAGCCAATTCACCAGTCGTATCGAGATTATTGGCTTTTGTGGTAGTACGTATGTCGCCAAGCAGCAACAACGTCGCTATATATCGTGCGCGTTTGTCCAAGACTAGTTTATTCCAAAATTCTGAGCAAGACCAAACGACTTTGGTAGCGAAATCGTCGCGGTCGATTTCCATCTAAAAAGAAGTGAGTTTGCAGTATCGAGGTCGGAAGTCTTAAACACACCACCTGCTCCGATGTTGACATACGAGTCAGCTGAGCTCCAGTCTCGGTCGGTACCAGACGTGTTGTCCAAGCAGATTCTTGATTGTGGTCTGCTGGGCAGTGCAACCACTTCCGCAGATGAATATCGTAATCAAAAAATGATAAGGGATGGAGCCGTCAGATAAGAATTGGGGACATGAAACCGCTCGCGAGCACGGGAGCGACTCAATGTTTCGATCTTGAGATGGCGATGATAGGAAACACATGTGAACCGATGGCTTCGTCCGCCAAATTTCAACAATGCCGATCAGTTTGCGTAAACGTGTGCATCTTAGTCGGAATACAGACACTTACAGACATCGAGGCGATTCATTACGATACGTTTGTCTTACTAACGAGCGACTGACTACAAGCAGCTAAGGGGCATGGTTTCTTTCTGTACCAGAGCTACTACCAATTGCGGACGGCCACATGCCCAAAACGTGTGCCGACTTTTGATGTCATACAAAGGCAACAGCCGCTCGCAACCGACTGATGAAAGTTCTCCCATATCTAAGTCGACGACGTCACATTAATCGCTGCCATCACACAAAACGAAGCAACGGAAAAAGGCGCTTGTGCTAATGGCCCAATCGTCTTGAAAAATTAACCACTGATAAAGTTGGGGACAATGAAGCAAGTTTGGTCACAGAATAAGGCTCCTAGGGTCTCACGCCTTTCGCTCTGACGAAGGGTCGGTCGAAGTGTTGAAGACGTCGCGATCTGCGACTGTCCTCTGCGAAACTGAACGTTTTTCTCAAGCTGAGCGCTTGATTATGCCATGGACGACGCATACGGCAAAGGACCGTAAACTAATTGGTTTACGTTGATACGTAGTCGACCAGTTGTAAGGACCATCATGTAACGGACGGTTGCGTGGAACAGCCGGAGCCGGCATTGCGTGAGTAACTCGAGCTCGGACTCCCAGACGAGCGAACGAGGCCGCAATCAGCCACAGTAGCGTGAGTCACCCCACTTGTGCATACAGCACATGCGCCGTTGGTCAAATATTATTGTGCGCGGAGCAGTCGCCTCACGCACTGTGTGTAGGAATCTATCCGTCTATCTGTGCTTCTGCTTCGCAGAGTTCGTATCAGCTATTGAGGTGGAATCTGAGCGAATTGTTTTGTTACAAACGTGTCGCGCTGCGGGAAGAAATCAAGTTTGCAGGCTCGGTCATAGAGGGACCTCTGCCGGACGTGTTGCAGTCAGGCAGCTCGAAATCAGCCACTAATTCTGCGTCCAACAGGCAGAAGTGCCTCGCATGGATCACCTTACGTTGCCACCCTAGAAAGAATTTCGGGACAGCAAACCATCTCATATCAACTGACTTTGTAGGCATTTCGGCACCTTAAATAAATAAAAGAATAGTTTCAGCAGAACTAGTTGAACTCAACCACAAGCAGCTTGTGATACACTCCGGTCTCTCCAGACCGACGTAATCTTGTTTGCTTGTACGCATCTTCACGCGACAGAGCTTCAGCCTGTCCAGGAACGGCGTCTCACCCGACTGTCCCAACGGTTCAGGCCATTCCAACGCGATACTTGCTTCCGTCAACACCGACCGTAGCCGTAATCAAAGCCAGCACTGCGCAACAAGGCGAAGCCAGCATCAAAGATGATTGGCTGAAAAGCTCATCGTCCAGTCGTAGGACCACTCATCAGCTCAGAAACCGTCCAGTCGAAGCCAACCGCCTTGATTATGCCCAGCTTCAAGGACGTCTGCCAACCGGCAGTCCGTATTGCGTCTTTTTTCTGTCCACATTCAGCAGTGATGACATCAAGTTGCGCGATCAAGTTGCTGCAAGAGCGTTCCCGCAACTTTCGCGTCTCTGGCTTTTTATCAGCCGAAAATCCCCGCGTCCGACTTGACTGCTCACTTTTGTTTTTGCCAAGGATGCATCACCACTCGGGGACGGACGTTGCGGTGCTGTCGTGCGACAGGACGCACTTGAGTTCACAAACCCGCGACGCCTTTCTGGCTGCGTTTCTAGCACCGACTGCCTACACGAAAGCAAACGTCGGCAACAAACGCTCGTGTCCTTTTGCAGCTCCTGTCAAGCGACCGCGCCTCCGGTCACCCGTTTTCCAGCTGCAACCAGCAGCTGAAAAAAAGAGGGACTCTCAATTGGTACCTGCTCGACCGACAGTGCCCATCCACGCTCTGCCCACGGCCAGCAGCGGCGTGGATGCCAATCGGCTGCAGAGCATCTTGCAGGCGTTCCGTCTGCAAGCGCAGCGGGACGCGGATTCGGGCTTTGTAGCCATGCGGACCTTGAACAATGACTCGCTCGAGTACGACGCGAGTGTCGACGCCTTGACGTTCGAGACAATGGAGAAGAACGTGGCGGAGCAGTACGCTCAAGTGGCTCAAGTGTTCCAAGACGCGGGACTGACGGACTCGATTACGGAGCTCTCGGACGCGCAGGTGGTCACGCAAGGCCCGCACGGTCCATTCGTGCGCTTTGCAACGGCCAAAGTTGCGCCGTTTGCCCTGGACACAGTGAGTCAAGCCATGTGGAAGGGTGCACAGAAGAGGGCGGTGCGCAACATGAAAGATCTCGAGGGGACGACGACGGAAGGAGACGGGAGTGTCGTGTACCTCAAGACCGAGTGCATGTTGCAGGACGATTCGGTCGGTGCAAGGGGGATTCCTGTGCTGCTCCGTGGCGTCTGTCGTCGTTACGTCGAGTCGGATCGCATCGTGCTGGTCTGGGAAGGCCGAGGGGACTGGCCGAAGAATTACATTCGGAGTCACCCGAGCAGTGTCCCGATCCGGGAACGTGGCTACTGTGTCGTGCAGACTGTTCAAAGTGAAAAGGTCAAGGGCAGACGTGATGCAGCTCCTCTGAGTTTATTCCAGACTTGTGTCTGCATGACGCCGGGTCTATCAGCAGGCATTGACATGGACAGTCCCGAGTGTTTAGACATGCTCTCGGACTCGGTGATCCCGTCGTACCGCAAGATTTTGGATGCTCGCGAGCAAATGCTGGAGAATGCGCTACTGGACGAGATGATCCAGTCTAAGATGCGCGGACCGATGAGGAGATAGATGAAGTGCAGTAACTTAGTCGGATCGACGAGACATGCGAGCTTGTGCGATATGTTGCAATTTTACTATTTGAGAGCATGTACAAAGTATTTGAGAGCATGTGCAGATGTACTCGACGACTTGAGTAGCTTTTCAGTCGATATTCAATAGACTTGATCGTTGTCGGATACTTATGGCACTTTTTATCTAACTATGGCTGACTTAGTTTGCTTCATGTCGTGGCTGGTTGAACATGACTTGACGATTGAGTCAAAGCCTTCATCTGAAGCAATCTCGCACATAGGAGTTAGCGCGACTTGGTTCTCTTCGAGGAAACAAAATCATCCCTTCTATCTACGTTCATAGTCCACTAAGAACTCTCTCCTTCGTACTGGCAGTAGTAACAATAGTTCACATGTTTGAACGAGTCCAAGAAAAAATGGGCGAAGATTACGAAGAACAGGGATCCTTCCTGAACGACACGTACCCTTTCGGTAGATCACTGATCGTACTCGCGTAAGATTGTTGTTCGCTCGAGGGATTGGACAAAGTGTACCCGCGGGACCCATTCATGCATATTAGGCTGTCAAAAGCTTGCGTACGCACGTTCCACCCACTTGTTTCTAGTCAAATGTGACGGAATGCATTACGAAAGCAACGAAAAACAAGTTTAGGTATCGATCTTGATGCACTTATATGATGTTTCAATCACAAGTCGGTCGCGGTCTCTGTTCTTGCTCCGATCGATGTACCGGCCACAGCGCAGCAATCACACATGATCTTGTGTACATCGTCGCATTCATCATCTAAGTAGATGCTGTAATCGTCGTCGTCGACACCAAACCATTAAGTTTTCCTGATTTCTGCTTCAACATGCAACTAAAGGCCTTTCAGCCGTACAAAGGTCATGCCATCAGATTGCAGAAATGACCATCAATGTTGCTAGCTCCCATGTATCTCGTACACACATTACAAAGCAACAGGAAGCACCGAAGCAAATTCGAAGCAAAAGCGAAGAAAGATCTAGTTTACTCTCTCACCTCGCAAGTATCGCTGACCATGCTAATTCTTGTTGCGTAATCAAGCTGTCTTCGAGATGAGGTAGCGCATCATCTTTTCACTTCATTTTCCCCGACAGTGCAAATCAGGTATAGGTACAGGTGCTTTCGACTTCAACGTGGTAGGAACGCAAACACCTCAACTATACCACAGCGAGTTGCACTGAGCAGAGCGAAACATGGCAGGCTTTTCCACTAGAACAATTACAGGTAAAACACCTCCGATACTGATAATTGTGGAGGTGTCAGTAATTTGTGACACATGAGAGAAATGATAAATGACTGCAAGCAAGAGAGACGTTTTCGATCGCGTAATGTATCAACCAAGTCGAAACCTCACGCTCGTTCTTCTCTCTAGGACATGATCTCGTCCCTGCACGCACTTTATCCCCTGTTGCCTTCCCTCCGGTCTTCTCTTTCCTCCTCTCACGCCACCCCCACCCCCTTTGTACATCCAGCACACATCCTCATTCAAAAACCCGTCCGCTCATCTAACCTCCGAAGTTAAAGTGGAACGTGCGGCCACCCTGCTGGAAAAACTGTGCGTTACCGAACGGCTGCTGCTGTTGCTGCTGCGGTTGAGCATTGCCCGTGACATCTTCACCGCGGTCGTACATACCACGCGTTTCCTCATTCGACAAAATCTCGTATGCTTGTGCAATGTCACGAAAGCGCTTCTCGATCGCCTCACGCTCAGTCTCATCCTTATCAATGTGTTTGTCCGGGTGCCATTCAAGCGCTTGCTTGCGATACGCCTTCTTGATTGCTTTCGCGTCGCTTTTGCGGGACACGCCCAGAATCTTGTAGTAATTTTTGGTCTTGCTCTGCTTGAGCGCTGCCTCCGCCTGCACGACCTTTTCTTTAAACTCGCGACTCGAGTCATCTAGCTCTAGCGCTCGCTTAGCAGATCGAACCGCGTCTTCGTAGAGCTCGAGACCAATTTGTGCTTCACTCAATTGGGCAAAGGCCTGAGCGTAGTCACTATCGATGTCCACAACCTTTTCACACGCGTCACGTGCCTCGGCAAAGTGTTTCAAATGCATCTCGCTCGCACACAACTGCAGATAAAACTCCTTGTTCATCACAAAGTGCTCTGGATGCACCTCAAGTGCAGACTGCCAATACTCCACTGCTTCAACGTGCGCACCACGTTGCATAGAGTCCTCAGCTCGCTTCACGAACTTGAGCAACTTCTTCAGACTCCGGTACAAAGCCTTGATGCCCTTGTGCTCAGGGTCCGAGTGCAACCCCTGGCGATAGTGCGACTGAGCTGCCTCGAGTGACTGCTTGTCACCAAGCGAGTACAAGACCTCGCCACGCATTTGCAGCGCAACGAGATTCGAGGGATCGAGTTTCAAGATGGTGCCAAGGTCTGCAATCGCATCGTACGGGTTCTCCATTGACACACTCAATTGCGCTCGCTCCAGGAGCAGCGGAACACTAGAGATAGCCGACCCTTCTAGTACCTCAGTCAAGTGCGTGTACGCTGACTGGTAATCACCGCGACTTTGAGCGCGCTCAGCCTCGTCGATGGAAGCTGCACAGTTTTGGCTTTTGTCCAGCTGCTCTTGGCCTCCTGTCTCCTTCGGGTACAACCTAAACATCGAGAACCACGATCATTACTACACAAAAGCCAAAATCACGTATTTCACACTTAAAAAAGTATCAATCGGCACCATACTCGACATATGTCTGGAAATCCTGAGACGCTTCAGCACATTGTCCCAGCATCATCAAGAGCTTGCCGCGTTGCAGCATTCCCTGCTTGAACTTGGGGTTCACAACTAGCGACGACGACAAGTCCGAAAGAGCGTGCGAGTACTTTCGTTCACTTAAGTACGCTCGAAAGCGCTTGTACAGGTGCCGCTCGTTTGTCGGTTCCATCTCAATGAGCTTGGACAGCAGCGAAATAGCCTGATCATGTAGCATCCACACGTAACGATAAAATGAGGCAACAGTAATAAACGCAAGTATACAAAAGAGGTGTAATAAGCTGAGCACTGAGCTCCGAATCATCTTTTTCCAGACAATCAGTTGCACTTTTTTCGACTAAAAAGCGCTTTTTTCTACTACGTTAGAAAAACGCACCGTTTTCATGTCGCCATCAGCAAATGCGTTGTCAGCAGCGACGCGGACGTTAGAAACGGAATCAGGGATACTGGCGACGACGTGCTGCATTTAGAAATGCGATGATTATCGACAGAAATGAACGGAAAAAGCAATCGATGATCAGCGAGATCGCGATAGAGGGACGAGACCTCAAGCGAGCGTACGTACTCTAACAGCGTAGAACGCACTTAGGACGCTGGCGATGGCGCCCAATACGCGCATAGTTCTTCAGGCAGCTTCTTAGTCCTGCCCGATGTCGTCTACGTGACTGATTAGAAACTGTACGTTACGTCTGACTAGCGTGGGCCAAGTACAGCAATGGCGGTTTAGCGTCGTGCCACGTGTACTTTTATCTAGTATAGAATATGAGGACCGATGGACCAATCCGACGACGGGTTTTTATAAAATGAGGTGGTATATTATACCGATTGCAAAACAAGGTCAAGGACACGTCACTTGAGATTCGCGCAAGAAGGCAGTTATTTCGCGAACAGAATGGAACTAGATGTATAGAGCAATGCGCTATGATGCGGAGAACTGAGACTGAGAATAGCAAACTGCGTCATTAGCTTTGTTGAGTGCTCGTGTATTTTGTATCTTGTCAAGGATTAAAAAGAGGTGCAGGTCAGTTTCATATAGCGATCGCTTCGTAAGCATTGGTGGGCTGTCGGGGATAGCGCATTGCTTGTCCACAGCGTGTTGCGTGAGCTCAGCTAATTTGCTCTCGTAGACGCCGTTGCGTACAGCATCAGTCTCTCAATCTCGAAGAGCTCGTCATCTCTCATTTGGAGTCATTCGTGGCGCTTGCAACTGGCTATTGGGTCCAGAAAGATGGTATGCCAGTGCACAATTGAGCTGAACACTTGAGCCTGAACTCTTGACTCTGTCTGTAGAATTCTAAGGACTTTGCCGCAGAACTTAGCATCGATACCGCGATTCAAGACTAGCAGACAACGAGTCTGTACGATGTTGCATTGTCGATATGCGTACGTCACGGTCGATGTCCCTGAAAGGTGTGAAAACGCATTTGGCTGTAGCGGTATGTTGCGAGAAACAGGCATAGTAAGCACGGATTTGTGCTACTATTGGTGACGAATCTAACAAGCAGCAGTGGTAAGTCTACGGAGATCCCAGCAGCAGAGTCCCGGCATTCCGGATGCCAAATAAGCTCGTTAACACAACGTCTTGCAAAAAAGAGAGTCATCTTGGTGTGATTGTCAACTTCAAAGCATGCATTGCTCAGGTGCTCATTGCTCCTGACTCACTCCACTTCAACTCGTTAACATGGTGAAGTGATGATGAAGGTGGTGTACATAGCTACGGTTGTAGCGACAACGCATGTCCTTGTGCTGGCAATACGTCATCGATTCGAATGTCACTCGTAATTGCAGCGGCGATCCTCTACAAAGCCACCACCAACGTCCACATGAACTTACACGGAGTTGACATCGATGCACATCTAATCAAGTCACTCGCAGGAACCTCCTCCTCAATTGCTGCTGTGTCGTGGATCTACCAGCTTCAATCGTCATCAAGAGCGATTCGAAGAAACCTATCTACCGCAGAAGTGGCGGGGACGGCAACCGCGACACCTTGTCGAGTCTCGAAGTAGTACAATCTGAAGGTATGAGGTATTCTGCGGGACTCTTGGAGAACGAAGCCGCTACTATCACGGCATGAAACGCCATCAATGAAGCAAGAAAGCACGACCAGAGAACACAAGTGACGAGAGAGAAGGTCGGACCTCTTTGAGCCGTTTTGTTCTTCTTCCGCGTGCTGCGTATCAGACTGTAGCCCTGTTCGAGAAACGGCGGTCATGACGTGTGACCCCTTCTCAGCACTGTCGTTTCAAAACTGCTCAGTCCGTGTCGACGCACGGACCTGCTTTCTTCCAGGTAGTTCTCAAATCAGAGTTCGACCAGTACAATCGTCGATCTCTGATAATAGTCGTCGTTACCAGCGTGAGGACACCTTGCTGTCATCTGGCCCTGCACTGGTTTCAGTGCAAGTCAGCATTCCAGCCATTGTCTGGCTTCTCGCTATCTATCGCCTTTCGCAGCGCGTTGAGCCTTCTGAATGCCATACAAGCCGCATACCAATGCCATCGCGTCACGCACGGGCTCACCATTGCTGAATACCGATAACGAACACAATGTAAATTAAAAAAAACGTCACGCTGGGCGTGCCCATGCGACAGCCTCCATGGGCTCCGATATTGGCGGTAAGGGCCGTTGCAAATCAATCGTCCAGCCTTCTTCTATCTTGAGCACACTCGCTCGCTCGTTGCATCAGCGTTTCAGCTTTTATATGAACAACAGGGGGGGGCACCCAACAGCGAGTCGGGCATAGCACGACGTACCCCTCCTCTCATTGTAAAATTGATCTATTCATACACACTTTGCAACGCACGACAAACTCAACAGGAAGGTTCGTCCATGCACTTCATCCACCACCGTGCCGCCACGCCTCCTCCTGCGTTCAAGAGTCCGTTTGCACCATTGCAACTTGCAGGAGAAGATGAGACGCAACTTGAGGCCGTGGCACGGATTTTCGTACAGAACACTGTGTTGCAGTATGAAAAGTTCATTGCCCAGGACCATCGAGAGATAGATGGTAAGTACTGGAAGTGCATCAAGCAAGAACGTGAGCTCCGAGTGTTCCTCCAACGTCGACGCAAAGACGTTGAGCGCCGTACGCGTCGACAATCACGTCTTCGGAGCTTTCGACACCGGAGCTCGAAAACCGCGAAACTATCGGGGACCGACATGTATAACACGACCAGCTTTGGCAGTCGCGAAAGCAGTTGCAGCAGCAGCTCGAGCTTCTTTAGCCGTGGAACAGGCAGCTTTTCCAGCAACTACAGCAACACTAACAGCTCCGATTGTCGATCCACGACGTTTAGTAACGAGTCCAGCATTGGAACTGGACCGTCCACACTACTAGGCGTTGAGTTGCCAATCTTGCAGCTTGTGGGTTCCGTCCCAGGTTCACTAGACGATGCCATGTACGGCGCTCTTGGTGCATCCGTTGAAGCGATGCGGGTGCAGAGTACATACGAGCACGACCACTTTACGGATGGTGCCGTGCTGGCTACGATCTTGACCCCCACAACCACTGACCCGTTCCGGTCCTTATCGATCAAGTGGATGGAACACGCTGGTCCGACGATTGACCATCACCGGTATCATCCATTGCACTACCCCATGACTCTTCCAGGCGCAGGCACTCGAGAAGATCTGGTCTTTCTGGAGGCTACAGGAACAACCACATTGGCATCCGGGGAACGAGTTGGGTACCAATTGCGCCACTCGGTGCACTTCCCTCAGACTCACCTTCGCCCGAACGTGCGACGTGGGAACTTGTCCACATGTACGCTCTTCCGCGATGGAGGTGCAACCATAACTGATGCTCACGAAGGACCCCCTCGTGGATCAATCGAAGTCTTTGCTCGAGCTTGTCTGAGCGGTGGCAATGCCGCGGTTCGATCGACTACCGCTGCCATGGCAGCCACGGGCATGTTTGTGCTCTGTGGACGTATGAAGAAACTCGCGTGGATTCTAGCCCAGCGACAGCCCCCGAGTCAGTCACTCCTGGGGTTCGTCCATCAGCAATCGCATCTATCCGCACTTTCACGCTCGCTGCCGCCATGCAAAGTTCGACATGGCTCACTCACTGTCACGGTCTCCGCTGCTGCTGCCGCAGCGACAGCGGCACCTGACAACAAGTTGTGTGTGACGTGCAAAAAGCGAGGGCCGTGGTTCAGCGTGCGGGGTAAGAAGAAGAAGATGAGAAAGAACTCGACAAGTACGTGTCAATTATGTTGGCGCTACGTGTGTTCCTCCTGTCGTCTCAAAAAGACCGTCACGAGCTGCGTGACAGACCAGCAAGGCAGCTCCGATCGACTCACAACGCATGTGGTGGAGCGAGAGGTTACCCTGTGCAACGTCTGTGTGCACCAATGCATGGTGGCCACCAGTGCTCGCGACGTGGCACGCGAAGAGATTGAAGCTGATCCGAAGCGGTGGCGCTTTCCATCCCCGACTCACGACGACCGGGAACGGACTCGGAGCGGCTTGATGCAAGCGCGTTTTCAGATGCAGTTGCACGGCTTTGGTCGTGACACGAATACTCGAGAGTCAACAAGACCTGCAGCCTCTTTGCGCTCGAAACTTGCTGAGAACAACGAAGTCTTTGGTCGCTATGCCTGACTATAGTAAGATACAAAAATCAGGGGCGAGTGGCGCGTCGACGACCGAAGTGCAGGTCAGGTCGAAACATTAGAGCGCCACTGCGTTTACCCTCACAACTAGAGAAGTCGTTACGAACGAGAGTAACACAATGGAGAGATTCTGCCTTTCACCGGTGTTTGTTTGGCCGTCAACTCTGCCTGTTCTTTGGCAGCAGGCGAAGTGCTGGATTCCTTCCCTCTTTATCCAGCTTCAAGTGCCTCTGTATCAGGGAATCCCATGATGAGCAGTACTTCAACATGGGCACGCCGTCCACGTAGAAACAATAGCGTTCTCAGTGCAGCTTTTTCGCAGTCAGACGCAGTAGTCAACTCCATTCGTCGATACATCTCATGTCGTTTGCCCTGCTCGAAGACGACGACGAGGTTATCTCAGCGGTTCTAGCGCTGCTGGACGAGTCAATTGAAGCGTCTGAAGCGCCAATCATCTCCTCACTCTCGCCACCTCAAGGCCCCGTCCTTTTGCCATGTCCGAGCGAATCTTCGGACGGATCTCCCTTTGAAGCTGCACGCCCCGTGACTCCCAATTCTAGTAAACACCGAAATGGAGCACGTGAATTGCGTCGTCAAGAGGTGCAATATCTTCGTACGCGAGTCCAGGAGCTGGACACGCAGTTCAATGCACTGACACAAGCGGCAAAAGAACGGACGGAGATGACACAAATCAGTACAGATCGAAACCAGGGCGAGGTGTCGTCTGTATTGATGGATGTATGGAAAGACCTGGCGACACGCCAATTGGACCAACGCTTAACTTCAGAGCGGGAAAACAGTCGCCTTAAGAATGCATTGGCTGACCAGGAAACCGTGCGGCAAATGCTGCAACGAGCGCTGAACACAAGAGTGGCACGACGCGTATGGATTAAAAATCAGCGGTCGTGACAGTGCAAGTCAAGGGGTGCTAACTTTTTTCTGACATTTTTGACCATTATAATTTGTACTGCAGGTGATTGAGACAAGTTTTGTGCAAGAAAAAAGATCCAGGCGCGTGCACAGCGTGGCCCTAGAAACGGTGGATCAGGAGTTGTTTGAAACCTTGAGAGTCGGTGTGGATTCGGTGTACCACGAAGCGGCAAAAGTGTTTTTCCAAGTGGATGCGGGCGACTTGACGCCTCCAGGCGTCTTTGGAGAGAAGACGCTGCCATTTGATCTATGCACGACGGCAGAAGCCGCGTGGAGGTGTTTAGCCCAATCGGTTCATGATGAAAAGTCTACGTTTTCACTTAGCAGTGGAAACGATTGGAGCGAACTAACACATGATACGACTGTCGGGGAGAGCTTTGGCGTGGAAATTGCCGTGGCAGAAATTATGGCAGATTTTAGGATCAAGCAAGTTTTCCGGCGATATGTGGAGTCAGATCGAAATGTGATTGCGTGGAGGTCGTACATTGATCCGGCAAAGTTCAGGGACCAGCAAATTGAGGGCGTCCGCTTCCAGGAAAAGGGATCGATAGATATTCGAAGGCTGTCGGAACTACAGCCTTCTGGTACCGAGTTCACACGACTACGCATCTGGCATGTCATAACTCCGGAGATGCGAAGTAGCACAAAAGGGCCCGCCGGTCAGTTTGTACAGGAGCTCACGAATTTTGTGCTGGGCGGATCGTCGTCTGCAAGTACAGTGCAGATGATCGAGAACATGCTGATGGAGCAGTCAAGAAGCAGAAGTACGAGTTGTACTGTATAATGCGAGACGCATGTGATATCGACACCGTTCAAGTTGCTCACTGCAACCTTGTCCAGTTGCAGTGAGTGGAAGGGACTAGAATTGCAGCGAACAAATGTTTGCGAGATCTCACTTTCTCACATCCGTGCACGTGCGGTGTCTCATTGCGTAATACCAACTAGCTGTCTTTAGCTTGTACCCAACAATTCGGTGACATTATTCGTGATCGCTCACCCTGCGTGACCCATGATATTCATCCTTGTCTTTTACCGGAGTGATGGCGCATTTTTACGAGCGACTCCTGATAGAATATATTCGACAAAATGCTCGTCTTTGTCCGTCCAAAGTAAAAGTTTATAGCCACATTATGGCATCATTGGCGCAATTGTGCGGAGTATCTGACAAACAGAAGACTGAAAATGCTTCGCCAAGCCGTCGATTAAGCCTGAAGTCGTTCGTATTATGCACCTAGTCGATCACCACGTATACCAGTGCCCGATGTCTACGTGCTGATGACAGTTCGACTACTTGCGAAAGATGAGCAAAGCGGAAGGAAGAAGAACGGAATCCTCGACATGTTAAGCCAGAGCTTAGCCAAAAAAATGCACACGTTGTAGCATTTATCTTGGCGGCATTGTCAGTCGTCTTTCATGTTCGCTCACCGATTCAAAGAAGAGGCCACATGTGTGCTACACTACTATTCTTAAACATCGCTTTGTAGGAAACCAAGCTGGCATCCACAGCCCAATAAGTTCTGTCTTTCTCTCACATAGCTATGAAGCATTATCGCATGCGTCCAGTCGCAAGGTGACGTAACTATTTTCATTTTATCCCCCTTTATCAGTATTATGTATTCCTGATTGGCAGTTTTGCTGCTACCGGTCTTGTTGAAGTAGAAGATCGTGATTAAGACGACCCATGATGAAAGGGGACTAGTGATAAGGTCGACTATCGTAACGGACGAGTAATGACACGAAACCTACGCAGAAGAAACTGAAAGTAACGGACACAGAGATAACTAGGATCAAAGGCTGCAATACATTTAGTTCTCAATTTACCATCCAAGTCTCAAGCAGCAAACAACAGGTCTTGACGGCACCTGCCTGCTTTAGGACACCAAACGCTAAAGCTGATAGTTTGCTTTGCCTACTCTTTTGGCCGCAGGTTACAGGACGTGCGCCATCATCCAAATGCATTGTAAACCAACGTGTCTTGAACATTCTATGCTGGGCCAGATCGTGATAGGCCTCGTCTTATTGTCCAGGTGTTTGAATCGCACCTTGTTGCAATACATGGGTAGTATCGTATCCAATAATTTGTTTGCTTGCTTAGCAAGCTTTTGGGTCAAAGTGGTAAAGTGTCGAGCAACGTTTACTTCGAATCGATCGAAGACTTTGATTTGCCCGAGGTTTGGAGGTTAATGCTGATCAAAAGTAGGCTATTGCACTCGAAATACAAAATGGCAATGTAAATTCACAAGTGTATTTGCATCGAATCGACAAATTCACTCATGAAGCAAGCGAATGCTAGCTGCAAGTGTCGTTTTTATCAATGTAACTGGATTAGATGGGGCTGGCTGCAATTCTTATTGAATGATCGACGGGAATACACTACACACATCATTAACTTACGTGCCATACTGGTGCAACTTGCTAGTTATCTTGTGTTGACCTGTACAATAATTGCTTACAAACGAAGTTGTCGAATGGGCGCAAGTGACATTCACTTTTAGTTCATAAAGGACGTCAGAGTCGCTGGCACCCGTCGATCATCGAACGTTGCAAGACGAGATACTTCAAAGAGAGGCAACGACCGCAGCTGTACACTTTAACATATTCAGCACGGTTTTCAGAACCTGTCTAGAAACTCGTCAAGCATCAATCATCCGGTCACCTGCTAAAGCTTCTGCTGGCGCATGACCTGGGACGGAAGCAAAAGTTGTGGTCCACCCTTCGGCTTGGCTTTACTGCCCTGCTTCGGAACCCACTTCGTCTGAGATCCTTGTGCACCTACCTGCCCTGCAACGGGAGTACTCTCACTTTTGGAAACCGTTCCCTTCTTGCTCTTCCCATGCACGCTCTGTTTGGATTTCGATCCATTAGCTGTAGTATTCGTCGTAGTACTTGGTTTCGTGTGGGCCTGAAAAGATCGAGCGGCTCCAACAGGACGCTTTCCTTCAATGGGTGGGACTGGAAATTGCGGCTGGGGCGGCATGAACACTCCAGGTTGTGGCACGTACATAGGGGCAAACGTCCCGTCAGGCATAAGAAAGAGCTGCGGCCTCTGTCCAGGCCCAGGTGGCTGCGTCGCATAGTACACTGGATGCGGTGGCGCCATATGTTGTGCCGGGCCTGCACTCGGCAAGGGGTGCGATAGCAGTGGAGGTACGCCGGATCGTCTTTGCTTGCGCATGTGAGCAGGCAACCCCATCAATGGAGCAGCAGGTGCATGCAGAGAAGGTGCCGACACCGTAGCTGCGGCAGCTGTAAAAAAAGCTGCGACGGATGGAGACAGATTTTGCTCTGCTGGCACGGACGATGGCGTCACTACTGCCATTGGTAGCGGTGCAGATGGAACGATCGGTGTCTTAGAGATATTTCGTGCTTTTTCACCACGCGAAACAGCATCTTCGCCGCAGTGGCTCCACTTTTTGATCAGCTGTTGAATCTTCTCCGGGTCTGGAGGCGCTGGCATTGCGCTGGGAACAGGTGGCGCTACCAACGGTGTGCAAATCGTAGCAGGGGTCTTGTCGGGTGCCTTCACGGTTTGTCTAGGAGCGCGCATGTTCGTGCTAACCGCATAATCTCCGCTGGAGGCATGTCGCTCATTACGGACATTCACTAGCTGGCCATTTCCGTTCGGCCCACGCTTCGGACGGTTATTGCGGGCTTGTTTCATGCTGCCTGGCGGAGCAGATACACAAAGCAAACTGTTCCACGCCACGATCTTGCCACGGTCGACACTAGTTGTTCCGTAAAGTGCCTCACCGCCTGTAAAGCTTTCATCGAAAAGTACCTCAACGCACTTACTACTCACGTGAGTAGCTACAACTGTGCCTCGATGGCCAAACGGCACTCCACGCGCACTGATATTGATCACGCGGTCTCCCAAAATCGGCGCACCTCGGTTTACTGATGACTGCTGCGAAACCTCGTGTCCCGTCAAGTCCTGGTTTACTAACGGGTTCGGACGAAACAGGTCCGCGGCTTTGATAGTCATGGCAACAGGTGCACCTCTCTGTTTCGTTTCAGTCTTCGCGCGCTCCGTTGCGCGCAATGATCCTGCGGCTTCCAAGGCACGAACACCTTTCGCCGTAATGTACTCCGAAGTGATCGGAATGTGTTTCGAATGCTCGCTCGCACCCAAACGTTGTTGCTCAATCCACTGTTTCACTGCTCCTATCTCAATCTCCACACGCTCGCTGTCGTCAATTCCAAACACATCTTTAGCTCGGTACGTTGTTGCAAAAGGTAGACGGCCCAAGTTACGAACTACTTCAGGAAATTTGTCCTGGTAGGATGCAATCAGCTGCACTGCACGCTCCGTGTACTCCCATATAGCGGCGCTGCCATTTTTAGGCTGCCCGTATCCCATGTTTGCATCACTCCCTTCATCGCTGCCACTGCTACCTACAATTTTAACAATGTCGCCCTTTCTCCATACATTGACTTCATCGCCATAATTGGAGGCGTTCTTGTCATGATTCGCACGTCTGCAATATCCGGGAAGAAGCAGCTCCTTACGATAGCGAATGTTCAGCCCAATATCCGCACCAACGGGCTTAATTATCACGCTTCCGGTAAGTAAGCCCACAGTTGACGCTGAGATACCTAGCTTCTGGGCTACCATGTAACCCGGAAAAAAACGATCTGTGATTGCTTGCACGACTACGTAGCCAAACGGAGGCTCCTGATCAATCGTATTCACGTGTACAGTAACAGCGTGTTGTTCTTCATTTTGTGCGCGCACAACTACCGTACAGCCAAGCCACTTACCTTGTGTTATAAGCGCTTTCGAACCAACTGGAAAGCGTTCATCCAGCGGCATCATAGCCGTTTCTTCAAACCGTGCATCGAGTAGTTTACGATTGCGAACAGTAAGCTGGGCGGGCACAAACGCCTCTGTCTCTCCGAACTTCTTCTCAATTCCGCCAGTAAGCGGGTTCGACACCATACCTTGAAGAGGCAACACATGCAGTACCACGGTGATTCCAGCTCTGCCCAAGTCGATTCCGCCGCTGCCAGGAGTGCCACGACCGGAGAGCAGCTTGACCACCTCTGTCTGTGCATAGTAATTCCACGCACTCTTTTCATCCGAGCCGTATTGCGTGAACTCGATCTCGCTTGGTTTGAGGCCATGATTATTGCGCTTGCGGCTGAACTGCTTCTGCCGATATTCCCCTGATTGCGTACTAATTCCCACAACAAGTCCCTCGTGAAGGTTTGGCCAATTTGCCAGGACAGTAGTTCCCAAAAGCTCACGCGGATTGATTTCATCTGCAGTAGCGCTTTCGCCGTCGTTGAGCTTTCCCGATGCCGGAAGCTGAAGAATCAAACTGGGCTTGCGAGAGCGCATACCGAAACAGTTCAATCCAACGCTGGCTGTACGTGTACTTTCAATTTGGACCGTGTAGAGCGACGGGAAGCCCGGAAGTGGAAGCACAACACCGTCCATCAACTTACTTTGAAACTCGCCACCGGGAATACCTGGAAGATAGTACTCTTCCACTCGTGTGTTGCAGTACTGCACATCAGGGTATCCAGCAACACCAGGCAGACTGGACTTGAGAGTGTTCAGCGCATCGACATCTCGCACAATTCGAATCGGTACACGCTGGAGCTTGTTGCGCCGACGTTCGGCCTCTGTAAGCTCCGAGTCTGGGCAGTATTGGGCAATTGCTTGTTTAAGCAACGCCACGTCGATGAACGGCAGCAAGTTGACACCCTCCCAAGCGTTGCGTTTGCCTTCTGTATCGATTGCAAAAGTCTCGGGATAGAAATGTTTGATCGGTGACAATGGCGAGAGCATGAGAAAGCGGTACGGCTTCGGCACGAGATCGGCGCTAGAAGACGGCAAATTCGACATCAACTGCTCGAACGGTAGCAATGGGCCTGCGATTGACGGGTCTTCGTCAAACTTTACATTTGCAATCAGATCCTCAATATCCGTTAAATCAGAAATCATCGGAGCATAATGGTAAGGGTAGTACCACGCCCATGACGGTGGACCTTGATAGTAGTAGGCAAGACACCATACCAATGCCTCCATATAAGCTTTCTTCACATGTTCCAAATCTCTGTTGGCGGCGTCGCCGTTGCCTCGCTTGATGCCGTATTTGTTCTCGTAATAATTCCACTTCGTTTCCTGGAAACTCTCACTGCCAACAAGCATTAGCACTTCGCAATCGCTTTTCTCAAGTTCAAATAACGCTTTGGTGCTTTCGCGACCATCTAGAGCCTCTAGCAATGCACGCTCGGCTTCCTCTTCATCTCTCTCTTCGTCATCCACCAACACTGGTGGGCAATCCACACCGTCGTCGTCACGGAGAGCGATTACGGCTTTCTGGACTTCCTCAGCATCAACATCGTGTTGAATGGATTGTCGTTTCCCGCCTCGCCGTCCCGATCGCTGCTTCTCTGCCACTGCGCGATTGATAAGAATGTCCTCCTCCTCATCGCCGATTACCTGGAAAAGCTCCTGCAGTAGTTTCACATTAATCAGTTTTCCATTCAACGTCAAGTAGCTTCCTTCATGGGTCTCCAATAGCTTCCGATACACTTTCAGCAGCAATGGAATCGCCTCTTCACTGATCTCGAGCGTAGGACTATGCGGGATAAAGTCATTTCCAAGCAAGAACGTCAAGAGGATGAAATCGTCCAGCATACGCTCTCCATCCAGTGGCGCTTCCACGCGCATCTCGAGCATCAAGTACTCTCGAAATAAACTCAAGTGCACCAACTGCCACTGCTGTTCTTCAATCTGCTTCGCCGCCACTTGTTTGTGCTGCTGTCCCCACACGACTGTCTCCCTCACGAGCGTAAAGTGCGGTTCGTGCGTCATCAGACCCAGCAGCATCAAATCCGCGTCACTGCCGTACATACAGTGCCGCACATTGGCGTCATAGTCCGTCGTCATCTTCTGGTGCCGGATAAACTCGACAATCTTGTGCTCGCCTTCGCCCGGGACTTCACTGCCACTGAAGAAAACCTCGAGCCGCGCCCACAACGGGTCGTCCTTCATCTTGCGACGGACAAAGTAGACCAAATGCTGCGACAAGGTGCTTAGAAACGCCGTCCCGGGCGTGATACAATTGGAATCAAACAGCGTCGAGCCACGGGGCCGCTCCGTCTCGTCGTCAGCTTGGATCTTGACGTGCTTTTCCTTTTCGATCGCTTCTTGACGCTCAAGACCCGCGCGGAAGCGACGCGAGCGCTGCTGGTTGAGCTTCGCGCGCGGGGCGACGCCGTCGATCGCAATGTACACGAGCTGCTTGGGCTTGATGATGTGCGTGACGAGGCGGTCCAGGTACGTGAAGATGCCGTGCAGCTGGGCTTCGAGCGACTGCTGCGACAACCTCGCGTCGGTCGCTGTATCGGAGTGGGTACAGCTGTGGATAATGCCGTTCATGTCGAGATAAAAGGCGTCGAATTCGGGGAGGAGCGACACGTCCGAGATGGGCTCGTTCAGAAGCGGGTACCGCTCGGACATGTAGCGGTAGAAGCGGGGGATGCCCATGGCGGGAGGGGCGACACGAGGCGCGAGCGGATGGCAAGAGGTTGTTCTACTGGTGGCGGGTGGGGCTTGTGGGATATGACGGGGTCAAAGAGGGAGAGATCTTCGTTGCGTCGCGGAAGCTTAAGTGCGCATCGGGGATGACAGGATCACTGAATTTGTTGGGGATCAGTGGTGATGTGACGCGCGTTGTGATATTTTCGTTCGCGTAGCTCGTTGGATCGCGGTGTATGATCGCGTTATGATTCATATTAGAAATGACCTCGTTCGGAGGGGGGAGGGGTCTTATCTGGTGATATTATTGTCATTAGTTTTGAGAAGTGGTGGCCTGCAGTTATGAGGTTGTGAACTATCGCACATATCCGAGTGCTTCGATGGGAATAGGTTAGCTCATAGTGGAGCGCCTACACGATCTTTCGATCTGTCAGCGGTGCCGGTGGCTGAAACAATGTTGCCCTCGTATAGTAGATGCTATAGGTAGCTTTGTACGCCCGTACACGATGGTGTGTTTGTTGAAGATCGGGATGAAGAGTCACGATGTGCGGCACGACATGTCAGATCTGGTTGGTGTCGGCGACTGTTTGCATGTTTATAAGAGGACAGTCGACAGATGAAGGGGCTGCAAAGATGGGTGAAGAAGCTTGCAGTTACCAACAGCGGGAAGCGCGTCATCGGAGTGGTGGCGAATGGTAGCGCAGCGACAGTAAGTCGACCTAGTAAGAGCGGCAGATACAGAGACATAGTGTGCGAGATAGCAAGCAGAATAGCTAGGACACAACGGCACAGTTTGAATATCAGTTTTCCTTTCTACCTCATCAAGTGCAAGCTCGACATCAGCTAACAGGTTATGAGCCCAAACCCAATGGCTCCTCCGACTGATGAAATGACGACTTCTGCACCTGCAGACCATGGCCACGAAAGGGTCGCCGTTGTTGGCGATACCCAAGCCCACGAAAGGGGTGCGGTGACCGACGAAAGGATCCTCACAATGCTGGCTGCACTCAAGGATCGCATGCAAGCGCTCAAGGCGTCGCAGATGCAGATCGACGAGGACGAGCGACTGCGAGGCGCGATCGACAGTGCCTTTTTTGCGTCAGCGCTGGGACGCGGCATGGGCGGTACGACTCTACATCGTGACACTTTAATTAAATGCTCCGAGGCAGCCGCGTGGACGTGTTCGCGTGACGCAACCAGGTGACTCGCTATTCCAGCAGTTCGGTCCACAGTATGTCGGTCCGCGACAGCCATCGGGCGCTGCTCGACCACAGCGCCGCGCTATGCGCCAGTGTCGCCTCCATATTTTGAAGACGTTAATGCGCCTGTAACACAAATGCAGCAGGTACCGACGCAGGAGTTGCCGTTGCGTGTCCTGGATGCACGCCAACGTAAGCTTGCTATTCGCAAGTTTGATGGTGGAGAACTGTGCCAGGGTCTCGGATCGGGTTTTGCTGACTGGGGTCGCACGTTCTTGCGCTAAGTCACTATGGCGCAGCAGGCCTGCGGATTTGCATGGGCTGAAGATGTCAAGGTCGACTTGCTGGAACACTACCTAAGTGGGACAACAGAGCGGTACTACCAAAAACAAGTGGACGTTTAATGGCTCGAATAAGCCTCTCTCGATCACGCTATGGGCCGCTTGCTACACACATTCATGACTACAATCACGGCGTCGCAAATCATGAAGCTTGTCACTGCAAAGAAGGATCTCAAGAGATCATGGCCTGAACACCACCTGTATGTGGTTGCTGTATGCGATGCCTGCGGTGGAGGTGCAGAAGCACAAGTTCTCAACAACATTGTCCACTATGCGTCGGCTGATCTTACAACAGTTTAAATGGCCAAGTACAACACTGACCGACGCGATCATTTGCGCCAAGCTGAAGAACTTGCGCATTCTGCACAGTCTGTTGAGCTCGAGAACAAGACCGGAAGGACGTTAAGACGCGAGTTAGTCGCCGCTGTCACTGATGAAAGACGTCGCAAGGAGACACGTTCATGCTACCATTGTGGCAAACAAGGTCATTTGAAGATTAACTGCAGTTCAAAAAGGAACGTCAACAAGAGCGCCAAGAACGACGGCGAGGTGGTTCTTGCTGTTAATGAAGACAGCGACAATGTGAACGACGACTGGATTCTCGACAGCGGTGCCAGTCGACACCTGGTGAACGACGATCGCCTGCTGATCGACGCAGAGATTTGCAACGATGTAGTCTCGCTAGCTGATAACTAGAAGGTCAGTCTGTCCAAGGTAGGTGGTGTGAGACTCTCCGTGGTTGCCAATGGACAAGAGGTAGCAGTCAAACTCACGGACGTCTACTATTCACCGAATCTGGCCGGCAACATCATTATCTATGGTAAGCTTGATCAAAAGGGATACATTCTTAAGTATTATAATGGAAAGCGATCAGTAGCTCGACGGAGTGATGACCAAGTCGCGTTCGACGTGACTATGGATAATAGTGTGCTGATCGTCGAGACAGTGAAAAAGAGTTTAAACAAATAGGAGACAGCGGATGTTATAATGGCTGCCGTTCAGGAGAAGGCAGCAGATGATATGACTTCTGAGATACATCGTGATTCTCTGCTACACTTTCATCAACGTCTGGGGCATCTGTCGTATGATGCAATTGAAAAGGTCGCGAGAAATCCAAGCTCGGGTATCGAGCTGACGGACCACAAACGGATGACATGCATCACGTGCGCACAATCCAAGCAGACAAAAAACAAGCAGAACCAGAAAGACTCTGGACAGAACGCCCCGATCGACCGCATCGGCGGTGTCATCTGCTCGGACCTAAAAAGTCCACTAACGCCTGCGGATCGACTCGGAAACCGATATCTGATCAACTTCATCGATTACAAGACCAACTACTGTCGAGTTTTCTTAGCTCGAACCAAGGACGCTTCGGCAAAGAAGTTCGAGCACATCTTGGTGTTCTTTGAGCGACAATTTGAGTGCAAAATCGCGGTTTTCAGGACAGATGGCGGTGGAAAATGCCAGAATGTTGATCTGTTCTGCAAATCGACAGGCGTTGCAAGACAAGTGAGTGAAGCGCGAAATCAAGCGTCGAATTGGAGAGCTGAGAGAATGCACAGGACCGTTCTAAACATGACACGAGCGATGATCTTCGCGTCTGGGTTGCCCTTTACGTTCTGGGGTGATGCCACTAAATACTCCACGTATAATTTGAACAGGAGCCCCACATGTTCAAATTTTTAAACGAGCGTCGCCGCTTAAAGTTCTGACGAATAAATTGCCGGATTTGCGCAACATCGTCGATTTTGGCTCCCACTGTACCGTCTATAGTGACCTAAGCAAGAACACGTTCGCGCGCCGCTCTCAGGTGGGCACGACCGTTGGATGCAGTGACGAAACCAAGGGTTTCAGAGTAATCATCAGGAAGGAAAACAAGTTCATCTCGACGCAGCATGTCAGGAATATTGAAACGTTGTCTAAACCCGGAACAGGCAGCTGCAACTAGCCCTTTATGACGATGACCGAGCAGATTCAGACGAAGGCACTGAGACACCTGTGAGACAGAGCATTAGTGTTACTGCGAGCAAGAAGCCCAAGAAGAAGAAACAGTGGACTCGCCAGCCACACGTGACAAGAGTTGCGGCAAAAAAAAGCAGCTGCAAGCCAACAAAGAAGTATCTGTCAGCGCAGATGTCGTCAATCACGTGTTCGAAAAAGATCCTCGCAACTATGGCGAAGCAATGAAGAGCAAGAAGAGAAACGAGTGGCAAAAGGCAATGCGTGAGGAGCTGGACGCGCTCAAAAGAAACAAAGTGTGGCGTTAGGCGCTCCGATCAAGCAACAGCAACTTTCTCCACAGTAAATGGGTCTTTAAGACCAAGACGACTGCCGATGGAGATTTGGAAAGGCACAAAGCGCGCCTCGTTGCCTGCGGTATTGAACAAGTTTTTGGCGTGGAATACGCGCAGCTTTCGCTGCCGTCATGGACGTGACGACAGTGAAAGTAATCTTGGCGTTAGCTGCTACATGAAGCGACCCTGTTAAGCACGGAGACGTCCCCAATGCTTACGTTAAAGCAGAGAAGAAACAACATCTCGAGAGTCTGATGCATGTCCCCAAGGGCATGACGATTTATACAAGAGAATTTAAGAACTGGGTGCAATGAAAATTGAAGATGTCGTGCTTAAACTGAAGAAAAGTCTTTATGGTTTAAAGCAAGCAGGGCGATTGTGGAGCCAATTGCTTAACAATCGGCTATTGGAAGCTGGATTTACTCGCTGCATCAGCGACCTCTGCTTGTATTACAAGCGCGACATCGATGGAGTCGTCATCGTCGGAGTTTACGTCGACGATTTGCTGGTGACTGGAACATCCGCTGTTGCACTTGACGTTTTTCTTGCAAGCCTCGAAAGTCTTTCGATTAAAGATCTTGGACCAGTGTAGAAATTGTTGGGGATGCGCGTGACGCGCAACGAAGATCGTGGATATTTTCTTTACCAGGAGGAGGCGATCGTCGACTTGCTGCGTGACCACGGCATGACCGATACCAACTCAAGTCGTGCGCCTATCGGGACAGATGTTTATGAAGTTCAATGTGCAGACTGCGGACTACTTGCAGACACGGGTGCTCCAGGTCAACCTAGCGTTCGTGCTTCTCATTCAATTGTCGGATCGTTGCTATGGGTAGCGATGTGCACAAGACCCGACATCGCATTTGCGGTGCACAAGGCAACCAGACAAGCACACGAGCCACGGGTCCATGACTGGAAATTGGCTAAGCGCATCGTGCGATATTTGAGTGGCACGCGTGGATTGAAGATCAGCATGAATCCAGCAGTCGAAGAAACTGCACAACCTGTTATAATGAGCTACAGTGACGCAGACAACGCAGCCGACAAGGCAGACAGAACGTCTTTGACCGGTAGCGTTATCATGCTAAAAGAAATGATAATCAGCTGGTGCTTGAAAAAGAAAGGAGGTGTGGCGCTCTCGACAATGGAGTCATAATTTGTGGCAGTGTCTGAAGCTGGACGAGAGCTACTTGGATTGAGAGAGACGCTGAGTGAGATTGATGAGTCGGCTGCACTACCGATGAAAATGCTAATCGACAACCAGGCAGAGATACGGCAGATTGAAGGAGAAGCGTCGTCTACTGAGGCCAAGCACATTGATCTGAGAGTCAAGTGCTTGTGCAAATATGCTTGTCGATGCATTGAGGTGCCACAATATGTGCCGAGCGACCTGATGCTAGCGGAAGTACTCACCAAAGCACTCGATGCAGTCAAGACGGTCAAGTTGCGATCACTTCTTCACATCGTGTAAGCGCAGTGTAAGCCGCCGACAAGGAGCATTGGTGAAGATCGGGATGAAGAGTCACGATGTGCGACACGACATGTCAGATCAAGTTGGTGTCGGCGACTGTTTGCATGTTTATAAGAGGACAGTCGACAGATGAAGGGGCTGCAAAGATGGGTGAAGAAGCTCGCAGTTACCAACAGACGGGAAGCGCGTCATCAGAGTGGTGGCGAATGGTAGCGCAGCGACAGTAAGTCGACCTAGTAAGAGCGGCAGATACAGAAACATAGTGTGCGAGATAGCAAGCAGAATAGCTAGGACACAACGGCACAGTTTGAATATCAGTTTTCCTTTCTACCTCATCAAGTGCAAGCTCAACATCAGCTAACAGTGTTCCATGAATTGATGTACGACGGATTCAACTCGTCTCCTGACATTGTCATCAAAATGAGAGTGTGGAGGTTATTAGCTTAGATGACATCCGTAATTGCCTTAAATAATGATATTGTTATTACAATCATTTTATGGATATCATATTCGCTATGCATTACAACCAGAGCTAACACCAAGCGCTATTTTACATCCCGATTTTTGTGTTTTTATATTGAAACCCAACAGCCTGCAATCTTCCAAGATCAAGTTTTTTCAGGTTTTATTTCCCAACAATCATGTGACCTACGCACGATCCCGCCGGCCACCGATCCCTGCCACTGCGAGGAATCCAACAGACATGATCTATCGTCAGTATGATAGCAAATTAAGCTCCCTATAGCCGTACCTACTACTATGTCGTAATCGTCGTTTTCTACAAGCCAGTTTAACAAACGCGTCGATAACTTCAACGACGACGTTCTCGATGTTCAGCATCGAGACCCGCAGGTCGTTATGTTGGACATTAGAATGGTCGTTGGTGATGACATTGAAATCGAGATTCAGGCGCCAAAACGAAAAACAAGGTTGTTCTGCTAGCGCAGTATGGAATTGGGTACCGATGATGCGTCTCTACTAAATGCCAAGAGTGCCGAATACAGGCACTAGAGATTCTCTGATTAATCACCATAAAAGGAGGAAAGCGCAAACGTACATATTAACTTATGTGGTCTATGTGATCGAGACTGCCGAGGAGCAACCGCTTACAGCCGGAGGGCGTCCTGTCTAAGTTTCCTGTAGACGTCGAGCCCCACAATAAAAAAATCATCATGAGATAAAAGCACATAACATTGGCATTCATGGACCGAGCTCGTGATTTCAGAGACATTCGCTCGAATCTAAGGAATTGAATCTACCCAATCGATTCAACGAACTGGTGTTCATTGGGAGAAACTTGTCGATCCTCTACGGCTACATGCACGACGGTGACGATGATGTAGGTAGTGAGTCTCCCAGTAGGCGGCCACCCATCAAAACGAATAAAGCCATGGTGTTTTTGCTTTAATCGGCTTTTATCGTATCGGTTCAAATACGGGATTGCCTAGTCAAAACTAATCGTTTTTTTTCAGCCCTGAATTCAATACATTGCCATCGGTTTTTTTTAAAGAAATGTTCTTTTTCACCATGACGATAAAAATGCCCCAGATAATTGAAAAATCAAGAAGGAAATTGAGAAGTACTCGCCCACCCTTTGATGCAAACATACTCATTCGGACTCCAAATATTTATCAGTTGCCACAAGTTGTAACGTAAATGCATAAAATATGTCTTACTAATCAAACAGCACTACGACATTTGATCAGTAATAGGGTGTGACCAGTAAATTGAACTACCAATCTGCCAAATGGACGAATGTTGATCACGTTCTTCATGCAGAATCTCACACGTTGTGTTATCAGGACCTATCTCTCTTTATTGAAATTTGACACCCTAAACTTTGATAGAAATAATTGACTATGCTTGCACCGCCAGCAGGGGCCGACGGAGTAGCAAACACTGGATCTACAACGACTGGCGCAGCAACAAACCGGAGGAGCCATAAAACTGGGCTAGCCATCACAGGCTCGACAACCACAAGTGCCTCTTCCACCGGAGCCGATGCCCAGTTATGCTCCATCATCCACTCCCACTATCTGTCGCTCACAGCCGTCCTTGGCACTTCAGTTGCCTCCTCGACAAAAATAGTGGCTGTCAAATGCAGTTGCTTTTCTCTGGAATAGGCGCCACTTCCGCCTGGACCGATGCCCAGTTATGCTCCATCATCCACTCCCACTATCTGTCGCTCACAGCCGTCCTTGGCGCTTCAGTTGCCTCCTCGACAAAAATAGTGGCTGTCGAAGGCAGTTGCTTTTCTCTGGAATAGGCGCCACTTCCGCCTGGACCGATGCTATATTATTAATCTCGACCACAACCTCTGTAGAAAACTCGCCAATTCCCTCGGCCGCACACTTCAGACCTCATGTCTTTTCTGTCAAAAGCTGTTCAAACGGCAGCTCCAGAATGCTCATACGTGCTGCATGTACCGCTTTACGGGCGTCCTGGACCACCGTCTTGAGTGCTCTGTTTGCCTGGTCTATCTTCATCTGCGCTTTCTGCTGCACCTAGTCGGCCCACTCCTCGTGCTTGACCTTGCTCATGGCTATATCCAGCGTCTCCACACGGAACGTAATGCCGAGCGGCTCAAGGCTGTAAAGCACACCGACGTGGCGCTGGCCGCATCTGGCAACAGCACGCGATACGCCTCCTCGTACTCGGCCTGCAACTTAGCGTTCAAGCAGTCTCCCTCCACGTCCGCGTACTGCATTACAAAGCTGCTGGGCGCAAAATTCAATGTATCGGCAATGAGCATCGTCAAAGCCTCGAGCGATAACGACATAAGATGCACGCGCTGGCGGTGCAGCTCAACCCTTGTATTAGATCTTGAGCGCTTTTTTCTTGGCGTCAATCGTAAGGTTTGTTGGAGTGAGTGAAGTAAAGAAATACCATGCAGTGGAGTCCATCATGGTCAAGATCGCAACGCTGTTTAATTTAGTGACTTACGTTGTTAAGAATTTGCGTTTCATTTTGAGACAAAGAATTAATTACACAGTTGGGTGGGTGTGTACGCATCAAAGAGTGGGTGCGTACCGGTAAATTTCTTTTTAATAGTACTCCACGTCCTCGTATACTCTAGTTAGTAAGGTACCTTTATACCGACATTGTGTTTTGATGTAGGGCTTAACCTAATACCAATACTCTCACATGCTATATGCTGATACCTATGACTTACAAAACAAAGATGATCCCTTAATTACGGTCATGCGGATATGCACTGTGACAGAGTGATAGTATGCTATGCTCGCGTATCAACGCTACATTAAGCAAATGCATATTTGCAACGTGCAAAATGGAGCAACCTAGGTTCCTTAAAGAAACCTCATATCGATTCTAGCAGGTTCAAAGGTCCTCAAAATTAAGAAGCGCCACAATTACTACCAATTTGCTATATTTGTATCCGAAAATTAGTTTTCTAACACACCGAACAACGCAGCAGGTGGTGCGGCACCAAATATTACCGTTACAGGTTCGCATGCCAATTGCTAACGGATACAACCCGACTAAATCATGTTGAAGTCCGTATTGTGCGTTCTGATACATTTCTTTATACTATGATGTGCGTGTTGAATTGCGTAAACACTTCGACCAATTTAAAATTCGTTCGTGTGTTGTGATTACATGATGAGCTCTCCACGTGCAGCGTATTGTCCTTTGAGTTTGGGAAACAGTGACAGCACCAGCTAATCCCCATTACAGCACCATAAATGCTGACATCAGCCCTGGTAAAGCCTTTTCGAATTGATAAAAAAGAGTCAAACAGGTAGAATAGATTTGTGATAGTCTATTTAATGATTAACAAAGCTCAAGTAGATATTGCGTACGAGCCGATAATGTATTCATGTCAATTCACATAACAACAACAACATCAGCACTGTAGTACCAACACCACCACAAAACAGTAGTTACACCACGAACACTAACAGCATTACCATAAACGACGACATCAGCCGAACCAATACCAACTGAAGTAGCAGCGGTGTCAAAAGCGACAGGAACGTATAATTGCTTGCAAAATTAAAAACAGCGGATACAGGCATAGCGGTAGCAGCAACTACGAAACTGTGGCAAAGCGGTCATTAGGAAATTTCTTTTGGGACTTAGATCGGCGATCGCACGGGTCGCAAGCTTCAGTTAAGCCAAGAATGCTATAATTGGTGGGTACAGGCCGGGACGGGTAGCTGGCAATAGCGTTACCAAACCCCAAGTGGACAAGATCGTCCAGCCTAGGACAAAGCTATAGGTCTTCACACCCGTTTTGATTACGCAATCCGTCGTGAGATGCGGCAAGACAAGAACCTCGATCTCACTAAAATACCGCGATCCTAACCCAGGATCGCTAGTCCAATCTCAGCTGCGATCCGCTATAAGTATCACGATCCGCTAGTAGAATCACGATCCCCTAGTCGAAACACGATCCACTAGTAGGATCACGATCCGCTAGTAAGATCACGACCTGCTAGTAGGATCACGATCCGCTAGTAGGATCACGATCCGCTAGCAGGATCTTGGGGATGTCTAAGGTGGGCCAAAAGAAGATGCGACTGCTGATATACTGGATGTGGACCACACATATGTGAGGGGACGAACTTCCTGGAAAGGCGACGCGTGGCATCTGGTTAGGATATACGAACAGGCATCGGGGTGGGGTTTAGATTGGTTGGTTGACATAAAACAGTGTTCAAATTACTTCACAAGGCACACTTTATCTCCCCTGGATTTATCTTTGGCCCTTATCGAACAAAGAGTCGCGCTACACGTCTACGCAAGTGTCACACCTGGATTGTTTTGGCAGGTGTGTTCAAGAACTCTCAGGCAACATCAACTGCGATCAGACGCAGCGAGACACGTAAAGGCAAGGCACAAGATCGCGAGACGGCTCAAGTGGTCAGAAGGCTCGCAGATCAATCAACCACATAGTGGACAAGGCGATCCCGTTGAGATCAGGGTAAATTATATCAGTACCCATAAGTACCCCGTGATCGCGTGAAGATTTCCGCACGATCACAACCCCATCTCCAACACGGTCAAGTTTTACTTCGACGCGAGTCCACCTGAAAGAGTGAACCCGCACAACCGACAGGTACACAAGGTGAGGAAGGCAACACACACGGAATCGGAAAACCCCCTCCGTTAGTCGGTCGTCCGGGCGCTAGTGGAGAGTTGGGATCGACTCATAAATTGAGCGATCGCCACTCCACCACAAAACCAGCAAGAACGACACTATAAAATAATCAGCAGCACCTAAATTTTTTAACTATTTTAGATAGAATACTAGAAAGCAACACTAACGAAAACAAAAAAAACAATGACAAAAACATATCGCCAATTGAAATTACATCAGTATGTATTATCTGTATTTACGGCCGTATCCGACGACGTGTAGAAGCGTTTACATCTTCCCTGTGCCATTTGCGTAAGAAATAGTGGTTGCAAGCTCAGCACATCCGCGGCAAAAACTGCTACGCAGCACCGCCTGTATAGTGGGGGATTCAACACAGCCATTGAAAGAAAATTGAGAAATGTTAAGAGGAGGGATTTTTTGAGCGTACCACGTTAACTTAAGAGTGAGGCATTCTTTATTTTCTCTTTATCTGGGGCAATTTTGGGGTAATATTACTTTCAAATTATCCTCACTTTTCCTTTTCCATTCAGATGGAAACATGATTGTTTTTCTACTTTATTACACAGCGCAGCGCACAAGGTTATGCACCAGATAATCGCATATGTAAAAGTTGTACCAGAAGATGTGCAATGGTCAAGGTAAGATCTGACTTACGTGAGCTCAATACTCTAAAAAGAAAAAGCCGATCGCGTTTACGTCTCTAATTGATGAATTGAGTATTTGCCGCCATCAAGTTGCATATTCGGTCCTTCGAGTCAAGCCTGAGATCATAGCGGTAGATCTTCACTTACAGATCGTCGAAAAGCTTTTTTTTTTTTTTTTTTTTTTTTTTTTTTTTTTTGGGGGGGGTTTTTTCGCTTGGGCCCAATTTTTGACCTTGCACAGTGTCCATGTCGAGGTCATTGTACGCGCCATGGTTTGCGCTCCAATATAATAATTCACCTTCCACAGCTTGATGACGTCGATTTGTCGATTTTTTTCCAGTATCAGTCTGTGCTCGCATCATATGTAACTTGTCTAGTCTTTTGATCGGCAGCAGAAAATTTGTATAATCTCGCTCTATTGCACGTAAAACTCGTTAGCCCTTTTTGTAGTCGGGACTAAAGGTCGAAAGTTAAGAAGTAAGTACGCGCGCCTTAAAATGGCCGTAGACACCTTTATTTGCTATCGAATACACCCATTAGAACATACCAGACTTGTAACATAGCACCGTAGCAGCACACTGGACAATTAGTGTGGAGCTACTATCACCGACAGCAGAGTGATAGGTGCCTCACTTCCTCTGTAATTTGGCAGAGAAAAGGGAAGCAACCAGGAACTGACTAGTTGCTGGCAAAAGTAAAACTGTAATAATAAAGTCCTATTGTTATGTACCTATGTTTTAGTCCCAACTCAACTATTTTACCCTACAAAAATGTATGCTAAAGTCCCGCTAATCACTCATTGCGCGCGTCCGTCGTTATTTGGACCGCTAGAGCTGGCTGATGTGTTAGCCCATATCAGCCAATCAGTGAGTGTTTTAAAATATTATTCCATATGGTGATATTCACGAACATCATCAACGTTTGTGATGTTTTTCTAATAAACATGTATCAGGGATCATACAAATGTAATAGGCTCACGCCACTACAAGTTTTTATCATTGTTTGTGTAGATTCTTGCGGGGGCTGCATCGTCTATGTGAGAATAACGGTCCGTAGGACATATCGATTTGATTTCCATAAAACGACTTCATACAACTTGTAAAAAAACCTTATTCAGGTTTTCGGGGGGGGGTAATTACCAAAAATGAGTGGTGGACATATCATCGCCCCTTTTCTATTTTCCAATTATCTGGGACATTTTTTATTTTACAATCATCCGAGGTATTATTTTTACTTTTTAATTATCTGGGGCATTTTTGGTTTACCTTATTGTTTTAACCGCGATTACGATCGATTTTTAGGAAAGGTGCGTAAAGTCTAAATGGGAGTAATCTGCATATTTGAATTGTATAGTCGTATACAGATCTTCCACCTGGACCATTTTATTGGGTCGGACTGGTGTTTGATCCGGCTAGTTAAAGAACTGAGTTGAGGACTGATCCGGAACAATAACCCGTTATTTTTTTCTTCTTTATGTAGTGCGAATTGCAACCAATACGAATAGAAAATTGCTATATCCCCTTCATGGTGCTGTATTGAGCTCTGTGATCCAAATCAATCACCCGTTTTTATAAAGGATGCTTGTACCGGTCTCTTATGACAACTCTTCATCATTTATTATATCATTCCGCATAATTGGATCTAGAACCGATGCAACCAATAACTGATTCATCAGTCGCCTACGCCGACTTTTTCAGCCGGTAAAAAGAGAGTGCTGCAAGTATCAATGGCGGCAAGAAGACAAGATGGGTCTGGTAGACTTTGTAAGGCTAAGATAATAAAGTAAATCCTTTTTTTAGGTCCCATAGCTTCGTGGCGGATCAGTCATTTGCTTTGTATGTACATGCAGCTTTGAGTTGTACCAAAACTTTGGCCATCGATTTGATGACTAAGCAATCAGATACATGATAAGCTGCCTGAACAAGATTTAAAAGAATGTACATAAATTATATAGTCAGGCAATCCGAAGGTGCGTGCATTGCGTAAGTTAATATAATTGAGTTTGATATGATATTCACATAAAAACATTTACAAAAACGCCAACTTAACAGGCAGACATTAAAGAAGACATTGCTCAAATTTATTCTAGAGCATTAGTTGCCTTTTCAGCTTGTTAAATACAGGCAACTGCTTGATCTTCTCTAGATTTGCGATCTTAAAATGAGCTCTTTGTGGACATCCGCAGATACGATAAGACATGATTTTCTGGTAATGTTTCATCAGGGTGCATGTGCGATATAATTTGGCGGCCATACACAATTGCTAACGTCGCTATTTGCGGGATTTGAACAGCTAAACGTGTCTTTAAATATCCTGAAAACCAAAGTGAATATCACTTTTGTTTGTTGGACTTCTCCGAATCTAGGTTTTGTAATGGGAATGACCGCTCTTTGGATTTTATAATGCAATTTAGTCGGTTATCTTCTGTACATGTGAATAAGGCTAGATGTACCTAACATGTGTCAATAAGTGCGATAAAGCTCTTCACCTGTTGCTTCCTTAAGTAATGCTTGATGAAATCTGTACGTCGTTATCTTCGCGATGTATCATTTATTTCCTACTCATTGTTGAAAGCATATTGCGACCCCGAATGGTGAAGAATTTAATGACTGAGCGCAAGGAACGTGAATATACATAACTTGATTCAGTCCTACGGAATGAAGTACTTATATCAGGACTACGATCTTCTGAGCTTTTTAAGGTACTAAGATACTAGTTTCACAACGCCTGAGAAGACTAATGGCTTTTAATGTATCTCCCTTTCAAGCATAAAAACCTTAGTGACTCTACGAGTATATAAGTCTTACTCAGGCAAAGAAGTTAGGTTAGCTCCGCAAATCATAATTCGGAAATGTCAACCTATCTCTACGTGCCAAGTACAACATTGTAACTCTCTTAAGGCTGAATACGCCACTTATAACATAGTCTCGTTTCAAGAATATTTGCCGTACCTAACTTGAACCATATAAAAATGTGTAACATGTATCAACAGCACGGTCACGGAGGAGTGTTATGCACGCTAGACTGATCTTTATTGCACAAGCTGCCAAAGATGTACGCAAGGCGTTACAGATGCCGTCTTATGGTAAAACTCACGAGTAGAATGCTTCAAGAGGATTAGGAAGAGATAGCAAAAATTTATCATTTAAGCTTCTGTGAAAGTATTGTGATACTTTACTTTTTTACGGAATGTCCTGACGAATTTTACTTTTATACATTAAGATTCAACATATAATTGCGATAAATTCGGGAGCAAAATATATTTGCGCATCTTAAAGGCGTCAGACCGAAAAAGGAGCCTTTTCTCGAGAATGTACGGAAAATATAAGGGATGCAATTTGAATGCTTAAGCACAACGATCCATTCTAAGCGACCGCATTTTGTGTATATATCTGTCGGGTTGCATTTGTCATATTTTTTGACATTTAAAAGCATGTGACATATTACCCGCAACTCCGATACCACGGTAAGAAGAACTACCTATGCCATGGATGGCATTCACTGATTTTTGGCATAAATTTAATTAAAATTATATCTAGGTCAAGTTCTAAAAAAATTCGACTTTTCGGCACCAGATGGCTTTTGTTCTCGTATAAAAATAGTGTAAGACCTGGATCAGTCCACTGACTGATTATATATTTTCTTTAGCGATCAGCGTGAGGTCGTGATAAATTAACTTCGATGATATATGCTTGTTTACACACATCGTCAACCTTGATGAAGTTATCTAAAGCGTTAGACCACTTCTTTACGCGATGAACGACATTTGTCTACAAAACTGCCAAAGGGGCCACTGAGCGTTGCGAGAATTTATCGTCATGCATACTTCGTCGGTCGAAATGATGTGCGAATGGACTTAGAAGAGGTAACAAAAGTATATACATACATGTATATATATATATTTGTAATGTCCTGTGGCAAAGACAAATATGGCGTTTTCTTGGCTTGACTTCGTGCGTTTCCAGTTTCTGCCCTAATTTGATCAAGTTGCAGGTCCTCTCCACAGTTGAATGAAGGACTAAAAATTCAATGTGTGCATTACTGTTTCGGACTATGATCTTTACTTGCACAGCTACGATCCAAGTCGTTTTCACTCCTGTGTTGCAACTTTCAAAACTTTCCAGCCTTTTGCTATCAGGATGGATGCACCTGATTTAGCTATTGTACGATGTTGCTTTCTAGCGAGCGAAAGAAAAAAAGAAGCAAGAGCACAATATTTATTACAACAAGCAGAAGATAGAGCCGGCTAAGCTTTAGTACCCTGTTTTAAACACAAAGTGCTTTTGCCATTACTCTCGCATAATAATTATGTTGTGTGTACTTCTTGGTCGTCTGCTCGTCTTTAAGAAATCACTAGAGTCTCAAATTTATCTTGACGGAACTAATAGTAAACTAAAGAGGCGAAGGATTATTAACAACCTGACTAAAGCTTAGCTTTAATTTGAGGAATTTTCTGGCAAAAAAAAAGATTTGGTGAATGCATCATCCAGATCATCGACTTCGAGCACAAAGCTGCCAAATTCAGTGGAAAAGATCGTCTTGCGACATCAGCAAGTCGTGAAATAGCGGCAAATATTAAAAGACCGATCACGTATATAAGGGAAAGTGTACAGTTTAGACCAACAAGGACAATAAATCATCCGCGAAAGAACTGAAGGAAATACAGTTATAAAGTGTACCATCTTCAACGTCTTTTTAAACTTTCAGAATTGAGGGAAATTAGTGTCTTATAATGATGCGTCCTCACCATTACGATGTAATGAACGGTGTATCCGATAATTTCGTCCAGGATATAACAAGACATACCTGGCGGTGTAAACGAAGTTGTGTTGACATTAAGTGGACTGCTTCGCAGCCGTTCTCTGTATTCACTCAAAGTCATCAAACTAGGTTCCAAGCACTTCTCTCGAAGAGCCTTGCGGCATTTGAGTTTAGTGGGCGTTTTCGCCTCGGGGCCGGTAGCCCATGTTGCCAAAGTATGGCGTGACGCTTGACGAATGAGTACTTCCACGCCAGGTGGAGTGAGCGTAAATTCACCGTGTCGTTGCAACGTTCTCTGAACTTCTGACTTGCGCCGTGCGCTTGCCGCTTAATCAAGCATGCGTTGTTGCTCCTCGTCGAGCGGGTTAGTGATAACGGATGTATCCATGGGGGACATTGCTCCCAGCGCTGTTAGCGCAGTCGCGGCACTACGTTCGGGGAACGGATTAGGTGCCGTATGGGGAATATCCCCACGCACAGGTGTGCTGAGTTTGGATCGCTCCTCCCCCTCGGTTTTGGTATCACTACCACTGTCAAAGCCCACATCCTCGAAACCAAGATAGTTGGCTAGAGCATTATCTTCCAAAAGGTGCCCAGGTCGGTCCATGTGAGTGCGTTACTTTGTAACAAGTCTCTATTGGAGAATGAGTCGAGGGACATTTGTGGTAACGTCAGTCTGGTGGGGAAGGGTGAGACGGGGTCACACTAGCCTTTGGCTAAATTGGTCAAAGACATCCCATTATTGGTATGGATGGATGTGTGTGACCTTAGTATTTATATCAGCAAGAGAACATCAATTGATCGATCTTCCCAGGTTTACGGTACTTACCGTGTACGCACTTTGTACCGTCATCATTTGATGACTGAGTGATGTGGCAACCATCCATTTAGTTCGAATGCTAATGTTTGTATTTAGGATAATATAGGGTACAGAAAGTAGGATTTTCCTTGATATAAAATCTAAATAAAGTTCAGTTCTCGTTTTGAGCAGAAGTCCCTAGACTTCCCCCCCTTTCGCATCTTGCGTTTGAAAGTTCTTTGTAACTGTCGTGGGTTCAGGAGTCTTTAGACTCTGGTATTACCCTTTCGCACATTGTGTGTGTAGCTCTTTAGAGCTACAGTAGCTGAGCCGTTAGCTCGTAGGGTCCACCCGAGTTCCGTAAAACTAGGTAACTCTTTTACTTGATTTATTAGTTCCGTAGAACTAAAAGGCTATTAGCCGTAAGCCATTGGCTTGTTGAAAAAGTCTTTTTCTGACTTAAAGAGCTATGTAGCTCCGCTACGATTCACACATCGTTAAGGGCAAGAGGCTTAACATGTTCCCAGCCCAATTAGGGCGATGAGTGACATCTTTTTGTCGGCATCATCTGAAACTCCGATTCGCCTGGAATGGGTCTGAAGCCTGCCTTGTCGATTTAACATCCCCCCGTTTTGTCATAGCTCAAAATGGGTGAGTGAGTCGCAGAGGTCGATAACTTTCAGATGGTGATCCGTTTCCCTTGAAGCAGGACGCTGATGGGCTACATCGTTATTTTGAGACGGGAATACCAGAGCTAGACACGGAGTCGGAAGGTTTGCGTTTAAGCTGAACTACTATAGTTACTCAGCACGATGTAAACTTTTACGCAAACTTAAGTCATCATAGGTATTTGGATGGTGTACCATACAGTTCTGAATAATTCCACATCAGGCAATCCATCGAAAGGCATTCCATTTTCTTGTATACCTCCATACCCCCCATTGCAACTTGTGCTACAGCAATTGGATTTGATTATTTGCACGAGTACGTGACTACGGGCTGCAGCCTGTCAACGTCCAATTGCGGTCTGAAAGCTTGAAAACGGGCTGTCCGACTTCCCAGTGTGAACAGCGCATCGCATTTTTACCAAGCGAATCAATTTCTATCACATAAATGTCTTACGGATTGTTGATGTCCGAATTGCGGTAGTGTTACGAGGTGCCTGAGACTATACTTCACTTGTTTTGGGTGTGGCTAAAGGAGCGTGCGTGCTGGGTTGAATTCCTCAGACAATGGACTGGCTCCAGATCTACTTCTTCTCGTGTCTTTTCTAGTTGTTTTGGCAACCGTCCCAACCGACAGGCTCCCGGGTTATAAAGCTTTAGTGGCTTACACTGTTAAATAGGTTTTTAGATGATGTCATGGAGGGCGAACAGGTTTGGCGACAAATATGGTTCCTGATGATCTCTATCTGTATAGCGCATTTGAAGTGTGAGCGAAAAGATGCCATTTTTCATAGCGCGCAGTCCCTGACGTCTGCCATTGTGATACGATTCTGGACCAGGGTATACGTTCATTTTTAACCACGCTAGCTATGTGAGAACATTGAGGAGCAAGTACAATTGATTAAGCAGATCAGTTGCATGCCTGTCTTAACCTTTTTTAACCTTAGTGTGGAGTGAGGAACGTCTAGCAAGGTGTCACGGATCTTCGCCGCGTCTGTTAATATATTCCTGGCTTGTACGATTATAGACTTCAAACACACAAGCATAATGGATAAAAGACATTGAATAATCTCAGTCAATCTCTTTTTACTTGAAAAATTGTATCGACTTGTTTTGGTGGCACGATATCGAATAATTATTTCCTCGTATTCGTTAACAAATGTGGTTTATAGTGTGCATTAAAAACCATTTATACACTCGGTTTATCGGGGTTTTGGTGGTCACCTACTGCTTCCTCTGATAACGTTTCCCGCGATAACTGATAACCCCTGCTATTTTGTAGGATTGGACGTCTACCAGGGTCATTCTATGATTGTTCTATAGTCGCTATCTCATAACTTAATACTAGTAGCCATGAAGTAAAATGTAAGTTTATTATTGGAGAATTTGTTTCAGCCGTGGGGTAGTAATCAATTGAAGCCAAGCATCGAAGGCGGTTTGTGTGACGTTGAAACTGCAAATTTAGTTTGGTAGGCTGCGGAGTAGCAATTTTTTTAACGACGGCTGTTCTGGGACAGCTGATACAAGGTCCAGGGACTACTTAAGATGGTTATCTTTTCGCAATTAGTCAATTCGTCTGCAATTAGTTAATCTGTCTACAATCGGTCAATCTGTCTGCAATTGCCTCCTCCTGTGATTCAGCTCCTTCCTTTTATTCCTTCTCTTTCTACACTGTTTTCAGATTCGCTTGATCAATAAAATTTGGATGGGCACTGCCGTCTCCTTTATGAAGATTATTAAGTGACTAATGAAGAGTCAGCCAGAAAATTACACCGTCATACTAACGAAGAACCACAACCCTAGCAAAGGACAAGGATAGCGAAGTGTCTCTGAACTTGAGGCACAATCTGATTAAATGGTACAAACAAAAGATGAGGATCCGTGTCAGTAGTCTTTGATGCTAGTATTCTGCTAATTTTGGGTAAATTTTTTAGCGTGGGCGAAGAGTAGTGAGTGGTACTGAGTGAGCTTTTAAATTTTAATCCTTTTTATAATTGACTACGATTGTGTATCTGGCAAACGTTTATTGCCTTCATGTGATATGACTACTAATTATTCATGTAATTTAATTTAATTTGATAGGTAAATTTTGCAACGTACGACGCCACCATAACCCGATAGCTAGTACCCTCTGCTATCTTATAGTATATATGTCTGCCGAGGCTAACAGGTTAGTATAGGGAGTCCTGTAATCAACATATTAAACATGACATCTCAGCGTACACAGATTCGACTGTACCGCAGTAGGAATTCGTTCGATACCCGCTCGAGACCGAACACCGGCCGTCCGGCTCACATCCATACGGGCACTTGGCCACAAATCGACTCATACTTTTGTAGATAAGACCGAGTGCGCAGTCCACCAGCTTCACTTTCACTACCGACAAGTGGCAGAGCCTCGAGCTAACGATATTCGCACACAAGCATTCGACAATGTAGTGTCGGTCGACACTTAATCCACTTGAATCATGCCCCATCCACCGCTTGTGTGTGTCCACGGCTCTTAACACACGCTAAACGCCTTCGTACTCAACTGAGCAGCAGAAAATCGTCAGGCAGCTTAATAGTTGAAATGCTCGACTACATAGTCATGTACAAGAACACGCCTGCCGGTACGAGCAACCGCAAGCGCACTGCGCACCGTCATAAGCGCTGAGCAAGCGCCAGACCTTTTTAACACATAGCGAAATAGAATGATCGCGTTCCTTTCCCCCACACTTCGACCTTCGCACTGCTTGTGGTAACGGGGTGAATCGTTACATAACAATTTATAAGAAATTGTTTATAGAATATAACTATTAGAGTTATATTCTCAGAATATTGTCATAAGGACAAATATTATGTAGCACTTACGAGTAGTTCCTAATTGGTTGATATAGGCCATTATATCAACCAACGAAGACGCGCCACGACAGACGCACGCAATGAGTGGTGAGCAGATAGTTGATATGCACATTTGGATTCAGACATAGTTAGATGAAGATAAATAGTGATTTATTGCAGACATTAACTATGATAAATACAGTTCTACTTTTTACTTAAACTAAGTACTCGCTTCTTCTTACCGTCTTCCTCTGCACGTACGAGTGTACGTGAAGTTACGAGGCACCGCCTTATTCTGTCATCAGAATAAGTAGCTTGTACTGTCACCAGTACAAGCTTCAGGGTGCCCCGTTACACCTGGTAGCACTTCGTAGTCCGTCCAAGGACCACGTTCACACACGAATGTATTGGATGATGAAGATGACCAAAGCTTTCACGCTACGCGTGCCGGCTATTCCCATTTGAGCTATGTCGAATGGGATGCGGTTGAACGGATGAGTTCAACCATGGGCCATCATGCTGTTAGCGTCATGCTAGAGGCTCTCAATAGAGATGCCCAACATGATACTATCGCCAAGTTCATTCAAAATGAACTTGACGCAGAACGCGAGAAAGTAGCCTTGCTTCACCAACAAGGTTTCCAACAAGCAGAGTTGTTGAGAGAACAGGGTGCTCAACAGTTTGAACTGTTGAGACAGCAGCAGGCTGCTGCTGGTGGGTCGATGCATTCGCGTCGACCCGAGACCTTATGGGGGGGCGTCGCATCGACGACGGGGAAATGCAAGTTGCATTTGCCCAGTCAAATCTGGCAGGACGTGCCAAGACTTGGGCACTGGGGCTCAAGTTGCACGACCCATATGCGTTTGGGTCGTTGGAAGTCTTCAAGTCGCGGCTCAGACAAACGTTTGAACCGCCTAGAGCTGAGTTCAGAGCTCGAACCGAACTCTTGAAGCTCAAACAGGGTAAGCGTGATGTGCATGCTTACGCGCAACATATACGACATCTTACGAGTTGTATAAGTTCCAATCCGGTGGATGAACACACGTTGGTTTCGGTGTTCATGCAGGGTCTTGCGGATGGTCCCGTCAAGACTCACCTGTTCCGGCTTGAACTAGATTCACTAGAACAAGCCATTTCCATTGCGGAGCAGGAAGACTTCAGTCTGAGACAGGCTCGCGCCGGCTCGACATCATATCGTCAACCAAGACGATATGACAGCGGAGGTCCAGAGCCGATGGAACTCTGTTATGTACAGAGCGAGAAGGCTCGCTCTACAGACTACAAGAAGTTGCAGAGATGCAACAGATGTCAAAAGACAGGACACTACGCTTACTAGTGTAGTGCCCCTCGTCCAGTGTCTCGCGACACTGGGCGTAGTGACCGTCCACCCATGAGAAAGGGGCAGGGACGAGGGTCCGCTGTTGGTGCAAAGACGCAACAACGGGATGGACCGTCAAAAAACGGACAGGATCAGTAGGTGCGGAGCACCCTACTGGTCCAGCAACGTCAAGAGAATTTGTAGGCCTCTTGATGAAGGTTGCTCCCAACACACAAACATTGTGCGTTGCTGCTCTAGGTAATGAGATCTCATTCATTACCTTGAAACTCGAAGTGACAAATAAGTTGTCCCTTCGAGCTCTAGTCGATTGTGAGGCGTCCAACAATTTTGTGCGACGCCAATCGCTAGAAGATGGTCACTTTAAGTTCAGTGAATGTGACACGCCTCCTACGAGGATGACGGTACGTCTTGCGACAGGCGCATCCTTAGCACGAGATATTACACTGCAATAAGACCCGACAGATCGTAATTATGGTTCAACATGTCAAAATATGATTTTGTTTCACTCTAAAACACAAAAGTGACATCATGCGGTCATGGTAGCGATTTATCGAAGAATTAATCGCGCGTTGTTTATCGAAACTAAAAACAGCGTCAGCGTGGAGCAAGTTTTTATTTAGAATGATGTAAAAACATAATGGCTTGCCCAGTGCAATAGTTTTGACCGTATTATAAAGCTCACATTACAAATGTGGACTTTCGTGACCTCTGTATTAAAGAAATTTTAAAAAACCTTTCTACCTCGCCCCCTCATATAAACTACCCGAGTGCACGAATTCTTCACTAAATACTTTCTTTAGATGGCGTAATTCCATCTCACCCGGACTGGAACGAATCCCTGCATTCAACTGAGTTGCATACAATTAAAGGGTAATTCTGTAATTCAAATGGAACAGGGTGCTACCGTTACACGAATTGTCAGAAAGTCATTTCTAAATAGTAAACATTCAGGTGTACCCTCCTGGGTATACATTTGCATATAGTAGGTATACAATGTAGCTCAGTGTAGTGGCTACAGTGTGTCGTAGTCCTATTCCGCCGGTAAGTGGGTACAGACACATTATTAGCCAAAAGGATGCGACTTTTAGTCAAGTGGCTCTCGTGGCTCAAAGACGGCTCGTACTTAGGACGATTTAGGCTTAAACATTTAAATGTGAAAATCAGAGTTGAAGTATTCTACAAACGACACAAGCTTACACGTGTGTCTCTTACGCTTCCTCGTAAGACCTTAGTGTAAGTAACGTAGCGGGATCTAGTCCCGTTACACCAAATGTTGCTACGAAAAGACGATCTTGGTTGTTTTTATACAACGCAAATGACAGTGCAATCGTATCATAATTCAACAAAATAATCAAGGCAGCCCTGATAATTGGTTCTACATGCAAATTTTAAGAAGTAACAAGAACGCAATGAGTGCAATTGATACCTTATGAAGTCACACTCTTACAAGAATGTAATGCAGCAATGTCGATGCCGGGAACATGGTTATCGACGGTAAACATCTAGATTAACACCATGGCAAGGGTCTAATGACCCTTCAAATTGGCTTCCAGTTCCATCCTCCATTTTCTATCATTTTAAACTCCACAAATATTCTTATAGAATCGAACAATATTCGTAATCATCCTGCTCTCAACACATCGCATTTGACGCGTGCGAAAAAGATTCACCGTTAACACGTAACGGTCAAATCAACCTTACACTTGTACGACTGAAGGGCAACTCGTCCGTGCAATAATTGGACATTGCAAACGTTGTGATAATGGCCACACCATGATCCATTGGATGGATTAAACACTAAAACAGGCCAATCGTTAACACGTTGATGCATCAAAGTTAGCTTTAGATTGATCACTGGAAGTTAGAAGAAGGATAATTTCGACAAAAATGAGGTCTTTACACAAAACCGTACTAAATTAGGCTGTTTTTTATATTGTAATTTTTATTTTAACGTAGTAACGCCACGAAAGATGTCGCGAACCAGAAGAAAAATCAGCTTTAACTAACCAGTTGGAAAGCAATTTTTCCAATCTAGTTATACAAAAACAATTTTTATAAGCCAGTGAATAATTTAGTAGAATATTGCAGCAATCGAACAATACATAGCTATATACTTACGAGCCAGGGACCTACTTTTAATTCACTTTGTATTTTCCATTTAGCGAAATGACCTTTCTGTCAGCTTCGCCTGCATCCTCATTCTTCGCGCTATCTTCTCCGCATCCTATATACTATCTTTACGTATGTGACATCTGAACACTGGAGAGAAAATGTAGTGGAGCTTTTGAGGCATCTGCCTCGCTTTGTCGAGCGAAATTCGTTTTCGAGGACGTAACAATACGTCAGTCGACAACAAGTACAACGCTGCCAAAACAAAAATAGACTATAGAACCTACATTCTGGCATGCCCGCATGTAAGGGAAACTTGAAAACTAGTCTGCCACTGGACGGGAGAATGTGAATGGCTTAGAATTTGGCAAGGAAATCTCACGTGTAACGCTGCAACACCCGGAGCTTTCTTGCGGTCATCGAATGAACCCTTGTACTGCCACAGACTAGCCCTATAAAACTTAACACAGAGTATATAGGATCCTCAAATTATTCATATGCACGTTAGTGTAGACAGAAGTTTTTGTACGGAGCGGAAGGTGCTTAGTAAAGGTAAATTATAGACTCGAATTATTTAGGTGATTTTCAGTCGTATAGCATAGTTAATCTTTTAAGCATGTTTATGTATGTATAAGCGTTCGAAGATCACCTGCTCACCAACCACTCCGTACGTCTGTCGTTTCCCGGCATTATAGGTGGATAAAATGGGCTATATCAACTAACGAGCTGAGTATCACCACTTGCAATAAATAGTATCTGCTACAATTATTGCGAGCCTGAAGGGTGAAGCTTTTAGTGACTGTGCGCAAGGTTGCATGCCGAACTTTTGAACGTTCTTATGTCTGTGTCTGTAACAATGCGGTTAGATGTGCCCCATACGTACTAAGTGCGATCAGGCCTGTCCCCTTCTCACAGGAATAGGTATATCCGAAGTCACTCTTTGGCTATGTCACTATTGTGGTGCACACTTGTGATTGGCTTAGAATTGATCAAAGGTGGAAATGGTCACATCAGCAAATAGACGCTCATCAGCAAAGGCTGATTGCGTTACCCCAAGTAAACTGCACTGGGTGATACAAAAAGAAACAGCATCATACTTATCTTTAGTGACCACTGTTGTAAATTTGTGTTTTTCTACTTGATTTAATTTTATGAACTGAATTTCTGATATCAAAGCGCGAGCTCCGGAGTTTGCTTCCCTTATTCCAGAGTGTTCGGTAAGGACGCAAAATACTTTATCCCCACTTCAAAATGAGGTGATGCACTAAATTAAGTGGCTGGATACAGATGCTTGAGTAAATATCACGAAACGGACACACCCCGTCACATGGCATGTACAGTGCGAGATCATCCTGATGAGAACAAGACATGAGCACGGTTGCTGCGGTACTTAGCAGCATCTACATTACAAGCTTGTAGATACAACCCAACCGAATTACAATCTAACGAGAGGACCTACCTCTAAAGCGACAGTGCGGAAGAATTTTGGCAATCTAACATGAAACACCTTCGGTCAGTCGTGATCATAGGACGGCCGAATCAAAAACTTAGGAGCACGTCTGCGATGATATGGAAGACAAATTGCGAGGCAATTACGAAAGTCGTCGTCGAAAATGACAAGCCTCGTACAACGACCTCTCAACTTGCATGAGTAATCGATCAGCGTTGCTAACTAAGTTTGCGGTTTATCCGACATCCTGAAGCTGTAACGGGGCACCCTGAAGCTTGTACTGGTGACAGTACAAGCTACTTATTCTGATGACAGAATAAGGCGGTGCCTCGTAACTTCACGTACACTCGTACGTGCAGAGGAAGACGGTAAGAAGAAGCGAGTACTTAGTTTAAGTAAAAAGTAGAACTGTATTTATCATAGTTAATGTCTGCAATAAATCACTATTTATCTTCATCTAACTATGTCTAAATGCAAATGTGTAAATCAGTTATCTGCTCACCACTCATTGCGTGCGTCTGTCGTGGCGCGTCTTCGTTGGTTGATATAATGGCCTATATCAACCAATTAGGAACTACTCGTAAGTGCTACAGAATATTTGTCCTTATGACAATATTCTGAGAATATAACTCTTATAGTTATATTCTATAAACAATTTCTTATAAATTGTTATGTAACGATTCACCCCGTTACATCACCCCCCCTTAACCATCAGTCACTTTAGTGACTGATTGACGAAATGGATACTCGTCCCAAATCATTTGGGACAGGGTTTGCACTTGTTGGTCCGAGTCCACTTTCCAACATTTCATCGCATGGTTAACAAGCCCATGCGATGCGCGAGCAAGGCCGCCGAGAGCGCGTCCGCACGTCTCTGTGCGGACGCCGAAGCAGAAACCACAGTAACTGATGTCTCATCGGTTGCTGAAGCGACCCAGCCTGTGTGACTTGGTGATGCAGGCGCTGGTCATGAAGACACTCATGTCTTCACAGAGTACGAGCTCGGTGTCTCGTATTCTCCTAATGCGGAAGACGGATCCGTATCGACGGCGATTGAATCCGAATCGCCTGCCAAGCGTGGCATGGACTATGCTCTGCGTCGTAGCATCTTTGGTTCATCTGATGAATCAGATGAACCATCGCCGAAGCGTAGGCGCTCGAGGTCGCGAGACTCGGGCGCTAATAGTGGTGTCGGTTCTCCTATGGACACCACTTCACAGCGAGGTGCCAGTACTTCTGTCGGCACATCGCAGGAAGAGCGGGATCGCAATGTCTTGCGTCTCGCTCCCGAGAAGAAGGCATGGATGCCTCCAAAATCCGTCATGGATCACTTGTCGGCGACGACGAGTGATCGTTATCGAACACGATTGTTCGATTCGTCAAGGATCCATCACCTTGACCCCAGCGCGAAAAACTATCGCGCTGAACATGAATTCTTCATCGATGCTTTCTTCAAACATCGATGGTACAGTGGGAATCACAAACGTGATGGTCCTTCACTGCTTCAGGCGTGGAACGCCTACATCCATAACCTTGAGGATGTAGGTCGTGACGCTTGGAACGACAAACTTATCAAAGCTCGTGATAAGTTTGAAAAGCGAACCCCGACAGGTGCACGCTACAAGCTGCATCGTCTGTCAAGGGAGAAAGGATTACCCTGCCTCTCTTGGGGAGAATCGTGCCCGTGTTGTGTGAACAACTCTGCACGAGCACCTAAGGAGGCTTACCTCCCTAATAGCCCGTGGTGGCGCGTACGGATCTCTATTGAGATGTACGAAGGGATTGACAACTTGAAATCCCTCTACGACCGTGCCGGGAAGACTTTCTCCGGCGGTCCTTCTGCGGCACAGGATGTGCCGCGTCGTACTGCTCAACCAGACCCAGTACGTCGATCATCAGTTGGGAGCGGGGCTCTCAAGAATCCCAGGACGGGGGATAGCCGCGCCACCGGACGAGATAACTCGTCCGACGTCCGTTCACGTCGCGGTGGTTCAACAGCTGCTCAACTAGATAGCGCTGGCCACCGCGAGAGTCCTCTAATGGAGGTGGAGGAGGAGGAAAGACGCTCTCCACACGATCATGTGGATCGGTGTGTTCCCGAGAGCTTCTTTGATCGCGTAACGCAAGGGTTACGCGACGATCTCGAACATGAGCGGAACAGGCGTCTCCAAATGGCGGACACTGCCTCGAAGCATCAAGCTGAGTTTGCCTTTGCTCAGCTTGAGAACGAGAGATCTCTGACATCTCTTCGTGACGAGCTAAGGGTAGCTCGTGGGATTGTTGATCGGTCTCGGGATGAGGTAGCTGCTCTTCAGACCCTTGTTGATGCCCACCATTGGGAGCACAAGGCTCTCTGCGAGATGCTTGAGCGCAAGGGCGTTCTTCATCGGAAAAAGCAGCGTACAGATGGTACGGCTTAAGCCGACCAACGTAAGACGTGGGATGCGTTCGCATCTTACGTGGCAACTCGATCGTGTATGCGTTGCCTAGGCGGTGCAATACACGAAATGGGCCGATGTACTTGGGTAGTAGTTTACTGCTACCCAAGTTAGTCACTACATGCTTTGGTAGATTAACTGTAGACAGTAGGACTAAGTCACCTTTATTAAATAAAAGAGTGCTTGCCCTTCCATTCTTGTCAGCGTTTTGCTTTTGCTAATCCACCGCTTCGGCGATGGAGTCTTGCACAAAACGGACTACCTTTTCACGAGCCAGTATGAACTCATCTGATGACTCGTTAGCTTCAGTGCGCTGTGAGCGCACTGCAGCAACATCAAACTTTTCTTCAGTGAGGGCTTCCGCACTCTCACTGGCACCATCTTCTTCGATATCGATGTTATCGATATCGGCATCAAACGCAATGACCTCTTCGTCAGAGCGTGATGAGCGTGAACCCAATCGGTTTTTGCTTGCGCGAGTCCCTCCCCCCCTTAAACCAGAGTTACACTCTAGTAAGGTGGGTACACGCGGATGGCGCAAGCCATTCACGTAAAACGGTGTATGTGTCGTGGACGCATGCACCGAGTTGTTAATGGCAAACTCTACCATTGGCAAAAACTCACTCCAACTCTTAAAGGAGTGTACGTATCCTCGAAGTATCTCTTCAAGGACACGATTGGCACGTTCCGTCTGACCATCTGACTCTGGATGATCAGATGTCGACATCTTCAAGCGCGTTCCGAGTGATTTGAACACGGAACGCCAGAAATCAGCTGTAAGGCGTGGATCTCTGTCTGATACGAGTTTACGGGGTAACCCATGGAGTCGGAAGATGGTGTCGATAAAGACACAAGCACAGCCAGAAGCTGTGATTGACTCTGGTACAGCCACAAGGTGTACCATTTTGCTGAATCTATCAACAAATACAAGAATACCCGTATTCTTGCGTGCGTCTTTGGGTAACCCGAAGACTAAATCCATTGAGATGGATTCCCAGCACTCAGCCGGAACCGGTAGAGGCTGTAAAGGTGCACGCAGTGAAAGACTTGACTTCACTCGTTGGCAGACTTCGCATGCGCGAACATACTTTCGCACAAACTGATACTGGCGGGGCCAGTAAAAGTCTCGACTCACCGTGAGATATGTTTTCTCCCGGCCACGATGTCCTCCTATAGGAGCATCGTGATACTCGAACATGATCCGCAAACGCAGATCAGTGTCATCTGGAATGACAACACGTGGTGTGTCACCAGAAACGGCTGTATAATACAGTAAACCGTTGCGAGTAGTGTATCGATCTGGTGCAGATCGATACGCAGACGACAATCGTTTCAACGATTCTCGAGATGGCTGTGAGAGATGTGTCAACAACTTCACAATCTCACCATCTTGGGCGTATGCCCGCCTCATATCATCATACAACGTTGTAGATGGGACTGAGGACGTCATAATCGCAACAGTGATTGTCTCACTGTTGGGTTTCGCGACTGTTTCAAAGTCGGGACGACGTGAGAGTGCATCAGCGACGACATTAAGTCGTCCTGGTTTGTACTCGACCGTAAAGTTGTATTCTGCAAAGAATGACAACCACCGCGCCATTCGTTGTGAAAGGTGCGGGCTGTTCACTGCCGTGCGTAACGACGCATGGTCAGTGTAAACAATGAAGGGTCTATCTCCTAATAGATAGACTCTGAACTTCGAGAGTGCATACTTCATGGCAAGGAGTTCCTTGTCATGCACTGGATAGTTCCGCTCAGCTGGTTGCAGCTGACGCGACTGATAGCAGACGACGCGTTCAACGCCTTCTAGGTCGTACTGCATTAATGCACAGCTGATTGCGAAATCGCTGGCATCACAGACCACATGAAATGGCCTGTCCTGATCGGCTATTGCTAGGACTGGGGATTGTATCAAGCTCTGCTTGATACCATCACAGGAGCGCTGACATTCAGCGTTCCATAACCACCTCTCGTTCTTTTCAACAAACGAGAGAGGTGTACAGTCATCTCGGCGTTGTTGCGTGAATACTTATCCAAATACGCCGCTAGCCCAAGGAATTTTCGAAGACCTTTGACATCAACCGGCACAGGCCAGTCGGTGATCGCCTTGATCTTTTCGGGATCAGGACGTACACCGTTCTTACCAACGATGCACCCAAGAAGTGGTATTTCGCTTGCTGCAAATATACACTTCTTGAGGTTTGCATACAATTGATGCTTTCGCATGATTGTAAGAACCTGTCGGACGTGGTACCTGTGAACCTCAACGTCCGACTTTCCATACACAGCTCGACTATGGATGAATACGTCATCGAAATAACTCGGCGCGAATTCTCGTACTGGTCTCAACAGATGTGATACACATCTGTTGAATGTGGCAGGGGCATTACTAAGCCCTTGTGGCATTACTAGCCATTCCCAGAGCATGCCGCTAGGCGTGCTAACTGCGGTATAGGGTATATCCCGTTCTCGCATAAGGATTTGATAGAAGCCATCCATCAAATCCATGGACGAAAAGATGGTACTCTTTGACATACCATCAATGATTACGTCCTTCCTCGGTATCGGTGTCTGAGCCGGTACCGTTGCAGCGTTCAATTTGTTGAACGTGTGCACTATCCGCCACCCTCCTGTTGCTTTTCGCACACAGAAGGTCGGAGAGCTATGTGGGGAAGTTGATTCCCTCACATGGCCCGCAGCTAAATGATCGCCAAAGAACTTGTCAATCGCAAGTACTTGTTCACGAGGCAGTGGCCACTGCTTCATGACACAGTACTTCGAGCCTGGTTTAAGCTCGACCTCGTGTCGAATACCTTTATCCTTCGGTAATTCGCACGGAACAGTTTCAGGGAATACATCCTCGAATTCAACCAAATCTTCATAGAGAGGATTTGTCTTGAGCGATTCCCATGATTGGGAGTCATATCGCTCAATTCGTGTCTTTCATCTAGGACACTCTCGTCCATAGATGAACTACTGAGAACTCTCTCGCTCTCAGTGAACACTGTTGCTGACCTTATGTCGGTTACACACTCGTCGTCAGCGACGAGTACGCAGATCTGCTTGACTTTGCCACTACGCAGATCACGCAAGAACCTTTAATGTTCGAGCGTTGGCAACTGAGTGATCTCCGAAGTTAACTTCGGAGGCGCAATCAGATCAAGTGTATAAGCGCCTACACTTGATCCGTCATTGACTAGGACATTTGATGTCTCTGTCATTTCCTGGGGACTTATTCCCTCAGGCTTCGAAGGACTTATTCCTTCGGCTTCCCGGGGACTTATTCCCTTGGGTTTCGGGGAACTTATTTCCGCCGTATTTGTAATCTTGGGACTTATTCCCTTTACTTCCTCTAGCTGGGGTTGCGCAACCACAGCGAGATCCTCTACGAAAGACTCTCCAGTCGATCTAGGATTATCGTTTCGCTTAACCTGAGCGATCGATTTTTTCTCTTCTAGATGTTCCCCGCTAGGGATACATCTTTGTCCCAGTCCACCCGACTTATTCGAGTGGTGGACCTTCGGCGCAGCCTGTGTTTCCTCACAGCCGCCGGAACTTTGCTCCGAAGTGTAACCGTTTGGTACACTAAGGTTTTGTGCAGTCGTACTAACGACCGTACCACAAGTGAGGCCATCGCACTCACTCGTAGTACATCCACACGCTTGTGGACGCTCCAAAACGTTCATCAGATGGCCATCTGATGAACAAGCGGCAGGCATCGTTACTGTTCGATGTTGCCAGTTTACTCGTGGTTCGTACCTTCTGAGCCACAATATTCCAAGGATGACATCAAATTTGGCATCCAAATCCAATACGATAAAGTCATCGTCATATTGGGTCTCTTCTAGCGTATAGTGGATCTTCACTATACGCTTCATGACGGTTACGGATGCGCCTGTCGCAAGACGTACCGTCACCCTCGTAGGAGGTGTGTCACATTCACTGAATTTAAAGTGACCATCTTCTAGCGATTGGCGTCGCACAAAATTGTTGGACGCCCCACAATCGACTAGAGCTCGAAGGGACAACTTATTCGTCACTTCGAGTTTCAAGGTAATGAATGAGATCTCATTACCTAGAGCAGCAACGCACAACGTCTGTGTGTTGGGAGCAACCTTCATCAAGAGGCCTACAAATTCTCTTGACGTTGCTGGATCAGTAGGGTGCTCCGCACCTACTGATCCTGTCCGTTTTTTGACGGTCCATCCCGTTGTTGCGTCTTTGCACCAACTGCGGACCCTCGTCCCTGCCCCTTTCTCATGGGTGGACGGTCACTACGCCCAGTGTCGCGAGACACTGGACGAGGGGCACTACACTAGTAAGCGTAGTGTCCTGTCTTTTGACATCTGTTGCATCTCTGCAACTTCTTGTAGTCTGTAGAGCGAGCCTTCTCGCTCTGTACATAACAGAGTTCCATCGGCTCTGGACCTCCGCTGTCATATCGTCTTGGTTGACGATATGATGTCGAGCCGGCGCGAGCCTGTCTCAGACTGAAGTCTTCCTGCTCCGCAATGGAAATGGCTTGTTCTAGTGAATCTAGTTCAAGCCGGAACAGGTGAGTCTTGACGGGACCATCCGCAAGACCCTGCATGAACACCGAAACCAACGTGTGTTCATCCACCGGATTGGAACTTATACAACTCGTAAGATGTCGTATATGTTGCGCGTAAGCATGCACAACTCGCTTATCCTGTTTGAGCTTCAAGAGTTCGGTTCGAGCTCTGAACTCAGCTCTAGGCGGTTCAAACGTTTGTCTGAGCCGCGACTTGAAGACTTCCAACGACCCAAACGCATATGGGTCGTGCAACTTGAGCCCCAGTGCCCAAGTCTTGGCACGTCCTGCCAGATTTGACTGGGCAAATGCAACTTGCATTTCCCCGTCGTCGATGCGACGCGCCCTTATGGCGTCATCCAATTCGACGAACCATCTCAAGAGGGAGTCCTCTTCGACTCCCCTATACTTGGCGAGTGCATCGACCCACCAGCAGCAGCCTGCTGCTGTCTCAACAGTTCAAACTGTTGAGCACCCTGTTCTCTCAACAACTCAGCTTGTTGGAAACCTTGTTGGTGAAGCAAGGCTACTTTCTCGCGTTCTGCGTCAAGTTCATTTTGAATGAACTTGTCGATAGTATCATGTTGGGCATCTCTATTGAGAGCCTCTAGCATGACGCTAACAGCATGATGGCCCATGGTTGAACTCATCCGTTCAACCGCATCCCATTCGACATCGCTCAAATGGAATTAGCTGTCACGCTTAGCGTGAAAGCTTCGGTCATCTTCATCATCCAACAAATTCATGTTGGATGTGAACGTGGTCCTTGGACGGACTACGAAGTGCGACCAGGTGTAACGGGGCACCCTGAATCTTGTACTGGTGACAGGACAAGCTACTTATTCTGATGACAGAATAAGGCGGTGCCTCGCAACTTCACGTACACTCGTACGTGCAGAGGAAGACGGTAAGAAGAAGCGAGTACTTGGTTAAAGTAAAAAGTAGAACTGTATTTATCATAGTTTATGTCTGCAATAAATCACTATTTATCTTCATCTAACTATGTCTGAATCCAAATGTGCATATCAACTATCTGCTCACCACTCATTGCGTGCGTCTGTCGTGGCGCGTCTTCGTTGGTTGATATAATGGCCTATATCAACCAATTAGGAACTACTCGTAAGTGCTACAGAATATTTGTCCTTAAGACAATATTCTGAGAATCTAACTCTAATAGTTATATTCTATTAACAATTTCTTATAAATTGTTATGTAACGATTCACCCCGTTACAGAAGCCGGTAAAACGTTAAATAGACACGTGTGCATTCGATTATCCCTCTCTTTTCATACTGTATACCTGCATACCCTCTCGTATCGAATGTTTCTCAGCCCACATCCTTGTTCTAAAACACGTGCGTCTCTTCTCAACCGGCACCAAACTTAACCATCCGCCCGTCTGAATCGATGCCTGGATCCCACTCGCACCGCCAACTGGGCATCGTATCAGTAGCGCTCATCACCTACTTCAATGTCAGCGGTGGACCTTGGGGCAGTGAACCCATCTTGGTAGCCTGCGGTCCTCTCGTCGGCATCCTCGCGGTCCTTCTCTTTCCATGGATCTGGTGTCTGCCTCTGGCCTTGACGTTCGCTGAGCTCTTCACCGCCTTTCCAACCGACGGCAGTTTCTGCAAATGGGTCGGCGTGGCCTTTGGTCGACCCATGGGTTTCCAAGTCGGATTTTGGTCCTGGACCTCTGGAGTCATTGATAACGCCATCTACCCCTGTCTCATTGTCGACACGCTCCTGGCGTTAGGTACGGGAGAGAAAAGCGCACTTACTGATGACAATGGCGTGTCCTGGTGCATCGTTGCACTACGGGCATTGATTGCCGCACTTTTTATGTTGCCGACATTGAGCAGCATTAAAGTCGTGGGCCACACCCTATTAGTCATGGGGGCCTTGATTTTCCTGCCCTTTGCTGTGCTCGTTGCTTATGCCGTGCCATATGTTCGACCTGCAAATTGGTTGGTCGTCCGAAAAGACGTACGTACATGCTATGCAATGGGTTTACATTACCGATATACCGGTAATTCATACCAATGTGTTGGTGTGCACTAATGACCGAGTTTGTTGTCGTGTCAATTTTGTACTGCAGCAAGAATGGGGACGGCTGCTAAGTTCGTTGTACTGGAATTACAGTGGGTTTGATGCAGCAGGGGCATATGCAGGCGAGATCCAATCGCCAAAAACGACGTACCCAAAAGCAATGGTGCTAACGGTCGTAATGATTGCATTTACGTAAGTGCGTCTGCAGTTGCAGTGTCTCGTTAGGTATGTCGAGCTGAGGACGTGAAAAAGACGTCGAGTTTGATGGACTCACTTGTTTTCGTGCTGTTGGTGTTGGTAGGTACATCATCCCGTTTATCGCCATTGCTGGAGCGGACATGCCGCATTACACGACGTGGGACGACGGCTCCTACTCGATAATTGCGCAAACAATTGGCGGCACGTGGCTCTGCGTCTGGGTATTAATTTCGTCCGTCATCGGGAATCTCGGTCTCTTTCTTGCGGAAATGGCCAAGGACGGGTTCCAACTTGCTGGGATGGCGGACTCGGGCCTGGCACCGCCGTACTTTGCTCAGTACGTCCGTCTTGCTTTTGCAGCAAACAAGACATGCTTACTAAACTGGTTGGCTGTTGCTGTGTGATTGACATTGTAGACGCCACCCTGATACTGGCGTGCCGCGTCGAGCCATCCTGTTGGCTTTTTTCGTGATCATCTTCATGGGCATGTTCGACTTCGATACCATCTTAGGCGTGGACAATTTTTTGTCGGCACTGTCGTCACTCGTTGAGATGAGCGCTGCTGTGCGTATGCGCTTCTCGCATCCTGAAATTGATCGGCCGTACCGCGTGAACTTGTCGGACCGTTCCCTGGTGGTGTCCATGGTATTGCCTTTCACACTGGGCGTTTTCATCATGATGAACGAATTGACCAAGTCCTGGAGCAGTTTCTCACTCAATGTAGTCGCGCTTCTCACAGGCTACCTCGCTCAGAAGTATATCGAGCGGCATCCATACCACGAGTACTCGAAGGTGCTTGAAGCATCACTTACTTGATAGCTCGCTCCGAGGAGTTGTCGCGTAATAGAGTGTTTGTTTTGCCACAGCTTTGGTGCTGCTGTCGTCGCGCCGACTTCGATTCATGTTGGCGAGAATGAAATCAATCTATCCTTCGGGATTGCAGTTCAAATTTTTTCTTCGAGGTTTTGGAGCAAGCGAACTGTCGTATTGAGACTGTTTGATCATTTACTCGCCATCGACAACGTACACCATGTTCAATGGTTACACCGACCGACGTGTAACACGTGACAGTGCCCGTCACTGCCTCTTTGTGGTATAAAGAATGTAGTAGGTGTCCAAGATGTGTTTTTTTGGGTGTGGAATTGTTGAGCGTATGTAAAGCTAGGGTAGAAGTAATGAAGATAGATCTTGATCTTTAATGCACTTCAACAAAAACGCTTTCTGACATGGTACGGACGTTGAGATTGCTTGTATTTCCAGTGATTCCTCCAACTATTCTGCCGTTGTAATGTCGTGTGCATAACTTCGAAATGTGCCGTAAACTGATTTAGCAGTACAAGTCGTAGACACAGTATGTTGCAGCACTGCATTCTTTCTGGTCATATTGGCAATCCATCGTCTTTACTGACTTGATTTTGCTGTAAACAACTGCAACGACACGCGATAGACCGATTCTAAGTTTACACAATGCACTCCAAATGCTTGTTACGGTGTCCTGGGCGTCACCACATCTATCCCTGCAGGTAACTGACGCTAGACCGACTATAAAAGGTCAAACAGAGTTAGGAGTGTAGTGAGCGCAGCGAGTGCAAGAAGTACCAAGCATTCTTTATTTTGACAACGTCGCCCCCTTCGAGACGGCAAGTCCACGAAAATGACAGAGCACAACCACTGCACGCAACATGGGGGTATCGGTGCGACCGCGGCATGTTGCTACGATCGTATATGCCGTAGCATTGTGAACGATCCACTCTGAAGTCCGTGGAACTACTGATGAAAACTAGCACGGCCACGACAGCGAATAATCTATCGACGACAATCACTGCGACTTTCATCACTGGCTACTGTGTAAGTCTAGCTCCAACGATGATGGCCAAAATGCTCGCGTGCCAATTCTTTCTGCCCGGAAGGTTGCTGCTCCGACTCGGACGATGGCTTAGATTACTCCTACGATAACTCGCACCATGCGGATGTGCTGAGGCTGAACGAAGATATTATTCGCCATATTTATGACCAGCACTACAGCATTTTTTGGTGTGGGAGCAGGGTGAGACGTCGCCAACATCGAACGCAACCACGTCTGTAACCGCAGACTCACAAAAAGCCAGTTTAGAGTGCAGCTCGTCGAGTTGAATACTTGTACATGTGAGACGTAAGCGATAGGTGAATAGGAAGTCAGTAGCTGTAAAAGCTCATGGGTGACCTCACCCTCGCGCAATTCTGCTCCGAAGTTCCCGTCAGCACACTACATCCGCTACTTGGTACAAAAGTACACGCGTCGTGATGGGGCGATGCTGTTGCACCTTTATACAGCACTGTCGTGATCGATAAAGCGGTAGACTAACTCTGGCTTTTCGGAGTAGCGTCCCTCACTCTATCGAACGCGAGCTAGTGCGTGAAGCTGCCGTCGATGTTCGAACATGTTCGCAAACGTATGAAGGAGCATGTGTGAAGTCTCCGCTTTTCAGGCATGTGACCATGCTGTCTCTCCTCTTTCTATCAGTGTCTTGCAGTTGGTCCACCAACACATCACCAGCCTTTCATTTAAAAATATGTGTGGGGTCTTTTGTGAGATGCACAACGTCGTCGTCCACCCTCAGCAGCTTGATATTGAACGCACGCCTTTATGCGATGACTTGGAGCTTTTCGGACCCGACTAGAATACGAGAAAGCTTATCTTGCTCACATCCGGCAAGTCTCCTTTGCTGAATACAAGCAGAATGCAGACTGTCATTGATCTGACAAAGGAAAAATGTGAAGACCGCGGAGGTTCTACAGCAAGTGCAAAAAGCGTGAAGCCGTTGACGGTAGCGTCGAATCTAGAGTCGAAACAAGCGGTACAGTCTTCATCTATAGCTCCACAATTACCTGTGCTAGCGACACAAGAGTCTCAAGATACAATCGCTGAGTACCTGTGGCTACCTATCGAGACTCTTGTTGAATCAGTTTCGTATGAATATGTAGCCTGGAGTCGAACTGCGGATTGCTTGCCTCGTGGACATTTACATTTGGCGCGTGGTGTTTCGAGTAACCGTATCGTTGTGCGCTCCGACTCTAGTTTCTGCGAAATTCATCACTTTAAACTGGAGAGCCGCGGAGAAATTATCGCTTTCACCTACAAGTCTTGGGCTAGTCAAACGAGAGATTCGTGCTCAAATGCTACCATGCTCGTACGACACAATGCGTTGACTATGACCAGAGTGCACAACGTTCTCGGGAACGATCGACGTGATTCTCGGTTTGAAAATGCCTCAACCAGCGAGATCACGAGCGCAGTGTCGTGGTAGACCGACAGAAGTAGGACCACCCACTTCATCTGTCCAGGGTATTTCATACGTGGTGTGGGAGATCCTGATCCTCTGCGTGCACGCAGCGATCCAAGCACCTGTATAATGGTTGCACTCTTCCAGTCGAGTTTCTGTACCGAGAAGATGAATCAAATATCTTGAACCGCTGCTGAAAAAGAGCTCGTGAGCAAAATGGAGCCTATCTGCAAGTCATCACAACCGGGAGCCACTAAATTCTGCACAAAACTTCACAGCACCATGAAAACCTGCTGCTGACAGCTATGCAACTCACAACCCAACTCACTGCGGACATATACGATGTGACCGCGCAGTCTCTTGGCCGGGCTTCTGGATGCCTATCGCACTACTTTTTATAACCAGGAAGGACACTGATGTGTGACTTTCTGTGCGTTCCTTCCGTTGACAATTTTCGAACAGGAGAGAGGCCAAGTGTTGGTAAACTAGGTCAAGGCATTGCATTCCTTGCTGCTGGGTGGACTCGTTGAGGTACATCCTTAAGCCGACTTCAGCTCTAGCGAGATCACGATCTCTTTCGCTTCGCTTGGATGCACACGAATTCGAACTTTCACATGATTCGGCATCCAGCAGGTAGAGGCGGCCTAAAAGCTCCTCACCTTTATACTTTCTGTGGCAAACCCATGGCACAGCACGACACAAGCGTCGCTGCCTGGATATCGTCAAGCAGTACATTGAGGAACCAAGATCTCCGCTACTACGAGGTTCGTGGAAACGTCCATCATCGTGGGTTCCAAGGTCTACACAAATACCACAGTAAACGCATCAAGCTTATATGCTTTCACCCGTACAAGAATTCTCATTTTCAGAGCCCGAAGATAACGTCATCTCTGACGTTGTCGATGGCGAGTAAATGATCAACCGTCTCAATACGACAGTTCCCTTTCGCTCCAAAACCTCGAAGAAACATTTGAACTGCAATCCCGAAGGATAGATTGATTTCATTCTCGCCAACATGAATCGAAGTCGGCGCGACGACAGCAGCACCAAAGCTGTGGCAAAACAAACACTCTATTACGCGACAACTCCTCGGAGCGAGCTATCAAGTAAGTGATGCTTCAAGCACCTTCGAGTACTCGTGGTATGGATGCCGCTCGATATACTTCTGAGCGAGGTAGCCTATGAGAAGCGCGACTACATTGGGTGAGAAACTGCTCCAGGACTTGGTCAATTCGTTCATCATGATGAAAACGCCCAGTGTGAAAGGCAATACCATGGACACCGCCAGGGAACGGTCCGACAAGTTCACGCGGTACGGCCGATCAATTTCAGGATGCGAGAAGCGCATACGCACAGCAGCGCTCATCTCAACGAGTGACGATAGTGCCCATGAAGATGATCACGAAAAAAGCCAACAGGATGGCTCGACGCGGCACGCCAGTATCAGGGTGGCGTCTACGATGTCAATCACACAGCAACAACAGCCAACCAGTTTAGTAAGCATGTCTCGTTTGCTGCAAAAGCAAGACGGACGTACTGAGCAAAGTACGGCGGTGCCAGGCCCGAGTCCGCCATCCCAGCAAGTTGGAACCTCCTTGGCCATTTCCGCAAGAAAGAGACCGAGATTCCCGATGACGGACGAAATTAATACCCAGACGCAGAGCCACGTGCCGCCAATTGTTTGCGCAATTATCGAGTAGGAGCCGTCGTCCCACGTCGTGTAATGCGGCATGTCCGCTCCAGCAATGGCAATAAACGGGATAATGTACCTACCAGCAGCAACAGCACAAAAACAAGTGAGTCCATCAAACTCGACGTCTTTTTCACGTCCTCAGCTCGACATACCTAACGAGACACTGCAACTGCAGACGCACTTACGTAGCTGCACATATTGCAGTCTTTTAACTTATAGAAAGCAGTGGCGCTTGTGTAATATGCATATCTAGAGGTGCAAGTGTGGTAGCGGTCAGGCGGATGAGGGGTATGCAACTTTTGAATCGGTACGGGGCGCATAATGACGTCTGGGTATAGGAAGGAGCTGGCTGAGAGAGAGATCGACAGGAGGGTATAAAGTGTGAAGAACTATCGTTTCTTGCAGTATATTGCTTCTGGCGGCGAAGATGTTTATGTATCAAAATGTGGGCCAAAGGTTAAACAGTTGAACGCTAATGTGTGAATCAGTATTCAATGAAGCAAGGAATTAAATTAAGGAGACGGACAGTAACATCGTAACTTCATGAAGTGGTAGAACGATCGCTTACCTTATTGTTGCTAACAACTGCTCTAAAACTCACATCGACTGCTCGCATCGCAACTTTAGCGCTCGACGACCTTATATGACGTTGTTGCCCTAATCCTGCGAGGAGACGAGCGTGTGGTTGATTACACTCGCGGCGCGAAGTTTGGCAGATTCCGAACTTCGACAAAAATTCGTTTGATGAGACCCATGACGAACCTGATTGGGGCTTTGACAGCAGCCGGAAGTTCCTTGTTCTTGAGTGTTGGATTGGGATGCAATGTAGACAGAGCGGCAACGCCCCTCTCTTCCGCATTGTGGTTGTTGATGGCAGCAGCGTCAGTCTCGTACCCTCGCAGAAAACGAGTTTCTTCATCACCGTGTAGGGCGCCTCTTGTTAAGAGCGTGGGGGTTTGATAGGGAGCGCCTAACACTGGGGCAGCATCGGAGGTGCTGCAAGCGATAGCGGCTGCAGCAGCGAACGCAGCGACGGTGAAGCGCATGGTCAACTTGCGAGACTGTGGTGCTCTTCAAACTTGAACGCAAATTGACAATTGACACGCACATTCGATGTCACTGTCAGACGTTGGCGACAGATAAGCTCGTTAAATAAGGGTGGTCGCTGCGATCCTTGATGAATGGTTGAATTTTTCGCACATCAAAAGGCTACAAAAAGGCGACACAACTGTCCTGCTGGCATTCTCTCGACGACCTTCCTCTCTTCTTCGTAGGAGCAAATCTCATTATCAGACCCACAAATGTTTAAAAGTTCCAAAACCAGTCCTTTACTTTAGTCAAGTAAACATTTATTTAATGTATACTTGTGTTGAGAATGTAAACAGGGATAGTTATAATCACAGTAAACCCAACTCCAACATGGGATCAGAAACTGCTTGATTGCTAACGAGTCTTTCCACTTTTTAGACAACTATCCCACGAGTGGTCGCGAAATGCTTCATGTTTACCAACGGTTCTTTCACGCGCCGGTGTGCCCACCCGTAGTAAGTACGTTGCGTGCGAGCCAGATCCCGGTCACACGAAATCGACGAGCTCGTGATCGTGGGGACCCCGTTAGAACACAACACCGTTAAAGTGCAGTGGTAGCAGTAGGACAGTTTTTGTTGCTGGTGCCGACTGTGTGCTGTTTAACAATTGCGTGCTATGTCTGTGTGTATGTGTCGCAGTGCGAGGGTATTGACTGGCTAGCATACAACAAGCTGATGACTGTTTCAAGTGGTGCGCACCCGTGTCAGTTCGTGTATTAATTGAGCAGTTCATTCCTTGCTGTGTTCGGTGCCAATTGTGCTGCCTGATAGATATGCACGTGTGTTGCGCGGTGACATGAGCCAGCAGGATTTCTTTAGATCTATTTAGCGCAAAGAAGTTTATACGAAGCTTGTGGAGACTCGTATTCTATTCACGATGGTTAATTACAAGCAATTGGACACTCCTCTAAATCAAGCGTACTGCTTACAATGTGCACGCTACCGGTCAGCGGAGCTGCATCATGGAATGCACTGCTCCTTGTTGTATAGACGCGAGAGCACCGGGATATACTCCTCCTCCAGCACGGCCCAAATTCGACTTCCTCGTTAAAATTCCAGCTTGCGTGGCGTTGGCTTTTGCAAAATCGACTGAGGCTATCGCCTCCTTCATCTGCGCTGTAGTCCTCGACACTCTCACCAGACGCTTGCGGTTCCGCTAGTGTTTTCCGCACAATCCACTGGATGCTAAACTATTCATTCTGTTCTTGCGCTGGCAGTAAAAATCATGTACACAGGGAAAAGGACGCATTCGTTAAGATATCGCAATCGGTACCAAGCACAGCAAGAACTGCATGGAGTGCGCACAAAAATCCGTGTGACAGTTTTCTATTTAATGTAAGACTGCTTAGCAATTACACGGTTTCTTATGCCATGTTGCAGTGAGCATAATGTGATTAGCTTTATTTATCTTGTTAATTTATTCTTGAGGTGAGAATGGTACTGGTTTTGGAACTTTTGCACATTTGTGGGAGAATAATGAGAATTGCCCTTTTGTACGCATCAGTATAGCACCATAGCCTGCACATTACCACGCACGTGCTTCGATCAGTCTTGAGAGGCAAGAGCTCGTAAACACCGACTCGACGTTTGTAAGGAATATCTGATCCATTCCGGGATCAGTTTCTCGTGTCTGGTCTGGTGCGTTAAGGTGAGAAGTAAGGGTTCGCTCGCACCGTCTACATCACAAGCACAGCAATCCGACTTCTATCACACACACAGCATCCCTGCTTCGTTTAATTTCAGGCATGCGCAATTGGCACTAGGGCTCCATCCCGCAGCGTCTAATCGCGCGAATCTTGTACGTCTCGCACACCCCGCATGACAAATTTTCTTACTGCACATAACGCTGAATGTTATAAATTTCTGTTCAAATGATTTTACGGGGATACACAGAGCACGATCTATACTGTAGGAGTCTTCTTTTTTATATCGTGCATTGTCTGGATCATTTACAGACGGTTGTGGAAGTTGACCAACCTTACGGTAAAAAAGTGTTTACGCTGATGCGTGAGTATACGTTGAATGCCAACCTCAAGAAGTGTGTGTGCTGCTAGCGAAATGCCACTTCTTGGATGCACTGTTGGTAAGCACGGCATCCAGCCCGCTTTGGAAAAGATCAGGGCGATCACTGACTGGCTAGTGCCTACCGAAATGAAAGAATTCAGAAATCGTCTTAGTCTAGCGGCGTATTCACACAAATACGCTCACAATTACGCCGAGATGACTGCTCATCTCTTTCGTTTTGACAACGAACAAGAAGTGAGTATTAAGTGCTAATGCCGGCCCTCCTTAGAAGGTTTCAAGCAAAGCTGAACACTATCACCAGTTTTAGCAATAGCAGACCAATGCAGAACATCTATGTGGTCTGCGGTGCAAGTGATTGTGCCATCTTATAAACACTAATTCAGTATGAAGCAGATGGTGGTGAGCGTGTCATCTTCTATCAGTCACGTCGGCTGCAACCGGCTAAACGTAAATAATCAGTCCATGAAAGAGAAACCCTTGCCACTAAGTATGCTTTCGAGAATTTTTAGGGTCTACCTGCTTGGCGATACACCCTTAGAACGATACACGGACAATGCGTCATTTAGCACGGACGTAAAGAATTCACACCTCTCGCAACAAATGACGTTGTGGTTGTCATTCTTCGCGAAGACTAGCTTTTTCTTGTAATATAATCCCGGATGACTGAATGTCGTCGCTGATGCTCTGTCGCGCCGGATTAATTTTGAACTGGCTGTACAATCCGACACTGGTACGACCACTTTCTCGGTATCGACGTCGCTTGCCTCGTCGTCAACCTTACTCGAATACATACGTAAGGTGATCGATCCAGCGATGGTACGTTTGATGAATCATCTCTCGCAACGATTCCGTCAATCCCTTTCAGGGTTGTCCCAAGTATAATGACCCTTCAAGAATAGATATACAGTCCTCATGAGGCTAAGTGAGGTATTTAGACGTTTCTAGCGACACCCCTTGAGTCGTTGTAGCGAACCATGGTGACCTGCGGCTGCACTTTATTTATGAGCACCAAAATTACCCTAATGGTGGGCATCGTGGTCGAGAGAAGCCACATCTCCCAGTAAGTCGAGACTCTTACTGGCCCGACGGTATTAACTGGTACGAAAATACGTCCGCGCATGCGAAGTATGTCAACGAGTAAAGTCTGGTCCTAAACTTCGTGCGCCATTGCATCTCTGGCTCATTCTAGCAAAATGCTTGAAATCTATCTCAAATGGACGATGCATTTGGATTCCCCGCAGATGCATAAAAAGCCTGTTATGTTGTGTTGGTTGGTACATCCAGTAAAATGGTACACCTGGTAGCTGTACCTGAATCTATTAATACATCGGCACGTGCTCGTGTTTTTGTTGACACTATCCTTCATCGTCATTGGTTGCCTCGTAAACTCGCCTCCGGTCGAGACCAACGGTTCACTCCTAAATAATAGCAATACGTATTTAAATTTACTCGGGACGCGCCCTCAGATGTAGACCTCTGACCAAACTTAACATGATGGTCAGACAAAACGTCCTCATTTGCGTTCTTGAGAAAATACTTTGGTGATACGTCCATTCGTTTACAAATTAAAACGAATATCGCCCATGGTGGAACTATACATCAACCACTCGGTGCATTCATCGACAACGCATACACCATCCTTCGTGAATGGCTTGCGCCATCCGCGCCTAGCCATCTTGTTTAAGTGTAACTACAGCATAAGGGGGGAAAGACTGATTCGAGAGAACGCCAAAACGGCTCTCAATCATAAACCATTGACCACGATATCACTACGTGTGACGCCGATGTCGATCACATCGACTTCAATGAAGAAGATTAAAGTAAGAGCGATGGTGCTCTTACTAACCAAGGCACTGACATAAGCGCAATTCTGTTCTAAGCGCACTGTAGCCAAACACATTGAGTCAGAAGATAAATTTATACTGGTTAAAAAAACTGACGTCTGTTTCGTGCAAGATTCCTTTGCAGACATGTTGGATCGACCAAAGAAAAACGCTGGCAAGAATGGATGAGAAATTTTCTTTTTAGTCAAGATGAATTAGACCTACTTTATACGATAAACCGACCTCAACACATGGTGACTAGCCTGGGTAGTAACTAGTTACTACCCAAGTTCGTTTGCCAATTCGTGAGCTGCGCCGCTTAGCAAACGCATGTACTGTTGAAATGCCACGTAGAACGCGTGCGCATACTACGCTCTACGTTGGTCGCCTGAGGACATTTTACCAGTACGGTACTTTTTCTGATGAAGAAATCCCTCGTGATCAAGCTTCTCCAAGAGAAACTTGTGCTCGGGGTGTTGACTATCAGCCCGCGTCTGAAGCTTACAATTCTTCCCGCGAAGTCGTGAGATATATCGACGAAAATTCACTTGCTTGTCGCGAAGACAACGCTCTGCCCGCTCATTTTTAAGCTAGGAAAAAGCTTAATATAACTGGCTACCCCCCCTATTGAGGAGAGAAGATTTTCATTATCGACCAGACTCAGGCTACTGCTTCTATCGTGATCGAGATCCTCGCACAGCTCATGCATCGTGCGCAAGAGCTGACTCACAGCTTCATAATGAACTTGCTAATTTATCCACAAACATTTTTCTCCTCTGCCTCATACATTAAATGATGCGCGCGGTGGATATGGTTTTCTCGTGGCGTGCATGTTAAAACGCCGCGATGTGAAGCGACGTCGGACGAGATACCTCGTCCGGTGGTGCGGGTATATAACCTCGGCAGATACTTGAGAGCCTCGATCTAAACTGCTAGTTGATTTTTTGGGCCTTGTAGAGCAGCCTTGCAAGGCTCATCCGATGCCGAAGAAGGCACATCGGGGATCTAACGCCCAGCGCGCTTGTAGAGAATTTGCAAATTGGCTATTTTCTCGTGCATCTATTGAGTGACACGTACCTTCCCCCAGGGCCATTCATCGAGTAGGCTTCCTTTGGTGCTCGTGCCAAGCTATTCTATAAATTTTTGGCAAAATCATCCCAAGAGAGGCATAATATCCCGGCCTCTCTTGAAAACCGATGCAGTTTGAAACTTGCACTGGTAGGCTCCGGATATAAATATGAATTCAACCCAGAAATAGCTTGTTTAGCCAGGCATCACGTCCAATATCACCAATGTTGTGCATGAAACCTTCAGTGTCGGAAAAAGAGAGACCATCACGCTTGTGATTCCCACTGCACGATGATGCTTAAAGAACGCATCGATGAAGAAATTGTTCTCATTGCGGAAATTACTCGCACTAGGATCAAGATTATAAAGCTAAAGTGAATCGAACAATCTTATTCGACAACTATCTCTTGTCATTTCATAAAGACAAGCTAACAATTTTTAGGAGGTAGCCACGTGTCATTCTCAGGAGCAACTCGCAGATGTTGCGATCCTCAGCCTCTTGCATTATTTCAACAGGAGCAAAGCCACTAGGCTTAAAACGGTCATCCGGACTCTGATGCGTGATTGCATCACCGTCAAGAATGTCCCGGTAAACAGAGCAACCGATTTATCTCTAACATCCGAACGACTTTGCCTCGCAGAAGATAAATCGGACTTATCGGACCCGAGAATGTCACGACGCTTTGCTAGGCTTAAAGCGCTGTGGAAATCCAACTTTGTCGGCTGTAATTAGGCTAATTATGGATCATCATTTACTTTCAACTCCTCTGGGTCGGTCTCATCTTTAGACTCGCCCTGATATGTAAGCTCGAGCTCAAACTATCCAATTTTACGCGGTGCATCACTGCGTGCGCCTGCAGCAACAATAGCTGCAGTCTGAGTCGTGGAAGCAGCAGATGAACTTACGTCAGCTGCTTTGTGTGATCTTGTCTCCCCTGCGGTAGTATAGCGGAGTCTCACAGCTGCGTTCCCAGCAGCTGTAAGTTTACACCAAATAGAATTTATACGTTTGCGCTAACAATGAAGAATATGTGGACTGGTCAACAATTGCTTCCCTGTCATAGAGCTACTTAATAGTCTTTCAATTATCACCACAAATGTGACTCTTGGTTAGGCAGGGAGATGTAATAGGGTGCCTCCGTTATTTAATAATTTACATCGGGGAGTGTGTCAAGCATGAATATTATGTAAGAACAAGCACAATAATCTCACAATATCATCCTAATAGATAATATTACTTTGCAGATGTAATACACTGCTCACTGGTTGATATAGGACCAAGACATCAAACAATAAAGTCTATCCACGACAGAAGCACGCAATGAGTGGTAGGCACGTAGTTACAATACACGTTTGTATTCAGACACAGTATAGTGAAGTCAAATAGGGATTTTTAAAGGGTTAACTATGGTTAATGCAGTTCTACTTTTCACCTTTACTGAGCACTCTTATTCCGTTTAGCAATCTTCTTCTGCACGTACGTGAACATGAGGTAGTCAGACGCCCACACCCTTGCACTGTCAGCAGTGCAAGATTTAGATGAATGAGGTATGCCCCGCTACACCAGCACTGTAGTGAGCTACACAGCTCCTAGTCAGTGGAAGACTTACGACTCTAGAAGTCGCTAAGCTCTTTGGAAATAATTATTACTAGTTCAAAGAGTCTTTAGTTCTGAAGACTAATCAGCAAAGACTCACGGAGTTTTTTAAGATTTTAGGTCTTCGAGCCCTGGTCCCAGGGACTAACAACGACTCTGCGAATTGTAAGCACAAGGTGCTTCAGAGTATACTTCACAAGCATGATATTAACCTCGACGATCTACTGAAGGCTTTATATAAGACACGCATCAATCAAAGATCACGAAGGAAAATAAACTTTTGTTTCTTTGTTTATCTGTGGCAAATTATATTAAGCTACCTAATACTAAGATTAACCTAAATTGCATAGAAATCTTAAGTGTATTAAAGACTGAAAGATATTACATTGATCTGTCATAAACGGATGACGGAGATTATCAACCACGTCAATTTTCGCAGATAAAATTCAGGATTATCTCTCTCACATAAACGGTATATTTTTTTGGGTGGTAGCGGTAATGACCCTGTTAAAAGCACTTACTGTATGTCATGTACTTTAATGCTGTTTATTACATTCCGATGTTTGTGCATTTTTATATTTTGCTTGCACGACAACCCTCACTATTCTGAAGTCAGTGCAGGTCGCTAGAAGAGGTCTTGTTTTTGACTATGTTTAATCTGCCCTACTACTAAAAAACACTACATAGCACTAGATATACTAGCCATACTTTGATCATTCCACTAGAAGCAGTAAATAAAGTGTGTGGCGGCGGTCCTATCTATGGAAACTCCTTCTTTCTCATTCAAACGCTAGCAAGACCGTTTTGCGTATCTGTAAAATAAAATAAAGGATATACAGCGCACCACGTTTCCTCAAATTCGTCCTCTCTTGCCAAAGTCGCTATTCGCGACCATCTTTTATCGAGCCAAATTTCACACTCTTCATTGTACTAACTCGGCTTGTATATGCAATTTTTGTAAAATTCGGTAAGATATACTTTTTCGAACCCATACCCTTTATAATTAAAGACTGCACGTCGTTACAAGGCAATCTTGTAAAGGGGACACGAGATGTAGAACTCCTTTCAAAGATGTACTCACGTACAATAAACTTCTTTGGGAATGTTCGATAGGCTGTATGTATTATCAAATGAACGACATACATGTCGGCTGGCGTCGAAATTTTCCACGCCAGAGTTTTTTTAGTACGTCGAGCAGTCAGTTCTTCTACGACCGTTGTTGAATACGCTAAGTGTTTTTAGGTAAGATGGGAGCTAAGAAGTTTTGTACGAGCAAAATGATTCGCGAACTCGCGATGCTCCATCTCTTTCTCTCTTCGCTGTTATGTCTTCCTTCGGACAATAGTGACGCGGGAGGTACAAGCAAACTACCAAGCGTCCAGAACACCGCAAAGCATGAAACGACGCGTGAAACGTCCCAATTTGCGCCCCAGCGTTGCAATTAACCATGATACAACTGCACTATTTACTGAAATATTGTAATCATGATTCAATAAGAAGCCAAGCGAACTCTTTTCGTTCCAGCTAATTTTTTGCATTTAAAAAATAAAAAATGAAAAGAATCCGGAATGGCATCAGATTTATACATCAAACGATCTTGTCTACCTTATTATTTGCATGCTTCTCCCCTATTTCATATTTTTAACCGGGTGCCAAAAGCAATTTTGATAGTAATTTGTGCACCAGTCCCAAATACGACTTTGGTGACAGTTGCGTACTAGGTGGAATCACAAGAGTCATTTGCCTTTGTAGTCTTCAAAATGACTTTGATCAGTGGATTTGAGCTGGGGCGGGTAGCTAACAATCGCCAAACTCAAGTTTTAACAAGTTGATTGCTTTAAGACTACGATTGGGGTCGAGGTCAAACAATTATGTCGTTTACTGCACAGAACATCCCAATATTCGCGACCCACGGACCACTATAGTGGAAATACAAGATATACATATACGGAAGAAACGCAGTGTAATTACGCAATATGTTGTGCAACAAGAATCAAGCACGAAGATGTCAAGCAAGAAAGAAGATTTGAACTGTACGCCATAATCCGCAATCCTGCAAACAGGAATTGCAAGACGTTGTGTGGACTACAGGATTGGTGTGTACTATACAACTGTCACGAAACCACACGGGGGGGCGGTGCCGCAATCGCGATCTAAAAAACTACTGAGCCAGCTGTTTATGCACCTTCTTCTGGCCACGGAGTACGACGGAATGATTGCTGTGAGGGGGCGACGCGTAACATTGGAACCATTAATCAAACATTTCAAAATTTGGTCGTCAACATTACAAAAGCTCAATACGTCATATAAGGAGAATGTCGCCTTATCTCCTGTAGGAACGTATAATTTACTACGGACGACAAATTAGGTCGTGCGTACCATATTATCTTCTGTATTGATTCATTAATGGTTTTCTATTAAAATTATTGTATGCGCTCTATAATCACATGATCAAAATTTAAAAATGAATTTGTCCTCGCAACACACGCGGGGATTACAGACAGGAAAGCTTACTGACTTCCTCGTGTTGAATAACATCGCGTGATGGATACGTGTTAACACCTGGGTAGTTTGTTCAGGCACTGCTCTATAACATTATATTTTATTAGTAATGCGGATATTTAGAGCTCTATTTACTCCCTAAGTTATGTGTCGACTTCTATTCGTCGCTGAATAATTTGCCTCCCGACGTAAAGCAATTATCTATTATTTAATTTGCTGGTATGGCCAGAGTAATTGACTGGCATCAAGTATTTTAAGAAAATCCAACATTGACTTGAATGCAACTACATCATTAATGATAAAATGTGCAAAAATGCAAGACAAATCAAATGGTAAGAAGACAAGCACATCCAAAAATATATTTGTACAAGGCGATCTCGCTGAAATTAGGTAATTATTCTGATCATACGACAAGCATACCGTCATAAAGTAAAAAAATTTGCACGATCGGCACAATTTGTTTTAAACACGGTCGAGTTTTCACTCTTCAAGAGCCCACCAAGAAAAGTGTTACCCGCCCTACCGACGGGTACACAAGGAAATTAATGAAGTATAGGGGGTGGATCGAGAGCCAACGCCTGTAATTATTGTCCTGGGTCCAGTGGAAAGTCAAAGTCACATTAGAGATTTTGTAAAGCCCGCTCTACCAAAAATGAGTTCGAACCGCATACGATTTTACCAGAATCGTCTATATCCATGGCACTGCTCACAAGTTCACCACATTCTCATTTCGCGTGCATTAGCATTCACACGTAAAGATGCAGTTTATTACTGATACGAAGCTATATCGAGGAATGGAAGTCCATTCCGATTAGTCTTCTTAGCTGCATCAGTAAGCCATTTTAATCCATCACTGGACTTGTTAGAAAATCATCTTGCAGATGGTGAATTTATTAGCAGGTTATTGAGACTCTGTTGCGCATCAAAGTGCCTGCTTCTTGGTGAAAAATCACGGATCTTATAATGAATATCGGCCATCCAGAATGCTAGTGCGTTGTCAATAGCGTAGGTTGTAAAGTCTCGAGCCGCGACCTTGACCTCGATTTTCTGCCGCAGTTAAACAATTAAAAAACCGATATTCACTCCAGCGCGCTGAAGAGACAATTAGGATCACCGATATTCTTCTGCAGAAGCTCGACCTTATACGGGGTAGTCTTGTGGAGGATAGGCTTGTGGTTGTGTTTTTAGTTGTTAAATTGCACCTGACTATCTCTATTTTCTAGTCGCTGTAACCTTGCCTCAGTCATACGGATAGAAGACGCACGCCGTGATGTCCTGTACGTATAGAAGGGAGATTTGATCGGTAAAAGTCTATTTTCCCATTGCAAATCCTTCTCGTGGGCCTGAAAACAACATCATGCTGTTCTTGCTACGTATCTGTTACGGAATTACACAACGGTCATCGAACCGGCTCTTCCATTTTGTTGTCAAAGTTCCGATTCTTCCTGTCCACTGCGTTAATGATAGAGTTTTGCACGAAATGGACCACTGCTTACATGCCAGCGGCAAATCTTCTGGTAAATCGCTTAGTTTGTTGCAGTGCGCCTCAAGAGCACCGCTAAGAGATCATCTTCATCTTAATCAATGGTGATCTCATGCTTTCTGGTGTAGCTGCTGGCGATGCTAAATATACCAGCATCGTCATCTTCATCTGAGATAGCAATAGTGTCGTCACTATTGCTGACCTTGTCTCCTTTAGTGTCGATTAGGTCGATATCGGCAACGTTCGCGCCGTCGAGTACCTCGACACGTGGTGAGCAAGAGATGTAATGATTTTTCACAAGCAAATCTCTCCTTCGCTTGAACTAGAATTACACACCAATTTGAGTGGTAGACGGGGATGGGCGCAAGCCATTTACGAAGAGCGGTGCATGTGTCGTGGACGCATGAACTATTTTGCTGATGGCAAATTTTACCATTACCAAGATTTCGCTCACTTTTTAAGAAATTAAGCGTATCCTCAAATCTTTTTTAGAAAGCAATTGACGCCTTCTGTTTGACAATCCACATCCGGACGGTCAGATGCTGACATATTCAGTCGTTTCCAAAGTTATCGCTGAGCGGGCTGCCAAAACATAGCCGTTAGCTGGTATTTGGTCATAAACTAGTACAAGGGGTATACCATGGAGTTAAAAACCGCGTCAATAAAAACTGGGCACGGCGCTGAGCTTTAATTGACCATTAACCGTAGCAAGAATGTACAAGCTTGCTGAGTCGATCGAGGCCATGAATGTTTTGTGTGCATCTTCGTAAAATTCGAATACGAAGTCTATCGAACAGAACGCCGGCAATCTACCGGGATTAGTTGAGTATAAGGTGGCGCACGGGATAAATGACGAAGCTTAACCAGTTAGCACAACTTGCATGCACGAATGTACTGGCGCGCCAACTGATACTGGGGGTGTCATTAAAAGTCGCGACTTACAGTGAGATAAGTCTTCTCACGCCCACAACGCCTACTAGATGGTGCATCATGACACTCACACAAGATGCGCACAGGCAAAAAGTTGTGATTGGGGACGAGAACATGAGGTGTGTCATCAAAAACGGCTATAGAATGCAGCAAACCTGCGTGTTGGGTATCGATCCGCAGAGAATTATTCCAAGACCGGTAAATCTTTGAGAAATTAACGAGATGGAGTCACCAGATGATCCTAAAGTCGCAGAGAAAATCTTATCATTTAAGAATGGTTTTTAGCTGTTGTCGATAATAGTTGTTGATGAAACACTAGTAAATAGTGTTGCAACGATTTTTTAAACCTCATTGATCGATTGCGCAGACGAATCGAAGAAGGCTCGGCGCGACAAATCGTCCGCGACGATGTTAATTCGTCCAGGGTTACATTTCATGGAGAAGTTGTACTACGCAAAACGGACAGCCACCTTGCCATCCCTTGATAGGCATGTGGACTGTTTACGGCCGTGCGTAATGACGCATGGTCCTAATACACAACAAACGGTCTATCCTATTGGATGTAGACGCGAAACTTCTCCAATGCGTACTTCATGGTAAGGCGTTCCCTGTAATGCACTAAACAATTATGATGATCCACTTGAAGCTTACGCGACTGATAGCAGACGACGTGCTTTGCGCCTTCCGCATCGTATCGCATTAAAGCGCATCCTATTGCAAAATCACTTGCGTCACAGACCACGTAATATGGTCTGCATTGATCTAAAATCGCCAAGTTGAACAATCGCATCAAGCTTTGCTTAATAACGTCAAAGGTGCGCTGAAAACAATTCTAACATTACCAGTTCTAAGTCTTTTCAAAGAGACGAGAGAGATGAACGGTCATCTTGGCGTAGTTGCGCGAGTACTTGTGTAAGTACACCGCTCGACCAAGAAACTTTCTGATTCCCTTGACATTAACTGGCACATGCCAGTTGGTGATTGCCTTGATCATTTTGAAATCAGGGCGTACGCCGTGTCTACCCACGATGCACCCAAGAATTGGTATTTCGCTAGCAACTCATCTACGCTTTTAAGGTTTTCATAAAGCTTATGCTAGCGCATAAGTGTAAGAACCTGACTGACACTTGTCCTGCAAATCTCTACGTCCGTCTCTCCTCCCAAAGTCCTACTGTGCACGAATGCATTGTTTAAGCAAAGAATCTCGGTGCGAAGTCTTGCGCTGGTCTCAACATATTTGTAACACATCTGTTTAATGAGTCAAGCGGTATCTAAGCCCTTGTGGTACTAATAGCCATTCCCAGATCATATTGCTGAGAGTTGGGACTGATGTAAACGGGATGTTTTGCTCACGCATTAGGATCTAATAGAAGCCATCCATCAGATCCATGGACGAGAAGATGGTACTTTTTGACACACCATCTATGATGACGTCTTTTCTCGATATCAGCTTCACAGCCGGTACCGTTGCATATTTCAACTTCTTAAATGTGTGCACTTTTTTACATTCCCCCGTGGCCTCGAGTACACAGAAGGTTGGAGATCTGTGAGGGAAGTGCGACTTCCTCATATGGACCGCAGCTAAGTGATCGGCTAAAACCTTGCATAGCAAGTATGTTTTCACAAGGCAGTGGCCACTGCTTCATTACACAGTACTTCGAGCCCGGCTCAAGCTCGAATTAATGTCGGGTGCCTTTAATATTAAGCAATTCGCATGGCCAGGATTCAAGGAACACGTCCTTAGTCTGATCCAATTTTAACAACATATTAACCTGAAGCGATTACCAAGATTAAAACGTGTTTGCTCAATCCAAGTCTTCTCATTATGAAAACTTTCGTCCATCGATGAGCCACTGAGAACCTGTTCGTTCTCGGCAAAAACTACTGCCGACCGAATGTCGGTCACTTAATTTTTTCCGTGGCGAGCACGCAGATCTGCTTGACTTTTCCAATTCGCAGATCTCACAAGAACCGTTTCGGCCCTAAAGTTGGCAGCTGAGTGATCTCCAAAGTTAAATGTGGAGGCGCAATCAGATAAAAGTGATAAGCGCCTGAACTTTACCGTCATCAATAAAGACTTCAATGTCTCAATTTCTTCCTGAAAACCTATTTCGCAGGTTTCTGAGGACTCATGCTCTCCGGTGAAGAGGTCTCGCTACCTAACCAACTTATGCTAGAAGAATGTATCCCTAAGTGAGTGGAGAATCAATGCCTCAACATCTTCTAGCTGTGGTTGAGCTACCACAACCATATCCTCTACATTTGACTCTCCAGTCGACCTCGGATCATCGTGTTTCCCTGTGCGAGCAACTAATTGATTCTAACTTGGATGTCGCTCGCTAGGCGTAGACCCATGTACCGATCCACTCGACTTGTCCAAGTGGTGGATCTTCGGCGCTGCCTGTGCATCCGCACAGACGCCACAGCTTCCTCCGCAGTGGATTGGTTGTCACACTGCAATCTGGTTCAGTCATGATAACGACCGTACCGCAAGTGAGTCCATCGCTCTCTTTCCAATTAACATCCATACGCTTGTGGACGCTCCAAGACGTTCATCAGATGACCTTCTGATGAAAAAGTAGAAGGGAATTACACGGTTCGATGATGCCAGCTGATCCTTGGCTCGTATGTTCTAAGCCAAGTTGACCCTATGATGATATCAGATTTTCCATCAAATTCAGTACGATGAAATTTTCATTGTAATGTAAATCCTCCAGCGTGTTGTAAAGTCCCACTTCACGTTTCATTAATGTTTTTAATGCTTCTGTTTTTAAACGCACCTTCATCCTCGTTGGAGGGATGTCGTGTTTATCGAACTTAAGCCCACGCCACTCTAGCGACTGGCGACGACCAAAATTACTCGTTGCCACACCGTCAGCTGAGGCACAAGCTAAAAAATCTTTTGCCATTTTTTAAATTAAAGGTGATGAAAGGTACCGCGTCACTAAGCATAGAGACCCACAGTTGTTGTGGGTCTGGAGCAACTATCATTAGGAGATTTGCAGATTTTCTTGATGTTGTTGGATCAATGATGCGCTTCGCCCCTACTATCTTGACCATGTTTTGACGATCCACTCCATTGTTGCTATGTTTAGATAAAGTTGGGACCGCTTTCGTTGCCCTCATTGGCAAATGGTCGATTAGTTTGCTGGGTGTCTCGGGTGTCTCGGGATCATTAGCGTAGGACACTACACTCGTAATCAAAGCGGCCAGCTAATGACATCGATTATAATTCTGCTGCCGCTTCTTATTTGAGGAGAGATGTCCCTCGCTTTTAGCAACAAGAGATCCATGGTTTTTGGAAATCCGACTTCTTGTTGTCATGAGAGATATTAGAAACCCGATCGAGCGTAAGACTGTCTCAAGCTAAAGTCTTCCTGTTACGCAACTGATATCGCTTCTTTTAGTGCATTTAGATCCAGGTGAAACAGGTGGGTCTTATTGGGACCATCTGCAAGGCTTGAACGAAACCCGTAATCAACATATGTTCATGAAAGGTTTTGCATGATACAATTCACAAGAAGTGATAGGTGATGGGTGCAAGAGGGTGCAACACACTTACCCTGCTAAAGTTTTAGACGCCCTAACAGAGCTCTAAACTCAACCCGCCACGGCTCAAAAGTTTGCTTGAGCCGGGTCTTAAAGACTTCAACGAATTACACACGAACAAGCTGTGCAACTTAAGGCCTAGCGGCTAAGTTTTTGCACATCCTGCCAAGATCGACTGAGCAAGTGGGACATGTATTTTCTTCATCAACGATGCGACGAGATCTTATCGCAACGTCTTGATCGCAGAAAGACATAGAGGGTAAAATTTTCTTGAGTCCTCTGTACCTTTGAGATAAATATCTGTAGAGTTTCGGATCGATGCGTGTGCGACGCCCAGGGAACAGCAGTATGTGCCTGGTGTTGTCTCAAAGGTTAGAGCTGTTAAGCATTCTAAAATCTTAACAATTCTGTCGGTTAAGAACCTTTGCTGGTGAAGCAAGGTTACTTTCTCCCGTGACTCGTCAAGTTCACGTTGTATAGACCTTGGCGACGGCGGTATGCTGCTCATCTCGTTTTAGTGCAGACAGCATGGAACAGACGGCGTGCCCGCTGGCAGTCGAACCCAGTCGTTCGACCGCACTCTGTTCGATGCCACAAAAGTAGAAATAGATTTCACAAGCAGTGTAAACTTTTTTCAATAAATGAGTGAGCGGGGGAAAGCGGTCCTTGGAAGGACCACAAAGTACTACCAGGTGTGACGGGGGACTGGTGACTTGTACTGACACAGTAAAAATAAACTTACACAGACACAGATATAGTTAATGCCGAACGTCACTTCACGTACACTATATATAAAGGGGCACCGGAGCAACACACTGGACATTCAGTGTGTAGATACTATCACAGACAAAACGTGAGTGGTGCCTTGATACCCTTGTAAGTCGGCAGAGGAAGGGAAAAAAATTAGGAACTGAACATTTGCTGGTAAATGTAATACTTCAACATGTATCATAATGCCCTGATAACATTTTACTAATGCTTAGGCCTAGCTTACTTATTTTTTTCTACAAAATTGTAAGTTAACGTCTTGCTCACCACTCATTGCACGCGTTCATCGTTAATTGGACCGTTTAATCTGGCTAAGATGATGGCCCATATCAGCCAATCGATAAGTGTTTCTTTATCTGACGCCTTACAAAAAAATTTCACGAACATAATCAACC